>VDFB02000002.1:222994005-223617640 GCA_007258455.2 Sequoia sempervirens
TGCCAAGCTTTGAGAAGCTATTCACCATTGAGTGTGATGCAAGCAATGTAGCTATTGGAGTTGTTCTTAGTCAAGAGGGCAGACCGATGGATTTTCATTCAGAGAAGCTAAGTGAAGCAAAGAAGAAGTACTCTTCTTATGACCTTGAAATGTATGCATTGGTCCAAGCACTAAGGAAGTGGAGGCACTACTTGCTTCCCAAGGAATTCATTATGTACTCAGACAATCAAGCACTCAGTTTTATGAATTCACAAGAGAAGTTGAGTCACAGGAACATGAAATGGGTGGAGTACTTGCAAGCTTACACCTTCAATATCAAGCACAAGAAAGGAGCTCTCAACAAAGTGGCTGATGCATTGAGTAGGATAGTTCTCACCATTCAAGAAATTCAGTTGAAAAGCATGGGAATAGATCACTTCAAAGATCTATATGCAGATGATGAAGACTTTGCAGATATTTATAAGGTATGTCTTGAGTATAAGAATCATTTCCATAGCAAATATGTTGAATATACCTTGCAAAGTGATCTTTTATTTAAAGGAAATCAACTTTGTGTTCCTAGAGGTTCTATTAGGGAAAACTTAATACAAGAAAATCATAATGGTGCATTGAGTGGTCATTTTGGGATCACCAAAACTCAAGAACTTGTCCAAAGGTTTTATTATTGGCCAAAGATAAACTTAGATATCAGGAAGTATGTAGAGAGTTGTGTAGTGTGTCAAAAAGCAAAAGGCACTTCTTCAAATGCAGGCCTATACCGGCCACTGCCTATCCCTTCTAGGCCATGGGAATGCTTGAGCATGGACTTTGTAGTTGGTTTACCCAAGACAAAGCAAGGTATGGACAGTGTTTATGTTGTTGTAGACAGATTCAGCAAGATGGCTCACTTTGTACCCTACAAAACAACTAATGATGCCAGTCAAATAGCCTCTCTTTTCTTCAAGGAGATAGTTAGGATTCATGGCTTACCAATCAGCATTGTATCAAACAGGGATACTAAGTTTATGAGTCATTTTTGGAAGACTCTTTGGCAAAGAATGGGCATCAATTTTTCCTTTGGATCTACATACCATCCCAAAACTAATGGTCAAACTAAAGTTGTGAATAGGACACTTGGAAACCTCTTGAGATGCTTGACCAAGGAGTATGGTCAACAATGGGATCAGATTATTGGGCAAGCTGAATATGCCTATAATGATACTTTCAATAGGTCAACAGGGAAGAGTCCCTTTGAAATTGTTTATGGTATGCATCCTAGAGGTGTCTATGAGCTAAGAGAGTTGAAGGATGGAGTCAAGGGAAGTGGATATGCAGATGATTTTGCCTATGCAATGCAGGAAATTCATGACACAGTTAGAAAAACCTTGGCAAAAAACACAATAAAAGCATAAGACTAAGGTGGATGAGCATAGGAAAGATGTTCACTTTAATGTTGGTGACATAGTGATGGTGCATTTGAACAAATCCAGACTACAGAAAGGAGTTCCTAACAAGTTGAAAATGAAGAGGATAGGTCCCTGTCCTATCTTGGAGAAGTATGGAAGTAATGCATTCAAAGTGCAATTGCCAGATGATAGTGGACTGTCCCATGTTTTCAATGTTGTAGACCTTGTACATTACAAAGGACCACCACTAAACTTGGATCATACCATCCATGAAGTCACCCAAGATGTGGAAGAACTCAAACTACCCCCTGCTATAGTCAAACAAGCTGATCAAATCTTGGATACCAGGGTCTACAAGCAGACTAGGACCAAAGAGTATAAAGAACACCTGATCAAGAGGCATGGAAAACTTGATGCAGATGTAGTATGGATCAACGAGGTAGAGTTCAAGAAGTTGGGAATTGATCCTAACTTACTTAATCCAAGGATGGATTGAAGTTTTATGTTTTGGGGAGGATGGTGCAGGAGCACCTAGGCTAACCTCCGCCTAGTTTGTTCACAGTTTTGGCTTGTACTGACCTTAGCCAAGTCAGGGATTTTGATGTGTTTACATTGGACCTTAGAAGGTCTTGTTGGTGTGGATGAGTTAGTCATTAGGACTATACCATCTTAGTTAATCACTAGTGTTAAAATTTACTTTATGTAGCTTTAGACAGCTTATGTTTGAAAGTAGGGTGTTAAATGTGTTTTAAACACATAGTCATTGTTAAAAAGATGCTAATGGTCAGTTAAGTGAGTTGTTGATTCTTAGTTAAGGTGTTAGAGGTCCAAAGATTCAGGATCATGGCATAATGGAAGTTGCAAAGTGTTGTTGCAAAGTTGCATGGCAAGATTTGTGGAATTGCATGTAATTTAGTGATTGGAATCCCTTAAACTTAGGAATAAGGGCTCAAGCAACTGCCCTTGAATGATGGAGAAGCATCTAAAAGTAGTGAAGACTCATATTTAGGAGTTAGTTTTCATTGTAATCAAATTTTGTGGTGTGGAATAGAAGGCAGATTGCATTTTTATGTGTTTTCCTGCAAACCCCGTGTGTTTTCAGCACAGTGATATCTTATGTGTTAAATGCATTGATTTGGGCATTGGATCAAAGTTTACTTAAAAAATTCTAGCATATTTTGTTCTGTAAATAGTTCATTGACTAAGAATACATGCATTGTAGTTAAGCTTTGAATTGCAAGGAATAGGAAAAGACTGCATTTTCTGGGTTTCACCCGAGTTCTTGAGAAACAGTCATAAAAGAGTCACTATATATCCCAATTCCTCACTGTTTCTATGTTTATTGAATGTTAAAGAGTGTATTCCAACTTGTGTTCAAGAGGCTTTGAGTTGTTTTAGTGTTTTGTGATCATAGATTAGATTGTAGAGTCTTATTTTCTTTGCTTTGTATAGTCAAGCAAATAAATGGCTCCCCTCTAAACTCTGTCGGCAGGATTTCCCTAAGAATAGTAGAATATGAAAGGGGATCCACACTTTTGTGTAGATTTAGAAGTAGGAAATCTTGAGATCCAAGCTATGTTTTGCAAGACCAAACCCTAGGCGAGCTATTGTAACCCGGTTAGGAATTTGGTAGAGTAAAATTGTGAACTTAGTTAGGGGATATAAGCACTGTATGAAATCCGTATGATTCCAAGTAGGGTTAGGCAAGATATTTGACTAACAAAAGGTTTGAAGCTTTAATAAAACTTTTTGTAGGAGATTTGAAACAAAGAATAGAGAAACCCTAGAGATTAGGTCAATTAGGCCTATTTCTCC
The DNA here is from genome assembly GCA_007258455.2 of Sequoia sempervirens. Taxonomy (NCBI): domain Eukaryota; kingdom Viridiplantae; phylum Streptophyta; class Pinopsida; order Cupressales; family Cupressaceae; genus Sequoia; species Sequoia sempervirens. The sequence continues at coordinate 222,997,206 of VDFB02000002.1, forward strand.
TTGATTCTAGGAAGGCACTGTACGGAACTGAAGAAGGCTAGAAATCTAGTGCAAGATTTAAAAGTCCCTAAAGGGTGTCAGAAAATTTGTTTTTTTTGCTAGGTTGTGTGGAGATTTTGGGCAGAAAAAGAAAAATAGTGACTAGTAAGGGCTAATGGAAACTAGGCCCTCTCAAGGCAATTTCTTGGAATCGGGTGTATTGGAAACCAAAGAGCCTCCAAAATGGATCAATTTGGATTCAAAAATCATGAGGACAGTACTTTTAATTCCCCTACCAGTAGTTTAAGGTTGGTGATGAAGTTAGCATCTAGAGCCTTCTTGGTGTTGAGGGAGAAGTTGCAAGTTCAAGAGGTTTTTGACTTCCCAAGGTAAAGCACAGGTTAGGAACTCTTTGAGAAGAGTTGGAGCAGGGTTTGGTCAATCTCCAAGCTCAAGAGGAACCCATTGGAGTCAGGTTCCAGGAAGGAGACAACGAGAAAGGTCTTCTTGGAGTTGTGCAAGCAACCTTGGGTGTTATCATACACCATTTCTCATCTACAAAATACCTTAAAGATTCAATAATTGAATCCTTGAAATACTATATAGAGAAGAAATTTACAATGTCTCTGCCTCTTGTTATTCAGATTTTATTACAAAGTTTATCCATACATTTTCATACAGCCAAGAAATGATAAGCTTAGAATTACAACATAATAGAAAAGATTTTTCTACTTCTATTTATAGATCTTTTTAGGTATCAAGTCTTCAATGAATTTCGTGGTCAAAGGAGCATAGAGTAAAGATAACTCTTTTTTATTTAAATGCTAGATAAGTAATTGTCTTCAAGAGTAACGACTGAACAACCAAGCTGAAAAGATTTTGACAAAAGTTAACAAAGCTTTGTACAATTGAAATCTTCATCTTGTGCCCAACAAGATTATTAGTCAAGGTGAAATTAATTTGCCAATACAAGAGCCATTTCACCTAGCTAAGAGTTTTCCTCAATAAATCTGAAATGTATGAGATCATTTCACTACTTAAAAAGCACGACTGCCTACCACTGTAAATCATAACCTCTAATTCCTGAATAACAATACTCTATTAGGGCATCATTTGCCACATTAGTAACTGAGATGTAGAGAGTAGTTCAAAAAATAATGGTGATTATAAACTAGTATGTGCAGCATGAAACACAGAAATACCAGTCAGATTTACAACTCCCATGGCTCCATCAACCATTGTCAAGCTTCCAGCTAGAAACACACCAAATAAATCTTCCATATACCACTGATAAAGTTGTTACAGCCAGCAACAACAAAAACTTAAACTCTCATGATGGCGGCTAGGCTAGGGTTCCATACCCAGCCAAAAAGAATAATCATGAATTTTTCACTAACAAACTTTCTTTTCAATCGATGTAAATTTATGCCAAAGGAAATTTTAACGCCGTCAGTCATCCCATTGTTTGTCTCTATGACATTCTGCTGTCAGGGAGACATTTTGTAGATAATGATTTATTTTACCAAAAGTCATCCTTTCATCCAGTGTCACTGAGATAATACATAATTGGGGAGAGATCCCAACGAATTCATTGAGACATACCGAAACATCCCATGATACACACTTGATTGCCGAGACATTACCAACCTTTCATCGAAAGCCATTCATTAGACTTTGTCACAAGACTTGACGGATTTGCTGAGACTCTACATCCAAACTCATGAGTCTTACTGAAATGTATTTCATTATCAGCAATTGGCAAGACACAACAACATCGCCATGACCTCACTTTGATGAAAAAATTTCTCACCGAAAATTTTTGTCATGTGTCGGTCGACGAGACACAATAGTTCTCTCACTGAAATGTAACCTTCATTCTCATGTGGTTCACCGTGACAAATTGTTATTGGGGAGACCATATGTAGATTTCATTATTTTTCACTGAAAGACTTTATCCATTCTATGTTGCTGAAACAAAAACACTCTCACCGAGATGTATCCTTCATCCGCCTTCGCTAATACAATGCATAGTTGGGGTGACTTCTCGTAGAGCATCCTATGTCTTACCGAAAGCCCACGTGATCATTCCTGTTCACCGAGACAACTCAATGCCTATGCCGATAAGGTCCATATGTATTCCATTGGTGAGACCCACAGGGTTCGCTATGACATTATGTCGATGCCACAACTCTTTCTGATGTGTTCCCATTCAACCTCCGGTCGGTGAGACATAACAATCTTCACTGTGACCCTATACTGGCGGTATAACTCCTACCAATAGGGATCATGCTCTGTTGCCGAAACCATGGAGAAGTCCTATCAAAAGCTGCCTATATGTAAAATCCAATCATCATGACATTAGAAATGTCTTGTCGATAGGAAACACAGACATTTATAAAAAAAAAGAATCGGGGAGACCCTGGCATTCTCATGCCAAAATGTTCTTTCTTGTACAAATAAGATAACCTGAGTTTTGTAGGAAGCTCAAACAGATTAGTACCATAAGAAATTAAGCTTATGAATGTAAACTATCCAATGAATAAGTGCAGAATATCAAAACCAACTGAAGCCATTAGAAAGTAAACCATATAGACAAAATTGTACCAAGATAAAGCTTGAGAAACCAATCTGAAACTATCAACAAGTAGAATCAACTAAAAGGGATTTTTTCATCAAGGACAAACCATATGATCACAACTAAGAACCAAAAAACTCCCCCTTTGTCCTTGATGGAAAAAAACAAATGACTCTCCCCATTTTTGCCTCAATGATAAAGGATAGAAGAGAAGAATGTACAATGCAAGGAAACACAACTGAGAAGCCAACCAAATACCATAAGAACCGGTTGCAAATAGAGCAATAATGCAACAAAAATATTTGTAGGAGAGCAATAAGAATGTAACATGTTGATATCATAGCAAAAATAACAATATGTCCTTTTCAAGAATCTTGGTCCATATCAGCAATGCCTAAGCAAAGGTACCAAAAAAATATAATGTAACAAATCGAATTGATACCTAAAGATTGAAGACCTATTACTTGAACATACCACCTTCTTTGTCATGTTCGATCAAGGCACATTCAAGATCACCTACTCCACATTCAATTTGATTAACTTCAATCTATCAATACCAGAATTTGAGCACAAACAACCAACCTCTTCTCAGTACAAGTAACCTCAGTCACTGTCCATGACAATGCACAGGAAAGACCAATGATACTAGTTATTCTTCTTCAAACAACACACATCATTTTACTCTTTTCATACACAAAATATAACTTGAAAGCATGTATATTTCATAATTAATCATCAATCTATTCTTGTACACCTATCCTCAGTCCATATGAGAAATTTTATTACCACACCAAGAATGATGAAAAAATACCAAAGATAAATAATCTCAGCCCTCACACAACACCAAATAATATCATCACATAAATAACTCATAACATCAAACATGTTTTCCAATCATTGTTTTCTAAAGATAAATACATCGACATCACTTCAAAACAAAGGCTCTCTTATTTTTATTATATTGAGGAACTCATCTATATGTCTCCACACCGCTCAAAGATGTCATAAGGACATACCATTATTTCCAAAACCCAAGCATCCAAAATTTTCATTTAAAAACAAAGTGCATTGTCATTTCAAAAACTTCTGAAAACTGTCAACCACTAGACCAAGCAAAAAAATTCCTTAATGAAGAGATTCATTCATTACCTTTCAAATTGGATGATTACCTTTGTCAATAATAACAAAAGGTTATGGAATTTAAACCACAAAGCTTCAACTCCTATCAATTGTCAATATCAGAGTCACAAACTCAAACAAGTAGTTTGACACACTGTCATTTAATTCCTCAAACAAATATTACTTTTGATCCATGACATTTCTGATGTTCTCTTACAATCAAAAAAGCTCTCTCGAATAACACAGTCCATACAAATTAATCACCAAACACACTATCCACCATAGAAGAGTACAAAATAGATTTATAGCATTGTCAGATTCAGAAAATAATCACTGTCATTGAATGGACTGACTGTCCACCAATTTTGTGCAAACATTATTCATTATGTCTTTTACTTCATTGTTCATAGCAATACAAGTTATGAAAAAGACATTATGTGAGCCAAAATAAGCCATTTCTCTTCCTTCAAAACACTATCTAGTTCACTGGTCAGCACCTCAAGAATTGAGTATCAACCTCACCAAAGAATTGACAATGTACTTCAAACTTGAATTTCAAAAACATATGCAGACCTCCATAATTAGTTCAATACGAATAAACATAATGAAATAGTGGCATTTACAAGCCATTTATGTACATCTTATACCACCAAAAGAAAATGCAAGATGTCATACCTCATTCTAGACTCCATAGGGGTAAAATATATTACCATAATAGACTCCCCCTGAGTCTTTGCTTCTTCTCAAGACTTGGAAGGCAACACTTGTGCAAGGAGTGCACAAGGAGTTTTCTCATAAGCATCTTTATTTCTCTTCTTGTCATCTTGATTGCTCTTTCTTCTCCACTCCAATGAAGACTTTTTCACTTGTTTGCTTAAAGTACTTGTCTTTCTATTGAATCTGCATTGTTGTACTTTATGCCCAATGTTATTAAATCTTAAACAAATGACTTTGTGATTGTTCTGAGAAATAGAAGACTTCCTACAGACATTTCCAACATTGTTCCCTACATTATTATCACTTGTATTTATTCTACAATCTCTTCTCAAGTGACCAAGATTGTTACAGTTGTAACACACCACATCCTCATTTCTAGGGACATTAGAATGATTCTTACTTGACCATCTTATGCAATCAATTTCCTTATGACCATATTCATTACAAACATAACAATATCCTTGGAAAGAATGATTATACCTGAATGAATGATCATGCCAAGGATGTGAAGATCTGAAGACATTTTTCCTTTCTCTATGAATACCTTTAGATTGTCTTCTAGTGTCAATGTTATCCTTTGATGCATCAATACTATAATCAAGATCAACCTTCATTCTTGGTGTTTGCTTGGCTATAAAATTCTTTCCATCTAAAGTAGTAAACACTGTTTCATGTTTAGATTTGTTTGTAGAGCTTTGTCCAACCTCACATCCCACTCCTGTAGGATCTTTAGAATGCTTTTGCCTGCCCAACATCTCATTCAATATATTAGTATTATGATCAAATTTCTGAATTTTACCAGATTGAGCCTTGATACTTTCAAACTCTTTTCTTAAAGCAACTACCTCTTCTTCAAGTTTTAGACAAACAATCTTTTTAATCTCCAAATCAGAACTCACAACGTCTGTTATCCTCTTATATTCTTCAATTTCAATTTTTTGACTTATAATCACATCATCCTTAAGAGTTAGTTCTTTTAACAAGGAATCATTATCTAAACATTTCTTTAAAGAATCAATCTCATTTTCTAGTTTATTACATAATTCATCCAGGTTGTCTTTTAACTTGACTTCCAAACTCTCTTCTTGCTAAAGTTGTCTTGTTAAAAACTGGTTTTCTTTTCTAAGTTGCTTAATAGTATCTAAGCCACATAGGAGTTCACCTTCCAAATCAACCTCACTTTCTGGTTCATCATATTCCTATTCAGAGATAACTTCATCCAAAGATTGATCTACTTTTACACAAGTTTCTTGATCATTTAAATATTCATTAATGATCTCCTTGTACTTCTTTTCAAAACTATGAAGGTTTACACCTTCTTCACTCTCAGATGTTTCACAACTTATTTCAGTATCCAAAGATATCTCCTCTTGTAATCACTATTCTGATTCATTTCAGTCAACTTGTCCCAAACTTCTTTAGCACTGTTGTAATGAATGACCTTTGTAATGACTTTATTCGGCAAGTTATAAAAAATAGCATTTATAGCTTTGGTATTGAATTCAAGTGCTTTCTTCTCCTCAAGAGTGGAAGGAGATGTTGCAAATGTAGTACAACCCTTTTCAACTGCTGCCCACACTTCAGACCCTAAAGAAAGTAAGTATGTTTCCATATAATAAAGTTTGTACCTTCAAACTGCGGAGTTCCAGATCTCGGATACTCTACCATTTTAGAGCTATTGTTTATGAGTTCTTCCTCATTATTCCCTATACTAGATTCAGGTTGAACATGATGAATAGCTTTTTGTTGAGAACATCTTTTTCCCTTATTCATTCTGTTCTTTCCCATACTAACCAAAGTACTCCAAGAAACTAGGAACAATCCTAGGTGGTTTAGACCTATCAAAGGACCCTACGCTCACTAATTGTTGGATTTATGGATAGACACTGAGAGGGGGGGTGAATCAGTGTCTAAATTTTTTTGACTTAGACCAAGATTTTTAATTCTAATTTCCTTTTCTTTAAACAACATAGTAGAGTAATCACTTTTAAAAGCACAAAGATATGACAACATTAACTCAGTCTATTAGACAACTTATGAAAATATGATTTGAGTGAGATATCTTGCATTTTCCAAAAAAATTATGCCTGACATTGATTAACAATCAAAGCATGATGATAGTGTGGGTGCAACTCATAAGACTGTGCAAATGATGTTCAACATTATTGACTCACTTCTTAAACAATTGATTTGAATGCAACTTTAAAGACAAGAAAGGTATTGGACAACAAACACCTTTAGCAAATTATAACTATTCTTGAGCAATGAATCAAATTAGAACTTTTAAGCTTCCTTTTGAATTAGACTCTTCAACAATGACTTGTGCAAGATATTTGAACTAAATATTTCTAGATATGAAGGAACTATCATTCAACAATGTTCAGATTGATAAAAATTATCACAATCAAGAAACATTATCACATCAAAAGAAAGAGACCATAAGACAAAGGATTTGCCAACTGGAAAACCCTCCTGGGGTAGAAATACCACTCCTAAACTACCTTACTGGCTTAATCTTCCAAAACCACTATTAACAATGCCTTATAGGCTATTTTTTGAGCACCAACTCAAGGAGTACCAACCCCTCATTTTGAAACACCAATTTTATTTTATATTTTGTAACCAAGAGGTGTCCCTGCGATTAACCCGGCCCAGCGACATTCCGGCAAGCGGGGGCGAGACTAATCCTCTGGGGGGTATGCAATAGCCGGCCAGCCCATACCCCTGGAAAAACCGAGAGCGAGTCGAACCCGAGACCATGAGGAGCCATCTCACAACTTCAAGCCAACCGTGCTACCCGTGCCGGCTTTTGAAACACCAATTTCAAGGAGCACCAACCCCTCAAATTATTTTCAGAACAATAATAATATCAGAGGATCTCTTTGTTTTTAGTTAAGCGCATGTTTCTCTATTTTCTCGTCTATAGAATACCTTAAAGATTCAATAATTGAATCCTTAAAATACTATATAGAGAAGAAATTTACAATGTCTCTGCCTCTTGTTATTCAGATTTTATTGCAGAGTTTATCCATACATTTTCATACAGCCAAGGAATGATAAACTCAGAATTACAACAACAGAACATAAAAGAGTTTTCTGCTTCTATTTATACATCTTTTTAGGTATCAAGTCTTCAATGAATTTCATGGTCAAAGGAGAATAGAGTAAAGATAACTCTTTTTGATTTAAATGCCACATAAGTAACTATCTTCAGGAGTAACAGCTGAACAACCAAACTGAAAAGATTTTGACAGAAGTTAACAAAGCTTTGTACAATTGAAATCTTCATCTTGTGCCCAGCAAGATTATTAGTCAAGGTGAAATTAATTTTCCAATTCAAGAGCCATTTCACCCAGCTAAGAGCCATCTTCAATAAATCTGAAACGTATGAGATCATTTCACTACTTAAAAGTCATGACTGCCTACCACTGTAAATCATAATCTCTAATAGATGAATAACAATACTCTATCAGGGCATCATTTGCCACATTAGTAACTGAGATGCAAAGAGTAGTTAAAAAAAATGGTGATTATAAACCAGTATGTGCAGCATGAAACACATAAATACCAGTCAGATTTGCAACTCCCATGGCTCCATCGACCACTGTTGAGCTTCTAGCAGAAACATACCAAATAAAGCTTCCATATACCACTGATAAAGCTGTTACAGCCAGCAACAATAGAAACTTAAAATCTCATGATGGCGGCCAGGCTAGGGTTCCATACCCAACCAAAAAGAATAATCAAGAATTTTTCCCTAAGGAACTTTCTTTTCAATCGATTTAAAATTATGCTGAAGGAAACTTTAACGCTATCAGTCATGCCACTGTTTGTCACTGTGACATTCTGCTGTTGGGGAGCGTTTCATAGATAATGATTTTTTTTACCAAAAGTCATCCTGTCATCTGATGTCGCTTAGACAATTCTTAATCGGGGAGAGGTCCCAACGAATTCATTGGGACATACTAAAACATCCCACGATACATACTTGATCACTGAGACATTACCAACCTTTCACCGAAAGCCATTCATTAGACTTTGTCGGCAAGACTTGACGGGTTCGCTGAGACTCTAAATCGAAACTCATGAGTCTTATCGAAATGTATTTCATTATCAATGATCAGCAAGACACAACAACCTTGCCATGACCTCACTTCAATGAAAAATTTTCTCACCGAAAAGTTCTTTCATGTGCTGGTCGGTGAGACACAATAGTTCTCTCACCAAAATGTAACCTTCATTCTTATGTGGGTCACCATGACAAATTGTTATTAGGGAGACCATATGTAGATTTCATTATGTTTCACCGAAAGACTTTATCCATTCTGAGTCACTGAAACAAAAACACACTCTCGTTGAGATGTATCCTTCATCCGCCTTCGCTACGACAATGCATAGTCAGGGTGACTTCTCATAGAGCATCCCGTGTCTTACTAAAAGCCCGTGTGATCATTCATGTTCGCTGAGATAACTCAATTCCTATGCCGACAAGGTCCATATGTATTCCATCCGTGAGACCCACAGGGTTCACTATGACATTATATCAATGTCACAACTCTTGTCAATGTGTTCCCATTCAACCTCCGGTCGGTGAGACATAACAATCTTCGTTGTGACCCTATACCGATGATATAACTCCTGCCAATAGGGATCACCCTCTGTCACTAAAACCATGGAGAAGTCTTGCCGAAAGCTTCCTATATGGAAAATCCAATCGTCATGACATTAGAAACATCTTGCCGATAGGAAACACAGATGTTTATAAAAAAAAAAGAATTGGGGAGACCCTGGCATTCTCACACCGAAATGTTGTTTCTTTTACGAATAAGATAACCTAAGTTTTGTAGGAAGCTCAAACAAATTGGTACCATAAGAAATTAATATTTTGAATGTAAACTGCCCACTAAATAAGTGCAGAATATCAAAACCAACTGAAGCCATTAGAAAGTAAACCATATAGACAAAACTTTACCAAGATAAAGCATGAGAAACCAATCCGAAACTATCAACAAGTAGAATCAACTGAAATGGATTTTTTCATCAAGGACAAACCATATGATCTCAACTGAGAACCAACAATATAATGTATTTTTCTTGTGTTTTTATACTATCTTCCCAAGCGGAACGAGGAGAATGACAAACAAGACAATCATGAGACTCAACGACTGTACCTTATTTCACTAAGATACCTTCGTCAATAAAAGGAGAGGTATTAGGAGAAGGATAATTATGATCATCATGTTTATCTATGTTTGTATGCTCTTCTAACACATTATCCACACAAATAGGAGAGATATGAAGGGATGTAACCTCGATACAAGCATTAACATTTTCATGTTTGTGTGCTAAAAGATTCTTATAATATTGAAATGTAGTGAAGAAAGAACTATCATGTTTATCAACTAACATTATGAAATAACAATCTATGCTCAGTCAAAATGTAATATAAAAGGCTGAAATAAAATGCAAAGACAATGAACTAATTATGCTAGGAAAATGTAAATGTGAAATTTAAACTATGCATGAAATGAGCTATTCTAAGCAAAATTTAACAAAATGCATGCTATAGAAATGTAACTTACTGATATATATAGGTTAAGGCACCAATCAGAAGCCTAAAAACCACTTTCTAAAATTTGAAAAATGCTATTTTAGGTGCCAAAAGGGACTGATTCGCCCAAGGTGGTGAATGAGTCCAATATGAACTGTTTTCAAGATTTTCAAAGACTTCAAATTGATTTCTATGACTTCAAAGAGCCAATACACTGATCTGAAGGAAAAATGAAAAATTACAGTAAATCTAAGTGAATCTAGATGCAAGAAATGCAACCTAAATGCACTTATTATGAATGCAAAATTTAAAACCTAGTATGCAAACTAATGCAAATCCAAATGAAAAATGAATGAAAGACTAGATTTTTTATAAAAAGACACCAAATCAGAAGGAAGAATTCTAAAATTTTAGTTTACCAAAATGTAACATAGATTTTGGGACCCTAAAATGCTTACTTTAATTCCTAAGATTTTCTACCTAGAAAGAGAGAGAGATTTAGGCTCCCAAAATGCTTATGTACATTCAAATTAGGATGTGTGCAATGTGATATGATGTAAATGGAATGATCTAAGTGTTGCTAACTATGAAATTGATCAAACATGTATGCAAAATCTAAGGATTATGACTTGTTTGAAAACACATTGTGATATGTAAGTAATGAATTAGAAACTAAAGAAGAATTGAAGAGAAACTGATGAAACTTGATAGTACTTATCTGGAGGGCTAAGGATGACTAGAGAAGACTTCTAAAATATTGCTACTACTATTTTGCTAACCAGGGTGGACTCATTCGTCACCTGTGGCGAATCAATCCAAGTTCAAGTGAAAACTACTGAGAACAACTTTCAAACTGATGGGAGTTGAAATCTAACAAAATAAAGTTTTAGGCCTACAGGTTGGACTCATTCACCATGGATGGAAAATGAGTCCACCTAAAAAAATTAGGAAAATTAGAGGAATATTCTATGGAGTTAGATTTGTACTTCTTCCTCCTATAGGTCTTCACTTATGAAATTGTCAGATCTGGGTTGGAAATAGACTTTTACTTGATGAATAGGCTTGAATAAAGAGGAGAAGAGGTGAATGACTTTGTAATGCAATCTTCAATGATTCCAAAGCTCCAAAAGAATCTAAATCTTGCAATGATGAGTGATCTTGTTGTTCTATAGCAAATCACGTAGAATTCAGCCTTGAATTCCTTGGAATGCTAGCTTGAAGAATTGTAATGAATAAACCCTAATTTTCTTATTAGTGATGATGTAAACATTAAATAGGGCTTGGGACACATAAATCAATGTGAATGTGTAATTAAATGCACTTTACAACACTAAAATAGGGTCCACTGAGCCTAGGAAAGCACTTGTTTAACATTAAATTTAAGTTTCAAGCCTTCTTGATAATGTATTAAAATATGTTGAATTAGGAAGAAATAGGTTTATTAAGTCTATTAAAGCGTGAAATTTCTTTACAAGATTTTACAACACCTTTACAAGATGTCAATAAACACATTTTATTTAGTGTAGAAGGGTCCAAGACCTAGTGTGGATGCACAAAATGCCTCACAACACCTAAATCAAGGCCAAATTAAGTCCATTTATCATGAAGTATCCCATGTCAAACAAAGGGGTCCTTTTTTCTACGACACAATTATCAAGTTTAGAATTGTATAGATTTATTACACAATGGTACAATACTAATATAAATATTTCAAATACACACATGATTCAAATTGATATAAGAAAATAAAAAAATTATAAATCAATTTATGTATTTTTAATTAAAAATTAAATAATTAACTTTTGAATTATAAATATTCATTTCACATATTAAAACATCAACATAGAATATTTAACATTTACTTTATTTAAAAAATAATTTAATAGAAAGTAAAAAACTAAGTTTAATTTTTAACTATAAAAAATAATATTTATATTAAATAATATTAAGTATAATATTACAATAGAAAATTTAAATATAATTATATAAATACTATTTACACAAAAGAAAACACAATTTTTAAATTATCTTTACATAAAAGAGAACATGAACCACAATATAAGAACACACAAAATATTTCTTTTGTGCATTACCAATAAAACAATATTATTAATTTGATACAAGCTCCCGTAAACATGTGAAAGACTCAACAAGGTTCTTTGCTTCTCCCATCACAAGTGCAAGTGCTCCTTCAACTTCATATGTAGGGATTATGCAATTGGACAAATCAAAATATCTTTATGTTTCTCTATAGTATTAATATTTGGTTTACAAAATTATTTGTGGTATCATGTATCGTATTTGTCTACATATTGAAGTTATTATGGGATGATAATTTTTTATGTCGAATTTGTAAGTACTAAAACTCTGTTAGAAATCTATTAGATTTTTTCTGTATTTTATGTTGGTGAATACTCCTATGAAGATTTTCTCTGCAAGTATATTCTTATCATTAGAGTTATACATGTTAATACATTGAGCTACTTTGAAGTGTGGAAGTTTTCTACAAAAAGAATTTTCTCATTTAAATCGTTGTGTAGTAGTATTGCTTATTTTAGTTTTATATATGTATTTTTAAGCATTATTTCTGAAACAAGTTAAAATCAGTTTTTAAAAGATTTGCATATTTTCCTCTCAAAATTCAAGAAAATTATTCCACAACTTTAATTTCCTGCTATTTGTACCATGAAAACACATGAACAAGAGAGATCAGTTTTTATTTCATACCCAATAAAACAATATTAATTTAATACAGTCTGCCATAAGCATTTGAAAGCCTCCATTAGCCTCCCCGTTTGACCCTTCACAACATATGGTATTTCGACCTCATATGAAGGGATTATGCTTATCATTCTTATTGGGCTTTGTGAGATTATTGAGCTCAGTGGGATTTTTGTAGAGTTTTACCCTTTATGGGGATTGAGAATGCTCCTTCCCAACAGGAACCTTGTGATGCGTCTACTCGATACTCCTTTGTTGTGTGCCACCTGGAACCTTGTGAGAACAGACCTATCCATGCCCATTTACCCTTCTCCAACTCCGGTGAAGATATTTCTGCATCATCACCAAATAACCCCAAATTCGTTTTGGGAAATTGACAATCCACAACAAAACATACCAGAGTTACATGGGCATTGGAACTAATATTCTGGTTATAATTGGAGCCAATGACACACAGATATTTAAAGACAAAGTTTGCAAATGAACCCGCGTCCGGGACTGCCCGCGTGCATATTATAATTTCGTCTGGCTATTTCTGTAAACTCTGTGCAAAGCGTTCAGTCAATGCACAATCAATTGAAAATAATTAGAATTCTAAATGCCTATAAACTATTATTACCTGAATGCTTTGAATGCAACCTTCAACAGCTGATCTGCTGATTGCTGTGAGATTCACAATCCTCAATCTTTCCATGCGCTCCAAACTTTATATGCTTGTTTCCTTCCACCTCGTTTCTGCTTTCAGCTCCTCCAACGCTCTGCAATGTTCCAAGCCATGTATTTTCTCAACTCTGTAGCAGCCTTGCAGTTCAACTATTCGGAGAGAAGAAAATTGCGCAAAGCTGGGAAGCGCATCTAACTTGGGGCACGCTTGTATCTGCAGGCTTTGAATGTTTACCAGACCATCAATACCCCATATGCTCCTCATCATTTTACACCCTCTCAATCTCATATCTTCACTGTACTTGGTAGAATTTCTATCTCCGTTAGACGTTTATTACAGTCGAGGAACAGAGTCTCAAGGCCCGGACAACAGTCCTGAGGGATGGAAATATTGGACACTTCTGTTCGTGACAAAGTTATTTGCTTAAGGCTGCAGAGAGAAGAAGCAAACGACCATGCCCTGAGATCCAATTGGCTGATTGGGCACCCTAATATTGAGAGTGTTCGGAGATTATTCAGCTGCCTAACTGATTTTGGTAAAGACTGCAATCCTGAATTCGATATTGCTAAATACTGAAAGAGATTAAGATGTCCCAGAGAGTTTGGTATACATTGTAGCTTGGGACATTGTCAATCGAAAGAGTAGTCAAGGATGACAAATCTCCAAGAGATGTGGGCAAACTTGTGAGCAACTCACTCCCAATGATCAGCACTCGCAAACTGCTCAGCTGACTGATGTTCATTGGTAGCTCCCTTAACCAGCGGATGCCATCTAAATAGAGTTCTCTCAAGGACACCTGATTTGTGATGTGACGAGCTAACTCTTCCAATCGCTCGCAGGTGGAAAGGTTTAAATGCTCAAGCTTCATCATGTTATCTAGAATGTCTGACTCTAAGGTGAGTTTAGAACATCCCTATAAGTTGAGGTGTTGTAGGAGTGTGAACTCCTTAAAAGAGACTGGCAGCCTCTTCAATTCCTCACAATTGGACAAATCAAGATGCCTCAGGCTTGTCAAATGGCCAAAACTGCTGGGTAATGATGATAGCTCTCGACACCCAGATAACTCCAAGTGCTGCAATGATTGGAGAAGGCAAAATTCTTTTGGTAGGCTTGTCATCATGTTCCAAAAAGTGTTTCTCAGAACTAGTTTCTTCAAATCCCTGAGACATCCTATTGACTTTGGAAACCTTTTGAAACCATAGCATTCAGAAATAACCAACTCTCTTAGCTGCACAAGAGCCTGCAGCAAATCATCCATGAGATGGATGGAAAGCATACATTTACATATATAAATATTGATATAAAGCTTTAAGCAGTTTAAAAGAAGCTACTTACATCACTGTCAGTCTCCCACAGTTCTTCTAAGAAATGTTTAGAAAACTCTTTTTCGTAGAGTTCTAAAACCCTCAATTTTTTCAATGGACCTAGTGAACCCAGACTGTTATGTCCAGTGTTAAACCAGCGAAGCCATACCAGATCTTTAGATATATCATCAATCACTTGATTAAAATAATTTCCTCTAACATGAAAAAATTTCAATCCAAGCAAAGAGGGTGTGAGAGTACAAGATCCTCTGTTTGTGTTAACTATGATCTCCCTATCCTGGGTGCATGGAAGAAACTCCTCAACCTCGCTTGTGCATCCAATTGTTGTGGCCATTATTCCTCGAATGTCAATTCTCTTTTAAATAGAAAAAGAAATGAGTCAATAAATTATTGAAACATTAAACTTACCGGAGATAAGAATCAAGCAGATACAAATAGATAAAGAAGGTTGCCACAACATTGTTTACAGAGACTATAAAAAAAGTATTAATTTTACCTGTGTTTCATTATCAACATTAATAATTTGATGGGTAAGCCAGAGATGGTAGGGTGACTGATGATTTGCAATTTCTCTTCCCAAATCTCTTAAATGATCATGCATTTATGAAGTCAATATCATCAAGTTCAATGAAACACTTATTCAAAAGTCTTTCACAACTATGCAGACCATTCCACCCTAATCCATCCCAAGCTGCAATGGCTAAATTTTTCTTCTCTCCAATGAAGAAACATGCAGTATCTAAGAATATCGGGTTCTCTTCATCATCTAGGGCATCATAACTTATTTTTAGTCTATCTTTAATATCTTTGTGTAGTATCCTAGAGATCTTGTGCAATTGAGTCTTCCAGTAATCTCTGCTAGATTTATCATATAATTGTGCTCCAAAAATACTTAAAAACAATGGTAATCCATTGCAAACATTTAGAAAGCTTTCAACCAAATCTTCAAACTCTGAGAGTGGAGTAGGCTTCAAAAAAGCATGCCAACAAAATAGTTGTTTGGCATGAGGTCGATCTAATAATTTCATTTTATAAATAGATGAGATACCCCAATGTTAAAGGACTTCAAGTTCTCTTGTAGTAACTACAATCAAACTACCCCATCCAAGACTGTCCTTATTAGGCACTAAAGCATCTAATTGATCTTCATTATCCACATCATCTAGAATGATCAGCACTCGAAAAGATCTCAAACGGTTGGCAAGAATTCCCTTCCCTTCTTCTATATTGTCAACTGATATACCTTGGAGACCAAGGTCCTGTAAGAGCTTTTTCCATTTATTATGCAATACACTTTTTGAAGCAGCATCTCTAATATCAAAGAGAAAACTAGACTTTTCCATAATTGTGTATCTATTGTTATATAACTGTTTGGCAAGAGTAGTTTTGCCAGAACCCTCCATACCCCAAATTTCCACAATTTGGGCTGTGTGAGAGCTTTCTCCAGATTGAAGTGTTGTCCTTTCAAAATCTATGACAGCTTCATCCAGACCAATTGGATGTTTGGCAATCACAATGGTACATTTTTTTTTTTTGGTAAATAAAAGGCCAAGGCCAAAATTATTTATAAATCAAGATTAATACATCTGGAAACATATAATATGCAGTTTATATGTATCTTTCAAATGCTGCACTTAAACACAGTTTCTGAGCATTCTTTCCATAAAGCCTTAAATCTATTTTCAGCATAAAGATATTAAACAGTCTGCAAAAGAACAACCAAAAACATAAACCCTCCACCATTTACTTCTTCCTACTGCCTAGCAGATTTTGAGCGACGAGCATCTCAAAGGGATTTAAGAATAACCGCAATTTCCATCATTTTCTAACCACCAATTTTCTTCGAAACTTTCCACTGCTAACTTAGATAACTCATCAGCCTCCTTGTTTGCCTCCCTATAGGTATGGTTAATGGTACATTTTTTATTATTTTCAAAACATGACTAATAATACGCTTGAGCAGGCTCCCCTCGTCACTAAACATATAAAACAACAACACGAAACGGAACAAACATTGCTTAACATGACGTGCACTGAAAGTTAAAGAAATAGCAAAAATACACCAGATGCAGAATATGATAAGAGAAAGGGTAATTGCTGCAGATAGGATATTTGGTACTCCCTTTTCATTATGAATAATGCCACCGACATTATATGAAACATTGTTGAGCGCGTTCTTCCATTCTTGAAGTTTTTCTGAGCTGTACCTATCCTTTTTTTCGTGCTCTAAAAATGCATGACCATATACTCCTTTTGCGTATCGGACGTCATCAGGTTGAACATTGTAGAAAATAGGAACAATTGGAGTGCATGTTTTAAGCATAAATGAAAGCTCTGCCAAACACCATGGAGATTGTGCGTACCTCGGAGAAAGTATAGCTATATGAAGCGAAGCCCTGCGCATAACTTCTTCTATTTCTGTAGGCAAGAAAACCCCCAATTCAAGCTCTGGGGAATCAAGAAAAACCCTCAATCCCATGTCATTGAGGGTATTATAGAGATCGGTGGCGAGTGTCTTTTTTGCATCAGGGCCACGATGATTAATAAATATATCATATGGCAGCTTTCTCTCCGGCATTCTTGATCTACTAGAAGCAGAAAGAAATGGTGCAACTTGTTCAAAAGCATGTGTAGTGGATGGTGATAGTGAGATCCCTTGACAATCATTTCTAACCCAAGTACTAGAGGTAGATGTAAATGGCGCAGAATGGGATTAAGTTGAACAGAGAGTAAGTAAGAAAGAACACCAGTTAAAACAGGATAAAACAGGGTTTCTACTGAGGGTGTAGCAGAAGTAGATGGAGATGAAACAATTTCTTCAGATGCATTTGTAGGCTCATTCTCTGGTTGACATCTAGTGTTAGAAGTAGAAGTAGAAGTAGATGCCATGGAGCTGGATTTGCACTTTGAGAGGAAGAAACAACAAAAAGCATAAAATGGAATGGAAGTGGTCTTATTGAGGAGGTGAAGTGCTATATATTTGTAAGAGGAGGGAGTACTAAAAAAGATAAGAAGTGGCAAAACTGATAATTGAGCGGCTGACAAGATTCTGTTTCCGATCGGAAACCGCAAAAGCCAATTACACCACACTATGCAATGCTTAAAATGGTTTTCCTGGAAAACCGTGTGGGAGGAATCCTATGTGACCATCACGATCATGGGGGAACACCATCGCACAAGATCATGAGGATTGTAGACCCACTTTCTACAAGAAACCATGGATTATGATCACGGTGTGCCAACAACACTGAACACAGGTGTTGTTCACTTTAAAATAATTAAAAGACATAAGGTAATCCGATTGTTTAGATTTTCACTTTATTTCGTCCACACTAATCTTTGCGCTTATTTACATTTGTGTTTCTCTGTAAACATCTCAAAATGACAATTTCTCTATATACAGGTAGGCTTAAAGAGTACACCTTAAGTTTTTGATCGCTTGGGTGGGTCATTTGGGGAGCGGGGGAGGGGGAAACAATATTTTTACCTTCCACAGTAGCTGCTTGAATCAAATCAGGGGAGAGGGAAACAATACTTTTACCTTCCACAGTAGCTGCTTGAATCAAATCAGTGGCAATATGAAAGTCATTTGTGTTAATTTTGCATTCATTAATCAGCTTGGACTTGAACCTAGGATTTGAACATAGGATCTCTCATTTGCTGTTCCAGTGCTCTACCACTGAGCTACCAGTCTGTTTTGTGACCACATCTTCAGTTCAGGTGTGACTTTTTTCTAACAATTTGCAAACTGGAAATAAAAACAAAAATATTGAGACAAGCAAGACCACTTTATCAAAGGCAAGCTGAAATAGTGAGGCAAAAAGAGTCCGTGTCGAAGGCCACTTTCTAGATGTTGTTTGAGGAATGGGTGATCTTCCCCACTGCACCACCTCTGTTATTATGGCAGGTGTCTTATTTTTCAAGAATCCAAAGAATGAACCTACTATTGGGGATGAGAGCAATGTGATCCAATTAATCTTTAGGCAGGTTTGAATAATATTTCTTTTCAATCATGCTAACGAATTTGATGATGTGCCCTATTGTTATAGGAGTGAGAATTTAATTAATTCTATGGTTTCAAAATGTTTACAATATTATTAGCTTTTATAGAGCAATGTGAGAAGTTGATTTGCTCAAAAAAATTACTAGTTATTTTATATGTTGATCTTTTGCACCTCATTGGATTTAGCATATTTTAGGCCACAAATTAGTGATGCATATTTTACCTTTTTTTACTAAGTGTTCCCCAGTTTATGTGTCTCCATGTATAAAATAACCATTTACCATATCAAATTATAATTCTCATATAGGCTAGACCCAAGTTGCCTCTTAAGGACCCATCACAATTAAGTTTGAAAAAATAAATCACTGAGGGATTCCATGTTACTTTTTTTTTGGAATTCCTTTTGCCTCCTAATCCTTTAATGGACAAGCAGAACCTCCATCCACCATTGTTTTAGCAGTTTTTTACTATGGACGAACAACCTTGTCTTTCCAAATTTTAACATTGACTCAAAGTATTCCTTGATAACTACACTTGATCATATTCCATCATCATTGACATGCTAAAGGGTCATCCTTAAAGGCTCATTGGATTCTTTCTAGTCCTAGACTTGAGACTATACACAAGGGAAAAATATTTCAAACTAGTTTTAGACTATGCAAATCCAATGGCTACTTACATAGATTTGCTCAAGTAAGGATATATAAATGGCCCATATCATTCCTATTTGCTCAAGTAAATTTATGTGGCATGTTCATAGTGGTGGAGAATATGATTTCCAAATTCTTTTATTTTTTGGTAGAAGCACATCTTGATGGTCCATGTATACCTCTCTTTGTGAGATTATCATATATTTGAATCTTGTCAAGTGTTGCTAACAATATAAAGGAATGGCATTTTGGTTGTATCTCTTGCACCAAATGTGATAAATTGTCCAATCTATTAATGATTTAGATTTTAATTTCTTTTTTGTAATATATCCCTCTTTCACTTTGTAGTCATGTATAGAGTCTCTATTCCATTTATTACTATCTTTTCTATTTAGTTAAGGATGTGGATCCTCTATAGAATGGATAGTATACAAATGTTCTTTACTAATGTAGAATTGGAAGTGTGTCTTTGAAGTATTTCCAAAAAGGAAATGGGATTATCCTTAAATTCTTCTACTTAGAAATCACACATTAGTACCCTATAGGGAGCTTATACAATGTTTTATTTCTTCTATCTTACCCAAAGAGATTATAGGCAAGTTATCCATTCAAACACAAGCCTTTGGAATTTATTGAGGTGTCATGCAACTACTCTATTGATGCAAATAATAAGAAAGCAAAAGTTCAAAAGTTAGAATTTTGTAAGGTATCAATAGGCAATACTTGTTTATCATTGTGGTTTCATAGGTTTAACTTCAACCATGAGGAAGAAGAAGAGAGAAGATGGTAGAAGAAGGATAAGATCAACTCATAGATAAGTTATTAAGCTTGAAGATGGAGGGAAAAGGGCAAGGGTGTTGGGAGTAGAGAAAACCCTACAAAATGAAAAATAAAATACTAAAATCAATTGCAAAAGAAAATCTCTTGAACCTATATCCATATGTGATCTGCAAGCACCAAGAAAACACATCCACACAACTACCAGAGGTTTAATTGGCATCTTAATGATAAAGTTTAAGGTGTCCTCTAGATACTCGGCATAGGAAAGAAGTTCAATCATGCATAAAATGATCAATTTTAGGTGTAATGCAATAAGAGTTACTCATGTGATTGAAGTGTGTACAATCCTCGTCCACTAAATCTGAATGGCTACATGAACATAGAACACATGCAAAACTTATAATGTTAGGATACGTTCCAAATATTTTGAGAGCATCCTTGCAAAATTTATTTTGTAAATATCCTAAAAACATCTCATTTCATGAGACCACATTTCTTTGAGATGTTTTATTAAATAGTTCATGTGTCTTGTGTATGCTTTCACATTTTCCATAAAAATCTACCAAAACATTTCAAACTATAATATCTGACAAAAATCCCCCTCCCACAATGCTTTGATGGATGTCCATACTGTGTTCCAGAGCTCCCATTTTGACACAGGCAGGAGAATGCTGACTTTACAACTACCAATTTCATTTGCTTCTAAATCTTTGTCAACAAATCCATTTTGTTCATATCCTGCAATCATGGCTTTCCGTAAGACCAAATTTCTTTTTGAGGCACATTGTCAAATAGTTTGTGTGCCTTGTGTATGTTTCCACATTTTGCATACATATCTACCATAGTGGTTATAACTACAACATCTGAGAAATTTCCTCTATCTTTTATGCTTTGATGGATGTCCATACCCTATTCCAAAGCTCCCATTCGGCATAGGCTGTGAGGATGTTGGCAAAGGTTGTAAAGTTTTGATTTGCGCTCGCCAACTACATTTGCTTAAAAGATTCTAAAGCCTTTTCAACAAATCCATTTTGTGAATATCCTGCAAACAGGGCATTCTATGAGAGCACATTTCTTGGAGGCATTATTTCAAATAGTTCACGTGCCTTATACATGCTTCCACATTTTGCATACATGACTACCAGGTTAGTAGCAAAATTCTTCTTTTCTTTATGCAGTGATGGATGTCCGTACCCCATTCCAAAGCTCCCATTTTGGCACAAGCAGGGAAGATGCTGGTGAAGATGGCAGAGTCTGGCTTTACATCCACAAATTACATTTGATTAAAAGTTTCTAAATCATTTCCAACAAACACATATTTTGCATATGCTGGTAAAGTTGCAAGGCCATCCACTCGGCATTACCTGCCAACAGTCTAATTATCAGTCTAGTTAACTGTCACAGATCACATTGTTGGGTTAACTAAAGCCAAAATTAGCATGTTGCCTTCATATTTCGAAATGATTTCTCTTTTTTGTAATTACTTCTATTGGCATGTGTGACCAATTTAGAAGTTGTCTTTTCGAATGGTTTTTTCCTTTAATTCGTTGAAGGCTGATTTATATATTGAAGTTGCTAGCTGAATGTAAATTAATTTAGAACTTGATAATAAATGAGATAATCCCTAAGTGTGGATGTAGCTATCAAATTGATGGTGAACCATGATAAATCTGTGTTCCTATTTTTGTGATTATTTAATCTTTTATTTCTGCAATTTCTTTTTCACTTTTATTCTGCAATTATATTCAACAATTGGCATCAAAGCAGGTTGAAGAAATTTGGTGCAGGAAATTGTGAAGAACTTCTACAGCCATGGAAGATGTAGACAAGTGGAAAATCGAAAAGTTTGTAGGACAAAATTTCAGCCTTTGGAAAGTGCAGATGGAATCTCTTCTCATCAAGCAAGATCTTTCGAATGCATTGGCTGGCAAAACCAAAGGGAAAGGATCTCTATCAGATGAAGAATGGGATAAGATGGACAAAAAAACAAGAGCTACAATCTTCCTATCGCTCTCCAACAATTTTTTATTTAATGTCTCTGCAGAGAAGACTACATAGGAGTTGTGGGATAAATTGTCTTCAATGTATGAAATGGCATCTGCTTCCAATAAGGTATTTATTATGAAGAAATTGTATAATTTAAAAATGCAAGAAGGAGGGGTTATGTCCAATCATTTGAATGAATTTAATACATCTATTACCCAGCTAATTTTTGTAGGCATTAATTTGGATGATGAGATCAAGGCTATTTGATTACTGTGTTCTTTACCAAATAGCTGGAAAGGTGTTGTGATGGCAGTGAGCACTTCGGTGGCTGGCAAAAGCAAGCTGAAATTTGATGATGTTGCAGCCACTTTACTGAGTGAAGATATGCGAAGAAAAAATCAAGAACCCTCATCTGGCGAGGCATTAACGGCTGTAAGTATTGGGAATAGAGGTAGAAGTAAAGAAAGAGGCAAATATAATAATCGAAGGAGATCAAAATCCAGATCGCAGTCAAGAGGAAAAATGGGTGCTTGTTGGTTTTGTGGCAAGCCAGGCCACACAAAGAAAAATTGTTGGAATTATAAGAAGGCACAGGAAAAAGTCAGTAACAGTGAAACAAACATTGCAGCTGAAAAAGATGATGTAGTTTTAATTTTGGCTGCCGGTGACATGACTGCAGACTCTTAGCTACTTGATTCCAGAGCTTCTTTCCATGCTACTTCGTGCAGGCAAGCTTTTATAAATTTCAAAGAAGGTGTTTTTGGTAAGGTTTTTCTTGGTGACAATAAGGAGTGTGAAATTGTTGGTAAGGGTGATATAGTTTTAAATTTAAAAAATGGAAATCAATGGATTTTAAAGGATGTATGACATGTTCCTTTATTGAAAAGAAATTTAATTTTTGGAGGTTAATTAATTGCTTATGGGTGTGATGTTAATTTTTTTTAGAAAGTTGGCAAGTAACCAAAGGGGTTTTAGTGATTGCTAGAGGCAAGAAGTTGGGTAATCTCTATATTTTAAAATGCCATGGTGAAGTGGGAGCTGCCATGACAGTCATAGACAATCATTCAGAAATTTGGCACAAGAGGCTCGGTTACATGAGCAAGAAAGGGCTTGAAGTAATGCTTCAACGAGATCAGCTTCCCGGCTTGCAATCGGTGGATTTTCAGTTTTGTGAACACTGTCTTTATGGCAAACAAAATCGGGCCAGCTTCTTGAGGACAGGCCATGATCAGAAAACTACTCCTTTGGCACTTGTGCATTCGAACGTTTTTGGTCCCATTGAGGTAACTTCATTTGGTGGTTCAAATTACTTTGTTACTTTCTTGGATGATTGCACTAGAAAAGTTTGGATTTACATGCTCAATAAAAAATCAGAAGTTTTTTCAAAGTTTAAAAATTTTTAAGGCTCTTGTTGAAAATCAAATAGGGCAAAAGATTAAATGTCTGAAAACTGACAATGGAGGAGAGTTTTGTTCCTCGGAGTTTGATAATTTTTGTGTAGACAATGACATTCATAGAATCAAAGTGGTGCCATTCACCCCTCAAGAAAATGCAGCAGCTGAGCTGTTGAATCAGACAATTTTAGAGAGAGCTCGTTGTATGCTCTCTAATGCTGGGTTGGGAAAACAATTTTGGGCAGAGGTGTGCAACACTGCAGTTTATTTGATCAACTATGCCCCATCATCTCATTTGGATTTTGACATTCCTAAGGAGAGATGGCTTGGGAAGAGAATTTCATATCATCATTTGCGGGTGTTTGGCTGTGAAGCATTCGTACATATTCCAAAAGAAGAACGAACGAAGTTTGATTTCAAATCGAAGAGGTGCATTTTTCTAGGCTATGGAGAAGATCAATTTTGTTTTAGGTTGTGGGATCTCGTTGCCAGAAAGATTGTGCGTAGTCAGGATGTTGTCTTCAATGAGAAAAAATTCCCAGGTTTGCAGCCTCTGGACAATTCTTTAGATGAATATTTTAATGCTGATTTATTTGATAATGGACGAGTCAAAAAAACCTCTGTTAGATTCTCCCAGCCTTTAATCATCTCTAGCACCTATGTTTCTATGCATCCCTTATCTAATTCGTAGTCTCTGGTAAATACGTTGCCCTTATCACAAACTTCCAATGCTATTTTGCTGCCTACTCAAAGCTTAACGCAGCCTAAATCATATGCAACCACTCTTTACTGTTATGCCTCCTCTCATTACTTTGGAGTCTTCACAAATTCATACACAACACTCATTATTTGATTCCTAGCCTCTTGCAAATGAGGCGCCTTCTATACTCTCATCACTGCATTCATTAAGCCAATCGCACTCTTTAAATGATGGACCACTGCCTTTGCAAGTTACTCCGTAGCCACCAATAAACTCAGCACAGTTTTCTCTAGATAATACGCTGCCTCTCCAAATTCCATCGCATCCTTTGCTAGCGCCCTCCTTTTATTATTCGCATCCTCCACTCACCTTGGTGCAGCCTCCAATAGTTCATACACTTGTGATAGCAATAGTGCTATTCACTTGTCAAAGAATTCAACTTTTCATAATTGGACGAAGCACATCGAGTTGTGATATCACTTCATTCGCCATTGTATCGAAGAAGGGAAGCTGTAGGTGGAGAAAATTGACACCAAGCTCAATCCAGTTGACATGTTGATGAAAGTAGTTCCAAGGGAGAAGTTCGAATTCTGTAGAGCTTCTCTCGGACTTGTGCAGCTCTGACTTTAACTCTGTAGTGGTGGGATATCTCTGAGTAGCAATTTGGTCTTCAAGTGGGAGATTGTTGGGTTAACTGAAGCCCAAATTAGCATGTTGCCTTCATATTTCGAAATGCTTTCTCTTTTTTTGTAATTAATTCTATTGGCATGTGTGACCAATTTAGAAGTTATCTTTTTGAATGGTTTTTTCCTTTAATTCGTTGAAGGCTGATTTATATATTGAAGATGTTGGCTGAATGTAAATTAATTTATAACTTTATAATAAATGAGATAATCCCTAAGTGTGGTCGTAGCCATCAAATTGATGGTGAACCATGATAAATTTGTGTTCTTATTTTTGTGATCGTTTAATCTTTTATTTCTGCAATTTCTTTTTCACTTTTATTCTGCAATTATATTCAACACACAGTATACCAGCGGCTTGCTTCACTAACTGGTAATCTTGTCTGCCGCTACCTGTTACAATTAAGGTTGCCTTCCTGCTAGTCACGAGAGTCAGGCCAATCCATCATCAAATAGGTGTTCCATATTAATCATCGAGTTTTTCTTATTCTGTTTTGACAGTTTTATTTTAGGCTAGTTTTTTGTTTGAAAAGTTTGATCCAACAGTTTAACTACTTTGTCTCTGCTTTTTAATGTATTCTATTTGTTCAGATTGAATACAAATTTACTATGTTTTTTGGTTATTCATTCTGGCCTAGCGGTGGTATCAGAGCACAGGCTTTACATGTATTTCCCAGTTAGATTCTCATTTCATATATTTCAAATACCATGCAAGCAAACAATCCCTGTTTGTTATAAAAGAGTAAATTTTCAGTTTAGAAAACTATTTGTCTTCTCTCTTAACTGTCCAAAGAGTGTCTTCTATAGAAATTGCTTAAGAAGACAAGGAAAGTATTAAGGTGAAATCTATTTTTTGTTATTTATTTCTTGTCAAAGAGATTCTTTATTTTGTTTTTTAAATTCACATTTAAGTAAGAAAAATTAAGTAGTTTTTTTCTACAAATTGTGCAAATTGTGTGCATTTTTTGTTTTCAATTCACAATCAGTCTGTTATATCAATGATGGGAAACATTAACTGAAAATGATAGTTGGATAGAATGGTATAGAAAATAGAAAATACCCTAATTTTCATTGATCAATGATGTGAAGTTGGAGGGTCTAACTCAATTGGCTAAAGAATCTTGTTGCAGGAAACAGGTTCCCCATGGTACCAGAGGGCATATCACGCCAACATCACCGGTCACATGAAAAAAGTTTACCAGATGCATTGTAGTTTATAGTGGGGGTTGCATGATTCCAGCAACCTAAAAAAAATGATCTATGGTGTAATATTTTTGATAAAGATGTCCAACCTACAACACCTATTGCTACAAAAAAGAAAGGAGAAAGTTTGGCAATATAAAATTTTAAAGGCCTGGCTTTGTTAAGGGCTTCTATCAATGGCGATGTGCTTAGACATTAGAAGGGTGTAAATTTTCTTGCAGTAGGATGGCCTTGAAAAATTGAGAGATCTATATGATTCTCACTCTGAATTAGAGTTTATTCTATTACAATTGAAGTTTCAATCTTGAGTTGAAGAATGGAGATTTTATGAGTTTGTCTTTTGAAACAAAATGTTGATGTCACTGGTGGAAAATTTGACATCTTGACACCCTTCATAAAGGCCCTTCTTCCAACAGATTCCACATATTTGGAGTCCCTTCAAGCAAGTAACCAATTGAAGACCATCACTTTTGATCAATTGGTGGAAAAGTTGGTAGAACATGAAAAAAATTTGGAAGAAAAATTGATAACAATGGTGAAATGTTTGTCTTTCCCACCACAAATATAAGCCTCCTAATAAAAACTCTTCTAGAGGTGGTCATTATTATAGAGGAAAAGGTAGATAGAAAAATAGAGAAAGAGGAGGTAAATATGGCAAAAGCCATTCACAACATAACAACCTAAATGATAGGCACCACTTGTATTATAAAAGATGTGGTCAAAAAGGTAGCCATGAATCATATTAAATTTAAATTTTCATGGGATAAGATAAAAAAATACTTTAAGGAAAAAGATAAAACACATAATAATGACAAAACTTTAGGAGCAACCTAATTTGAATGTGGTAGTGATAATGATCAATATGTGCTTTTTGTTTCAAATTTGAAGGGTTTGGTGAAAATATCTGCAACTTGATATGTTGTGGGATATTAGCATAAATCAATGACTTACTCTTGAGTTAGCTCCCAAAGAAAATGCATGTGAATCTCGATGTGTTTGGTTTGTTGATGATGGACCAAGTTCTTCAAGATATAGATGGTGGTCTGGTTGTCACAATAGATGACTGTTGGCTTTTGAAAGGTGATACCAAGTTTAGTGAGGATATTTTGAAGACAAATAGCCTTAATAGCAGCATTGATAGCCCCTCGATACTCAACCTTAGTTGAAGAAAGAGCAATGACATGTTGCTTCTTGCTTTGCCAACAAATGGGACCAAATCCATAGTGAAAAGTGTACCCAGAGGTGGACTTGTGATCATCAATATCATCAACGCAATCACAATCAGTGTATCAGAGTAAGTTTGAACTTGTGTAGGTTTCATAATGAATCTCGTACCTATGAGTGCCTTGGATATAGTGCAAGATACATTTGGTAGCTTTCCAATGAAGCTCATGGGGTTTCATCATGGATCGCAAAACAATGCCACCTACAAAGGAAATATCAAGGTGAGTATGAGTCAATAGATGAGGCTACCAACAAGCTGATGATACAAGGTAGCATCAACTAGTGGTGTGGAATGTTTCACCTTAATATTAACCCGAGACAGAAAGGGAGTTGGTGTAGGCTTACAATAAGTCAATGTATGAAAATGTGACAAAAGATCAAGAGCATACTTTGATTGTGCAAGAGAGATCCTAGAAGAGGTCTAAGTGATCTCGATTTTGAGAAAGTAGTGCAAGGGACCCAAGTCAATCATGGAGAATTTGTCATGCAAAGTATTCTTGATAGTCACAATGATGGATGAGGTGCTCCCAATGTCAATCAAGTCATCAACATAAAGAGCCAAGAAGAGAAGAGCATCCTCCTATCACAATATTTAGACATTCCAATTTGAGTGGTGTCTAGAGAAACTAATGGAGAGAAGAAAGGAGTCCATTTTGGCATACCAAGCTTGTGGAGCTTG
Organism: Sequoia sempervirens; assembly: GCA_007258455.2. Lineage (NCBI taxonomy): Eukaryota > Viridiplantae > Streptophyta > Pinopsida > Cupressales > Cupressaceae > Sequoia > Sequoia sempervirens. The sequence goes on from VDFB02000002.1 coordinate 223,025,159, forward strand.
TTTGAGGCCATAGACTTCCTTAGTTGGAAAACCAATGAAGAATCTTGAATGAATCCTTGTGGTAGCTCCATGTAAATTTCTTCATGTAGATCTCCATGAAGAAATGCACTCTTCACATCCATCTAATGTACAACCCAACAATGAGCTGAAAAAATAGCAAGTAGCAAGCGAATGGAGTTAATTTTGGAAACAAGTGAAAATGTCTCATTCTAGTTAATACCCAGTGATCCCACAATACTGGTTTACAATTTTTGGCCAAACTGGACACTAAACTAATTTTTTCTAACTAAATATTCACTTTCGGGCACCTATAGTGGCTAAACCGTGAGGAATTTGAAGATAATGCAAACTAGTGATTTGTGACATTTTTTCTATAGATTCTAAATATATTTTTTTCAAATGATTTGGAGTCAGATTGCACTTCTTTTCCCATCTCCTTTGAAAACTAGTTTTTTTAGTAAACACCATTTTTAAGGAGTGATGCTCATCGTATAACACAACTTTTTTTCCATAAAGGAGAAAATTATATTTTTTTTGAATTTATATTTGTAACTATGATATCGAGTGATTCCAATTGGTTTCATAGTTTTTTAATGAATATTTTTTCCTTAATCAAGTTTCGAAGTCAAACCAATTACAATTCAGACATAGGAGAACTTATAACACAACTTTTTTTGTATGTATCGAAATTCAATATTTTTTTGTTGGATCAAGGAGTTGAATATCTATTGCACTCATATTTTTCAAAACCAAATATTGATAATATTCTATTTTTTCACATTTGCAAAATATAGAGCTTGAATTTCAATGAAAAACCTACATTCACAAGAAATAAAAAATAAATATAATAATAAAATTAAATTTATTTAAAATTATAATTTTTGAGGAGCTTATAATAAGGACTACATAATTACAAAAAATAAAATTTAAATGAATTCATTTGATCCCCCAAAAGGTAAATTAAAAGTGGTTTTAAATTATCAGCATTTTGATAGGTGTAAAGGAGACTCTGTTATAGGTATGTTTTAAAACTAGCAGAGTTCTATCCAAGGGGGTTTGATCTAATGTAGTTTGATCAAACACTCTTCAATTGGAATGCTTTAAATAAAACTTTGTAAGGCTTAAATCATTATATTTTCTAAAAATATGTGATTTGATCAAAAATCAAAATCTCCCATAAATTGTAAACTAGCTTTTTGGGATCACCCACCTGACACTTGAGAGAAACCTTTGGCCACAAGTCATGCTTTATATTTGTCAACTAAGCCATTTTCTACAAATTTGCTTTGATAAATCCACTTATAAATAAACCATTTTTCTTCCCTTAGGAAGTGGAACAAGATCCCATGTTTTATTTTGCATTAAAGAGTTGTACTCTTCCTCCATTATAGAATCCCACTTACCAATACCAAATGTTTTATGAAATGATTTTGGATCCAAAGCCATGTAAATGTAGGAATATGGAATACCATGGTGTTGTGACCAAGTTCTCCTAGTATTGGAAGGATCCCCAAGAAGAGGGCTTGCAGACTTAAGTGTTTAGAGAGCCCAATGAGGCATGGGAGGGCACAAAGGAGGAGATTCCAAACTTTGTGCTCAAGAAGATGAAATCTAATGATAAACTTGATGACTAGAGGAAGCTTGAGGAAAATCCTCAATATAAAAATTCTCTAAATCCACTATTAAGGAAGGAAGAGTAGAGGATGAGCTAGAAGAGCTTTCCTCAAAATGAAAAATGAACTCAATGAAGAATTCATGTGTTTCAGGGTCCATTAGCTGATGTCCTTTGACACCATTGGGGTAACCAACAAAGATACAAGGCCAACTCTAAGGTTCCATGGCCTTGCACTTCTTTGAAGGAATATGTGCCCATGTTGGGGAGCCAAAAACTCTAAAGTGACCCACAATAGGTTCTTGCTACTCTAGGCTTCAAGACGAGTGATTCCCTTTAATTCTTTATGAGGAACTCTATTTTGGATGTGAGAAGCATATTTGATAGCTTCTGCCCAATGTGCAGGTGCAAGGGAGAAAGCGTGGATCATGCAGCCAACCATCTCTTTTAGGGACCTATTTTTCCTCTCAACTACAACATTCTGTTGTGGTGTGTAGGAAATAGTATGTTGAAGACCAATCCCTTTAAGAGTATAGAACTGCTCAAATTGATGGTTCACATATTCTTTTCCATTATCAGTGTGGAGAATTTTGACACACTTTCCAGATTGTTTCTAAGAATGAGCCTTAAACTCTTGAAATCTATCAAAGACTTCTACTTTGTGTTGAAGAAAGTAAACCCATGCATATCTAGAATAGTCATCAATGAAGGTGAGAAAATAATGAGTTTTACTAAAAGATAATTATGGAAAAGGACTTGCCAAGCCACTATGAACCAATTCAAGGACTTTTGAAGCCCTCCAAGTCTTCCCTTTGTTGAAATTTTCTTCAAGATGTTTTCCCAAGGAACAACCCATACATACACCACTAGAAAAATTGATTTGAGGAAGACCCATGACCATGTTTTGTTTGTTGAGTTGTTGAAGATCACAATAGTTGAGATGGCCAAACTGCTCATGCCATAGTTTTTTCGTAAAATTTGAATGGGTGAGCAATGTAGTGGAATGTGAATTAGGTACAAAATGAGAGAAAAATTACAAGTGAGACTCATGATTGCCATTACCGACTGCAAGGAGTGCATTATCGTCAAGATTCCTAATGCTGGCAAAATTTGGAGTGAATTCAAGTTTTTTACCACTCTAAGTGATTCGGTAGATAGAGAGAAGGTTAGTTGCCAAATTAGGTACATAGAGGACATCCTCAAATGTACCATTGCCATCATTAATTGAACCCTTCCCAATTACATCCACTGGAGAATCATCCCCAATGAGAATGTGGGGTGCTAGGTCTCAAAAATGTAGGTTGTAAATCCTAAGAGGATGTCGAGCTCTATGGTCAGACTTACAATGTTTTTGAACTAATAAACATAGTTAACCGAGGTGGTTGATGACTCCCTACACTTTAGGCTCTGTTAAACCTAGGTGGGTGAACCTTGATAACTAATGCAAATTTAATTAAGTTGTGTGACTTGGTTTTAAGGATCTGGCATGAAATGTGGAATAGATGAAGATTTGTTAACTACTCCTACTCCTAGTACTAAAATTTGAAATGTGAATATATAAATGAGATTTTGTAGATTTTGAAATGTAATGGGTATGACTAGTGCCTAATTTTATTCGGTTAATGGAGTCAGAGATGAATGATATGTGACTTATTTAATGGCATAGTTTGAATTGTTTGACACTTGTGATTCTTTATACCTTGTATAAACGTGCAAGAATGTAACTATCAGAATCTTCTTATTGATCCAAATGATTCTTTTCAAGTTACTATGATCAATTAATATGAAGTTTTAATCCTTTTGAAGGAGCCAGTTAACTGAATCACAGAAAAGCAACAAGTGTACCCTGACAAACCAAATATACTTCTAATTTGAATAACAAGAAAGAATCAAACTGGAGATAGTATGATAATTTTATCAATTATAGGACTCTTCTTATCAATCCAAAATGATACTCCTAGATTATTGTGACTTATTAAAAGGATTTTTAATTCTTTTGAAGAAACCAATTAATTAAACCACACAAGAATAGCAAATGTGCCTTGATAAATTGAGCTTTGACTTCAAACTAGAGATAGCCAAATAATCGTGTATTAACAATAAACAATTGATACTAGAATTTAGCCACAATATTACGTCTTCTTCTCCATTATATTTACTTCAAAAAATGATACAAATTATATAGTAGAAATCTTTTATGTTGCAAAATATGTATGCTGGTATGATTGTTATCCCTATTGATAATCCTATTAGATAATCAAATTTTTCATCCAGCCTTGGTTTCCCTTTATGTATACAAGAAACTACAAGCTTTAGGCCTTTTACAAAAAGTCATATCATTTTATAAATAAATGATAATAACTAAATTAAACATAAACATAGAAAGTGAGAAGTTCGCAAATAATCCATGATGCACCATGATCTGTTAATCTCCATTAGGTAGTCGTAATCATTGAAGATTTGTCCAAAGTCCATGCTCCATGATAATGCATCAGATACTATGAGACTTCGATAACCCTATACTCCTTACTTGGCTCGTGCAATAAATATATTGACCTTCGATAAATGTTCAATATATCTTATTTTTACCTAATAATCAACATTATTGATGATGTATTTCAATGTTTAGTTTATTACCTAAAAATAGCATTTTCTTATATTTGTTCTTCTAACCCTAAATTTAGAGACTAGGATAAATTTAGTGATCATTCCTAAAAATAGTGAGTGAACTTAACTTCACTTCACTTCATATCTCTATGCAAACTTGTGCATGATTATCCTAGTCTCTCATCAATCCTAATCCCTCAATCTCATTTCACATCTTATACCATTGATCTCATTCCTTGAAAATTTATAAATCAAACATATTTTGATCACTCAATCCCTCCTTGAATCAACAACCAAACTCTATTCATTTTACATCTTTCTTTTGCAGAACAAGGTTATGCTAAGTTTATGAGCAATGCACATACATACTTAAAATAGCATAATTCTTATACTTTTGAAAATGGAGTAAGGCTAGACATTTTCAGGTGAGGTAAAGTAGGTTAGATTAATTTGCTTTACATTATATTTTATTGCTTTCATTTCAAGGACGCAAACATTTCATTGGTAATAGGTCTAATTTAGTCATTGGATTAGGGTTTTTATTGATTTGATCTCCTATTTTTTATAGAATTCCATTTATTATATTCACTCAATTATTCCTATTCAAAAATTCTTCCCTTCACTAAAGGATAAAACCCCTACCTATGGATATAGTATATATAGGAGTTAAGAAGGTATCTACTGGTACTAATTGAAAGATGCAAATGTATTTACTCATCTCATGTATAACAAGTTTCATAAAACATAAGCATATGTAATAATATCCCATGTAACATCCCAATTGAGGGTATATAAGTAACAAAAATTATACTATGATCATATTCTTTTTTGCAACATTCTCATTCCATGTCTCTCTAACTACCTTGCATTATTACTAAGATAGAGCATAAATTGTGTATAAGTAATAAAGAATTAATAGTAATTTTTTGCATTATTGACAAAGAATACAAAATCATAAAATCCAAGTAACTAAAAGCAAGTATAGAGGTACAATAAACATGAAATGTAGAGATTATTAAATTTAGACAAGTAGAGGGGAACCTAGTGAGTGCATCTAAATTTTTTTTGGGTGCAATGTTATGCTCTTGCTGTCCAAATTCCACTCTTGGTCTTCTCCTTCCCGACATGTCAGCACTCTAAATACCTTCCCTTCTTCCTTCTTCTACCTATCTCTCTCTCTAAAATCATGTGTCCCTTTGTAGTCAAGGGGTTGTGGGTTTTTTATGGTGGCTCTCATTCGTTATTTTTTATATTGCTTGGAAACTTTGAGGTGCTTGGGGGCTAGCATGCCATACCTATTAGTGACACAACCTACTCCTTGTCAAATCAATGTCCCTCACTTCATTAATGCAAGTTGTCTCCTCCATGAATGAGGAGAGAAAAACCTTCCACTCACCCTATTGGTTGTTGTAATCATGCCACAAATTTTCTCCTTCGCTTATTTTATTTTCAATCTTTCATATTATCTTTAAGTTTGCTTTTACATATTTTTTAACTTTTCTTTTTATTTCATTCCTTACAAGAATTTATGGGGAGGGAGAGGAGTTAATCTAATTATTTGACTCTAGAGTGGGTGACCTACAATTGGTCAAAGGTATACCAATAGTGATGGGAAAAATCTTAGTCGATGATGTAACTAGGGTGATTTGATTGCTTGATTGTCTAAATAGGTTATAGGGTTCAAGGTTTATTCTAGAATAGGTTGTCAAGTCCACCTTTTTTTACACCCCAAGAACTTACAAAACCATTCAATACTCACATGCGCATCATCACAATTGTCAATATCTTGTTAATTTGACACACACACTATATATATAAACACACACACACACACACACATATTATGGTGGCTCTCATTCATTATTTTTTATATTGCTTGGGAACTTTGAGCTGCTTGGGGGCTAGGATGCCATACCTATTAGTGGCACAACCTACTCTTTATCAAACCAATGTCCCTCACTTCATTAATGCAAGTTTTCTCCCCCATGAGTGAGGAGAGAAAAATCTTCCACTCACCCTATTGGTTGTTATAATCATGCCATAGATTTTCTCCTTCCCTTATTTTATTTTCAATCTTTCATATTATCTTTAACTTTTTTTTTACATATTTTTTAATTTTTCTTTTTATTTCATTCCTTACATTTTTTATTTATTTATTTATGAAATAGTTTCTAGTGCAAGAATTATGTGGAGGGAGGGGAGTTAATCTAATTATTCGACTCTAGAGTGGGTGAACAACAATTGGTCAAAGGTATACCGATAGTGATGGGAAAAATCTTAGTCATGATGTAACTAGGGTGATTTGGTCTCTTGATTGTCTAAATAGGTTATAGGGTTTGAGGTTTACTCTAGAATAGGTTGCCAAGTCCACCTTTTTTTACACCATAAGAACTTACAAAACCATTCAATACTCACACACGTATCATCACAATTGTCAATATCTTGTTAATTTGATACTCCACACACACACACATATGTATGTATTTACATACATACATACATATATAATCATTAAATTAACAATTCTAAATTACTTGACAACTATACCAACTAACAAATTAATAGGTTCATAGCATTCACCATTAAGTCCATGCACACATAAAAAATTATCCTAGTATGGATACTAAGGTTTTTCCTTCTAAATTACATCAAGATGACAAATGACTAACACAAAATAAAGTATAGAGTATGGGGATGTGACATGAAGGAGGTTCATTCAAAGAAAAATCTTCATTGAAATGGCAATGAATTTTACCTTTTAAGATTCATTTTTGTTCCTTGTGCCACAAGTGGAACACAACTATATTATTTCACCCATTTATTCCGACAAAGTGTGCAATTAACTTGAGTCAACCCCATTACTATAAAATATCTATCAAATCATTTACATTGACATGAAAAAATTAAGATTATCGATAAAATATTTATTTTTTGAAATAAAAATTCTTAATTACCAATTTTAGAGTGATAAAGATTTATTAGACAATATTAAGATATCAATATAAATATTTCACATACAAATAAATTCAAATATGAAATGTAAGATTATAAAATAAATATTTATTTTTTAGACTATCAATTTTAAAATGTTAAACATTTATTACATATTTTAAAAAAATTAAATTTGTATTATTTTTTATTTTATTTTTTTAAATATTAATATTTTTAAAGAAATAATGAAAAGTGAAAAATTAAACATAATTTTTATATATAAAAACAATATTTATATTAAATAATATTAATTATAATATTACAATAACAAATTTAAATAAAATTATATAAATGCTATTTATGCAAATTTTCAGGTAACTTTCTTTACTTCAAAGGGAACATGACCAAGAGCGAAATTATTTTTTATTTCATGCCCAATAAAACTATATTAATTTGGTACAGTCTGCCATAAGAATTTGAAAGCCTCCATAAGTCTCTTCGTTTCTCCCCTCACAAAATATGATATTTCCACTTCATATGAAGGGATTGGGATTGTGCTTTCTGAGATCCAGAATTCTTCTTCACAACAGTCAGAGAATCCTTCTTTCAAACTGTATAATTCTTGTGAAACTGATTCGCGTACACTATACTCCTCTTTTTTGTGCCACCTGGAACCTTCTGGGAACAGAGCTATCCACACCCATTTGCCCTCCTCCACTTCCGTTGAACATATTTCCATATTACAACCCGTTTCACTACCCACTAAGGCCAAATTCATTTTAGGAGATCGACATTCCACAACAAAACATACCAGTGTTCCATGGGCATTGGAACTCATACTCTGATTATCATTTGAGCCAATGACAAAAAGATATCTAAAGACAAAGTTTGCAAATGAACCGGCGTCCGGGACTGCCCGCGTACATATTAGAATTTCGTCTGGCCATTTCTGTAAATTCCGTGCACAGCGTTCAGTCAATGCACAATGAATTGAAAATAATTAGAATTCTAAATGCCCATAAACTATTATTACCTGCATGCATTGAATGCAACCTTCAACACCTAATCTGCTCATTGCTGTGAGATTGACAATCCTCAATCTTTCCATGCGCTCCAAACTTTCTATGCCTGCTTCCTTCCACCTCGTTTCTGCTCTCAGCTCCTCCAACGTTGTGCAATGTTCCAAACCATGTATTTTCTTAACTCTGTAGCAGCCTTCGAGTGCAAACATTCGGAGAGAAGAAAATTGCGCAAAGCTGGGAAGCGCGTCTAACTTGGGGCACGCTTCTATCTGTAGGCTTTGAATGTTTACCAGACCATCAATACCCCATATGCTCCGCACCATTTTACACCCTGTCAATCTTATTTCCTTCACTGTACTTGGTAGAATTTCTATCTCAGTTAGATGCTTATTAGATGAAAGAAGGAGAATCTCCAGGCCGGGACAACAATCCGGAGGGATGCAAATCTTATACACTTCTGTTCCCACCAAATTTATCTGCTTAAGGTTGTAGAGCGAAGAAGTAAACGATCCCGATCGGAGATTCAATTGGTTCATTGGGCACCTATAAATACCCAGACTTTGAAGATTATGCAGCTGCCTAACTGATTTTGGTAAAGATTGCAGTCCTGAATCCGATATATCTAAACACTCTAGGAGATTAAGCAGTCCCAAAGAGTCTGGTATACATTGTAGCTTGGGACATTTGCCAATCGAAAGAGTAGTCAAGGATGACAAATCTCCAAGAGATGTCGGCAAACTTGTGAGCAACTCACTCCCGATCCTAATCGCTTGCAACTTGCCCAGCTGAGTGATGTTCAATGGTAGCTCCCTTAACCAGCGGATACCATCTAAATAGAGTTGTCTCAAGGACGTCTGATTTGTGATGTGACGAGGCAACTCTTCTAGTTTCTCGCATTTGGAAAAGTTTAAATACTCAAGCTTCATCATTTTGTCTAGAATATCCGACTCAAAGGTGAGTTTAGAACATCCCTGTAAATTGAGGTATTGCAGGAGTGTGAGCTCCTTAAAAGAGACTGGCAGCCTCTTCAATTCCTCACACCTGGACAAATCAAAGTGCCTCAGGTTTGTCAAATGGCCAAAACTGCTGGGTAATGATGATAGCTCTCGACACCCAGATAACTCCAGGTGCTCCAATGATTGGAGAAGGCAAAATTCTTTTGGTAGGCTTTTCATACTGTTGCAAAAAGTGTTTCTCAGAACTAGTTTCTTCAAATCCCTGAGACATCCTATTGACTTTGGAAACCTTTCGAAATCATAGCATTCAGAAATAAGCAACTCTCTCAACTGCACAGGAGCCTGCAACAAATTATCGATGAGACGGATGGAAAACATACAATTATCTATAAATAGAAATAAAGCTTTAAGGAGTTTAAAAGAAGACACTTACATCACTGTCAGACTCCCACAATTCTTGTCCAGAAATTTCTTTGCTATGGAGTTCTAAAACCCTCAAATTTTTCAATGAACCCAGTGAACCCAGATTGTTCTGCCCCATGTCAAACCAGCGAAGCCATACCAGCTTTTTTGATATATCACCAATTATTTGATTATAATAATTTCCTCTAACCTGAAGAATGTTTAATCCAAGGTTAGAGGGTGCAAGGCTACGATATCCTCCGCTTGTTTTAACTATGAGCTTTCTTCCCTTTATGTTAACGATATCCTCCGCTTGTGTTAACTCCTCAAACTCACTTGTGCAACGATATCCACTGCTCGTGTTAACTATGAAGTTTCTGCGAAGGAAACGTGCTAACTCCTCAAACTCGCTTGTGCATCCAGTTGTGGCCATTATTCCTCGAATTCCGATACTCTTGTAACAGAAAAAACAGTGAAATCAGTAAATTATTGAAACATTAAACTTACCGGAGACAAGAATCAAGCAAATACAAGTAGACAATGAAGGTTGCTACGCCATTGTTTAGTTTAACATAAAAAAAATTATTATACTCGCCTGTGTTTCATTATGAACTTTAATAAGCTGCACGGAAAACCAAAGACGGTAAGGTGACTGTTGATTTGCAATTTCTCTACCCAGATCTCTTAAATGGTCGTGCATTCTTATGCAGTCACTGTCATCGATCTCAACTAAACATTTATTCACAAGCCGTTCCAAATTGTGCAGACCACTCCAACCTGATCCATCCCAGACTGCAATAGCCAAAGTTTTCTTCTCTCCAATGAAGAAACAGACGATATCTAAAAATATCTCCTTTTCTTCATCATCTAGGGCATCGTAACTTACTTTTAGCCTTTGGCTGATATCTTTGGGCAGTATTCTAGAGATCTTATCTAATTGAGTTTTCCAGCGATCTTTGTTAGAGTCCCCATAAAGCTGCCCACCGAGGACTTTGAGAGACAGCGGTAACCCATTACAAGCTTTTAAGAAATTTTCAACAAGCTCTTCAAATCCATGTGTTGGACAGGATTGTAAGAAAGCATGCCAACAGAAAAGCTGCTTGGCGTGAAATGGTTGCAATGGTCTCATTTTATATATGGAGGAAATGCCCCAAGATCTAAGGACTTCAAATTCGCGGGTAGTGACCACAATCAAAGTACCCGATGCAATCAAACTTCTCGATCCCAGGCTGTCCTTAGCAGGCAATAGCGCATTCAGCTGATCAACATGGTCCACATCGTCTAGAACGACTAATGAGCGAACAGATCTCAGCTGGCTTGCAAGAATCGCCTTCCCGTCTTCTATACTGTCAATTGGTACATCTTTGAAACCAAGGTCGTGTAGGAGCTTTTTCTGTTTGTTATGCAACAGATTTTTGCTAGCAGCATCTCTAACATCTAATAAAAGACTAGATTTTTCCATAGATGGATATATATTGTTATATAATTTTTTAGCCAGAGTAGTTTTTCCAGAACCCCCCATGCCCCATATACCCACAATTTGGACATGGCTTTTGGCAGGTTCTAGTGTAGTTAATTCAAAATCTTTAACAACTTCATCTAAACCAACTGGATGTTCTGCGACCACAAATGGTACCTTTTTAATTTCTTTCAATACACAATAAGCAATGTTCTTCAGCAGCCTGTCCTCATCACTGGGCATGTACAACAATAAAAGAAATGGAATAAACATCATACAGATAAGGGAACGGAAAATATATGGAACTAAAAGTAGAGAATTTATAAAACTCACAGAATGCAAGAGAAGATTGATCAGCCAAAAAGGATAAGTGCTTGAGGTAGAGTAGTTGGTACTTACTCCTTGTTATTAACGATGTGACCAATATTATATGAAACATTGTTCAGCGCCTTCTTCCACTCTTGGAGCATTTTTAAGGTGTATCTACCTTTCTCTTCATGTTGCAAAAATGCATCCGCATAGATACCTTTTGCATATCGAACATCATCCGGTTGAACATGATAGAAAACAGGAACAATTTTAGTGCCTGTTTTGATCATAAACGACAGCTCTGCTAAACACCAGGGGGATGTTACATAATTCTGGGAAAAGATAGCTATATGAAGCGAAGCACTGCGCATTGCTTCCTCTATTTCCTTGGGCAAGAAATCCCCCAATTCAAGCTCTTCGGAATCCAGAAAAACTCTCAGTCCCATCCCATTCAGCATTCTATAAAGAGAGGAGGCCAGAGTTTGTTTGACATCAGGACCGCGATGATTAATGAATACATCATACTGCCTCCTCATTTGTGAAGACAATGCAGCACAAGTAGATGCCGATGGCGCGAGTCCTTGAAAAGTATTTGTAACCTCACTCTGTGGTAAACTACTAGTGGGAAATGTAGATGCCATAGAAATAGATTACGTTAAACACAGAGAAAGAAAGAAAGAAAACCAATTGAAACAGGATGAAATCAGGGTTCCGACTTAAGGTGCAGCAGGAGTAGATGGAGATGGAGCGATTCCTTGACAAGCATGTGTATGCTCAATCTCTGTTTAACACCCAGTGTTACAACTAGAAGTAGAAGTAGACGCCAAGAAATTGGATGTCAACTTTGACAGGGAGAAACACTAAAATATAAATTGGAACGAAAGAAAGCCTCTTGTTGAGAAGGTGAAGTGCTAAGTATTTGTAAGAGGAGAGGATCTACTAATGAAGAAAGTGATCGAATCTTGAGTGGCTGAAAGACTGTTTTTTCATAACGGAAACCGTGTGGAAGAAAGGCAGAAGTGTTTGAGGAGATCTACAACCACAGAAGTTGATTACCCCACAATATGCAATGGTTAAAACTAGTAGACGTGGGTTGCCTGGGAAACCGCTTGGAAGGAAACTGCGCGACCATCACGATCATGGCAGACACCATAATTAAAGACAACAGAGAATCTAACTGTTGAGGTTTCACTTCATCCCGTCCACATTCTCTTTACGCTTGTTGGCACAGGTATCTCTGTAGACACTTCAGAGAAGAGTGTAGGCCCACTTTAGATCACATCGTGGGGTTGCGTAAGGAATCCTATGCAACAATCCTGATCATGGTGTACACCCCAGCACAGGTCCTGCTCACTTGCAGTGATCACAATAATTAAAAACAACAGAATCTGACAAGATTTTAGTTTTATTTTGTCCTCACTCAACTTTAGACTTGTTTACATACCTAGACATTTCGATGAATACATCTCAGAAAAGAAATTTCTCTATACACGGGGATTTCTCTGTAGAGATGCCACGTTAAATCAAGTTTTAAGAATTATTTTGTTTTAGTGTGGTACAGGCTATTGCTCCATAATTAGTTTATTCCATTCCATTTTCTTCTTAGCTTTATATTTATTTTTATGAAATTGTTTTTGATGTAATGAATACTACCTAATAAGTGATCAAAGTTTGGTTTTTCTATATTTATTGTATCTCTTATTTATTTATACTTAGATATTTATTTAATTTATTTCATATTTTGAAGTTAGTATTTTAAATTAAAGTTCAATTTTATGTAGTCTAAAATTGTTCTATTTCAATTCTAATGTATGTTGAAATAAACTTCAAATTTAAAATTTAAATTTTGAATTTAATTTTTTCTTCTTATTTATATTAGTCATTATGAACTCATTTGATAGATATTAATGTGACTTGCAAGTAGGTTTTTATATTTAAAAACATTCAATATGTCATTAGTGTTGGAAAAAAGCCACACTTGAACTGAAGATGGACTGGCCACAAAGTGTGCCGATAGCTCAGTGGTAGAGCACTCTAGCAACAAATGAGAGGTTCTACGTTAAAGTCCTAACTGGTCCATGAATGTAAAATTCAACATGGTATTAGACCTAGACTAGGCTAGGAGCCCTAGGTGCAACAAATGTGGCTTATGGGGGGGTGTTGGAAAAAAGCCACATCCAAACTGAAGATGGACTGGCCACAAAGTGGGCTAGTAGCTTAGTGGTAGAGCACTCTAGTGACAAATGAGAGGTCCTAGGTTCAAGTCCTAGCTGGTCCATGAATGCAAAATTCAACAATTAGAACACATGTTTGAAAAGGGATAAAAAGAATCTGGAACACACTTTAATTTTCTAATGAGAACCCATCACATCAAAATCATAGAAGCCATCTACACACTTGTGAATGGTTGTCTTCAAATATTCATTCAAAACTATAAAGTCAACCCACCTAGGGGTTTGACCTAGACAACTTGACCTTAATAACTTGGCATAGTCTCAAACATTATTTTGAAATGCCATAGTCCTCACAAGAGTCTTAAAATATTAAAATTAGGCTACAGTAAAATTTTAAGCTTACCCTTTATTAAATCATATCTACATGTTAAAACTTAATTTTGTGGTGATTGGGGTCAAACATAAGGGGTGCAAAGTCAAATTGTAGGGAATTTTAGGACTTTTCATTTCATGGCATTCATCAAATTGAAAACATAAACTTCAAAACATATGATAACCAATCTTGTAAATAATCAACTTCAATATTTCAACATTAGTTTGAAAGCTAAGAACCCCTATTCATTGCATTTAATTTTTAAATTTATTTATCACAATTTTATAAACTTAGCTCTATAATATAGGTTAATCATGGTTAATTTTTATCATTTGACTTAATATCTTGAATTATTATGTCATTCAAGTAGAAATTATTTCATTTCATTCCATTTTGGTGCCCAAAATTCCTACCCTTCATAGGGTTTATCCTTATTTCCAATTAGGGTTTTTAGAATATGATAATTATGATTATATTTATTTATGATTTGATTAGGATTTGATTTTTCATTCATATTTTTTCTTTATAGGTATGTTTGTATTCTAAGATTTTTGATCCATTATTTGACTTTGCTTTCACTCACCCTTGTTCCTACCTTTAGGGTTTTATTTTCATATATGCTAGTGATTATTTTTTTGATTGATGTTAGTCATCAACTTATTCCTATATTTTTTATTCATTTTTGTTAGGATTTTGGGTGGTTATTGTATTATCACTTTTAACCCTACTCACCCACCCTTGGACACATCTTTAGTGATTTTTATCAAGGATTCTCATGATTTCTTATCTTTGAATATTGTTCATACTTCTAATATGTTTTTATGTTTTTATACAATTGGTGGCATTTGATCCTAACATCCTTGATTCAATCATGTCATTTGATCATATGGATGGGATCACATTATCTATTTTCCTTGCGTCTATATTTATAGCATTATGATTGAGCATAATAATAATTTTCCTTTAAGCAACTTTCCACCACATGATTTAATTTGTGACTCATTGTACATCATCTTCCTTTAAATATATAGTAATGAGACAATACTTTATATAATGAGGTTACATCTCTTATTGTTGCACATGGAATTGTTATAATTTTTTATATCATTACTTCTATGTATCATGGTAATATTAAATTCATATGGCCTTCACATTTGTATATCCTAGTTTTTATGATATACAATTTTTGTCCACTCCCATACCATTTTTCATGGTTTTACTATATCACATACTCAAAATGTACCTAAAGGGTATGGTATGATTGATCAACTTAAGAAGACCATGTTAAAACATATCATTGGAAACTTATACTCTCATTGAAAATCTCTAAACATTATTTCAAGCAAGCATTAACTATGACAATGCTTTTTTATGATGTAATTCCTAGAATAAGGTTGATATAATTTTAAAATTAATTTATTAAGATAAGTCCTAAAATATATTTGAGGATTCATAAGTTACATCCCCCACTTTAAGTTCAATGAAATAGACCATTTTACATCATTGTGAAGTTTGGGGACTCTTAACACATGCAAAATGTTCTAAGGTTTGATCTATGTGTTGTTTGAAAAAATATCCTTCTAGGGCTTAAACCCTAAACCCTGGATGTTGGCTTAAAACATGCATTGCTACCATGTGAACTTTATTTTTATTCTTTTAGTGACCTCTTCAGTTGATGCCCATCCCCTTTAAAATTCATGTCTCAAGACTTTTATGTCATCAGCTTACTTGCCTCTTTGCCTAACACATCAGTTTAAACCATTATACTTGTGTGCTAAATGAAATGACTTAATTACCCACTTGTTGAACACCACCACCTTGGCTCTATAGCAAGACATGATTGCATAGCACATTGCAACCTATGTTTTCTTGCACTCTTCAATGTTGCAACATCATACAATGTTGCCATGTGTCCACCAAGTTCTTTCATTCAACCAGCTCTAACTCATTTTCCTAAGGTGTCACATTCTCATTTGTACCCAAACCTTTTTCTTATTACAAGTTTGCAAGGCTCTCACAAGGCCAAGGATGCACTATCGTGCTTTACTAACATGTGGCATCCATTCAACATTGGCTCAGAAAGAACAAGTGAAATGCCAAATACCAACATAGATGCATTTGCCAACTTGGAGGACACTGCCATCATTTTCCTTGCCTTCTTCATATCAAAGGTTCATTTCATTCAAGACAGCTTCAAGTTGCAATGACACGAGTCATTGATGCATGTCCATATTCGTAGCTTTCCCCTATGGGCCTGGGCCTGAGCTTGCACTAATGCATATCACTATGGCATGGTTCCATCCCTGCAAGGGGTTGATGGGTAGAAGGTGATGTGGATCCATGTGAGGAAACTCAATTAGAACACAATGCTTTTTCTTCGTCATAGATTTTCTCTAGCCAGTAAAGATGATTTCTGTTAAAAAGCACCAACCTTTGGGGAAACAACTTAAATATCTAGTGGGTGGCCTCCTTACAAATATGGAGAACAACAAGGTACACTCCAAAAATCCATCACTATCGAGCTCGCTAAGGGAAAAATGGATGAAGAGATGAAGAAACGTGTGACATCCCACACTCTACTAGAATACAACATTATTGCAATTAAAATAACTCAAGGAAATATTAACGCTCTTTATTAGTTTTTCTTGTACAATGGCCTACCTCAAAAAATACTCTCAAAGCACAAATGTAGCAAGTTGAATAGTAGGTCCTACAAGTGGCTACCACTTACGATGCAATGCAAGAGATTGATAGAAATGTAAGGGCACAACTAGAAACCCTTCATGGACAATTACAAAAACTTTAGGATTAGTGTGAACAAATCAAGGGCCAATTCAAACAGTTGCAAGAAGTGATCAACCTAAAGTTGGAACATATCACTAGCATCCTCTATGATGCATAGAATACAGTTTTCAAAATTTAGATTTCCATCACTCCGACTAAACAAGATCAAGCCTTGATTTATATTATCTCTCACATTAATTTTCTATAGAAAGCTAAAGTTTAGTGGATAGTAAACTTTTGCAACTTAAGCGAAACTATAGAAACATTTTTCCAACCAACTAAAATTTCACGTACATGTCTTGAGGAATAGTTTTTAAAGGGGGAATGATGTTGGTAAGATAAATGAAGAAGAAAGAGTAGAGATTCAAAATAATAGCAAAACATATTGCAAACCACCACAAAAGAGATGTGGAGCTGAAAACAATTAGACCTCTCAAATATAGGATACATTTTGTAAGGGAAATGTCCCAAACAAAGGACATATGTATAGATAGGAAATAATCTATGATGTATAGAAGAATATAGAAGAATGGAATGGTGGAAATGTAGTAATTAATATATCAACATACTAAAGTCTATGAAGGCTTTGAGTACTATGCTATATATTTGTATAATGATTATTATTCATGATTTATGTTAATATCTCAAGTATAGATATCATACTGGATTCCAAATTTAGTTCTTCTACTACTTTTGAGTCTAGGGTGTAAATACAACATATAAAGAACACTTAGGGAAAAAAAAATCCAGACTGTGATCCTCCACTTTTCTTGTTAACAAGAATCATCATCAAATGCAAAGTTAATGGGTTTCCTTAATTCATACATATTCATGTCATGGCCAATGTTATCATGCTCTTATATATTGGAAGAATTAGACCTCACTAGGGTCTTACAAAAATTATACATTTTCTCACGATTATCATTGAGCCAAGACACTATGTCATAGTTTTCAACTTTGATTATAGATGCATCCTCATGTACATTCACATTAGATACAAACCATGAAGATCGTGAATCTAAAAATGAGTCCAATATTGGAGTAGATTTAGAAGTCCAAACACATCAAACCAAATAGTAGATAACCCTTATGATAATAGATTATCTTTTATTGGCTCACTAACTACATAGTGGGGACATGTAAATTAAAATGATGAGTTTATAACTATTTGACACAAATTATAGCCTCAATTTGTAGCATATTGAAAGAGGAAGGTTGATTAAATTTTGGAATAACCCCATCTTGGAGATATTCCTTAAACCTTCCTCTACTAACTTGGGTCTAGGGGCACTCTTCCCCCAAGGACTGCCTACATGCCCACTTTTGAATGAGATAAGTCACATGTAGTTATTCTCATAAAAAATCTCTCAAGAAACATAAACATAGGTTCCTCTACCCAAGGTCTCATAGCCACTCAAGCAACAATTTTAATGGGACTAAAACAAAAAATACTATAGAAGGATTATGACCATTAGTGAGCAAATTGGCTCATGGTAAATAGACTAAAAATAATTGACTCTCAACCCTTCTAGGACTAGTATCAATTCACTGGTAACTCTAGAAAGAACAAAATTACATTTGTGCCTTTCCTCTGAATTTTGGAGGTACAACTCCCTCATATGATATGCAATAAATTTATCTAAACTAAATAAACATGGGTATGCTTTAAACCAGAAAGCAGAAAAAGAAATGAACACGAATTCTTATAAATGAGACCAACGTGGGAGCCTTGAACAACATCCATAAGCAATCAACACAAAGATTGACAAGACCTATGACTATCTAATTAAAGGAAATAAAATCATATTGTAATAAATACACACCATAAAGCTTATCTCACAAAGAAGACAACACCCTATCACACGCACGACACAAAGATCAGTGTACTAAGTATCTTATTAAATTCACAATTCAAAGATTGTAAACTATTACATCATGAAATAATGATCAAATCCCTCTCGATAACACCACAAAGTGTATATCAAAAGCCCCATATATTTCTCCAATATTAAATATATATAACAAATCACCCCCATCAAATGGTCACTAAAATTGTTACGAAATTGGTGGTCTTCTTGTTTCTCCACCATTTTCTTGAAAAATGTTGAAGATCAATTGAAATAATTAATATGGAAATTGAGGGACATCGGGCAAGAGAAATCGATCTTTAATAACCTTTCACACAAACGAACATTTAATGCAGCTTCAAGGAGACACCACATGATAGCACATGTATACTGCCCAATTTGAAATGTAATTTAAATTGGTTCAAATCAACCATTAATTCAAATCAAGTTGCCATGTCATGAAACCTTAGGAGAAAGTGCCAATGTTTGACTAATATTCTATAAATTTAGATAGTGTTATCACTCTTCATCATTTAGAAGCATCCAACATGGAGAGAACCCAGAGCAACGATGATTCTGTAAATGATTTCATTGTCTTGGAGGAGATTGTATGCAGTCCATTGTTCAGACATCTATTAGATGAACTAAAGGAGGTCTTCATGGTACAAAGCAAGGTGAAAGAAGAGGTGCTTCATAGTATTCTGGGCAA
Source organism: Sequoia sempervirens (assembly GCA_007258455.2). Lineage (NCBI taxonomy): Eukaryota > Viridiplantae > Streptophyta > Pinopsida > Cupressales > Cupressaceae > Sequoia > Sequoia sempervirens. The sequence goes on from VDFB02000002.1 coordinate 223,044,344, forward strand.
AGCCTTTCTAAGCCAGGCACATGTACATAATACCACTATGCTTGAGTGTTATGTGTACACAATCATCAGGACCTCTGGCCGCCACGAATGGGGTGTGAGAGCGTTAGAGTGTCTGGTGAAGCCTGAATTCCATCATCATGTTAATGTAGCTATCGTTGGGCTTAGTCACTATCCTCAGAGTGGATTGATAGTTGACACCATTTTTATAGCGTCGACGCTTCAAAATGAGAACATGGAGGAAGCAGTTGCTCTTTGTGTTGGAATTGTGAGGAATGATATGGGACTCTTTTCCTAATTCATGCAATCACATGATAATCTGTTATCCCCTACTCAAGTTGAACGCCTTCAGATTATGGTTGAGGGCATCTGAGTTTTGATATTTTCCCTGTGTGTCTAAACAAAAGTCTCTCCTTTATTTTTTGTCATTGATACATGAACTTTTTTTAATCAAGTCGAACAATTTTGTAGTACCGATGCAATGTAAAAATGTATATATATGAATATAATAAAATATATTTTTCTATCACTATATTACTGTATGCATGGGTTTGTTCATTTTCTTGTTCATATAAATTTATTTTGTTCATATAATGCACTAATTTGTAAATCAACATTCACTGCCTTTCATTAATAAATTGAAAGTTCCTTCAGGCAGGAAAATGGATTATTCATCAAACTTTATAAAACACCACCTGGGGTTCAAAACAGATAAAATAACACCATCCACTACAATAACTTGCGGGGTAATCTACCGAGCAACTTCTAATGGATGACAATTCATTACGCGGGTTACGTTCATAAAGCACCCTTTGTTTAAAGAAATGGTGAGTTTGAAAAGGATTATGAAACATTTCCTAGACAAAGAAATAACAACACAGGTGGAAAAATGGAAGGTTAGAGAAACCAATGAAAACCCCACCTGAGTTCAAGACATACAATAAGACACCGCCTGAATATGAATTTGAATAAAATGATTAAGGCACATAAGGAAAGGTAGTTAAGAAAAAAAGGTAGGGTCGTGTTTATGAGTAACAGTGGCTTTGATTGGTGGCAAGGACTGTAAGGACGCAGAGAACCCAACATGTATGACTAGTCCTTTTCATAGGGCATAGAGTCAAAATGAGAAGGATACCAAACCAAACAACAAGCCAAAAATGAACACACCAAAAATGCAACTACTTACAAGGTAGGATCAACCTATCGGAAAAGGGAAAGAAAGGTAACAATCATACAAACCCATTCACTAACTGAGAGAAGAATAACCCTTTTCTAAAAATACCAACCTTCTTGTACAGTCTCTGAAGCAATTCTATAAGTATTAACATCCCAGCATTGATACGGAAAAAAATGTAACCATAGCCAAACAATTTCCCAAAAATCCATTTCTCATCAAAAATTTCATCTTGTTGTCATTTTGCTAGTACTAGACCATCCTTTATTAACTGGTTTCCACAATTGAGGCTCATCAATCCAGGTATGTCTGATTCTAATACAAAATCCTGAATTCTAAATTCCTCTCCAACATTACATTTCCCAGGCATCCCTCCATCATCAAGAACAATATTTTCCTTAGCTACATCACTCCCTTCCTCAATCAAGTTATTTTCATGAGGGATGATTAGCTTTGTAAATGGAGACAAAGTAGGAACCAATTCACCTCTAGCCCTTGATTGTGCATCAATCTAGAAATTTTTGCCTTCCTCTACTAAAGGATTAGCAGTTCCCTCACTTTTTCCTTGATTGCAACCGCTTTCAACCGTTAATACACAAAATTCAACCTCAGACATAGATTTATCATCAGTTAAATTTGTAAAGAGGGGGTTATCATATATTTCAAATTCATCAAAACTAAAAAGAGAGTTAGAATGAATTGACCATTACATCATTTCTTGGGAAGCACCATATACAAAATCTCTATTTTCTCCTAGATGAAAGCATGTAGTCGCATCCACTGCCTCTTCGAAGGAGAATGCTTTGTTTTTAGTGATGAAAAGGGAATTTGATGCCAAATTCCTAGAATTGGCCTCAGAAGAGTAAGGTTCATCCCTAGAGTGAAAGGGAGAGATAGTCAATGCTTTCTTTTGTGGCATATCCTCTTCATCATCACTAGATGAACTACAATCACTTTCAACCTCATATGGGGTATATAGACTGAAGGTATGATCATTGCAATGTTGGTCTCATTCTTCATTAAGCTATTGCATGTTATCAAAAACTATCAGATTAATATTTTTAGTAGTCGGGTGAGGGGATTCTACTTCTTCATGATATTTAATCTAGAACTCAGGATAATTTGCAATTGAATTCAAGTTTCACATTTACACCTAGTTTCCATTTTCTTATGGCTATGAAATCATCCTCAATATTTATTGCTTATGATTGAGCTCTTTCAATTCCTTGAAATTTTTCTCGTTTGATGATCAATTGAATATCAGGATCTAGAGCAGAAATAAATATGTGAAATTGGATCTCCTCAATGGGTATTTTTGGAATAGGAATTCATTGAAGTGACCGGTTGAAATTGTATACAAAATCCCTCATGGTTTTGACCTTACCCTTCATGATCTAGAAAAAGAGTCGCAGGGTGGCCATGATATTGACTGAAATCTAGTAGCATTGGAGAAACTTTTTTCTAAGAACATTCCATCCAGTAATGCTTCCCTTTTCAACTCCTCTGTACCATTATGGTGCCTTCTCAATTAAACTATCAATGAAAATTCTTACAAAAAAATCCTCTTCTTGAATTCCTAAAATTCCACTTACCGCGGCCATAGCCAGGATGTGATCTTCAGGGTCTTGTCCATTTTGACAAGAAAATATAGGAAACTGTTTTTGAGAACCATGGGGTAAGTTATGATATTGTGACAAGGAAAGAGGGCCAACATGATTACAAACAAAGATTCAGGGCCATGGATGATTAGAGTTTCCAACTCACAAGGGAGTAAAAACAAAATGGAAAATAAAATTTTGAGTTAATTCCTAGGTGGTGGAGGAGCTAGAGGTGGATTTCCAGGTTGATGGAGAGGTGGGTCCCACAAATGATTGAATGGTTGATTAGGATGAAAATTAGGATGATGAGGAGGATTGTCATAGTACATGAACACCAACCTTGGGGAGCATTCTAATATAGGCACAAGTGGGCGTTGGGCCAATTCTTCCTCTTCTTCCAAGGTAAGATTCACTCACATATAATTTGTTGCATTCCTCTTGTATCTCCAGGCAAGTGTATTCAATTGTGAAATACTATCTTCTTGTTCTGCTCCAACCCAATCTAAATCTAAATTCAAAATAGGAAACACATTCTTATGAGGAAGTACCATCTTGCTACATGATGCGACATATATTTTTAGATGTTGAAAATCACTTCAATCCCCAGTGGAGTCACCAAAAATCTATTAGCGAACAAATTGGCTCATGATAAATATACTCAAAACAATTGACTCTTAGCCCTTCTAGCACTAGTATCAATTCGTCGAAAACTTTGGAAAGACCACAATTACATTTGTGGCTTTCCTCTGAATTTTGGAGGTACAACTCCCTCGTATGATATGTAGTGAATTTATCTAAACTAAATAAACACAGGTATGCTTTTAACAAGAAAGAGGGAAAGGCAACGAATGCTAGTTCATAAATATGAGACCAATGTGGGAGCAATGAACAACATCCATAAGCGATCGACACAAAGATTGACAAGACCTATGACTATCTAATTAAAGGAAATATAATCATACTATAATAAATAGACACCATAAAGCTTATCTCACAAAGAAGACATCACCCTATTGCACATGTGACATAAAGATCAACGTACTAAGTATCTTATTGAATTTTCAATTTAAAGATTGTAAATTATTACAGCGTGAAATAATGATCAAATCCCTCTCGATAACACCACAAAGTGTTTATCGGAATCCCCAACTCTTTCTCCAATTTTAAATATCTAACAAATCATCCCCATCGAATGGTAACTAAAATCAGCATATAGAAAATTCACCATCAGCAATTCACCGATGGAAAATTCACTGCCAACAATTCACTATAGGAAAATTCACCGTCATGACAATTCACCGCATGAAAAATTAATTGCATGAATTTTTGGCAGTTAATTTTCCCTAGTGGTGAATTGCTGGTGGTAGTGAATTTTCTCATGGTGAATTGTTGACGGTCAATTTTCCATCAATGGATTACTGGTGGTGAATTTTCCTAGAGCCACTAAAATCATTACTAAATTGGCGGTCTTCTTGTTTCTCCATTTTTTTCCTTGAAAAATGCTAAAGATCAATCAGAATAATTATTTTGGCAATTGAGGGGACATTGTGCAAGAAAAATTGATCTTTAATAACCTTTAACACAAACAAACATTTAATACAGCTTCAAGGAGACACCACATGATAGCACGCGGATACTAATCAATTTGAAATGTAGTTTAAACTAGTTCAAATCAGCCATTAATTTGAACTGAGTTACCATCTCATGAAACCTTAGGAGAAAGTTCTAATGTCTAACCAATAATCTATAAATTCAGCTAGTGATATCACTATTCATCATTTAGAAGCATCCAACATGGCAAGCACCCAGAGCGACGATGATTCTGCAAATGATTTCAATGTATTAGAGGAGATTGAATGCAGTCTATTGTTCAAGCATCTGTCAGATCAACTGAATGAGGTCTTCATGGTACAAAGTGAGGTGGAAGAAGAGGTGCTTTATAGTACTCTAGTTGAAGCCTTTCCGAGCCAAGTACATGTACACAATACCAATATGCTTGAGTATTTTGCGTACACGGTCATTAGGACCTCGAGATGTCATGAATAGGGTGTGAGAGAGTTAGAGCATCTAGTGAATCCTAAATTCCATCATTGTGTCAATGTAGCTATCACTAGGCCCAGTCACTATCCTCAGAGTGGACTGATAGCTAATGTCATTTGTATAGTTTCGACGCTTTAGAATGAGACCATGGAGGAAGTTGTTGCTCTTCTCTGTGTAGGAATTATGAGGAATGAAATGGGACTCTTTTCCCAATTCCTACAATCACATGATAATCTGATATCCCCTACCCAGGTTGAATGCCTTCAGATTGTAGTTGAGGGTATCTGATTTCTGATATTTTCCCTATGTCTGAATAGAAATGTCTCCTTTGTCTTTTGTCATTGATATGAAATTTTTATAATCAAGTTGAAAATTTTTGTAATGTCGATGCAATGTAAAAATGTACATTGATGAATATAATAAAATATCTCTTTCTATCACTGTGTTACTGTATGCATGGATTTGTTCATTTTCTTGTTCATATCAATTTTTTTTTTTTTATATAATGCATTGATTTGTAAATCAACATTCACTGCCTTTCATTAATCAACTGAAAATGCCTTCAGGGAAAGAAAATGGATTGTTCATCAAACTTGATTAAACATCATCTGGGGTTCAAAACAACTAAAAGAACACCTCCCACAACAATAACTTGTGGGGTAAGCTACTAGGAAACTTCTAACAAATGACAATTCATTACATGGGTTACGTACATAAAGCACCCTTTGTTTAAAGAAATAGTGAGTTTGAAAAGGATTATGAAATATCGCCTAGACAAAGAAATAACAACACATGCAGCAAAACAAGAGGTTAGAAAAACCAACAAAAACCCTGCCCAAGTTGAAGTCATACAATAAAACACCGCTTGAACATGAATTTGAATAAATGATTAAGGCACAAAAGGCAAGGTAGTTATAAAAAGGGTAGGGTCATTTTTATGAGTGACAACGAACAAGTAGTATAACATTTTCTATTTAATATCATCATATTTCCACAAAGTTGTTGATTAAGAAAAAAATATAAATTCTTGGATTACTATTTCATACCCTAATAGGGTTCCTTAGATGCTTCCCAATAATTAATAATGCTTTGATATGCTAAGAAAGCTGACCAAGTTCCCAATTTTAGTAACCATGTCCTAAAGCTCTTCCATCCAAGGGCATTGAGATATCAAATTAGATGTCACTGTCGTTACCATTCATAATTTAACATGAGCTTCCCAAAATATTACAGGCTCATCTAATTAACATGCAAGTTACATTGATATCTCATCAACCAAAACTTATATTTGTTTGCATAGACATGTTGTAACTATTATTGTATAGATCATAATACTTACAAACCAAAAGTAATCACTAGTTCAAGTATTTGCACAAATTTAGTAGGATAACTAGAGAGTCAAAATAGATCTATATAGCTATTTTAATTCCTCAATAGGTCTGAAATATTGCATTTATTAATTCCAATACATATGATAATTATCTAATGTCTCATTTTAGTGCTAATAAGATACAAGGTTGAATATGCAGATATATTTAACTCAACTAACATTAATACCCACTTTCTGTTATGTATATGAAATTAGAGTCAAATTACATCACCACCTAGCTTCATACCAACACCTACTAAATTTTCATAATCAAATTCATATATGCATAAAAAAATAATCAATATAAAATAAATTTAGTCATATCAGAGCACAAGATATCAAGTAGTCCAAATATCTTAACAATGGAACATATTTGTAAAGTCTCGATATGGCTCAATGTGATGTCCTACTATAATGTTATTTAATGATAGAAATATCACAATCATTAATATTATGATATCCTTCTAAATTTGGAACATAGCATGTATCAACAAGGCCACATAGAAATCATCTAATACTTTGAAATACATAAGAATAATTTTAAAGTTGTCTTCATTATTGAAAGGTGGATTTTTTTTTTTCTTTTCTAGGGTTTTAGACCTATAATGACAATCTTAACTCTCTCATTCAAGAACAAACCCTAGAGATCTAAATGCAAAGGAGAAAGAGATATTGCCATAGGGTTGTCCTAGGGGATGAATGTAAACTAATGAGGGCTTCAACACTAAGAATTACTTGGAAAGACAAATGAAATTGCAAGTTGTAATGTCTAACCCTAGTGATGCAAGAAACTTAAATAAATGACCTAGAAATGCATATAAATTAGAACAAAAAGTTGTAAAACTAGAAGTGTGCACCTGGAAACTTGTAGAGGCTTCAATGGAGACTGGAAATGTTGCAAATCTTGAAATTTAGGCCTACTACAAGGACTCATTCACCAATCTGGGTGAATCAGTCCCAAATCTGGGTTTCTGTATAAGATCAGATTTCTGAAAGAAGGGTATCCAAAACTACAAAAAAATCTTAAAATTGACCAAAAATCGAGACTCGTTCACCCAAGGTGGCGAATGAGTCCAATTAGGATTTTATAGAGCTTTAAAATTTGAGTCTTTCCTTCAATGTTTTATCTTTCTATTCCTCTTTTTTTGGATCTAAAACCTTAATTTTGGGATTGTAGGTGACCTTTTTATGACGATTACAACCTTTCCAATGGGGAGACAACTCTAACAACTTTATCCAAGCTTGTAACCTAATCTTCAATGATCTTCAAGTCTTCAAAGCACCTAGATCTGCAATCACACAAAGGGAGAGAAAAATTGAACTGATTGTTAGGGAATAGGGGTTTGCCTTGGTCAAACCCCTTGTAGGTAATAAAACCAAATGATGAGAAAATGAAATGAAGGCATGAAACATGAAACAAAGAACATGAATCATGGACAATGATACCTTGAATGATGCCTTGTAAATTATGTCTTATAAGTTTGCAACTCAACATGAAATGGCCATGAAGGATGTAGATCTTGGTCTTGACAATAGGTATAGAATAATGCTTGATCTTGGATCATTAATGCTACATCACAACACTAGCTAAATAACATGTCTGATGTTTGATATCCTTTGGCATGATGATGGATCTTGAGTTGCTGCAACAATTGATGAAGAATTTTTCCCTTGAATGCCTTAGAAATGATCTTTAATGCTATCTTGATGATCTTGTAAAGTCTTGGAATGCTTAACCTGTGAGTGCTTTACTTGATAACATGTAGATCTTATGAAATAATGGTTTAGAAGCTCATTTTTATAGGCTTATTGGAGACAAGAAAAATTGTGTATGCTTGTAGCTCATGAACAAACAAGATGGCTCTAGAGGCATGCAAAGTGTGTTATAATAGGTATTGTAAATGTAAAATAGTGTAAGGAATGTTCAAAGGGATTTCACTTATTTCATGTAAGGTCTCTTCTTAGGGGACATTGTGCCTAATGTCTCCAAGAGAGGACAAGTAAAAGAAATATCACACTCTTGGAGGAAATCAAACCCAATGACTCCACCAAGAAAAATAACACATAGCAAGAAAAAAGAAAATTTAGCGCAGTGAAGCATGAGTGTCGATGTATAAAAGGACACATCGCTAGAAAAAAAAATTGTGCAGTGAAACATGAGTTTCGATGTATGCCCCCACTTTAAAGTGGTTGCTAACACCATTGTTGATCTATTTTATGAATCTATGACAATTACATTTGAATGCATAATGTTTACAATTTTAAATCCAAATTATTTAGCCGAAATTAACACATGAACACCAACTAAATAAACATAAATGACAAAGTGATGAAAATCAGAATAAGAGAGAAGAGAGAGAATACAAACATAGTTGATAATGAAGTTTTTTGTAAAAATGATAACGCCTCTAGGTCCCTCTCCAATGAGTGAACTGTTTCGATTAATTCTCCAAAAAATCCATACAAAACTCTAGCATGGTTTCTCCCTGGTTTACAAGAAATTTGAAAAAGCTCCTCCAAAGTGCAAGGAAAAAACTCTTGGAAAGCATGAAAGTCGAGCAAAATTTCACCAAGGAATTTCTCTCTAAGTCACCACTTACCCAAAATCCTAAGCTACCCCCCTTTTTATACAAGAAATTTACTCAATTCAGTGTATAACCAAATGATTTTACAATATCTCCCATATCCCCCATTTTTACATAAAATCTTCAAAATAATCTCTTTCTTTTAAATGACAGTTCCTTATTAATTTTTGGGCTTACAAATATATCTCAACTATTACAATAATAATCCCCTTAATCTTTAAAAATCTTCTAATAAAGGGCTGACATTCCCTGAGCTGTTCAAAACCCCTTTAAAAACTTAATAAAATCTTCAAATCTTATATTTATGGAGTTGGGTTAGTTTTTGTTTTTAAAGGGATTAAAATTTAAATATTAGTTAGGATTTAGTGAGGGAGCTCATGCAGGCTTGGGCTAAACTCGAGCCCCTTAAACCATGCTCCACCTTTCAACAAGTGATAAATATTTATCACCCTGCATTCTTACCCAAATAATGCACTTGGCACATTAGTAGGCCACTTGCATGGTAGTTGGGTGGTCAGGGGTTCAAACCTCCCAACCCCTTTTTAAGGGAATTTGCATTTAATACTATTTTAAATAATTCCCCCCCCTTATATCTTTGAGGTTCTTGCTTGCCTTAGCAGTAAAGGGGGAAATTAGTGTATAGGAGGTTGGGGGTTCGAACCACCCTAACCTCTTTTTGATAGGAGATAGCAACAACCGCCCAAATGAGACGTTGTTGAGGTGCCATGTGGCATCCAACCATTGGACCATGTGGCATCTTATTATTCACCATCAACTTGCCATGTGCTAGCATAACACAGGTCCACGTAGGGCCACGTGTCAACATCTGATTGGCCCACGCGATGCCATGTGTCAGCATCTAATTGGTCAACCTCAGCATATGGGAGGTTGGGCGTTTGAACCACCCCAACCTCCTTTTGATAGGAGATAGCAACAACCACCCAGAAAAGAAGTTGTTGAGGTGCCACATGGCATCCAACCATTGGACCATGTGGCATCTAATTATTCACCTTCAACTTGTCACGCGTTAGCCTAACATAGGTCCACATAGTTCCACATGTCAACATCTGAATGGCCCACACGATGCCACATGTCAGCATCTGACTGGTCCACCTCAACATATGGACTACTGATTTAGCATGTTGACATCATCAACCATACCACCTGGTTCACTTGGTTAACTATAAAGTTTGATTGGTGATATCTCAAGCATACGAACTTGGAATTTGACGAAATGAACACCATTGGAAAGGTCATGATGAGCTCTTTGACTTGACACCAATTATGATCAATTGATTTCAAGTCCACCATTTTTTTTTCTTTTCTAACGGCCTTAGGTACTAGTTTGACTGAAGTTTGACCAGTTGTATCTTGGGCATACAGACCTTTTTTGAGCCTATTCAAGTTGCATTGGACTTAGAATTTCAAGAACTTCTATTTGGTGATGATTACTAGAGCATATGGGAGAATTAAATTTTTGATGTCAAGTATCCCCCTGGATCAGTCATTCCCACTGGAGAGCTTTTGGACCTCTGAAAGCTTGATTACTCAGAAAGCAAGTGAGGGTAGAGTTCCCTCTCTTTACCAATCTCCATCCATTTTTCCTTGCTTGGATTCATTCCCTTTAGTCCCACTCTGACATATTCAACAACTACTCTTCATGAAGTCCTAACTTTCCTCTCTAAGATGACATCCTCTAGAAACTTGTATCTTCATCCAGTATCATTGGAGGCTCGTACAACTTCAAATTCTCAACATTTACAATTGAATAGATGTGCATGTATGGAGGAATATTAAGGTGGAAAGCGTTGGTTCCAATATTTTCCAAGATTTCAGAGGGACCATACCAGATCGACTTGAGCTTCCTACCTTCACCTTGCATTCTTTCCCTGCTAATATGTAACTAAACTCTATCTCCAACTTGGAAATGATGATCGATGTATGTCGAGCCATGTATTTGGCTTGGCTCTTCTCCAACTATGCTTCCACTACTTGATGAATTGCTTTGAATTTTTGGATGAAATTTAAAGCCTTCTCTCTATCATGGCGCCCATCTTCAACATCAAAATTCTCAAATGTAAAGTCCATCAGTGTTTTTGGTAGATACCCGAAAAAAATCTCGAATGAAGATGTCTTTGTAGAAGAGTGTGCTACATGATTGTATGCATGTTGTACATAGTGTATATTTTCATCCCACAGCTTGGGATGCTTAGTACAGTAGCCTCAAAGAAAGCACACCATTGTCCTGCTTACTACCTTTGTTTGTCCATCGATCTATAGATGGAAGGTTGTACTCTTCTTTAGTCTAGTGTCCACAAGTTCCCACAAAGCTAATCAAAACTCTCCCAAGAATCAAGAATCTCAATCCAATACAATAGAAATAGGTAACCTAAAGTGAACCCATAAAATTGAAAGTACATATGAGTTGTTAGTTTAGCAGTGACCTATTTTTTACAAGGCATTAAGACACACATTTTGTTGAATCAATCAACTACTACAAACAAGTAATCATGTCTCTTCCTATACATGGGTAACCCCCCGAAAAAATCCATTGAAACACTTTCCCATGGACGGGAAGGTATAGAAAGTGGTGTGTACAACCCAGATTTCCTATTGCTAGGTTTACTTGTTGCACACATTACACATCCTTTAATATATATTGATACAGTTTCCTGCATGTGAGGCCAATAACAATATTTTTTCAATTGAGTCACTGTTTTTCTTACCCCAAAGTGTCCTACAATTAATGATGTGTGTGCTTCTTTGATTACTTGTGCCTATTCACCTTTTGGAATACATAACTTCCCTAAATGATACAACAAGTTATCTTGTGCATAGTAATCTTACTCTTCTACATGTTTTCTTGTGGTTAGAGCTGAATAGATTTCCTTAAAGTATTCATCATTTTCATATTGTTCCTAAAAAATTTCATGTACCATGGAACTACCTTTAAGGATAATCAAAGCATTCATAACAGGAGCCCTAGAAATCATATCTGCTACTTTGTTATCGACACCTTTCTTGTACTTAATTACCAAATGAAACTGTTGAAGGAAACCCATCCACCTAAAGTGCCTACTTTGATGTAGTTTAGACTATGAATGCAAGTATTGAAGTGGCTGGTGATCAGTGTGGATTACAGTTTCTTTCCCCTTAAGTAGTGTTTCCATTTTTTAACACTCTGAACTGATGCATAAAGTTCCTTATCATAAGTAGGATAGTTAATTACTACACCTAAATTTTTTTTAGAGTGATAGCAGATTGGTTTACCTCCTTGCATTAGTACCACTCCCATGGTAAATCCTCTTGCATCTGTCTCGATCTTGAATAGTTGTTGTAGATATACTAAAGCTAGAATTGGTGTGGTGCTCAACTTTTCCTTCAAAGTGTCGAAGGCCTTTTGATGCGAACCTCCCTATTGAAAATTTATCTTTGTACTAGTTAATGCGTGCAATGGTGATGCAATGTAGGAGAAGTTTACAATGAACTTTCTCCAATATTGAATTGCACCTAAGAAAATTCTAACTTCAATGACTATACTTGGCTTAGGCCATTTTACAATAACTTAGACCTTTGCAAGGTCTACTTTCAATTGACCACAACCTACGTATGACATAGCCTAAATACACTAAGGATGTCTTAGTGAATTCATATTTAGACATCTTTACAAAGATTTTTTATTTTCCCAATACATAAAAAACTTTCTTTACATGAATTACATGATCTTCCGAAGTTTGATTGAATACAAGAATATCACCTAAATAAACTATGAAAAAATCATCAATAAAAGGACGAAAGACATCATTCATGACTCTCATAAATGTATCTAGTGCACTGCAAAGCGTGAAGGGCATGACCAACCACTCAAACAGTCCTTGTTTTGTCTTAAATGTAGTTTTCCAAATGTCATCTTCTACAATTCTTATATGATGATATCCTCTATGAAATTCTAAATTAGAGAAATAAACTACATGTTTTAATTGATCAAGTAAATCATCAATTCAGGGAAGGGGATACCTGTTCTTTACCGTTATCTTGTTTAGGGCTTGATAGTCAATGCACACTCTCTAAGACCCATCCTTCTTTGGAACCAACACAATTGGAGAACCACAAGGAGATGTACTAGGATGGATGACTCCTTTTTCCACCAACTGTTGAACTTAACTTTTTGATTTCCTCATTCTACAAAATTGACAAACGATACATGTCGATGTTTGGAAGAGGCACATCCTATTGTAAATGGACTTCATGTTGTATCTCTCTCTTAGGTTGCAACCCCTTTGGTTCCTAGAATAAGTAATCATAAGTAGAAACTATTTTGACCATCTCAATTTTATTCTTTGGATCACACCCCTTAGATGCTTTAGCTTTTTCATCCTCTTGAGGTTTTACAAGAATTAATACAAATTTTTTACTATAATTGACCAACCTTTTCATTTGACCAGAATTGACTAGTGCTAGATTAGTCTTAACTTTGTGTGCACGTACAATGTATTCTATCCCATCCTTAAAAATATGATACGTATTTTCCCCCTATTAAATATTTCTTTTCTATCATACAAATAAGGACACTACCTAACACAAGCCCACAAATATCCATAGGGACAACATCTACTTCTATCTCATCAACAAAGTTTGTAGTGATAGAAAATTTCAATTTACATTGTTTCATTACCTACAGTTGAGCATCATTGCAAACCCATCCAAGAAGATATGACTTTGTATGAGGTGTTGTAGTTAAATTAAGTTTCTTTACCACCTCTTTAGATATTAAGTTGACTTGAGAACACATATCAAATAATGCTTAAATCTTAGTGTGCTTAGTTACAACTCGAATATGAAACAATTCATTATGTTGTTTATCAGCTTTAGGAGTAGATACTTTACTTTTACTTGCATAAGAAAAATTTGCATCAGAAGAGAGAATTATACCTTTCCCTTTACCTTGGATCTTGGTAGCAACAATCTGTGTTTCATCTCTGGAATCACATCCAAGATCTTGTTGAATCACTGCAGTAGTCTTTTTCTTTCCTTTATTTCCTCCATATATTTTTGGCCTTAATTTGCGATGCAACTTCCAACACTTTGAATCATCATGCCCCTCTTTCTTACAATGGGATAATGTGGGCTTATCACCCTCCTTCTTAACTGTAGCTGTATTTTTTCCCTTGCCTTTATCTTTATCTTTGTCTTTACCCTTACACTTCCCCTCAGACTTAGATGGTTTCCTTGAAAAATTATCACTGAAAGTGTTCTTACCCCTTGACTCTAAATGAGTAGCTTGGAATGACACTCCATCCAAATTATTAGGACTCAACATTAGAATAGTGTGTCTTAGGTAAGAATGCAAACCAACTATGTACTTAAGTAATGTATCCTAAGTATACAATGGAACATTTAAAGCAATAGACCATTATCTAAAATCATGGGTGTAATCTTGGATAGACTAGCCCTTATATTGTCTTAAGGTTTTCCAATTCATTGTTAATTTTTGCATATAATCTAAAGGGTAAAACTATTTTTTAAGGGCAGCAACAAATTCCATCCAAGTCATATTAACCTTACCATGGCAAGAAATTTACTCTCAAGTCCTACTCTCCCACCAGGTGAGAGTTTTACCTCCCAACCAGAGAGTGGCTAACTAGATCATAGAAGCATCTTTTGCTAGGCCTTGAATCCTACAATACACTTCTACCTGTTGGATCCAACCATCTAAATTTTTAGAATTTAACTCTACGCAGTACTTAGGCAATTCAAATTTTACATCTAGTTTAATAATAGGCTTATACTTTCTCTTGAAATGATTATTAATAGTAGTAGAAGAAGAAGGGGAAGATGGAGGAGATGGAGCTTCTAGAGCTTTCCTTCTTTTTCCTTTTGATCTTCCTTTTTTTCTCGCTTTGAAGAATATCCCTTTTCGTGCTTCTTCTTGTCTGGATAAAGCTCTTCCACCATTGCCTTCATGTCAAGAAAGGCTCATTGAAAATACTTCTCATCAAACTTAGGCTCAATAATTTTCCTAGCTTCAGTTTCCTCCATCGTTGGCAAAGTCCTTTGTTTTCTGATCTTAGGATTGTATTCTTCTAGCTCACCTTCACCTCACTATTTCCTGGAATGTGTTAGCATCCAATTCTGCAATACTAGTCACACAAAGCTCTGATACCAAACTTGATCTGTTTTATCGATCTATGAGAATTTCATTTGAATGCATAATGTTTATAATTTTAAATCCAAATTATTTAAACAAAATTAACACATGAACATCAATTAAATAAGCGTAAATAACAAAGTGATGAAAATCAGAATAAGAGCTCGAAGAGAGAAAATGCAAACATAGTTGATAATGGAGTTCGTTGTAAAAATGACTGTCTCTGGGTCCCTCTCCAATGAGTGGACCGATCTAATTAATTCTCTAGAAGATTAGTACAAAACTCTAGCATGGTTTCTCCCTGGTTTACAAGAAATTTGAAAAAGCTCCTCCAAAGTGCAAGGAACAAACTCCTGGAAAGCACAAAAGTCGAGCAAAATT
The DNA here is from genome assembly GCA_007258455.2 of Sequoia sempervirens. Taxonomy (NCBI): domain Eukaryota; kingdom Viridiplantae; phylum Streptophyta; class Pinopsida; order Cupressales; family Cupressaceae; genus Sequoia; species Sequoia sempervirens. Next base: position 223,059,636 of record VDFB02000002.1, read on the forward strand.
TCACCAAAGAATTTCTCTCTAAGTCACCACTTATTCAAACTCCTAAGCTACCCCCCTTTTTATACAAGAAATTTACTCAATTTTGTGTATAACCAAATGATTTTACAATATCTCCCATATACCCCATTTTCACATAAAATCTTCAAAATAATCCCTTTCTTTTAAATGACAGGCCCTTATTAATTTTTCGTCTTACAAATATATCTCAACTATTACAATAATAATCTTCTTAATCTTTAAAAATATTCTAATAAAGGGCTTAGATTGCCCGAGCCCTTGAAAACCCCTTTAAAAGCTTAATAAAATCTTCAAATCTTATATTTATGGAGTTAGGTTTGTTTTTGTTTTTAAAGGGATTAAAATTTAAATATTAGTTAGGATTTAGGAGGGGGCTCAGGCTAAACCCAAGCCCCTTAAATCATGCTCCACCTTTCAATAGGTGATAAATATATATCACCCTACATTCTTAGTCAAATAATGTGCTTGGCGCATTGGTAGGGCACTTGCATGGGAGTTGGGTGGTTGGGGGTTCAAACCTCCCAACCCCTTTTTAAGGGAATTTGAAAAATTAATACTACTTTAAATAATTTTCCCCCCCTTATATCTCTGAGGTTTTCACTTGGCTTTGCGGTAAAGGGAAAAAATAGTGTGTAGGAGGTTGGGGGTTTGAACCACCCCACCCTCCATTTGATAGGAGATAGCAACAACTGCCCAATGAGAAGTTGTTGAGGTTCCATGTGGCATCTAGCCATTGGACCATGTGGCACCTTATAATTATTCACCTTCAACTTGCCACGTGTCAGCATAACACACGTCCATGTAGTGCCACATGTCAACATCTGACTGGCCCATGTGATACCACATGTCAGCATCTGATTGGTCCACCTCGGCGTATGATTTGCTGAGTGAGCATACTGACGTCATGTTGATGTCGTCAACCAAACCACCTTGTTCACTTGGTCAACTATAAATTTTCACTCATGATATCTCGAGCATACGAACTTAGAATTTGATGAAATGAACATCATTGGAAAGGTCTTGACAAGATTTTTGACTTGATGCCAATTATGACCGATTTTGAGCTGACCATTTTTTTTGCTTTTCTGATAGCCTTAGGTACCAGTTTGACTGAAGTTTGACCAGTTGTATCTTAGGCATACAAATTCCTTTTGAGCCCATTCAAATTGCGTTGGACTCAGAATTTTGAGTACTTCGATCTGGCAATGATTACTAGAGCATATGGGACACTTCAATTTTTGATGTTGAGTATCCCCCTAGATCAATTGTTGCGAGCAATTGCTTTAAAATAGAAGAAGACATAAAATCTTATTTGGAAAGCCCTATGCAAAGTCATATGTTTCTCAATGATATTACATCATGAATAAGTATGTCACATGCGAGCCAACTTAAGGCATGTCGTCCAAATCCCAAACTTGTTATTAAGTATGTGCATGAAGGATGGTCAACTAGATGAAAGAGGCAATGAAAAGTGGCATACGAGGAAAAGGCTAACTAACCCCTTTCCCCCACTTAGTGTAGGGAAAGGATGAGCTGAATAGGATGAAAATAATTTTCAATTAGAGGGACTAGGTGCTTCCACACAAGGAAGAGCACCACATTCCCTAAGATGTTGGATTTTGTTACTTAAAGCCTTACATTCATTAGAAGAATGACAGTGAACTCTATGATATGCACAAAATGAACTCTTGTAGTAAAATTTCTTTCATGTTCTTGGAGGGAGAGATATGAAACGATATTGGAGGAGTCTCATCAAGATACTCTCCTAATCAAAAGTAGAGGATGTTTCATTATTTTGCAACAATGATATCTCTTGCTTAGTACAAGATGTCATACTTACACAAGACTCTTTAGATTGTGACATTTTGTTCTCTCCTTTACAAGAGGGTGTAAAATCTAACAAATTCAAATCATTAGTGTTTTTTGTGATGACATTGACATTAAGAAAATATTTTGTTGTTTCTTTCAAAGGATGACAATTGAAATCACTAGTGTCTATCAATTCAGGATGCACTATTGTTAAATTTGGCTTAGAAGCATCTTTTGTAAGAGTGTTGATATTGAGCACAGGCTTGTTTGATGGTTTTATATCTATCAAAGGACAATAACCAAGACCATGATTTGTTTCTTCAATGTTAGGCTCTATAGGGACATGGATACCTTGTTTTCTAGCAACACGTCCTTTTCCACTATAACCGAGTTGCTTCATAAGTTCATAACCTTTTCAATAAATATTTTTCATTTCTTTTGGATTCGGCAGTTGTTCATAGTCAATTTCATTAAATTTTGTTGTGTAATTTGTTGTCTTTTGTTCTAAAGTGGTTGAGGTGGATGCTTTCAAAGGGTCTTCCAAATTTTGTGTTGACATTACCAATTTTTCTTCTCCCTTTTCAAACTCTTTGTTTATGATATTGTATTCTCCCATGAATGTTGGCTTGAAATATAAGGAACCCCAATCATCTTCTAATAGCTTCATGATTAGCTCAATGTTATTTTATTTGTTTTTTTGTTGCACGGGTTCCACTTGTGTAGTTGGTATTAATGTTTTCAAAGGATTTTCTTAATCTTTCTCAATGCTCAAACAAATTTTTGGATCAAGGTCGGCTTAAAGTGTGAACACTTTGTTATTGTACATGTATTTCATTTTATGATGAAGGGTAGAAGGCACCCCATTCATTGCATGAATCCATGTCCTTCCCAAAAGAATATTACATGAAAGATCATTAGGCATAACATGGATCATTGTTTCTAATGTGGCCTTTCAAGCTGTGATAGGAAAAGTGATCACACCAAGCGGTTGTCTTCCCACATTTTTGAAATCCCTTAATAGATAAAGAATCTAGTTGAATTTTTTATTTATTCATGCCAAGTTTATCCAAAAGGGACACACTACACACATTAAGGGAGGACCCATTGTCGACGAGGGTTCTTTTTATTCCTAATCTGTTGTAGCTAGCTATTATCATGAAGGCATCATTTTTTTTGTGTACTTCCAAAGGAAGCAACTCACTTTGGTGGAAAACAATATCATCATTTATTCCTTGAATTATGGTTTCTATGTCATTCAGGTTTGCAATATAAGGGACCACAACTTGTTGCAAGGCTAGTTGAAGTATAGTGTGATAACTAGGTGAATTCTAAATTAGGTCCCATAGGGATATCTTCGTAGAAGTATTCTTAAGTTGTTCAACAAGATCATACTCCTTCCCACTATGGTAAGGAAAAAGAGGAGGATTGGGTAAGATGCGATTAGGAAAAGGTAGCGTTGTTGGGGCTGATTGTGTTGGTTGTGGATTGTTTCTAGTGCTATATGTATGAGAAGTGGTATTATGACTTAGTTGTTGTAAAACATTATTCTTAAGTGGGTAAAGGATAAGTTCAAGTTTGTTTTGATTTTGAGGTTTTTTTTAAGGTGGGTAAAGGATTAGAGGATTCTTAGGATGTCCCTCAGGCTATGTAGGAGGTCCAATAGTCAAGGGGGGTCTAATGGACACTCATGCATTCATAACCTCAGCGGTCTTGGTTTGATGTATCTCTAATAAAGGGAAATCTAGTATCACCTTTTAACAATCACCTAAGGAAGCCACATTAGTACTATTGTCATTTTCTTGCACCATGATAGCCTCCCTAGGAGGATAGTTTTTAGGAGAACTACAAACCAAATGTTCTTGACATTCAAGGATTGGCTCTTCCAAAATGAGTTCATCGCACTTGTAAGGGAGTTATCAATGGTTGGATTGTCTTGTTTATCAATAGTGGGGATATTAGGAGAAGGCTCTATTTGATTGTCCTTTTTATCTAAGGTCTCTTTCTCTTGTGCCCTATTATCTACCCTAGTAGGAGAGCTTGTAAGATGTTCATCACATTCCATGGTTAGATTTTGTAAGGTTTCTTCATCACAAGTAGGGGAGGCATAAAGAGAAGGAAAACTATGATTTTCATGCTTACCAAGTAGACCTTTCCAAATGGTAGGAGCATTAGGGAAGGGAGGAACAAGATTCTATTATGAAATAACTTGCACAATAGGAGAATATGATATGAAATATGCTGCAAATACTTGATAATAACTGAGAATAATAAGCCACTTCGAGGGGGAAAACCTCCAAATATCTCTAATGAGAACACACTTCACAACTTGATGATGAAATAAGACTCACAACCTCCTATATATACCTATTTATGCCAAGGATATCACCTAGGCCGACTTAGACACACCTATATAAGACTTAGGCTGACCTAAACAACTAAATAACAATATACTAATGATAATATGACTTAATAGATAGTTAAGATAGCCACAAGCCGACTATTCATAACCCGATGTATACTAATATTAAGGGCGTAGCATGCCCCCCTTCTTCAAAGAAGCATTGTCCTCAATGCTAATCAAGTTTGGACACTTTTGAATGAACTCCTCATCCTCCCATGTGGCATCTTCAATTAGAAAATATTTCCTTGTAATGAGGTAACTTGGAATTGTTGATGTCACCAGCTTCTTCATGCATGTCTGGAAAATTAACTTCAGCTCCAAGATGTGTCTTCCCTTTACCTCAAGCTCTTGATGGCGATGAATGTGTTCTTCCTTTGCCTGAACCTTTTGATGTGTCATAAAGGAAGAGGTGAGGAATAATATATGGTACCCTTGCATAGCTTGATTAGGAACTTCTTCTTCTTGAACTTCTTCTTCATTGCCTTCTTCTGTTTCTTCTTCTTTTGGTTGGTCTTTTGCTTCTTCTTCTTCTATTGTTGCTTCTTCTATTTCTGCATATGCCTCTTCTTCTTCTTCTTCTTCTTCTTCTTCTTCTTCTTCTTCTTCTTCTTCTTCTTCTTCTTCTTCTTCTTCCTCTTCTTCTTCTTCTTCTTCTTCTTCTTTCGCTTCTTCTTCTTCTTCTTCTTCTTCTTCTTCTTCTTCTCCTTCTTCTTCTTCTTCATTTGTATCTTCTTCTTCTTCTTCTTCATTTGTATCTTCTTCTTCTTCTTCTTCTTCTGGTTCGTGGCTGCTTGAGACCTCCTTTCTTGGTTTATTCATAAAGTCGCTTAATAGGTTTCGTAGGTCCGACATATCTCCTTTTAGGTCACACATATGCATCTTAATTGAGGAAATTTCTTCCTTTACCCTATTGATTTCCTCATTATGAGTAACATCCTTGATTGTTTCACCATCCTTATCAGGAGTCTTCCCCGGAGTGACAACATTCTTTTTAACCCTTGTTGCAGGCCCCGTCATGATGGAAACCACTAATTTTGAACTAAATCACACAAATGAAACTCAAATTATCTGAAATTTTTACTGTAATCTCCTTTGGTATGTCTTCAAAAACCCAATAAAAATCAGACTTCAATTCAACAATATGTGCGCGATATGTAGACTCCAAAAAAATAGTGTAGAAACCATAATTCTGCAATAATTCGCTTAACTCTGCTCCAATTCTTCTGAAATCTATACTGTAGCTTCTTCAATATTTTCTTCAAAAACCCTTTAAAAATCAGAAAAAAATTCGCCAAAATCTGAAAGATATGCTCTTCCCAAAATCGCCTCCAAAATTGAGAAAAACCTTGCCTCTATGGTGCCAAGATCATGCTCTGATACCACTTGTTATGAAATAACTTGCACAATAGAAGAATATGATATGAAATATGCTGCAAATACTTGATAATAACTGAGAATAATAAGCCACTTCGAGGGGGAAAACCTCCAAATATCTCTAATGAGAACACACTTCACAACTTGATGATGAAATAAGACTCACAACCTCCTATATATACCTATTTATGCCAAGGATATCACCTAGGCCGACTTAGACACACCTATATAAGAATTAGGCCGACCTAAACAACTAAATAACAATATACTAATGATAATATGACTTAATAGAGAGTTAAGATAGCCACAAGCCGACTATTCATAACCCGATGTATACTAATATTAAGGGCGTAGCAGATTCTCATGACACTCAATAGGTGCATCTTCTAACACCAACCTATCCTCCTTGCATCGAGGAGGGATATCAGGAGAAGGAAAATTTTGATTGTCCTAGCTATCTATGATATCATCCTCTTTCGCTAAAACATTCTCACAAGCAAGGGATGAATACGGACTAGGTAAGGTGATGTTTTGAAATGTCTCTATGATCTCATCTTTTTTTTTTCTAATATCTTCTAAAGGAGGATGAGGAGAGGGACAATCAAGATTCTCAATGCTTGTATCTTCTTTGACCAAGATTCGTTCATGACTAATAGGAGAGGGATCATGAGAAGAACAAGTATGATTGTTATGATTGTCTATGCTTGCATCCTCTTGTATCATACCATCCTCACCAATAGACAATGGAATATTAAGGATTGTGTCAATGGTTTGATCCAGTTTCTTTAAGATGATCTCATAACTATGAAAGATAGTAGAAGGATGAATAACATGTTTCTTAATGACCTCATTTTTGTACTCTAAATTGAACTCATAAGAGGGGATGTTGTACTTATGTAATCCATTTTTAACCATATCAAAGCGACATCTCTTGAAAGAAAGCATGCTATCATAGAAAAGTAAATAAAGTGAAATTGTACATGACCTAAAGTGAAATGTTTAAATGCTATTTTCAAATTTGAAACAAGGTAATTTGTTGATTACACTATGCAATAATCTTAAAGTGAAATGTTGTATATACAAATTTTGGATTGAGCAGTGAAATAGACCAATTTAAGCTAGATTTAGTGGAATGAATGTAACAAAAAGTCAACCCATTGAAACAGATAACCAATGGCAACAAACAGAAGTGCAAAAAAAAGGTTTTTAATGTTGTAAAATGTAGTTTCAAATGTGCACTAGGAATGATTCACCCAAGGTGGCGAATGAGTGCCAATGGGGATTTTTTTAAAAAAATTGCAAATATTTTCAATTGATTTTTATGATTTTTATGTTGTATGATTTGAATTCTAAGTGAAAATGTAGATTGTGTATGAATTTCAATGAAATGAGATGCAAAAATGCAAGCTATATGAACTTTCACTAATGCAAAATTAGAGATCCTAGAATGCCAATTAACTAATGCAAGAAAGATCTAGGATGATAATGCACTCCAAATATGAATTATGATGTTATAAATGAAGGTTCACCAAAATGAAAGGTGGAAAATTGTTTGCTTTTCTAGGGTTTAGGACCTAGAATGACAATATTCACTCTCTCTCATTCAAGAAAAAACCCTAGAGATCTAATTGCAAAGTAGAAAGAGATCTTTCCATAGGGTTGTCCTAGGGGATGAATGTAAACTATTGAGGGGTTCACCACCAAGTAATTACTTGGAAAGAAAAATGAAATGGAATTTGTAATGTCTAAACCTAGTAATGCATTAAACTTAAATAAACTTGGAAACTTGTAGAGGCTTGAATGGAGATTGGAAATGCTACAAATCCTAAAATTTAGGCCTACTGGGACTCATTCAACAATCTAGGTGAATCAGTCCCAAATCTAGGTTTTTGTAAAGGAACAGGTTTCTTGAGAAAGGTATCCAAAACTGCATAAATCTCAAAATTGACCTAAAACTGGGACTCATTTGTCCATGTTGGTGAATGAGTCTAGTTAGGATTTTCTAGATTTTTAAATTTGAATCTGGCCTTCAATGTCTACTCTTTCTATTCCTCTTTGTTTTTGGATCTGAAACCCTAATTTCGGGGATGTGGGTAACCTTTTTGTGAAGATTACAACCTTTCCAATGGGGAGACAACTCCAAAAAAATTATCCAAACTTGTAACCTAATCTTCAATGATCTTCAAGTCTTCAAATCACCTAGATCTTCAATCACACAAAGAGAGAGAGAGAGACAGAGAGAGAGAGAGAGAGAGAGAGAGAGAGAGAGAGAGAGAAGTCTTGATTGTTAGGGAATAGGGGTTTGACTTGGTCAAACCCCTTGTAGGTAATGAAATCAAATGATGAGATAATGGAATGAAGGCATGAAACATGAATCATGGATAATGATACCTTGAATGATGCCTTGTAAATGATTTCTTATAAGTTTGCATCTTGGCATGAAATGGCCATGAAGGATTTAAATCTTGGTCTTAACAATATGTATAGAACAATGCTTGATCTTGGATCCTCAATGCTACATAACAATAGTAGCTCAATAAAATGCTTGATGCTTGATATCCTTGGCATGATGATGGCTCTTGAATTTTTGCAACAATTGATGAAAAATTCTTCCCTTGAATGCCTTAGAAATGATTTTGAATGTTATCTTGATGATCTTATAAAGTCTTGGAATGCTTAACCCCATAGTGTTTGACTTGATAACATGTAAATCTTATGAAATAATGGTTTGGAAGCTCATTTATATAGGAAATCTATCTAAGATCTCATGTATTAGATCCCAAAGGCTGACATACATAAAATTTGAACTTAAAACCCAAATTTTCTTGCTTGAAACCTTGAAAATAGGCCAAATGGGACTCATTCACCAATCTGGGTGAATGAGTCCCACTTGGATGGGACTCATTCAGCCGAAGTGGAAAATGGGTCCCACAAGGCCTATTTTGATTGCTAAAGTGTCGGGGAGTGTGTAAATTAAGCTTATTTATTGATCTTGTTGGGTTTTTTTATTGAAATATACCTTGGGATGCATAATATAGGGTCTTAGGGGTCTATTAATGATGATATTAAGGTCATAAATGTTAGAGAGCCCAAAATTCAATGTGAAAGTGTAAATATATATACTTTATATAAGAGTTGTTGATGAACTCGAGCACCCAGGATCTCCTACAAAACCAAGATAACCTTCTACATGAGAGCAACAAGAGATAAAATGCTAGAATATGGTGCAATAACAAAATGATGTTATTATCACAAACTAAATGATACAATATGCCTCAACTCTCCCTTGAACTAACTGAGTTGATATGAACTCATTTTGAACTAGATAGGAGGGAGAGGTGAGTGTTGATTATATAGGCATAATGTGGGCATATAATTCCAAGAGGGATAATCACTCCCAAATAACCAATTTAGGTGGGAGTTATTCCTACTTGGAAAATGCCAAATAGGTGGCATAACCTAATCAAAAAGAGACATAAGAGTGGTTTTATCATGTGGCATAAAAGTCCAAAAGAGGGTATGAGACTCAGCCACCTAAGTGTGAGTGAGAGCGACACATGTAATCGATGGATTACGCCACTTGTCCTCACATAAACCATGTATCTATAACCTAAGGTATGCTTAATAATGTGTAGGAAAAATAATATTAGAAAACCTACACCTACACTTTACAACACTAAATTAAGTCAAAATTGGGTCTATTTATCTTAGAAGGGGCCTAAATCCCATGGGAATGTGTAAAACACATTACAACACTAGATTAGTTCCACTTTAGTTTAAAATCATCCTAATATTAATGCGAAGGTGTGAATAAATACACTTTACAACATTAAATTACAGAAAAGTTAGGTTTATATAGCTTAGAAGGGCCCTAAACCTAATGTGGATGTGTAAAGCTCATCACAACAGTAGGTCAAGGCAATCTCAAGTCTAATTTATCATTAATTATTCCCAAATTAAGTGTGAAAATGTACACAACGACATTTTTTAATATTACAATTATGAAAAATGCCCAATTCATACCAAGATAGTCATTCACTAATAATTAAAAATCAAGGATATCATGAAACATTTGGTATCTTGATGATAACACCATAAAATATGTATCACCTCTTCAATAGGAGAACTAAGAGGGAAGTGAATCAATTGTCACATATTTAATCTTTAATTCATTCACCAGAACTACTTATTAACACTTCTTAAATGATTAATCATCAAATGCTAATGCAAAAACTAAAATCCAACACATAAATTTGATAACACTAGATTTATGTGGAAAACACAATAAGGGAAAAACCACAGTGAGGATTAACTCGCATTATAAAGAATATCAAAACTAATTACAAGAGGCTCACTACCTATGGATCAAGGCTCACTACCAAAATAAGGACTCACTCTCTGGAACAAGGACTCACTATCCAACAAGGCTAACAACTCAGAGGGTCACTTCTACAAAGATAAAAAGAAGACAAAGAAGACTTGTTACAAAGCGAAGGAAATCTCAATGCAACAAAGGATTCCACCACAATCACTCATGAACATGCATGAATGATAGAGTACACCTTCTATTCACTACATTCAAAAGCTCAACATTGATCTGATTTAACGGATCTATGACAATTGCTTCGAATGCTTACATTAACAATTACAAAAAAAAAGTGCTTAATTAAAATTAAACACACAAATGGAATTTAAATAACAAAATTACAAAGTAATTAAAGAAAGAACAGAATGAGAGAGAGAAAAAGAATGCAAATGGAATTGATAACGGAGTTCGCTGTTTAAAATGACTACATCTCTGGGCCCCTCTCCATTGAGTGGACCGATCCAATTATTCCTCTGGAAATTTGGTTACATTCTTTGGTAGAACCTCCTCTTGGTTACAAAGAAATTCCCAATTGCACTTCCAAAGTGCGTGGAAACAAACTTCTCCAAAAGCACGGAAATACAATAATTTCTCCAAGGAAAGCAACTCTCACACTTACAAAGTTCTTCCAAAATCACTCACTTCACACCCCCCATTCTACCCCTTTTTATATTACATTTTATGCCAAAATTGGTGTAAAACCAATTAACTACCCAATCTCCCTTACATAGAAAAAAATTCAATAATATCCTCCTTTAATAATTTTTGGAAGGATAATATCCCCTCAAAATAATTCTCTTTCCATTTGAATGGTTACGAATGGATTTATTCTCTATTATTTAGGGAATATTTAATGTAAGGTTTTATTTTACCCCTTAATTTAGGAATACCATTCCTAATATTTTTGTGTAAAGGAAAATATTCTAGGCTTCTAAAAATATGGGATAATTTAGGCCTCTAGGAAAAAGGGATTTAGCCTTATTCTATGGCTTTGAAAAAGCAATTAAATCTTTTTAGAGAAAATGGTGGGTGGTGATCCCATTATCCTCTTCTCCTTTTAAGTTTTTCCCCTAAAGGCAAGGGAGACTTCCCATATAAGGTGGGATACCCCCTATTCCTTAGGTGGCATCCCCCTTTAATAGGTGGTGCCCACTTTATAGATTTTTTATATATATTAATTTTTATATATTTTTCCCTTTTTTTCTTTTCAATGCTTTTATATTATTCCAACAATAATATTTTCATGGGATGCCATGTGTCAGGGGTTGATTGATTGTTGAGTTGACTGGGCGTTGACATCATCAAGGCAATTTTCACCAATCTTTGACCTTCCGTAACTTCACCATATGGACTTCATTTTTCATGACACAAACTTTGTCAAAATCGTGATGATGAGCACTACAACATGGTGTTGACTTTGACTAGTTTTGATGACTTTGATTTTTTCCATTTTTTTGGCCTGGGTTTGGGAGTTGACTAGAAGTTTGACCATAAATATCTTGAGCTCCAAGACTCTGATTGACTCCATTCAAGTTGTGTTGGAGTCAGGATCTTGAGCACTTTTTAACGATACTGAATCTAGAGAAAAATGGAGAATTTCAAAATTTTGATGAAAAATCCTTTGGATTAGTCCTCCCCATTGGAGAGCTTTTGGACCTCCGAAAGCTAGTTACTCAGAAAGTAAGTGAGGGTAAAGTTCCCTCACTTTACCAATATCCTTCCACTTTTCCTTGCTTGGATGCATCCCTTTTAGCCCCACTTGGAGGTATTCAACTGCTCCTCTTCGTGAAGTCCTGGTGTTCTTGTCGAGGATGACATCTTTAGGCAACTCTGACATGTACTTTGGTGAAAGGTCATCAACTGATAGAACTTTCACTTTAGCCTCCTCATCTAGTATCATCGTAGGTTCATACAACTTCAAGTTCTCAATGTTGACTACTGAGTAAATCTGCATGTATGGAGGAAGATTTAGGCGGAAGGCATTTGTGCCAATATTTTCCAGAATTTCAAATGGACCATATCTGATTAGATTGAGCTTCCTTCCTTCACCTTGCATTCTTTCCTTGCTTATATGTAACCAAACATGGTCACCGACTTGGAAATGGTGGTCGGTGTGATGTTTATCATGCCGAGCCTTATATTTGGCTTGGCTCTTTTCCAACTATTTTTCTACTGCTTGATGAATTGCTTGGACTTTCTAGATGAACTTCAAAGCCTTCTCTGAATCATGGTTTCCATCTTCAACATCATCCTTGCCAAAATAAAAATCCATCAGTGTCTTGGGAACATAATCAAAACAAGTCTTGAAAGGAGACCTCTTCATAGAAGAATGAGCTGCATGGTTGTAGGCATGCTGCACATAATGAAGACTTTCATCCCACAACTTAGGATGCTTGCTGCAATATCCTCTTAGTAGATGCACAACTGTCCTGTTGACTACCTCTATCTGTCCATTGATTTGCGGATGGAAGTTTGTACTCTTCTTCAGTTTAGTATCCATAAGTCCCCATAAGACTGACCAAAACTCCCCAAGGAATCGAGAATCTCGATGTGATACAATGGAAGTGGGTAACCCAAAGTGAGCCCATACAAACTGAAAATACATATGAGTTGTTAGTTCAGCAGTGACATGCTTTTTACATGGCATAAGAATACACATCTTGCTGAACCGATCAACTACTACATATAAATAGTCATGCCCTTTCCTAGACATAGGTAACCCCCAACAAAATCCATAGAAACACTTTCCCATGGACGGGAGGGTACAGGTAAAGGTGTGTACAACCCCAATTTCTTGTTACTTGGTTTGCTAGTTGCACACATCACACATCCCTTAATATATTTTGTTACAGTTTCTTGCATTCGAGGCAAGTAGCAATATTTCTGTAGCTGTGCCAAAGTTTTACTATCCCCAAAATGTCCTACAATTAGCGATGTATGTGCCTCTCTGATTACGTGTGCTTGTTCATTCTTTGGAATGCATAATTTTCCTAAGTGATACAAGATTTTATCATGCACATAGTAATCCTTTTCTTCTACTTGTTTGCCTTGGATTAGAGCTGCATAGATATCCTTAAAATTTTCATCAGTAGCATATTGTTCTTCAAAACTTGCATGCATCATAGAACTATTTTTAAGGATTATTGAAGCATTAGAAATTGGAGGTTTGGAAAGCATATCTACTACTTTGTTATGGGCTCCTTTCTTATACTTAATGACTAAGTGAAATTGCTATAAAAATTCCATCCATCTGAAATGCCTACTTTACTGCAACTTAGTTTGTGAATGTAGATATTGTAATGGTTGATGATTGGTATGGATTACTGTTTCCTTTCCCATTATATAATGTTTCCATTTCTTAACACTCTGTACTAAAGCATAAATTTCTTTATTGTAAGTTGGATAATTACTTACTGCGCCAGAAAAAGTTTCAGAGTGGTAACAGATTGGCTTACCTCCTTGTGTCAATATTGCTCCCATGGTGAATCCACCCTCATCTATTTCAATCTCAAATGATTGGTGCAAATCTGGTAGAGCCAGGACTGGTGCGGTGCTTAGCTTTTCTTTTAGTGTGTCAAAGGCCTTTTGTTTTGGTCCTCCCCACTGAAAAGTTATCTTTGTACTTGTTAATGCATGTAATGGTGATGCGATGAAGGAGAAGTTTGCAATAAACTTCCTCCAGTACTGGACAACACCCAAAAAACTCTTGACTTTAGTTACAGTACTTGGCTTAGGCCAATTTACAATTGCCTTGACCTTCACAAGGTCGACTTTCAATTGACCATTCCCTACGATATAACCTAAGTACACAAGAGATGTCTTTGGAAACTCACATTTAGACATCTGTACATAGAGTTTTTCTTTTCTTAGTACATCAAAAACTTTCTAACATGACTTACATGGTCTTCCCAAGACTTGCTAAAAACTAGGATATCATCAAGATATACAATAACAAAATCATCAATGTAAGGATGAAAGATGTCATTCATGACTCGCATGAATGTAGCTGGTGCATTGGTAAGCTCGAAGGGCATAACCATCCATTCATAAAGTCCTTGTTTTGTCTTGAAAGAAGTTTTCCAAATATCATCCTCTGTAATTCTAATATGATGATAACCACTTCGCAAATCTAATTTAGAGAAATAAATTTCATGCTTAAGCTAATCAAGTAAGCCATCAATTATAGGAAGCAGATACCTATTTTTGATGGTGATTTTGTTCAGTACTCTGAAGTTGATGCACATCCTCCATGTTCCATCTTTCTTTGGAACCAAAACAATCAGAGAACCACATGGTGATGTACTGGAACGAATCACTCCTCTGTAGACGAGCTCCTGAACTTGTTTTTTGATTTCTTCATTTTGCATGACAGACAAATGGTACATGCCAATATTAGGTAGTGGTGCATCCTGTTGCAATTGAATTTCATGTTGAATATCTCTTTTAGGAGGCAATCCTTTTGGTTCCTGAAACAAGTCATCATAAGCAGCAACAACTTTGACCAATTCAGCCTTATGTTTAGGATCACTTCCTTTAAACACCTCAGATGTTTCATCTTCTTTGGCCTTAACAAGCATTAACACAAAGTTTTTACTGGAGTTCACTAATCTTTTCATCTGACCAGCATTAACTAATGCAAGACTAGTTTTGACTTTGTGTGCACGTACAATATATTCAATCCCATCCTTAAATAGATGATACTTTTTTTCCTCCCTAAAGAAGATAGCTTTACGGTCGTACAAATATGGACTTCCTAACACAAGTCTGCAAATATCTAAAGGTACAACATCTGCTACAACCTCATCTTTAAAGTTTGCAGTGATTGCAAAACTAAGCTTACATTATTTAGTGACTTGTAACTGTGCATCATTACAAACCCACCCCAAAGGGTATGGCTTCAGATGAGGAGTTGTAGTCAGATTTAGCTTTTTAACAACTTCTTCAGATATGAGATTAACTTGTGAACCCGTTTCAAATAAAGTATCAACCTTAGTGTGTTTAGTTATCACACGAATATGAAAAAGTTCATTCCTCTGCTTATCTACTTTAGGTTGCTTACTTGTACTTGCAGAAATACTTGATTCAGATGCAAGAGACATACTTTTGTTTTTACCTTGAATCCCAGTGGTAGTTATCTTTGTCTCATCCCCAGAATCAGATCCAAGATCCTGTCATGTTACAACAGCTATCTTTTGCTTCCCTTTGTTTCCACCGTACATATTTGGCTATCGTGTCCTTTCTTACAATTAGAATAGGTGGGTTTTTCACCCTCTTTCTTTACCATGTCTATCTTTTTTCCTTTTCCTTTATCTTTACCCTTAGGTATCCCCTCAGACTTAGATGGTTTCTTTGAGAAATTATCACTGAAAGTGTTCTTACCCCTTGACTCTAAATGAGTGGCTTGGACTGACACTTCATCCAAATTATTAGGACTCAACATTAGAATAGTATGTCTTAGGTAAGAATGCAAACCACCTATGTACTTGAGTAATGTATCCTGAGTATACAATGGAACATTTAAAGCAATAGCCTATTTTCTAAACTCATGAGTGTAATCTTGGATAGACTAACCCTTACCTTGCCTAAAGGTTTTCCAATTCATGGTTAATTGTTGCATATAACCTAAAGGATAAAACTATTTTTTAAGGGCAGCAATAAATTCCATCCAAGTCATATTGACCTTACCATGGTGAGCAATTTCATCCTGAGTCCTACTCTCCCACCAGGTGAGAGTTGTACCTCCCAACCGAAGAGTGGCTAACTAGATCATAGAAGCATCTTATGTTAGGCCTTGAATCCTACAATAGACTTCTACCTGCTAGATCCAATCATCTAACTTTTTGGCATTTAACTCACCACAATACTTAGGCAACTCAAATTTTACATCAAGTTTAATAATAGGCTTAGAATTGGTTTTGAAAGGATTAACAGTAGTAGAAGAGGAAGAAGAAGAAGGGGAAGATGGAGACGAAGGGGAAGATGGAGGAGATGGAGCTTCTTGATCTTTTCCTCCTTTGTCCTTTCAATCTTCCTTCTTTTCTTTCTTTGATGTATCTCCCTTTTCACGCTTCATCTTTTCCACATACAATTCTTCCACCATAGCCTTCATTTCGAGGAAGACTCGCTAGAAAGACTTATCATCAAGCTATTGCTCGGTGCTTTTCCCAGCTTTAGTTTCATCCATTGTTGGCAAAGTCCTTCGTTTTTTGATCTCAGGATTGTATTCTTCAAGTTTTCCTTTGCCTTGATGAAGCTTCGATCGTGTAAACATTCAAATCTGCAATACTAGTCAAAACATAGCTCTGATACCACTTTGATCTGATTTAACGGATCTATGACAATTGCTTCGAATGCTTACATTAACAATTACAAACCAAAAGTGCTTAATTAAAATTAAACACACAAATGGAATTTAAATAACGAAATTACAAAGTAATTAAAGAAAGAACAGAATTAGAGAGAGAAAGAGAATGCAAACATAATTGATAATGGAGTTCGCCGTTTAAAACAACTACGTCTTCGGGCCCCTCTCCAACGAGTGGACCAATCCAATTATTCCTCTAGAAATTTGGTTACATTCTTCAGTAGAACCTCCTCTTGGTTACAAAGAAATTCCCAATTGCACTTCCAAAGTGCGTGGAAACAAACTTCTCCAAAAGCACGGAAATACAATAATTTCTCCAAGGAAAGAAACTCTCACACTTACAAAGTTCTTCCAAAATCACTTACTTCACACCCCCCATTCTACCCCTTTTTATATTACATTTTCTGCCAAAATTGGTGTAAAACTGATTAACTACTCAATCTCCCTTACATAGAAAAAAATTCAATAATATCTTCCTTTAATAATTTTTGGAAGGATAATATCCCCTCAAAATAATTCTCTTTCCATTTGAATGGTTACAAATGGATTTATTCTCTATTATTTAGGGAATATTTTATGTAAGGTTTTATTTTACCCCTTAATTTAGGAATACCATTCCTAATATTTTCGTGTAAAGGAAAATATTCTAGGCTTCTAAAAATATAGGATAATTTAGGCCTCTAGGAAAAAGGGATTTAGCCTTATTCTATGGCTTTGAAAAAGAAATTAAATCTTTTTAGAGAAAATGGTGGGTGGTGATCCCATTATCCTCTCCTCCTTTTAAGTTTTTCCCCTAAAGGCAAGGGAGACTCCCCATATAAGGTGGGCTACCCCCTATTCCTTAGGTGGCATCCCCCTTTAATAGGTGGTGCCCACTTTATAGATTTTTTATATATATTAATTTTTATATATTTTTCCCTTTTTTTTTCTTTTTAACGCTTTTATATTATTCCAACAATAATATTTTCATGGGATGCCATGTGTCAGGGGCTGATTGGTTGTTGAGCTGACTAGGCGTTGACATCATCGAGGCAATTTTGACCAATCTTTGACCTTCCGTAACTTCGCCATATGGACTCTGTTTTCTGTGACACAAACTTTGTCAAAATCGTGAGGATGAGCACTACAATATGGTGTTGACTTTGACTAGTTTTGATGACTTTGATTTTTTCCCTTTTTTCAGCCTGGGTTTGGGAGTTGACTAGAAGTTTGACCATAAATATCTTGAGCTACAGGACTCTGATTGACTCCATTCAAGTTGTGTTGGAGTCAGGATCCTAAGCACTTTTTAATGATACTGAAACTAAAGAAAAATGGAGAATTTCAAAATTTTGACAAAAAATCCTCCAGATCAAACATTTAGGCTTTGCACTGATCTACAAAACTCGCATCACACACACTCACTTATTCACATCAATCTTGCATCTATCTTCTCTTTTTCTTTGCACTTATGTCTCTTCTTCGTTGTTGTATATTCTTCACCACTAACTCATCATGTATTTATATGGTCTTCAACTTTGAAACATATCCAAAGTCAGTCATCCAACATTAAATTCAAACTAGGTCAGCACCAAAACATCCTAGGGTGGAAATAGAATCAGGGCAACCCAAACACATGCTTCATAGGGACCCAAATATATCTAGCATGCTTCATCAACTCCAAAAGTAGTATTTCACACAAGGTCAGCCAAACTAGTGTAAAACACATAAAACCATTAAGCAGAAACTTTCCAGATACCAAAATTATGTTCAATACAATCAAAACAACTCAACTCTAGAACCGCAAATCATAAGACTTCATCAAAGAGAAATCCAAACCAATATATTTATTTCTCTCAGACCTCAACCAAAAACACAAAAAATCACAATTCAAAACTGGTGAACATAACTTGCATTGTAAAATGAATCAACAACTAAAAATATAGATATAACATCTTCCAACAACCATGATCAACATATCTGAACCACATAAATATAGGAGTAAATCCAAAGAAAAACCCAGAGAAACCTTTGAACACCTACTATCTTCCTTTAATACAGTTTTCTCAATATCCTCAACATATATAGCCAACAATAGCCAGTTGATAACTAGTTGACCAATTGACATAAAAGAAAACACATTCAATCTTTCCATTCTTGCAACAATCACCCCCTTTGTCATTGATGGCAACACATGATGTGAAAACTATCAAAGACACCATACTAGCTCTAAATATACCTCTCAATATTTTTCTTTCTGTTTCTCCCCCTTAGTAGATAGTCTCTTATATTCTTCCTATTTTTCATCACATGCTTCCTCTTCTTTTTCACATGCTTACTCTCCCCCATTGACATCAATGGAAAAAGGAATTTTTTTTTTACATTGATTCCCCTTTTGGAATAGAAAAAAAAATACTCACAATGAAAGCACCTGATACTACCTGCTCCCCCTAAGAGGTAGCCACCAAAACATCAATCTAGAAGAAAGATAGATCCATAGATCCACTAGACTGATACATTTCCATATGCATCTAGTTCAATAAAGGAGGGGAAATGACCCCTAACTTCTCTCAGAGATACTTAAAATTGTCTGAAGGAAGAGCCTTTGTGAATATATCAACAATCTGATCCTTTGTCAGAATATACTCAAGCTTTACTTCATTCTCCATACCATGTTAGATTAAAGGTTCTTTACTTAATTATTTTAATTAAGTTACCTTTTATATTTCTTTTAAGATTAACTTAGTTTGCATTTCGTAGGCATTTAATAATTATTCTAATTATTAAATGCTCCCTTTTAGGTTACACTTTAGGGTTTCTTCATCTCCTTCATAAGGATTGATCTCATTGTATTATATCACTCTCTCTTATTAATGCATCTTTAGCTTTTAGAGCACCCTTTTCTTTTTGGTCTTCATCTTTTCCTTTCTATGATAGGTTATTTGCATGTAGGTGATCTTTGGGTTATGTGAAGTTTTATTTCTCAACTTCTACATAGTATGAGAGCTCCAAACCTACTGCTTATTGTTTGTGTTTTGAAGGATTTTTGGAGCTTCAAGGGTTTGGGGTTTCTTTTTCTGATCTAGGGCATACCTCTTTCATTTGGTGTAGTTTGAGCCCAAACCAACCTCACGGTTGCACTTAGAGGTCATTTCCAAGTTTTTTGACATAAAACTGTTAGAAATATATTCCTCAATCCCACAGGCTAAAACCTCTAAGAGAGGCAAGTCGGTGTGACATGCTTTGAGTCTGGCCGACTAGTAGCTTTGGACCTTGTGGTTTATACAGGCCACCGAGACAATGTTTCAGTCATGCCGAAGGAGTCTATCGCTGTGACTTGTGGTAGTCGTTGAAACCCTATGCCAAGTGGAGATCTCTAGCTGACAGGCCATTCTTATCATATATCGGGGAGACCCTTGGCCGAAAGGCTTGCTTTGGTGTGTAGTCCTAGCAATAGCCAAAGTCTCGCTGACAGGGTGTTACACATGTGGTCATCAGACTAACATATGGTGTCTTGGTAAGAAATCTTACCGATATGGATGTCTCACCGACAACATTTAGTTTGAAGTCTTCAGGGAGAGTCTTGTATGTTCGGTATGACTCATATCGACAAGGAATGTCTCACCGATAGCTTTATCTTGGAGGCATTAGGGTAACACCAAAGATCTTGGTGTGAAGTCTTAGCGATGGAGAGAAGTCTTGCCGACTGTTATTTGGTGTTTGATATAACTTAAAGGGCTTAGTATGATCTCTTAGTGAAGGACGATAGTCTTGCTAACTGTTGAACACTTTTGAATACTTTGTTAACATCGGTGTGATGTCATGGCGAAAGATGATTGTCTCACCAAATGGAATACTCACGTCTATGTGACTTTGAAGCTTCGGTATGATGTTTCACTGATAGTGATAAGTCTTGGTGATAGCGATACAAGTGATGAACTTCGGTATAAGGTCTTGGCGACATGGCGAAGTCTGAGCGATAGCTTTGTGGACTCGGAGTAACATCTTGCCGATAGTAATGACTCTTGGTGAGATCGATGGTTAAGTCTTGTGGCATCGGGGAGACATGGTTAGTGTCTCACCGACATGCCAACACAGATTGAAGGCTTTGACCAAGCGAAGACTAACATATGTGGCTTGTACTCAACCAATCAGAGAAGTCGAATGGGAACTGCTAGTAGTTGGACTATTGTAGCAATTATTGAGTGGAAGTTTGACAGACATGGAAGTGTCATGGATATATTCAGGATTTGTTGATGTTGTCTGGTTCAATGGATTGTTCGATGGTTAGATGATTAGTTCGACGAATGAACTGTAGATGAGTTGTTCAATGTATATCAGTGTGAGTTCTATTATGTGAAGAATGTAATGTGAATGTTTTGTAGCAAGGTTGATCATTATGAAAGCTGCTATAAACTAACATCAAAAAGATAAGTTTGATATTTGTATGTAATCTCCATTACTGTAATACAAAGTGATTTCTCTTGGTGTGGTGGGTTTTTCTCCCATAAGGGTTTTCCCACATAAATCTGGTGTTCATATGTGTTTGTCAAATACTTTATTTCTGTTATCGCTTTCAAGTGCATCATAATTGGACTGTAATTGTAAAATTTAAATGTGTCTCTACATTCTTCCCTGAGGTTTTGACATTAGGAGATTTGTTTCCATACCTTTTCTTTCCTTACAAAAACTTGCGCAGTTTCAATGCAATTGGCTCAGGAGGCAAATTGTTTTTTCCCTAAGGCCGTACAAAACCTAGGGCACAATTTTCTATGTAAAAAAATAAAAAATATTTTAAGAAAACAATAACACATAAAAAATGTGCTCATAGTGTAAAAGGCTAGTGTCGCTGCCACTCAGCCAAGTGGCCACCAGCTTAGGCAGTAACCACCAGCTCCCACCATCACACTTCCACTTTTAGACCACTAGCTCTAGGTTTCAACCCCTAGGGCTTAGCCCAAGGTTCTATCGGTGCCCGACGCCTTGTTTCTACCCTTTTTCCAGCACTTATCACTAGCAGCGATCACGTGGGTGACTAGGGGCATGGTCCCAACACCCATTCCACTAGCTCCTAGTCTTGCATGTGACTAGGGGCTTGTTTTTTTTCAGCCCTTGAGGGCGCCTAAAGGGCTTATTGGGCAATTTGGATCACTTTTTTAAATTGGGTGTAAATTTTGCGTTTTAGTTCCATTTTTTGCAAACGAATAGGCATTGAAAATCTGATTCTGAGCCCAATCCAATGGTGGAGGTTTGATCTTTTTATTTTTCATTTTTGATTCCTTTTTAACCAGTAAAATACCTAAACATTCCTTTTGCACTCCGGGAGGTGTAACTTTTGCATCTGGACTCTATTTTTTGAAAATGATTAGGTATTGGAAAGGTGTCTAAGTGCTCTCTTCAAATCTGTAGTTTATTTCATTAGAAAATTTACTAGGTACATAGAGTATTATCTAAAGCATATTTTGTTGCTTCTCTATTTTCGGCTTTCAAAGTTGTACTAGGTTTTTGGGTTACTGTTTTGTGGGGGGTGTTTTTCCTTGCTTTCTGTAATTTACATTAGAAAACTAGAAACCTCTTTTGTAAAATACATTTCCAAACTCATTCATTATGGCAGACTCTTCTTCTATTGAGCATGTTTCTCCACATAATTATCACACCTGGAAGGCACAAATGACTAGACTTATCATGTCAAAAGGGTTATTGTCATGTTTGGATGAAGTTCAACCTCAGTTGACATGGCCATTTGAGGTCTTTTAGCATAGGAATAGAATGGATGAGGCCATGGGTTTGTTATTCTTGCATGTTTTAGATAGTCTTCTATTCCATCTAAAGGGTTGTACAACTCCTTAGCCTATGTGGTTGAAGTTTCATACTCTATTTGGAACCATTAATATGTTTCGAGCTCTTCATATTGAGGCCGAATTGACTTCCTTACTACCTGATTCATATCCTACCATTGAGTATTTTTTTTATGAAGTTAAAATCACTGAGGTCATTGTTATAAGGTTGTGATAAGAACAAAACAGATGATGAGTGCATTTACCTAATTCTCTCTAAGATTTGAAGTCCTTTTTAGATATTCTCTTTGACATTTTATTCCACCATGGATGCTTTGGGCCAACACTTTACCATGACTACTTTTGAGGTGTTTTGTGATCGGTTGACATGAGAGAAGGCCAAGATATCATAGTTGGATGCTCTCTTAGGATCTAAGAATCAAGCACTGGTAGCTCAAACATCTAAGGGGAAGCAAAAGTAGAAACATAAGCTAAAGATAGATTCAGCTGGTAGTGATAATTCCTCCAAGCCACCTCAAAATTTTGATTCAAAACCACAATCCAATCCTAAAAGGGAAAATATTCTAAGTATGGTGAGTCTTCCTCCAAGACTAAGAAGAAATCAGGTGATCCTTGTAGTTTTTGTGGCATGAAAGGACATCTAGTTTCTAGGTGTTGGAAATGATTAGAGGCTTTAGAGGAAGCCATGTAGTAGCATCATATTACCTCACCTTAGGATCCTTCTCCACCCAGAGGAAAAGGTCATGCTCTTTCTACATGATCCTTTCCTTCAGGATTGACTTGGATTCTATATTTTTGTGCTTCTCACCATATGACACACATAAGAGTTTGTCACCTCACTTGCCCCTTGTGGCACTACACATATTGTAGTTGGTGACTCTACAAACCTTTCAATTCAAGGTTTAGGAACTATTTCATTGGATGGTGGTTGTCTTCATGATGTGCTTCTAGTTCCTAAAATTTTGACAAACATTCTTTCCATTTATCAAATTTTCCATTCTGGATCTAGTAAGTTAGTTGAGTTCTCACCACATGATGTGGTTATTCAAGACCTCCATGATCTTGATTTGGTTGTGGTTACTGGGAGTGTTGATTTTGCATCTTGCTTATACAAAATTGATGGCTTTGAGATTTTAGATAGTTCAGGTTCCTCTCTTATAGCACATGTAGACTCAATGAGAAAGCTTTGGCATGTGTGTTTTGTCCATGTCAATTACCGATATCTACAATAGATGAGTACTTAGGCACTAGTGATTGGGCTTCCTAAGATTTCCTGTACTTATGGTGTCTATTGCGGTTGTGTCCTTGGAAAACATCACCAAGATTATTTTCATACAGGTAGAGCCACAAGTGCTAAGGCACCCTTGGATTTGGTACATAGTGATCTCATTTCCTTTTCGACTCCTTTTTCAAGAGCCCAATATGTGCTCACTTTTATTGATGACTTGTCTAGATGTACATGGGTGTACTTTCTTAAGTACAAGTTTGATGTCTTTGATTCTTTTAGGATCTTTAAGACATTTCTGAGAAGAAATCTAGACTTTCTATTAGGAGGATACACATAGATAATGGGGGGAGTATGTTAATTAGGCTTTCAAATATTTTTGCATTGAGCATGGTTTGCAACATCAGTTTACACTACCTTAGACCCCTTAGTAGAATGTTGTTGCTAATAGAAAGAATAGAACCTTACAGGAGATGGCCAATTGTATGATACAGTCTCGAGCTGTGAGTTCTTCTTTTTAAGTTTCAAGGTAGTAAATTGTGCCAATCATATTCGAAATCAGATGCCTCATAAGGTATTGTGACATATGACTCCTGAGGAGGCTTGGACCCATGTCAAGCCTGATGTTTCTACATTCCAAGTTTTTGGTAGTGAGGCTTGTGCATTTATTCCTAATGCTCAGTGGAAATCCATGGAGAGGAAAAGTTGACCACTCATATTTGGCTATGTGCAGGATCATCATGGAAAAAATAGGCCCTTACTTGGCAAAAAAATTAGAAAAATCAGAGTTAGGAAACTTAACGTAAAAATTTGAATAAGTTATCTTTATTTCAAAAATATGTTACAATAGAATCTGTAGCAAATTGAATGTAGTTTCTAAACTACTAAGTTTTTTTTTTTTTTTTTAAATCTATTTGGTGAAATTTTGAAGTTTCAATGTAGTAGTACTTAAATTTCAGGGAAAAAATAAGTAGGTGTCTATCTGACCACCTTAACCAGAATAAAATGATAATATTTTTTTATAAGATTTTAGACATAAGTAGAGGACTCATGTCTGAATGTGATGCATATTTTTATGTAATTTTTTTTTAAGTAAATAATTAATTATGAATTTTTTATTACAAATTTTAAAAAATATAAAAAACTTGTATGTCTGACCATCTTAACTTGGTCAAAACTTCATGAAATTCATTTTTTCTTCTTTTAACCCTATAGTATGCAAAGCATAGAATGCGACACATGTTTTGGATTCAAAAAATATGATACCATTTGAAAGCTATAGATGTTTTTCAATCAACCTATCAATCAAGACTTTATTCATAATTCAAATAGAAAATGAATAATAATTATTTATTAAATTCAAAGTAAAGCACAATTTATATTGGTGGAAAGCTAAAAATTTCCTTTAAAAACCCTTTTCAATTCATCAAATTTTGGTAAAAAAATTTGTCAGCCACATACCCTACAAATACCCATCATATTGCCACTTTTTGGCCCATCATGATCCTGCACATACCCATTTGTTGGCTATTGTGAGGATGTTAAGGTGTATAGGTTGTTTGATCTTGATTCCAGAGAGGTCTTGTTTCAGCGGGATGTCTAGTTTGATGAGCACTATCCCTAGATGGATTCTCCATCACCAACTTCTCCTTCACTACTTACTCCTCCCTCTTCATTTCTTGAGGATTACTTATCTCTTCAAGATGATACAAATGATGATCCACCATCTCCACCACCACTAGATCTTCAACATTTTCCCAAGTGGGCCTGTGTAACTTTTGAGGTAGCTGGATATTTGGTAGGTGATCCCTTAGATACTTGTCACACTCGTGCACAGACATCTGGCTCTATTCTTTTGATTCATGTCATTTTGGATGATTCTCAAATATTTTCAAAGGTGACAGGTCACCTTGAGTGGGATAGGGCCATGGATGAGGAGTATTCTTCTTTGTAGAATCATACTTGGGATCTTTTTCCTCTTCCTAAGGGAAGAAAGTTGGTTCGGTGCAAGTGGGTGTACCATACCAAGTATGTTGTTGATGGTTCAATTCATAAGTATAAGGCACGTCTTGTTGCAAAGGGGTTTTCTTAGGTGGAGGGTATTGCCTACTCTAAGACCTTTTATCCTGTCACCAAGATGAACTATATTCGCTTTGTACTTTCCCTTGTAGCTTCATAGGGATGGATAGTATTTCAGATGGATGTGAGGTGTACTTTCTTGCATGGAGACCTACATGAGGAAATCTATATGGAGTAGCCTCAGGGTTTTGTGCAGGATTATTCCTTGGTTTGTAGACTTTGGTGTTCATTATATGGTCTCAAACAAGCCCCTCAGGCTTGGTATGAGAAGATGGACTCTTTTTTTCTTTCCTCTCACTTCACTTGTTGTCATTTTGATCACACAGTGTACATTAAGCATCAAGAGGATGATCTTTTGATTCTTGTGCTATATGTTGATGATCTCATTATTATAGGTAGCTCATCCTCCATGATTCAGAGTGTTCAGAGGGCTTTGATGGAGCAATTTGAGATGATAGATCTCAGTCTTCTACACTTCCTTTTGCGTCTATAGGTTATTCAGTCTTTGGATGGGATATCCATATTTCAACAGAAGTATGCTCTTGATATGCTCTAGCAATTTGGCATGCTTGATTGCAAGCCTGACCCCACACCATTTCAATTAGGTGTTATCTGGTCTTCCACTTGGTCTACTCCTCTAGTAGATTCTACTTCATATTGGTAGTTGGTTGGCAGTTTGTTGTACCTAACACATTCAAGTCCTAATCTTTCCTTTGTGGTTGGCCTTGTCTCTCAATTCTCACATGAGAGTCGGTGGCAAGCAACCAAACGTATCTTGAGGTACATTCATGGAACCACTCATTATGGAATTCACTACACTTTAGGATTCCCTCACATTGTTGGCTTCACTGACTTAGATTGGGTTGGTGATGTCAATGATCGAAAGTCTACTTTTGGCTTTGTTTTTTTCATTGGTTTTGGTCCTATCACATGGTCTTGCAAGAAGCAGTCTATTATTGCATTATCATCTACAAAGACTGAGTACTGAGCAACAGTGTTAGCTAGTTAGGAGATTCTATGGCTTCAACAGTTGATGACAAAGTTTGGGTTTCCTCTTGATAGTCCCACTATTCTTTGGTGTGAGAATCAGAGTGCCATTCATATTTCTCACAACCCAGTGGAGCATCAATGAACTAAGCACATTGAGATTCACATGCACTTCATCAGGCAGTTGATTTAGGATGGTTCTCTCATCTTGGATTACATTCCTATAAAGGATCAGGTTGCAGACATCTTCACTAAACCTTTGGCATCACCGTGCTATCTTCAATTTTTCTCCATGCTTGGGGTGAAGGAATTTGTCCTTGGGGGGTCTCTGTGAGGCCTTCCTTCATGTTTTTCTTAGCATGTTTTTTATCTCTTTTTGGAGAGGAGTTTTTCCCACTGGGTTTTCTCCTTTACTCCACTTTACAGAGATTTGGTTGTGATTGGGTACCTCATCAGGCCTAGTTGTCAGGACCCAAGTTTGCTTTCTAGCTTGTAGTTGCATTGATTTCATGCATTTAGTTTGTAGCTACTCCCTAAGTTCATCTTAAGGGGGGGTGTTAGAGTAAAAGGTTCTCTACTTAATTATTTTAATTAAGTTACCTTTTATATTTCTCTTAAGATTAACTTAGTTTGTATTTTGTAGGCATTTAATAATTATTCAAATTATTAAATGCTCACTTTTAGGTTACACTTTAGGGTTTCTTGATATCCTTCATAGGGATTGATCTCATTGTATTATATCACTCTCTCTGATTAATGCATCTTTAGCTTTCAGAGCACCCTTTGATTTTTTGTCTCCATCTTTTCCTTTCTGTGACAGGTTATTTGCATGCAGGTGATCTTTGAGTTCTGTGAACTTGGATTTCTCAACTTCTACAAACTTCCTCTCCTAATAAATGATATCTAATAGATATATGCTTCATCCTCGAGTACATCACAGGATTCTTTGAAATGTTAATTGCACTTATGTTATCATAAAATATAGAAATAGGATCGTCATATACTACTATGATATATTTCAATGTCTGTTTCATCCATAGAACTCATGTACAACAAGATGCAACAATAATATACTCAACTTCAGTAGTAAAGGAGACTAAATCTTTCTTTTTTCTCAACCATGCCACCAATCTACATCCAAGAAAGAATGTACCACCACTTGTACTCTTTCTGCCATCTACACATCCAGCCCAATCTACATCTGTATAGGTACTTAGTTTAAAGTTAATATCTTTAGGATACCATAATCCATAATCTGTGGTGCCATTCAAATATCTAAATATTCTTTTAATAGTAACAATATGTGTTTCCTTAGGATATTCTTGAAATCTATCCAAAAGACAAACAACATGCATAATATCTGGTCTAGTAGTAGTAAAATACAATAGTTCACTAATCATAGATCTATACTTGCTTTGATTATCCTTAGGTGAATCATCATCTTTACCCAATTTACAACCAATCACTATAGGAGTACATACTAGTTTGGAACCATCCATCCTAAACTTCTTCAACATCTCTTTCACATACTTAGACTGTGAAATAAAAATTCCTCTTTGTTTGATTGATCTATAGACCAAGAAATAAATTCATCTCTCTAAACATAGACATTTCAAATTCTTTTTGCATCTCTTCCGCAAGAATCTTGCACATATTTCCATTTCCTCTAAAGATAATGTCATCAAAATACACAACTACAATCAAGGTTTTGTCATTTTTAATCGTAAAATACAGATTACTATCTACTATACCTTTCTTGAAACCTTGTTGAATCAAATACCTATCCAACCTTCCATACCAAGCTCTAGGAGCTTGCTTCAATCCATATAAATCTTTCTTCAATCTGCACACCATATCCTATTGATCCATCAACTAAAATCCTTTTGGTTGTTCCATGTAGATATCTTTTTCTAGCTCACCATTCAAAAATGTTGACTCTACATCCATCTGATAGACCTTAAAGTCTTTATGAATAGCAAAGGTTAGGAACATCCTTATAGCTTCCATTCTTGCTACCAGAGCAAAATTTTCCTAAAAATCTATATTTTCTACTTGTGAGTAACCTTTACACTAAAGCCTTGCTTTTTTTCTAACCACTTCCCCATTCTCATTTACCCTATTTCTAAATACCCACTTTGGTCCAATAATTTTTTTGTATACACTCAAAATTGGTCTAGAAAATATTAATTATATATTGTTTATTTATATACTTCATATATTCCTAATTCCTCTATTCTAATTCACCCTCTTCATGATTTAATTGAAATAAACAAATCTAAATAATTTATTTTATTTTAATTAATTCCTTCTCATTTAATTCAAATTTTTAAATTTTAATTTCATCACATTTCTACATATTCTTCTAACTACCTTCCACCTCACCATGTGTCACATGAAAATAGTTATCTTTATTTTATAAAATGAATATTTTTTCTCAACAATTTAACCACCTTCAGGAAACATGGCTTCTACATTTAAATTATTCCTTCTTACACTTGGAAAGATGGTTTTACTAAAGGGAACAATTTCCTTGTTTTCTCCATCCTTCTCATTCTTCATCGTCGATTTATCTAGATCAAATCTCAATCCTCCATGGCTTCCAACTCACCCAATTCCTTGGAAAAATCTATAAATTCAGGTCCATTTACAACCTTTTCATGAGGAGCATTTGCATAATGTTACTCTGCAGGAATTCATCCATGCTTTGAGAAATTAGTTTACATTTTCAATTTAGCGTTTAGAATATTTTGTCAATTTGCTTTGAATCATGGCTCCTTTAGACATTTCCTAGTTTAATTCAGCATGTAGGATCATTTACATTCCATTATCATTAGCTTAATTCTACATTGTCTTACTTTCATGTCATTTGTATATAGTAGTCCATTTCATCATGTCATTTTATCATTTATTCCAACAATCATTCAATCATGTAGATGTAGATTTGGATTCTGCATTATAGATAAATAGGCTACTCCTTTCTTAGATGACATCTCAATGATTTGTGTAGGAATTAGATCTGAGAGCATAAATTACTAAGACATTTGAGATTAGAGGAAGATGAGAAGTTTTTAAGGAATTTTGTTATTGATTTATGTTTGATTTAGTGAAATTTCCTTACTGTATTACTTTCCATCTAAGTGTGTTGTTTTGATATAATTCACACATATTTTAATACACACATAAATTGGCGCCCACCGTGGGGCCTAGCCCCTGTTATTTTGATATTTTATGGAAAGTGTTCTTTTTTAGGTTCAGACAAGTAGTTTTTTGGCACAACCGCATAATTCTCTGGCATTTATGAAATACTTTTTGGTGCTTACACCGACTATTCTAGTGCTTCAAAGGATTTCTACAACACTTTCAAGCCATTTTGTGGTGCTTCAGGGAGATTCTGTGGCGCTTTGGCCCTTTTTTGTGGCACTTTTAATTAATTTTGTGGTGCTTCTATCTTTTTGGTGCTTCTTTTTGTTATGGTGCTTTTTATTGTTTCTATAATTTTTCCCAAGAATGAAAAATGAGATTGGTTTTTCTATTTTACAGATTGCATAAAATGTTGCCAAAGACCTTGCTGAAACTCCAGAATGCTTGTTAAAGAAAATCTATGATAAACTACTAATGAATTTGATGCAGGGGCTAGATTTTATGTCTTTCCTTTTTCCTTAAATTTAAGAACATAGATTAATTAACAAGGAAAGAACACCATGTTTGTTGTTTGTTTGGAATGGTAGGCATATTCTCTCCCCTTAATTGGGTAACCAAGAAGCCAGATCCATTCCTTTTCATTTATCTATGGTGTGTTTTGAATGGTAGGAATATGCTCTCCCCTAAACTGGGTGACCAAAAAGCTAGACCCATTCTTTGTTAATCTACAAGTGTGAGTAGGGTATACGGCAATGGTTCTCTCTTTATTCATGCGGAATAAAGAGGGTCAAACTATGGGTATACTCTCACTTTTGTTTATCCTAGAGGGCCTCCCTTGGGGAAAAAGTACTCACCCAAGGGAACAACTCAACTGGTAACACTCTAGAGCCAAGAGTATTTCTAGCCAGGATATAAATGTGGATATTGGAACAAAAGCCAATATCACATAGTTGGTTCTAACAAGAAGGGAAGAAACGGTCTCTCTCCTCGATGGATCAACCCCTATGAACAAAAATTCACTACTAGAACCCTTGTTGTAGAATTGGCCAAATCCTTTATCTATTCTCTTGGTACAACAATGGTTGTTGTGAAGGCATCCACATTCTCACATTCTTTAGTAGAGATGATTAGTTTTCCATGGGGGTTTCATGGAGGCTGGAAGTTTGGTTGACCTGAGAAGAGAGTACAATGTAAGGGCGAGCCCATGTGGCCAAGCTTCTGAATTCATCCACTAAAGATAAGTGCAGTTGGGGTAAAACCTGTGTGGAATCCAAGAGAATATAGTTTAACATAGCCCTAGGAAATGTACGCTATGCTTGATTGCGCTTGTCAAAGTGTTTTCAAAACAAACCTTAAACAAAACTTTACACAGTGGAAAAACTATAGAAACTGCACAATTCAAAATACATCATTTGGAACAAACCATCCTTTGACTGAAAACTAAAAAAATCAAGTAAATTGGAAACAAACTGTTGCATCCCTTAGTTCAATGTTTTTGTTGCTTTCTGTGGCTCTTTCACTAGTTTTTTCTAGTGCATTCACCCTCTATTACAGTGCTTCCACCTCATTTTCCAACACATTGACTCAAAATTCTAGCACCTCTCAGCCATTTTGTGGCACACCCAATCTATTATGTGGTACCTCTAAGCTTTTTTGTAGCGCTTCTTCCTTTTAGCGCTTCCACCCACTATAACGGTGCTTCCACCAAAATCCAAAAATAGAAAGCTAAATATATTATCATTCATCATTTTCAAATGATAATTCAAACATCTTTCTAGTCCATAGTCATTTTCAGCCTCAACAAGAGTCTAAACATGGTTTTTATCCAATGACTTCACGAAAGATTAAAATTTGAAAACCAAAATCCATACCTCTTAGCCCGAAGGATCGTCAAAAATGTCTTGCAACACTTTATGAATTTAGGGATAAATTTCTCTTCAATTTTTATAGAAAAACTTCAAAGAACAACCTCGGTTTGTATTTGTTTTATTATTGCCAAAATAAAAGACTCTTCCAAAGGTTCAAACATCTTGTCTAGGAAGGAAATTTCTCATCATTTCACAATTGGAACCAAAATTTCAAAACCTCCTCAAGTTTGGAATTATCCTTTAGAGTCCAAAAATTTGTTAAAATTGACTTATCTTCAGTGAAACACTTTACCTAAACCTTGATCAAACATCTAAAAGTTCCCATCATCATCAACACCAAAATTTGATCATCAAGTTGAGTTTGCCTAACAAGGTTTTTATCCTTCATCTTGAAACAATACTCTTTGTATCAAATTTCATCACCTTGGTTACATCAATAGAATTCATCATTCTATTCAACCTAGGTATTTCCTTGGCACTCTCAAACAACGGTCAAAATTTAGCAAACCTTAGTCACCTGTATGCCCATTTTAACAAGGTCCCAGAAACAAAAACTTAAGGAAAAAGAAATTGAAGCTCCAAATACTATGGCTGAACCAAAAGAAAATCATTTTCATAAGATTTCTCAAAATGAAATAGAGGAGATAATAGAAGAAGAAATCAAACAAGTGAATCAAGACCCCACATTCCATAAATTTCTAGAAAAAGTCTTTGAAAAGGATGGGGAGAAATATCTTTTGATGTTAGCCAACCAAGGGTTTAAGTTACCAAATGACTTTGAAGTTAATAAGTTGAAGAGTATCCCAAAGAAAACAGAAACTGAAATGCCTACTGTCAATCAAATGACTACCTTGACAAATCAGATGCAAAACTTTCAACAACTCTAAGATATGCAAGGAGGGACTTCAAAAAGATAATTGTTACAAGATATTTGTCCCTATCCCTTTGATAGAAGGTTAAACATGATACCATTTCCTCAATATTGTGAATTACCAAAATATGACAAATACAACGGGAAATTAGAACCCATAGACCACGTGCGAGAATTTCGAACAATGAGTCTTGAATTTTCTCATGAAGAAACGTATCTAATGAGACTCTTCCCTCGTAGTCTAAGGGGTCATTGCATGGAGTGGTTCTCGAAGTTACAAATAGGCATAAAATCCTTCCAAGAACTTGTCAACAGATTCATCACACAATATTCCTATAACATTGCACATGTGATAACCATGAAAGATCTTTGTAATACCAAAAAGAATCAAGGATAATATTTTCTCGTATTCCTACTAAATGTGGAGAAGGTTATTTTCTCATTATGCTCATCCCATACTCGGACAAGAAAAGATAGAAATTTTTATGGATAACCTTAACAACGAAATGAGTTGTAGATTGCAATTACAATGTCCCCCTAGCTTTGAGAAGATGGTAGAAAATGGTGTCAAAATTGAAGAAGCCTTAGTCAAAAGAGAGATATTGAAAGTTCACAATGAAGGATAAAACAATGCTAGTTCATCTAACCATCATAACAATGAAAAACCCAAATTTTGGACAAGGAACAAAAATGCTAATGATGATGCTTCTGAAACACATAATGCCAAACCAATCTTTAACTTGTCAAGAACCACAACCAAGGTAGATCAAAATATCAATCAAGGAAATAATCAGAATATCTCCTCGTCCAATAATCAAAGCGGCCATAATCAAGGTAACACCCCATTGAAACCTCCACCCTATCAAACACAATCAAACCACAAAAAATTCACCCCTTTGAGTCAATCACATGAATCTGCATTGAGGGAACTTCTTGAGAATAACCTCATAACACTACCTAACACTCAAGGCTTTGAACCTAAAATAAAATCATCGTGGTGGAATGATGCCTATTATTGTGAATTTCATTGATGGGCATGTGCAGGATCATCGTGCAAAAAATAGGCCCTTAAGTGGCAAAAAATTCAGAAAAATCAGTGTTAGGAAACTTGATGTAAATATTTGAATAAGTTATCTATATTATTTCAAAAATATGTAAGAATAGAATTTGTATAAAATTGCATTTAGTTTCTAAAATACTAGGTTTATTTAAAAACAAATAAAATCTATTTGGTGAAAATTTGAAATTTCAATGCAGTAGTACTTAAATTTCAGGGAAAAAATAAGAAGTAGGTGTCTGTCTGACCACCCTAACCATAATAAAATGAAAATATTTTTGTAATATTTTATATATAAGTAGAGGACTCATGTCTGGATGTGATGCATTTTTTTGTAATTTTTTCCAAGTAAATAATTAATTATGAATTTTTTATTACAACTTTTAG
This sequence comes from Sequoia sempervirens, assembly GCA_007258455.2. Classification (NCBI taxonomy): domain Eukaryota; kingdom Viridiplantae; phylum Streptophyta; class Pinopsida; order Cupressales; family Cupressaceae; genus Sequoia; species Sequoia sempervirens. The sequence continues at coordinate 223,093,360 of VDFB02000002.1, forward strand.
AAAATATAAAAACTTCGTGCAATGCGACCACCTTAACTTGGTCAAAACTTCATGAAATTTAATTTTTCTTTTTTTAATCCTATAGAATGTGAAGCACAAAATGTGATGCATGTTTGAATTCAAAAATATGATACCGTTTGAAAGTTATAGATGTTTTTCAATCAGCCTATCGATTAGGACTTTAGTCGTAATTCTAATAGAAAATGAATAATAATTATTTATTAAATTCAAATTAAATCATAATTTATATTTTTGGAAAGTTGATAATCTCCTCTAAAAACCCTTTTCGTTTCATTAATTTTGGGTGAAAAAAAATTCATCAGCCACATACCCCCATAATATTGCCACTTTTTGGCGCACCATGATCCTGCACATACCCTGATGCAAAGGTCACTAAACGAATAGTTGTATGCAATTGAAACATAAAATACAATACTTGATAGATAGAAAAATCATATGAATAGAGGGACTCCAAACAAATGTAGATCATGCAGCATTCAAAAATCCCTTACCGAACTATGAAAAAGGAGGATCCTCTACAAAAAATAACAAGGAAAATAATGTTAACTATGTCCATGATATTGTCATAAATCATATCTCAGCAACAAAAAATCAAATGAATACCATTGAAACCCATGATCATCAAAGCATTACTGTGAATGATAATTTGATCTATGACATTCCAATTGAACGAGAACAAGACATTGTTATCCTTGAAAATCAAATCAATGACACCAAACTAGACATGAATGAAAATGATACTCAAATAAATTTCATCAAAATCAATGGGAAAAAATATACCATACCAGTGAACGCAACAACAAGAGCACAGGAAAAATATGTCTTAAAAGGAAGTTCATCTAAAACACCATAACATCATCCAATCAATACAACATAGTGGACCAATTACAAAAGATCCTTGCACAAATATAAATATTGGAATTGATCAAGATTTCACTTGCCCACAAAGAGATTTTGGAAAAATCCCTAGTGGACACAATAGTGCCAACAAATTTGGAAGTGTGTAAATTCTAAGCCATGGTGGGACATTTAACCACACCACATTTCCTAGCCTTTTTCGAAAATGATGATGCATCCATTTCTCATCCCCACAATTCTGCTCTTCATATCAAAATCCTAATGCATAAATATCATGTCAAACATGTCCTATTAGATGGAGGAGTTGACCTAAATATATGTACTTTAAAGCTTGTCTGTTCCTTGGGATTTTCTGAGAATGCAATTGATTCAAAGAAAAAGATTACAATAAAAGCATATGATGATGAGGAAAGAGCTTCATAGGGGTTAATCATCCTACCTATTCAAGTGGGACCAATTCAGAAAGATGTAATTTGTGAAGTCTTAGACAAGAATTTAACCTATAACATACTATTGGGTCAACCATGGATTCATGAGATGCAAGCAGTCCCTTCAACATACCACCAATGTCTAAAATTTCCTTGTGGTGGCTAGGAAATTACTATTTCAAATGATTCAAATAGTCCCCAATATTGTAATACACTGAAACTTGTCCAAGATATCTTTGTGCCTCATAATAGAGAAGCTTACACTCCCACTACTTCCAATGAGCAGAGCCGGTCAAGTTCTTCATCCAAACCGTTGGTCACTTCTAAAAACCTGAGAGTCAATCCAGTTCCATGTTCAAATAGTCTGAGAAGAAAGAAGAAGCTACTTCATCTACCTCCTCAAATCCTGAAGCCCAATTAAATTCCTTGTCAAAACAATTCGATGAAAAATTCCAAGTCAAAGACAACGGTGTTGGTGAATACTTCTTTGAATGATCCCTATGTATTTCACACCTTTCTTCTCCAAAATTTTATGGACAACCCTCCACATCAACGCAACAAACCCCACGACTAGTTACCAAATTTGATGGACAGTTTATAAAAGAAAGCACCAGGTTTGATGAAGCAGAAGACAATGATGTTCTAAACTGGCTTTATGCAAATGAGGAAGAATCCCAAGCAACAACTACAACTGTACATACAACTCAATATGGAAAAGTTTTCACTATCTTGGAAAAGATGGGACATGAAGGGAAAAGTCCCGTGGGTAAAAGGAAAGAGGGAATTGTAGAGCTAATTCAACCCATGTTGATCAATCCAAAAGATAAGACCAGTCTGGGTTATAAAGAGGACACAAAAGAAAAGGTGGTTGAAAGAATCCTACAGTTACAAGCCAATGAAGAGCATGAGACTGATTCCAATGAATATGAGTGGGATTCACTATCAGATGAGTCCTATCATGACAAGGACATTGATGTAGTACACAAATATGCACCCCTACTTGAAGAAGGACAATGGTCAGGTTCTAGACCGTTTGAATTTGGATCGCAACACCTCGATGATTTGAGTGAAAATGATTCAACTTGGAGTGAAAAAGATAATTCGGAAGAGACTTACCTTCTAGACCTCAATTTTTCTATTAGACAAATTTTAGACATTGCTATTTGAACCCTTACCATTTCTGACTTTAACATGTCTAGTGACTGCTTACCCTTAGTGCATCCTGAGCTTATAGATTGGGACCTAACCGAGCCATTTGGCATCCCTAAAATTTAAAATGATGATGCCATAGTCAATTTTCTCTGTGCCAATGATCCCAAAAAAAATTCCACCAATGAACATCATAACAAGGCTTCCATACAAGAGAGTATCAAATCTTCCAACTACAAAATGAATAATACAAGAAATAGATCTGATATTGAAAACCACTTAATGGGAGTGTCAAATCTAGAAAAAATAAAAACAAAGAGCACATCCAATGGAAAAAACTTCTCTAAGGCATCAAAGGATGGAAGATTTGATACTTTCCCAGAACATTTTCAAGAAAGATCAAAAGTCTTGATTAAACCCACATAGTCTGTCAACATCGGCAATGAAGAGATAGTGAAGACTATCCATCTAGGAGCATCCTTGATAGACTAGGAAAAGCCAAGATTTCTCAAAATTTTCACAGAAAAATAAATTAACTTCGCTTGGTCATATGCTAACATGCTGAGGATTGATCCAGAATTGATCATGCATCATCTATCATTACCTCTAGGAGTAAAACCAATCAAGCAGAAGTTGAGAAAAATGAACCCCCATATCACCTTATTGGTAAAGGTAGAGTTGAAGAAATTACTAGATGCATGATTCATCAAACACATTGACTATGCAAAGTGTATCTCCAATATAGTACCAGTTTCAAAGCTTGGCAACAACATTTGCATCTACACAAATTTCTAAGATCTTAACAAAGCTTGTCCTAAGGATGATTTTCCTATACCCAATATAGATATCATAATAGACTTGACGGTAGGACATGGCACACTATCATTGATGGATGGATTTTCTGGGTATAACCAAATAAAAATAGCCCTAGAAGACCTAGATAAAACAACCTTTACTTGTCCATGGGGAACCTTATGTTGGAATGTTATGTCATTCAACTTGAAAAATGTAGGAGCTACCTACCAACATGCCATGATAACAATTTTTCATGATATGATGCATACCTTCATAGAAGACTATGTGGACAGTTTATTGGAAAAATCATATACCAGGGAAGGACATTTGGAGATCCTAGATAAAATTTTCACCAGACTAGAGAAATTCAATGTACGACTAAATCCAAAGAAATGTGTATTTGGGGTGGCATAAACAAAACTCCTGGGTTACATAGTATTAGAAAAAGGGATTGAGGTGGAACCAACCAATTTCAAATATATTATGTAAATTCAACCACCAAAGCCCAATAGTCAACTCCATTCTCTACAAGGAAGGTTTCAATCAATCCATAGGTTCATTTCACAACTGGCAGACAAGACCCATCCCTTCACTCATCTGCTGCATAAAAATGTTTCCTTTCGATGGGATGAGAAATGCAAAGGAGACTTCAACCATTTGAAACAATATTTAATGAATCCACCTATCCTTGTATCACCAATAGAAGGGAAGCCTCTATTGTTATATATTTCTACCACAAAGACATCATTGGGAGCCCTATTAGCACAAGAAGATTCATCAGGTAAAGAACAAGCAATCTATTACATTAGCAGGACACTAAATGGCTATGAGATCAACTATACCTCCATTGAAAAAGCTTGTCTAGTAGTAGTATTTGCTACCTAACAGCTACAACACTACATGCTAGCTCACACCATCAAGTTGATAGCTAAAATCTATCCTCTCAAATATCTTCCTAGAAAAGTGAACCTAATAGGGATATTGGCTAAATGGGTCATGATACTTAGTGAATTTGATATCCAATATGTAGATAGGAAGGAAATAAAAGGACAAGCAATTGCTGACCAACTAGCAGAGGAACCATTACTAGATAATCATTCTTTACACATTGAATTTCTAGATGTTGATGTTCTTATTGTGGCTACAAAATAGTGAAAACTGTACTTTTGTAGATCACACACCCAACATGGATCAGGAGTTGGAATTCTATTTGTCACTCCACAAGGACATACCATACTAAAATCATATAGACTAATGTTCCCTTGTACCAACAACATGATGGAGTATGAAGCATTAATCATTGGCATCAAAACGGCTATAGAGTGGAAAGTCCTAGAATTGCAAGTGTATGGGGATACTCAGTTGGTCATTAACCAAGTCAATGATGATTATCAAAAAAGGGATGAAAAATTGATCCCTTACAAGAGAATGCTAGATGATTTCAAGAAATATTTTGTGGATATCAAATTTGAATAGATTTCAAGAGTGGACAATAAAGTCATTGATGCCATGGCTACTATTGCTTCCTTGTTACAAATTCTAGAGAAAAGAAGTCATTATGAGTTCTTGGTGGAACAACTATTTTCCCTTGCCTATGATGATATTGAATCCCATGTCATATGTCACCTATTTGATACCAATACCTCAATCTAGAGTGAAATTTATACTTACTTGAAAGATAACACTCTTCCACCTGACTTGTCACAAAACCAAAAATGCAATTTCATTCACTGAGCCGCCTAACATACACTTATAGTGGATATACTATATCGACAAGATCTTGACAAAACTCTCTTATGATGTCTAGAATGCGATGAGTCTGAAATAGCTTTATGGGAAGTCCATGAGGGTATCTACAGAGCACATTCAAGTAGCGTAACCTTAGCCAAGAAACTTCTTTGTTTAGGATATTACTGGCCAACTATGGAAAAGGAGTCTTTCCAGTTTGTGAAGAAATATTAGAAATGTTAGATTCATGGCAATCTCATCCATGCACCAGTGCACGAACTCTAACCTTTTGTATCCACATGGCCATTTTTTCAGTGGTGTCTAGATCTTGTTGGTAAAATTCATCCATCTTCATCAAATGGACACAATTTTATCATCACAGCTACATAATACTTCACAAAATGGATTGACGATATTCCTCTAACCAACATCATGGGAAAGCATATTTCATCATTCATCCTCAACTACATCATCTGTTGATATGGCATTCCCCAATCCATAGTCACTGAAAATGGAAGACTATTCAAAAATCAAGACATGCAAGAATTGTGTGAGAAGTTCAATATCCAACATCACATCTCTACACCATATTATCCCTAGGGGAATGGTCAAGCAAAGGCTTCCAACAAGACTATTTTAAAGATTTTGAAGAAAACTGTCAATGACACAGGACATGGTTGGAACATAAAATTAAACCCTACTTTGTGGGTGTACCGCACCAGTATTCGTACACCGAAAGGAGTTACACCATATACTTTGGTATATGGGTTTGAGGCCATTGTACCTATTGAAGTTGAAATAACATCGCTCTAGGTTTCCTTGAAAGGTAGTCCTTGATGAAGACTACCAGGTTTGCAAGAATTAGAACTATTAGATGAGCAGCACCAACATGTAGTGAATCACCTAAAAGCCTACCAACAACGGATGTCTAGAAGTTACAACCACAAGTTGAAACCCAAAACATTCCAAGTTGGTGACTTAGTGTTGAAGGAAAACCCACACAATCATCAAGATAGAGAGAAGAAAGGAAAATTTGAACCAAATAGGTTGGGGCCTTTTGTCATTGTATCAGTTTATGGTTTAGGAGCTTATCAACTATCCATATCAAAAGGGGATAATTTTGAGGAACCCATGAACAATCTTCATCTCAAGAAATTCTATGCATAATTCAGCCATTGCATCTATAAAAGTCCTAAGAAAAATCCAAAAACATTGGGAAAAGTCTTAAAAAAATCCAAAAAACATTGGAAAAGATCTTGAGAAAATCCAAAAACATCAGAAAATTTCCTAAAAAAATGGTCACCCTGGTGAAACCCTGGAAAACAGGCATCTTGGTGACAACAAAAAAATGAAAAAATGAAAAAATATAAAAAAATGAAAAAATGAAAAAATACAAAAAAATGGAAAAATGAAAAAATACAAAAACATCAAAAAATCCATAAAATTTGAAAAAGTGCAATAAAAGCAAGTGGTGAAAACTTGGCAACTGGCGTTATTTGTGATAGGCTGGCTTCTCCCTCTATGCGAACATGTGTTGATCACTAGCTCAGTACCATTACCTTCTACCTCCTTCATTCAAGCTGCATATGCATACCTTGTTATGTCAGTCATGTCTCACCTTAGTTTCTTGACCAATGTACATATCCATATACTAAACTAGTTTATTTCCATTGGGGGCACAATCCCGAACTTGCTAGGGGCAACAAATCTTGAGCTTGAATCAACAAAAAAACAACAAGAGGAAAAACACAATGAAAACAATGATCATAGCGAAATCAAACATGGAACATCAATCACCTTAAGAAACACATCCTTGTCATGCGAGAAAATCCAAAAAAAGGTAAAAAATCCAAAAAGCCAAATATAGAGTTACCTTGTTGAATTGCGTTATCACAGTTCGTTGTAATTAAGTGTTTGTTCATATCCTTGTCTTGTAAATCGGTCAAGTCAGTTGAACTACATGGTCTCTACATGTATAAGGTACGAAAGGTTTATCTTTGATTATCCCCTGAGACCACTAGGATAGGTCTTTAGGTTAGATTCTTGGTCAAAATCTTAGAAAACACATAAAAATAAAAAAATTGAAAAATCCCAAAAACAATAGAAAATCAAGGTGACAATGATGATGCTATTCTGAATCATGGTTTTACCACTTCCACACGAATTTTCAAATTGTTTGTATTATGATTGATGTTATCATTTCTCAAGAGCAATTCAAGGATGTCAAAGAACTAGAAAAGCTATGATCGAGAATGATATTTTCTTTGTTTTCTTCTTGTGAGTTAATCATTATTACTATGAAAATCATCGTGGGATGTGCGCTACAAAGTATCATTGATGACATTCTAGATTCACATAGGAAAACGGTTAACTCTTATTTTTTATGCAAGGAATGCTGAGGTCATATTGGTCCAATTATACCTAGATGCTTGTGTTAACTTGCACTATCAAACATCATGGAAGTAATACCTAGGTCATCATGGTTCAATTATACCATTCATGTTTGTACTCACTTTCAACATTTTAAAAGGCTCAATGATGACAATAAGCACAATAAATCACTAGGATGTCACTATTGCATTCTTAGTATTACATGTATAGGTTGCATTCATATTTGTTTGTTTTAATGGAATTTATAGATTTTTCTGAGGCTGATGTTATTTCTATCATTAACATATTGAGTACATTTTACATTTCCAAAAGCTTCATTTAGAGGCATGAGAATTAGGACATTTCTTTTTATTCTTTCCTATCATGAGGTCAAAAACACATTATCATTAGTGTATCTCGCCTATCATGAGGTCACTAAATCATCTAGTCTATCATCAACACCTAATCATTGGCTGACATGATCAAACATCAAAAAATTTAAGGAGAAAAATCACAAAATCTTCAATCTACCCTAAAAGTGCCAAAACAGACCTTCAAAGTGCCAAAGGGGGCATAATCTCCATTCTAAGACATGCAAGCTCAATTTCAAGCCAAAGTGCTAAAATATTCCCTCGATGCCCCAAAGAATCAAACCAAAGCACCATTTCAAGGAAGCGCTAGAGAAATCCTCGTAAGTGCCACAAAATTCGGCAAGAGCGCCATTTCATCCGTAGCGCCGAAGAATCTCTTTGATGCATCAAAGCTTTTGGTGAAAGTTCCATTTCCTAGAATTTGACCTATGGACAGCTTGGATGTGCCATTTCAGACCTCCTAGGTGCCAAAATTGAAAGCACCAAAAAATCTAGCCTAAGCACCACAAAAAATTTCGGAAGCACCAAAACATTTTTAACATTAAAAATCCAAATTGAAAACATGGAAAAAATCATTTTAAAATCACAAATGCATGTTCTGAAATTCTTCCTAGAGGTTTGTATGCCATTGGCTGATTATGTTGCCGTACCCACTTGAATTGATGTGTCTGCAGAGGGATGACCATTTTTCTCAAAAGCTCCAAAATGATCTCTCACTTCAAAAAAATTTCAAATTACAATTTGCACAAATGAATTCCTTTTCACTTTTTACCTCTTAATAAAGGTAATTAAAGGAGTGATTCTGGTGGCATTGTTTTAATTTCTTTTGAGGGGAAATTAATTGGGGAAGGTCATTTCTTTCATATCGGGAGATAAATCGCTAGGATATTATCAAATCAATATTTTATCATCATCATCATCATCATAACTCAATTGCAATTTTCAGACATCATCAAAAATTCTTTATTATCACAAATTCCTCGATTTATCTCCCGAGGGGGCATATATGTAATCTTCTGAAATCATTGTCCGGGGCATCGCTAAAATTTGTTAGCAGCATTGGTGAATTTTTCTTTGAAGTAATGCACACATCACTTCAAATAGGGGAAAAATGTATACACTCAAAATTGGTCTGGAAAATTTAATTAAATATTGATTATTTAATTAATGAAATCTTTATTCTTCTACTATATAAATAAATTGAAAATTTATTTACATAGTTCATATTCTCTTAATTCTTCTGTTCTAATTCACCCTCTTCATGATTTAATTGAAATAAACAAATTTAAATAATTTTTTTAATTTTAATTAATTCCTAATTTAATTCAAATTTTAAATTTGAATTTCATCACATTTCTACATATTCTTCTAACTACCTTCCATCTCACCCTCCAACTCACCATGTGTCACATGAAAATAATTATCTTTATTTTCTAAAATTAATATTTGTTCTCAACAATTTAGCCACCTTCAGGACACATGGCTTCTTCATTCAAATGATTCCTTCTTGCACTTGGCAAGATGGTTTTACTAAAGGGAACATTTTCCTTGTTTTCTCCATCCTTCTCATTCTTCACTATCGATTTCTCCAAATCAAATCTAAATCATCCATGGCTGCCAACTCACCCAATGCCTTAGAAAAATCTATAAATTGAGGCCCATTTACAACCTTTTCATGAGGAGCATTTGCATAATATTACTCTACAGGAATTCATCCATGTTTTGAGAGCTTAGTTTGCATTTTTAGTTTAGCAAGTTTAGAATAGTTTGTCAATTTGCTTTGAATCATGGATCGTTTAGACATTTCCTAGTTTAATTCAGCATGTAGGATCATTTCCATTCCATTATCATTAGCTTAATTTTGCATTTTATTACTTTCACGTCATTTGTATACAACATTCCATTTCATCATGTCATTTTATCATTTCATCCAACAATCATTCAATCATGTAGATGTAGATTTGGATTATGCATTATAGATAAATAGGCTACTCATTTCTTAGATGACATCTCAATTATTTGTGCAGGAATAAGATTTGAGAGCATAAATTACTAAGACATTTGAGATTAGAGGAAGATGAGAATTTTTTAAGGAATATTTTTTATTGATTTATGTTTGATTTAGTTATATTTCCTTACTATAATACTTTCCATCTAAGTGTGTTGTTTTGATATAATTCATGCATATTTTAATACACACAATTTTTATTTATCAGTCTTGGGACCAATTCTAAAGTTTGATTCTTCTCAATCTGCATAAGTTCTTCTTTCATGGATTCCATCCAATGTTCATCTTTACAAGCTTCACTTGCAGTCTTCAGTTCAATCTCAAAAAGTATACATGGATTCACTTCAGCAACAACTCTGCTTCTAGTCAATATACCTTTTGTCTTATCACCAATAATCTAAATTTCTAAATGATTCTTCTGTACATATCTAGGTGTCTTAGAGGACACCACCAGATCTTCTTCTCCTCTCTCATTCTATTCATCCTCCTTCTCTTGCTCATTGTTTTCATGTTCTTCAATCTCTTCTATTCTTATACAATCAAGTTCATCAGATACATATCCATCAATGTAAATAGAATTTTTCATTGTCTCATCAACCTTGACATTTGTAATTTCTACAATATTTATTAGTCTTTTATTGAAACATGTGTATTCTTTTCTTTTAGTATAATATCCAAGAAAAATCTCTTCATCACTTCTTGCATCAAACTTTCCCAAAGTTTCTTCATCTTTTATGATATAACATTTTCTTTTGAATACCTTTAAATACTTAATAGTAGGAATTCTTCCAAACCATAGCTCATAGGTTGTCTTTGTACTGTTTACTTTTTCTGGACACTTTGCAGCATAATGACCTATTTCTCCACAACTAAATCATTTAAAGGGTAACTTACCTTCATAATTTATGAAGCCTTTCCTCATCCTTCTTACAAAGTTAGATTCTATTTCATCAAAATTTTCTTCACCTAGATCTTCGTATTTTGTAGCCTTAAAAGCAGTTTTTGATTTGTATCCATTCCATAGACTCATATTCCTCATCTCATAAGATGTAAAAAATCCCAACAACAAATACTTAGTACAAGTCTTATAATCTATATAGCACACACCTTCTCATTGTAACCATCATGAAGAGCTCTAAGAATCTTCTTTACAATCCTAGTTTCATCTATAGTAGGACCAAGTCCTCGCATTTTGGCCACTATCTCATTGAATCTCTTTAGATAAGCTTTAACATTCTCATCTTCAAACATATGTAGAATCTCAAACCGTGTCTCCAAATTCTGCAATTTCACCTCTTTGACCCTTTCATCACCTTCATGTGCTCTTTCCAAGGCATCCTAGACTTCCTTAGTAGTCTTCAAATTTTGAACCTTAATCAACTCAGAATGTACCGAACTATTCTTCAAAATGTACTTCACCTTATTATTTGCTTCATTTGCTTTGATCTCATCAAGTGTACTTTGACCATTATCAAGAGGAGTGTAAGGATTCTTGTAATATTTCTCCACATCATATCCAAAATACTCTAGATATTCTTCCATCAATATTTTCTAGATAGCATAATTGGTTCCATCGAACCTCTGATAATCATAAACCATTTTTCCATCCATCCCATACCTTCCTTAAGTGGTTAAGCTCTTCACAAAGGAACCAAGCTCTGATACCAATTGTTGAATATGAAAAATAAGAAGGGGGGGTGAATAATTTGTCACAGATTTAATCTTTAATTCATTCAACGAAACTAATTCTTAACGCTACTTAAATTATTAATCATCAAATGCTAATGCGGAAACTTAAATCCAACACATAAACTCAATAATACTAGATTTACGTGGAAAACCAATAAGGGAAAAACCATGGTGAGGAATAACTCACACAATAAAGAATATCAAAACCAATTATAAGATGATCATTACTTGTGAAACAAGGCTCACTGCCAAAACAAGGACTCACTATCAGGAACAAGGGCTCACTGTCCAACAGGGCTAACAACCCATAGGGCTCATTGCCATAGAGATACAAAGAAGACTTGTTACAAACAAAAGACAATCTCAATGCAACAAAATGATTCCACCACAATCACTTGCAGAAATGCATGAATGATAGAGTACACCTTCTACTCATTGCATCTAAAAACTTAGGATTCAGGCTTCACACTGATCTTCCAAACTCACATCACACACACTCACTTATTCACATCAATCTTGCATCTATCTTCTCTTCTTCACTCTCTTCACCACTAACTCATCCTATATTTATATGGTCTTCAAATTTGAAACATATCCAAAGTCAGCCATCTAATATTAAATTCAAATTAGGTCAGCACCAAAACATCCTAGGGTGGAAATAGAATGAGGGCAACCCAAATAGATCTAACAAGCTTCATCAACTCCAAAAGTAGTATTTCACACAACGTTGGCCAAATTAGTGTAAAAAACATAGAACCATTAAGCACAAACTTTCCATATACCAAAATTATCTTCAATACAATCAAAACAACTCAACTCTAGAACCTCAAATCATATGACTTTATCAAAGATAAATCCAGACCAACAATATTTCACCCAAACCTCAACCAGAAACACAAAAAACCATAGTTCACAATTGGTGAACATAACTTGCACTGTACAATGAATCAATAGCTAAAATTTTGGATATAGCATCTTCCAAAAACCATGATCAACATATCTAAACCACAAAAATATAGGAGCAACCACTGAACACCTACAATATTCCTTCAATACAATTTTCTCAATATCCTCAACATATACAACCAACAACTACTAGTTTATTACTAGTTGACCAGTTGACATCAATGACAACACCTTTAATCTTTCCATTCTTGCAACATCACCTACCCTATAGATCAAGAAGACATCACTTTGTGATTATGTACTTGATACATAGTGTAGATTATAAGCAAGGTGGATCACAATTTGTTTTAGTTTGAGCGACCTCTTAAATCTTACTAGAACATAGATACACAATCATGTATCATAATTTAGTGTATTATTTCTAAGTAATTTATCATAAGTAAAGGAAATGTTCATTTCCAAAATAACTATGTATAAGCATTGCACTAGTTCATAGTGTTTTAGTAATAATAGTATTTTCATGATCCATCAATACATATATGTTTCAATATGAAGAACATCCAATTGTGTAATTTAAAATGTTGCTACAAGAGTTACATATACTAGAAATAGTTTTAAGGAGAAGTATCAATACAATTAATTTGTTTAATCTAATAGACTATATTTGTTTGACATACACATCCATTTGCATATTACTATTCACACACATTGTGTAGTCATTCACAAAAACTCAAAGTAATGTCAATACACCTAACATGTGATATCTCTCTCTCTATATATATATACTTCCAATAGTTAAAAATGATTATGAAAAAAATGCACAGCTATCATAATTTCTTAAACATTCTTCATGTAAAGAGATAAAGGGATTTAATTAGCAAAAAACAATGTAATTAATTTGATATATAGTGTTAGAAGGTCAAGGGAAAAAATTAGACCACAAAATATCATGTAAAGGGTCCATGGAGAAAGGAGAAGACATTAGATGCAATTAGGAGTCACGTTCCTTAATGGGAAAATACATGTATATAATGTAAATCATATGCGAATAATACAAAGAGATGTAGGAGAGATAATATAAGAGTAGAGACTAAGACCTTCCCTTTTATATACAACTTTATAATATAATATAAGGAGATATAATGGTTTATATATGTGTGTATTGTGGATGAATGAATGGTTCTTTTGTTGTTAACATAGTATGTTTTATCTATTCCTCTTGGTAGCTTACCAAAAATGCTTATTTTCTTACTATGTCCTCTGGGGTATAAAATGACTACATAAGAAGTCATGGGATTCTTCTTGCTAAAATTGGTTCCATTGTTGGGACCCTAGAGAGAAAAATAAAGAAGGTATATAGCATTAGAAGGAAAGGTAGTTCCAAAAAAAACTAATTTGTGTTAGACCCTAATGGCCACCTCTGTGAAAGGGGGGTAGGATAATAAGGGATGACAAATGGAAAGGGGGGGAGGGATCTAAAAATATCCCTAAAAAGCTACAACTATTCAAAACTCTTAAACAGCCATCAGATATATAAGGATTAATGAAAGTTTGGACCTGGAAGACACATGGAAACATGACATAACAAGAGGAAAAGGGATATAATTGAAATAATTAATTTGGGAATGGAGATAAACATAGAAGAAAAGAGGTTAAAACATATTCAAGAAAGATATGGAAAATATCACAAAAGAATGGAAGAGGTAAAAAGATGGCTAAAGAATAGGGCATATGGGTTGTAGAAGAAAACAATAACAAAAAGGGTGAGTGTGTCATTGATGGTTTTGCTAAGCGTGTCAGTTTGGGTGCTACCAGAGAAGAAGAAAGAGAGTGCACCATTGTGGGTGTTGCTAGAGAGGATAGAGAAGAGATTTCACACCATGGTTCTAGCATAAGCACACTAAGTAAAATTATTCAAAACATAGAAGGAGAAATTGAACATTATGGAAATTCTAGAAAATAAATAGAGCAAGCAATAGTAAGAATCATGACACTTCTTATAAATAAGACACTAGCCATACATCCAGAATGGACAAATATCCAAGTGATTAGGTGAAAAATAGGGTCCACCGAAATGAATCAACAAGATGATGGACCACTAAAAGATTTTTCACACTAAATCACTAGAATTTATGCAATATGAGGGCCTAACTAACAATAAAAAATGATTCCTAATTGTTATAGAAAATATGAGGGAAGTTTTTAGAGTATAAAAATTTGTGTACCTTGTCAAACACTTGTTTTTAAGCTACAAAGAACTCATTTGCCTTCAGTGGTGAATGGGTCCCTGTAAGGGTTTCTAAAATTGAGATCAAGGTTTTGTTCCTTGATTTCTACACTCTTAAAGTCTCGGTTATTAGCTTCTAGAAGTCTGTAGATAATTTTGTAGCCTCAATTATTTGATTTTGCACTTTAGATGACAATTTTTGCAACTTGACAACTTTGACAATTTTGCTCCAACTTGCTCCAGTTGATCTTCAACTTGTAAATATGAAAACACACACTCAAGGGAAGAAAATTTTGTTCTTTTTTTGTGAATGGGGGTTTTCCTTAGTCAAACCTCTTGTAGGTAATTAAACCAAATGATGAAATAATGTAATTGAAACATGAAACATGAAATATGCAATTGATATCACCTTGGGAGTTGTCTTGTGAAACAAATCTGCAAACTAGCATGTAGTGGCCATGAAGAATGTAGATCTTGATCCTCGAATAAGATGTGTACAATGCTTGCAAGTAGATCTTCAATCCTACATCCACTTTCTTAGCTCAACAACATGTATGAATGCATTAGAGCCTTGTCATGATGAACTAATCTTGAATTGGCTCAATAGACTCTTGAAATTTTCCTTGAAATTCCTTATAAATGCTCTTATGATGCTCTAATTTTATATAGTTCTTGAGTGCTTGAAAATAGAGGATTTCTTAAGATGAAACTATGTGAATTAACCCTTTATTTATACTGAATTAGGAGATTAACCCCGAAATTCAAACAATTAAGGCTAAAACCAAATCTGGAAGAAAAATTTATTAAATTTTCACCATAATGAAATTTGAAAAGGGGTCCTGATTAAGGGAGGACCCATTCGCTACCTAGGGCGAATGGGTATTGGCTCAATTTTCCAAGACCTAACCTCAGGGGATGGAAAGAGTGATAAAAACCCATTTTAGATCAACTCAAAAAGGGGGGTCCTATTAAGGGAGGACCCATTCACTAGCTATGGTGAATGGGTCTTGGTACCATTTTTGGGGACCTAATTTTTTCCAATTAAATGTTATATTATTTGAATTATGGGTTTCAGGATAGATCTTTGGGAGGTATCATAAATAAGGTTTAAATTTTAATTAAAGGGGTTAATTAACTCCAATTAACCACAATTAGTTAAGACCACCGTAGATAAATGTGAAAGTTCTTTACAACACTTTACAACACCTAAATAAGGTACAAATTAAAATGTATTTATTAAGAAGGGTCCCATTAAGCTTAGTTAAGAAAATAAATCCTAGAAAAGTGTGAAAGTGTGTTACAACACTTCACAACACCTTTGAAAAGGATAAATTAAAGCATGTTTTAATCAAATAAAGGGTATATAATAATGTGAATGTGTACAACACATTACAACACTACTCCAAGACACCATTAATTCAGTTTTAATGTCAATTATCAAACCAAGTAAAGGAAAAGGCTACTTTTTCCGTTACTATATTTTTCCCCCACTTTAGTGAGAGGAAGACCACATTTCAAACTCACACTAAAGTAGAAATTCAAGACACTTAAGTATGCAAAAATAACAAAGATACATAATCAAACCCCTTCAAAGGCCAAGAAAAAGAAAAACAAAGGCTCAAGCACAACTGTTCCAATGCGATGTGGAATGGGGTTGTTTATTTGTAACATATGCTACTCATTGTGGGGTAGTGAAACCTTAATCTATCCACTAGGTGAGTTGTCCCATCGAAATGGAAAATAAGAGAATCATATTAGCCTCTCACACCATACTGAATTTATCCTCCTTACAACTTTGATAAGGCACCACAATGTAATTCTTTTTGTAAATGCTTTTGTTATGTAAATTTTTTGTTAAAGGGGATTTTTCTTTGTTCATGTAAAGGTCTTCTTCTTAGGGAACATTGTGCCTAATGTCTCCAAGAGAGGACAAGTCAAAAGTATCATATCATCACCCATGGGATGCCTCATTCACATCATTCCATGTTAGTAGATTGTACACTCTTGGGCAGCATCAAACCCAATGATGCCACCAAGAAGAGGACACATCACAAGAAAAGAGAAAAATCACACCATGAAATTTTTCTAGAAGATGTCATTGATATATGCCCCCACTTTAAAGCGGTTGCTACACCATCACTATGAGAAATTACTTTAAAGTAGCCAATTTTTTATTCTAAGACATGAGAGATTTCCTCAAAAAACCCTATGCCAAGTCATATGTTTTTGAAATAAGCTGTCATGAAATAGGAAGGAAGGGTTTCCCCCAAAAATACATACGGGATATATGGATTTGGGGTCAGTATTTATGTACTACAATGTTTTCATAAAGAATGGAATTGTCATCATTCTCCAAATACTCATAGAACAGGAAGAATGACACAAAGAGAGTGGAAAAAAATCCTTCCAGGTCAACATGGAAGAGACCTAAGTCTTGACACCTTGCATCATCCCCAAAAGGAAAGCACAAGACAAGTAAAGAAAAGATAAAGAAATTTTTTTTGGGTCAACATGGAAGAGACATGAATGTCTCTATGCTTTGGGTCATCCCCAAAAGGAAAACACAATACATATATAGAAGAATGAAGGTACATATACAATAATGTACAAAGAGAGAGGATACATAATGAAACAACACAAGGGATCACATTACGTACATGCAATCACATAAAGAAAAACATTAAAAGGAAAAAGACTAGTAAGGCACATGCAAGTTAACCTAAAGAAGGTCATTCTCCTCCTAATCTCAATTGGTATAAATAGTAGGTGGGAAACTAGCCAAGGGGACAACATCAAGTTCCAAACTAGGACACACACCAAGTTCAACACTCGTTGTAGGAGATTTGTCATCTAATCTAATAGAATAAGAAAACAATGTATTCAACTCATCATGCACTTGTTCATCAATCTTTACAATAACATTTCTATCATCTAAGTTAATCATAACAGGAGGTCGAATAACAATTTCCATGCAATGTTCTTGTTTATGTTGTGGCAAGGGTTGAGATCAATCATGCATTTCTTTGGGTAGGTTTGGATTTTGATTTTCTTTGTTGTCTTATCTTGAGTTTGTAATCTATGAGAAATAGCATGGTGTCTAAGTCTACGCTCTCTAGCGTTTCAATTTATTTTTAGTCTATTGTCAATTTTTTTTTTGTGTAAGAGTGGGTTTGTCAATTATATGTTCCTTCTCTTCCTTGGGAGGAATAGAAGAAACAATAGGAGGTTGCTCAACCACTTTCTCTTTGACTTTGTAAACTTGTTTGACTCTAGGAGGGACAACGGGATTGCTTGTGTTACCTTGTAGTATCTTGTAGGAGATTGTAGGAGGTTTATCTATAGGTTGTTCATGTACATGTTAAGAAGTTTTTTTGGTTAATCATTGTTTTGTCAACGATAGTAGGTTTGGTCGTAGGTTGATGCAAATTGCAAAGGGATAGTTCTACTATTTTATTTTCCTTGAATTTTTTATATGATTTGAAAAATAAATCTTCATGAGGCTTGATAGGTTCCATAGGCTTGGGCCAAAAGTAATCTAGTGAAAAATTCCCTTTTTTCAAGGCCAAATTAAATCCACTATGATGCACAGTGAAGATATCATTGCCAAATAGAAACTTTAGACATTTATGCACAACTGAAGGGATGACATTCATGGAGCGAAGCCATGAATAGCCTACCTTCACACAAAATTGGTTCGATTATGGGATGATGGAAAATGAGATTGTTAATGTTTTCGGTCCCACTTTTAAAGGGAGATCTATTGAGCCTATCATAGGGAAAAAAATCCATTATGAGTCTTGATCCATGCTTTTAGGTTATCATATGTATCTTGATATAGTTCATGCACATATAATAATTATTTTGTGATCATGTTCTCTCCACAGATGGGATCAATCAATATCCCATTAGTGGGCTTGTCATTGATTCAGCCAACTATGTAAAGAGGACCATTAGGTGCATGTTTAGGTATGTATTTTTTTGAGAAATTAGTGTCAAGATGTCTTAGTCAATCCCTTATAAGGTCTAGCTTCGATAAATGCTACCAATTTCTCTATGGGATGTGGTTGCATATTATCATGATCCATATTAGCATTGTTCTTAGTTTGAGTAGGAGGATTGATTGTGGTATGTGTGTTATTATTGTCTTATTTGTTCAAGTATTCATGAAGGAAGTAACTAAGGCTATAGATGATTTTTGTTTCATTTTGATTTTTAAGCACTTAGATTTTGTATGATGGGAGCCAAGCTAATGTCTATGCATTCACTAAGGATATGGGCTTGTAAGTTTTCTAATTGTTCATCTAGATTTTCAATAACATCATGCAAATTAATTGTAGGGGTGAAGTCATGGGTAATTAAGTATGCAAACTATGAGCCATGGAGGGTTGATTCTCAACACTATTAGAAAGAGAGTCAGAAAACCCAAGATTTGTGGTGAGTGAGAGATCGATAGATGACATGAGCCTCGAACTACGCTATATAATAGTATTGTGAATAAGAAACCAAGTTGTAAAGCTCATACAAGTTTTACAACCCCAGTGTGCAAACCCTACAATGGCAAAAGGGCAATGTAGTTTTTAGATTCTAAGAAATGCAAATTACTAATTACACAATGCACAATAAGCTGAAAATGAAATGTTTGAATGCAATTTTGAACTTTAACAATGCACTAAAATGAAACAATTTAAGCTAAATGTAATGAATTGGACAAAACAACAAATCAAGAAACTAAAACAGGAAATTAATAACACCAAAATGAGGCTATAAACTAAGATTTTAATGTCCATAAAATGTAAATTAGTAGGTAAAAGGGATTCATTCACCAGTAAGGGTGAATGGGTCCTGGTTAGATATTTCTAAGATGTTTCTATGGATTTCAAAGTGGATTTTGATGCTTTTTCAGTTGCCAAAAGGTATAGACAGGACCTAATCAAGGACTCATTTTCCAATAAGGGCGAATGGGTCCTAGTTAGCTATTTTTTAAACTATTTTTAAATGATTTACAAGCTTTCATTGATATTTTTCAGTTCCAGGTTTGAGACAGTGAATTTCAATTTCAGATTTCCCAAAAATGCAATGTAAATATGCAATGAAAAGATGAAATGAAAGGTCTAAATTGAAATACAAGTTTATTTTTTTATTTTCAAATGCAATTGTATGAGATGAAAAATGACTAATTTTTTTTATTATTTTTTTAGATTTAGAGAGATGAAAAACAATGCAAGTCTAAACCTTCGATGAGATGCAAGATTTAATGCAAAACAAGTAACTCTGAAAGATATCTTAATTCAATGCAAATCTAAATGCAAATGAATGCAAGATCTAAGCTAAGATGCAAAAGAGACTTCAAAAATCAAAATATTGTAATATTCAATGAGCCGGGTTCACCATTAAGGATTAGGTGAAAAATAGGGTCCACCAAAATGAATCAACAAGATGATGGACCACTAGAATTTTTTTCACACTAAATCAGTACAATTTATGCAATACCTAACTATTATAGCAACTATTCGAGAAGTTTTTAGGGTATAAAAATTTGTGTACCTTGTCAAAAACTTGTTGTTTTTAAGCTACAAAGGACTCATTCACCTTCAATGGTGAATGGGTCCCTGCTAGGGTTTTTAAAACTAAGATCAAGGTTTTTTTTAAACTATCAACACACCACATAGATGTCTGCATGCCATGCTAGTTTCCCCGACAAAAAATTCCCCACTAAAACTATAGATAACCACCAAGTGGGTGGAAGTAGAATGGATGAAGTGGAAAAGCATCATTGGGTTTAACTTTTCTAAGGTGGGGTGATGCAAATGGGGAATTTGCAAGGGGTGCAAATTCACTCCATTACAGTAAGTAATAAGGACCAATGGACACTGACATATATAGTGGATACAGTGCACCACCATGGCAATAGAACTAGAGGACTACAAACACCATTTAGAATTTGGAACCATTCAATAACAATAGTATAATAGAAAACCTTAAGTGAACAAAGGAACAAGAGAAAGGACACCATATTATGACATAATTCCTTAAGCAAGGATGAATTCACATGGTCCAAAAACTATATGACAAAATTACTCAAAGAAAAGTGATCTCACAGGATGTCTTACTTGTAGAGTATGTTCAAAATGGTTTGCTAAAAGGTCTAAAGAAAATTTTTAAAATGCATCTACAAGTGTAAGGTTAAGACTCCTATAAGATACCAACAACCTTCTTGATACAATACTCATATGTAAAGAACAACTAAGATTAATTATGGTCAGAGCTGTGAGAGGATATAATTCGCTGCTATTTTAGAAGAACAATGGTGAAGCTAGAGTATGCTTAAGCTCTAAGAATGATGGTGAAGAAGAGTGGCATGAGGAAGTCATGGATTTTAGGTTCCACCATCACTAAAATGTCCCTTAACAATTTGATTGTATAATAAGAATGTCTTCTTCATGTACCATGCCAAGCACATCTACAATAGGATTTTGAAGTGCAGACGCATTAATTTAGAGAGTGCCTATACTAAGGAGGAAGAGTAAGCAGTTGCCTCTTGAATATAAATAAAGAACTTCCATTTTTAGTCATTATATGACAATCTGAGTACAGATGGTCGCCACAATTCCCTCACCATTGAGTTCATTAGGCATTCTACTCAACTCAACTAAATTTGTTTATGATGATAAGAAAATATTTTGACCCACTTTAAGATTAAGTGTGGATCCAAATTTCTCTCTAAAGTATCAGACCTCGTACATGAAGAGCTTCTTGATGCTAGAGCATCCCTATTGTAAAGCAATCATGTATCAACCAAAAACAGTTCCTTTCTTGCATTACATTCAGTAAGAGTTTTAGTAGCTCATTCCACATTTTACCACATTATTGTTTCTCAACTCACATAGTAGGATATAACATCTACACATTGACATCTACTACATATCCAAATTTTAGATCATTTGCATTGGCATATCAAAAGCTATTGCTCTCATAATTTCATTGTATTACTAGTCAAAGCATTAGGGGCGTTGACCTAGTCCAGCTTCTTAGTGAGGACCTACTCCAAATCATGTAGAGCTTAATGAGACATCATTATAGCATCTTGGATTCATTGGGACCTATCTTGGAGATCTACAATTTACATCTTCTCATGTGGAGTTATCTATTCATGTTTTGTGGCCAACCTTCATGTCTGGTCATTCAATGGGTTACTAACCCTTGTGGCTAACACAAATCTATCTTGGAGCTTGAGGAGCATATTTATAAGCATTGTCATCATATAG
Organism: Sequoia sempervirens; assembly: GCA_007258455.2. Lineage (NCBI taxonomy): Eukaryota > Viridiplantae > Streptophyta > Pinopsida > Cupressales > Cupressaceae > Sequoia > Sequoia sempervirens. The sequence continues at coordinate 223,115,175 of VDFB02000002.1, forward strand.
GAATAATCAATTAGTAGACTTAGATTCAGAGCAATACATTTTTCCAATAACCCTTCAGGGGCATGTAATAAGGCCTATTTGGCTAGTTATATGTTTGTAAGCCTTCAAAGCAAGGCCTACGAGCCTTGGATATTCACCCTCATGGCCAATGTTGCATGTAAGAATTCCATATTAATGAAGATTCATGTCACATATCTATTTTCTATGTTGTTTCCATTGTATTCACTCATTGCTGCATGGTCTGGACTATTCCTTCTAGAACCCTCCTACTATGAGTGCACCAAGTGGTATCAAATCGAGATTCAATTCCTAAAGGCATTTATTGAGGTGAATAGATCAGCGACTAGAGGTAGGCTGCATTTGTTTTCAACTAATTGTCGATTGTGAGGCAATTGAAACCCTTATATGCAAATCAGCAAATTGAGGTAGTTGCACTGATTCGAGGGGAGATATGCTGCCAAGGAGAGTGCTTGATATGATGAATGTTGCTAGAAGAATGGATCGACTTAGGTTAGATACAATTAAATAGGATTCAGTTTTAAATCCCAAAAGACAGTTTGTTATTCTATGTGAAGATATTGCTTCAAAAAAGACATGATGTCAATTTTAATCCAAAATAGCAATATATGATGACTACCCTAGGATTGATATATTTTAATCCAAATGACTACCCTAGGATTCGTTCATTTTAGTCCAAATACATCAAATGAAATTTCTAGCCATGGTTACGTAGGATCCAGACAACAAATTATAGATGCACTATAGTAGAGGTCATAAGAGACGCTTAATTGATTAGCTGCACTACAAAAATTATTCGAAGCACTACAAAATTTGTTAGAAGCACTGTAGAATTTTTTGGATGCGCTAAAACATATTTAAACATAGAACAACCAACTGTGCTGGGAGATTCTTGTTGATGCTTTAAAACAATCCTCAAAAGTGCTATAGTTTTTTATGGATGCACTAAAACAGTTAGAAGTTCTAAATTTTTTGTCGGATGCATTGAAAAATCCCTTTGTAGCACTAAAAGAAAACATGCCAGAATCTTGTATAAACACTTTTTAGAAAAATTGTTAAAACATGGGGTTAAGGCCCCATGGTGGGTTCCAAAATGTAAGTTTGGAACAAGTAAATAATAAATAGCTAAAAAAATTCTTAATAAGACATTATATCAAAGATCTAATAGCGATTAAACTAATTTAAAAGCACAAATCTACTAAAAGTGTCATATTGTTCCGTATCTCTAAAGATTTATTAAGTCACAGGGCTCTCATATTTGGTAAGCATTGCGACTGTTAAAATTCCAATCTAGAGAATGAGATGTTGCTAAATGCAATAATCTAATCCTATATGGTGATTTCTAGATGATATGATGAAGCTACTATAATCTATGTTAACTTGAATATGATAAAAGGAAGCTACCTTGATCTATGATGCATCCATGATATTGATTTTGTTGATGCTATGATTGTTATTGCTTTTTCTATGATTGCTTGATTGCTTGATTTCTATTCTTCCAGAGTAAGTTTGCACAAATTTGAGATCCTTTTCTTGCTTCAGAAGGTTGTATTTATAGATTTACAATAACACATTTGCAAAGGGGTAGCACAACAAAGGCTTGGATTTGATCTAGAGGATTAAATTGTCAAAGATGAAGAAGCTTGTGTTGATCATGGGGATTGTTCCTCCCCATGAAAACATTTGGCTAGATGATAGGAAGTGTAATGCCCCACATCACAACCCCAAAAGAAACTAATACATCAAACATTAAAGGCACAATTTTTTTTACTAGCATGGAACATGATATTAATATACTTCACATGAAATGAAACCATAAATGTACAACACATAACGAAGTCCCTTGGGGTTACAAGACTACATTACATTTGAATATCACTAACACCATCATAAAGAATGAACAAACATCGTCTATTACATTACATCAATGATCATAAGATAATATCATGAACATGGACAATACATTTGCAACATCAAGATACATTGATCGAATGTTACTTTAATACAATAGTGATTCCCAACATGAATGGGATGAGTAACATACAAATAATATGGATGATTACAAATCATCATGATTGGTTCTAACACTGGTACATCTCAGAGTCACTACCAATGATACAACTCAATCTCGGCTGGGGACCCAATGGGATGCATAGCATGTTCCACCCAACTACGTGAACCCTAAGGCCCACCCCCATGCTAGAATATGACAAGAAAGGCCACAACGGAAACCATCAAGAAAGAAAAGGTTTACAAGACTTCACAACATGAGAAACAATAACATAAGGTAACCTCCAACACAAGGAATAACCAACACAAGATGTAATCAACATAAGAAATAACCATCACAAGTAAACATAACAAAGATCATCAACAAACACATAACAACATCTACTTCCAGAGGCTCAAGAACAATAAGAAGGGAACAACAACATACAAGGTTGTTAAAGGGTGGAGTGTCATCGCATAGGTAGACACGAGTTACCCTGGCGTAACCTTCGTAGGTTGTCGGCTCCATCCTGGGTAATCCTGGTAACCTCTACTAGTCACCAGACCCACATACTCGCTATGTGGGATCAACATACCTTGCAAAATTACTATGCAAAGGCAAGGTAGTTGACCTTGCCATTCTAGGCCTTCCCACTCATTCCAAGACTAAATGAACACTTGGGCCCATGAGTGAGGACACATCATCTGAATTAAGTTGTGAAACTACCCAAACCCCCTAATTAATTAATTTAGCTATCACTTGATTAAACTCACAAGGGTTGCACTAGACTAGCCACTTTGGGCTTATGACCTCCATTGTGAGCCACTCCCCCAACTAACAACAAAATATCAAAATCACAAATGGCAAGCCAACTTGCACAAGATACCAAATTCCAACAAAATAATTGCACCAAGTGAGGCATGCACCATATCACACTAGAACTTCAGAGCAACAAAAACCAAATTCAAGTGCAAGGCTCAACCCACATAAAAAAAAATCCAAGTTTAAAGGTCAACCATGATCAAAATAACAAATTCATGGAACCACACTCTTTCAGGTGAAACAACACAAAATTCAAATAAATACATCAAGAAATGATATGGGTTGCCCAAGTCAGAACCTCCTAGGTCGTTGGCCCCCATACCAACTCTTGCAGGTAAAAATCATATCTCCACTAGCCTCTGGAAGACAAACCAATTGCAACAAAATGGTTTCCAAATCGAAGTAACAACAATAACTTGATCTCATACTCAACGTCAAACTCAAAATCGAAACAACCACAACCTCTAAAGCTATTAGCCAAATAACCAGATGTCCAAGGAAGATATCATTCCACCCCACATGTTAACTAACAACAACTACACAATAAATGTACAATTTTTCTATTTACCAGTCATAAAAGAAATCGATGGTCATTAATTATTACTCTAATTCATTCATCCAAAATCACCCAAACAACACATCATACAAGAACCCAATCCCAATACTATAAACAAGGAATCCATAGAGGACTTACACAATTCAATCATCGATACACAAACAACTATTCTCTCAATACATCTTTAAGCACAAGGTGGGGCAAAATAATCATCAAAGAGTGAATAAGAAGGACAACACCACTTATTTCTAACACCGAGACCAAAAGTTAATTTTCACATTATGACTCAATTTGAACAATAACTCCCAAACATTCCATGCCACAATTCAATTAGTTTGCTTCTTACATTAACTCAATTTTCATGACGAAAGAAAGAATGGAAGATAAATTTTAAAACACAACCAATACAATTTATAATCCTTCAACATAGAATAGAATTAATCTATTGTTTCATATATATAGTTATTGTTCTCCTTATATTGCTAAACTAACTATGTTTATATTTAAAAGTAACAATCTTTTTTTACAAGTATACAATACCTATGAGCACATATATATGTATATTTATATTTGTTTATATTATTGTTTCCATATAACCTTGTGTCTTTTAATAAGAGAAAACTCCTATATTTTCCCATATGGAATAGTAGGAACATTATATATATATATATAATGTAAATGATTATAGTCACGATTAGACCTCGGTGAAATGTCTAAATACAGGTAATCACAATATACATACTGCATAATATTGGAACCCATGGAGCAGAATTCTATTTATCCACTAACATTAACTATTCTCAAGACAAGATCCGACTCCATATGCTAGGAACCCCTTAACTATTGGTCAACAGCCATTTATTAGTGACATTCCAAAGACAACGTATTAACAAATGTGGAATTTGAAGCCTATCTTTGTTTAATGTGTTTCCAAGAAGTAGCGAGTACAACAACATCCAGATGCAAGGGTAATACAATTTTTAACATAGAATTCGGTCATTGTCAGGTATCCCCCGTAATGGCTTTCAAGAGGACGCAGGGATCATTTATCCACCAGTACATTTCATCGACTAAAAGGAATAAGACTGAAAGTCAAGACACAACATCCTGAAACCAGTGACTAGCTTACAGTGAGGCATTCAAATGAAACTTTATACAATTCATAGAGCAACCACTAAGTCTATCGCATTTGTTACACACCAAGAAGCTTATCATACGAATTCCAATCAAAAAATGCAAAGGCTGATCACAAGAGATTGATCTGAGAGAGGTGAAGCATTTCCGTCATTTAAAATAGGGATAAAAATCATTAAGGAGGTTATTGGTGACACTAAATGAACCATTTGAAAGACGACTTACACAAGACAAGTGCGCAGGATGAATATGAGGAAATGACTTAGAAACTTTCAAGCAAATGCATTTGGAAAGAAACGAATTTCTAACATATTGTTTGCCGCGATTACTAAATTTAATAACTATGAGTTCACATCACACATACAATCAAGGCGGAGTCTCAAACAAGGACTGGTCGAATCCGTACTCTAACTTATAGAAAAATAAATCAAATTAAAACAAATTCCCACAGATACATGAACAGAGCCCACAAGGGATGCATGACGCCGAGATTAGTTTGAATCAAACATAATGGAAATTAAGACGCAGGAAAATGATACCATAAAAGGCTCCGGTTAACAATAATGAATACCAAATATAGACACAGCCGTCGAATACCAAATACAAAACAAATTCATTGGGTTAAACCGAAGTGTCAAGTATCGGTTATACAACACAGTGATATACACAGTACGATATTGATTACAAAGTATCTATTATGTTCATTGAAATAAAACACCATTCAAGCATACAATAAACTCACCGAAACATAACACATTACACTGCTTCTTAAATACTGCTTGTTAAATATGATCGCAGGAAGAGGAGGAAAATCAATACCGAAGAGAATAAGTCAAATACCAACAAAATAAATTGCATGCCAATACATATCAACATAAGCTCAAGATATCACTCCCAAATGAAATGAAAAAGGCAAGCAAAATACGCTATATAGCCATTGGAAGACGAAACTCAAGAAACTGTTTGCAGCGAACTCTAACTTTAGCTTACCGTCATTGTATGCAAAACGCAAGAGCATAGACAAGACACACGAACTGTTTGACAAAATGCGTCAATGAAATACGGAGACAGAAAAGGCACATGAACTGTTTGATAATATGACTCAAAAAAAAATGGGCTTTCTGAAATGCGGTGATTGCAGGTTAAGCACCAAATGGATTTATTGAAAAGGCTTCAAAAGAAAACAATTTCAAGCAAAAGCAATTGGCAGGCGTAGAGCCAGACCTTACTATATTTACCAGTATCCACCCTTCTGGTGCCAAAGCGAGTACTTTAGAACAGGATATGTTCATTCGTCAAAGCATAACAAAAAGGGTTATTTTTGTCAGGCATTGAGAATGCAAGTTCTCTGGTTGTCATGCATGCAAAATGTGGAAGCACATACAAGCCACATAAATTGCTCGACAGATTCGATAGTGCCGAAACTCGATAGTGGGATATGTTCATAACAGTGTGGGGAACAGAGAAACCAAATTCTTCACTGGTAACCTCACAATAGAGGGGCTTTGTATGTTGTGTCGAGTGACTGATCTGGTGATGGGTAACGTTCCTAAATCTACTGAGCTATTAGAACATACTCATCGAGAATACCTTAACCGATACAAAGAGCCTATTCGATTTCACAGTTGGAAAAGAATGTTCTCGGAATAATATAGAAATGCCATGCAGAAAATGGTTCACTAACTTGCACAGGATATAAGTTTATCGAATACTGTCGACACTAATTATACATATAACTATATATATCGGCACCACTGACTGCATTATTTGGCAATAAGAAGAGGGCGCTGGAAAACAACTCAACTAAGAATCACTCAAATATCAACCACTAACGATGAAAACACAACATGTACTATGTCGATTGCAGACAAAAAATGTTCCATTTCCATTTCTTCAGATTTAAAATAAAGATAAATAAGGCACCTTATTTTCCCGAGCTTTCTAGAGTGGAGTTTGAAGCAGAGCTCACCATTCGTAGCCTGCAGCTTCAGCACTTCCGAGATCTTGGCAAAAACACTTCCATCTGCCCAATTTCCTAAAAAATCCTTTCAAGATCTAGAATCCCCCCGAAAAAGTCTAGAGATTTTCATATGTTTTTTTTTGGCAGGCTGTTTTGCAGTCGTTACATGCCAATACTCATGCAACCGCCTTTACTAATTTTAGAATTGTAACCGAACAATTTGACTTATTCATTTTCCCAATAATTTTGTTATTATTACTTAAACCGCCCCGAAACAACTTTTATTTATTTATTTATTTATTTATCTTAAATGCAACAAATAATCTTCAATCTACAATCAACTATTTTAAGTCATATAAACCAATTATCAACAAGGTTACTCGATGCCCAAAAAGGCTAGTGTGGAGGGGCACTACATCCTCCCCCCCTAGGGTTTGACTTACTCCTAGAAGTCACAAGGTAAGAATAAAATGTATGCAAACGAAAACAACATCAATTCCAACAATATCTTTACGACATAATCAAATAACGAAAGACACCCAACAAAACAACTATCAAAACATGAAAATCATACCAAAGGGTTACAAGGTGGAGATACTCATCCTTGTCGAGGATGATGGCGAGGTTGAGGACCTTCTTGTCAACTCCATTTTTCACATCATACCCATTGGGATTTATGAGGGTCACTCAGACCTGACTGTGTAGGTGGAGTCAAAGCCTAGTACTTGCAACCTACATCAGAATAAGATGTTGAGCATATATATATATCAAATAACAAGCACACCATGAGATGAAGTCGCAGCATAGCAAGGCTCTCACGAACAAGTGATCCTACACCATCCCTCTCACCATGACTCCAAATAGTTACCACATCATAATCACCTCATTAAGTAATCATTGATCAACAACATAACTAACATAATACAAGTCTATAGGATAAACATAATCAATTTAATCCAAACACAACATCCAATTCCATGTATCATCATAACATAACTTTTGAAAATAGTATCATAATCATCCAGGTCAACTAAACTGTCAAAAGCATAAAGAAAATTGAGGAGCTCTACACTGCTTCCCGAACTATGGAATTCCCATGGGCTCCTGAGTCAGTTGTCCGTCCGCTACCTATAGTCTCCACATCTACATCCTAATGCTCTTCCTAGTGTTCCTCACTTGATGTAATCACTTTGAGGATCATGTATGCATCATCCGCTATTGGTACTAAGGCTATCAATCTTTAATTGAATCCAGGTGTGCTTCTCTGTGGACATTGTCTAGCTAGGTGGCCTTGTTGGCCGCGAGAGTAGCATCCTGCATCACTACCATTACCTCTGCCTTGAGGAGGAGTACTGAGATATCAGAATCTATGTCTACTGGGTACAATTCATATGCCCCAAGGTGACCGGTCAAGATGATGAAGTTAGGCTCACAACCAACTCTAGATTCTCCTAGACGAAAAAACTACCACCCCAGAATCTAGGGCTTGTTGGTGGTGCCCTACTAAACTGAACACCAAACATCCAAGTCTCATCCTCCAAACCTCCACTAAGTCTATAGGAGGTAGGAGAACGTTCCATCATTAGGTCCCTCATAAGTCTTGCTAGCACAACTAAATTTTTTTTCTCTCAGGGGATCTTTCTCTTTCCCTATCCATCTATTGGTTGCTCTCCTATCTAGGGCCAAGTCGAGTAAGGATATCCTCAAGCAAGGAACATATATGAGGGCCTAGGTGTTCCTCATGATCATTCCCATGGGAGCTCTAAGAAGGAGTGTTCTAATGATTAACTCCACATCCACCTCCTTGACCTCTACCATGACCCCTAACATGATCACAGCCTCTAGGCATTGTCCTACACAACACCACCAAAGGTAAAGTATCAGATATTAGGCGAGAACAAAAAAAAGGAAAGGGAATAAAAGCTCAAGAATCTAGATACTAGTTTCATGGTTTCACAAACATTCACCATCAATGCACACCAATACATAACTTCAGAAAAAATACCATGAAGCTACACCAATGTCCATAATGCATCCTTGGTAGGAAATATATCGGTGCATTATGCACTACACCGAGGGTCCTATCCTTTCCTCCAGTTTCCTGCACTATTGGACATACACCACCTACGAACAAACTCAGATTGCTAAGTGTGGGTGACACAAAAGAAAATATGTACTCTCAAGAGTATGAGCATCTAGGTGAACCTTATGGGCTCATGGTGCCTAATGTATGAACCTCGGCTCTGATACCATGTGTAATGCCCCACCACGCATCCCCAAAAGAAACTAATACATCAAACATTAATGGGACACTTTTTTTTTACTTGCATGCAACATGATATTAACATCCATCACATGAAATGAAACTATACATATACAATACATAACAAAGTCCCTTTGGGTTACATGACCACATTACATTTGAATATCACTAACACCATCAGAATGAAAAAACATCATCTATTACATTACATCAATGATCATAAGATAATATCATGAACATGGACAACACATTTGTAACATCAAGATACATCAATCAAAGGTTACTTTAATACAATAGTGATTCCCAACATACAAATAATATGAATAATTACAAATCATCATGATTGGTTCCAACACTGGTACACTTAGAGTCACTGCCAATGGTACAACTCGATCTAGGCTAGGGACCCAATGGGATATATAGCACATTCCACCCAACCACATGGACCGTAAGGCCCACCCCCCGTGCTAGAAAATAACAAGAAGGGCCACAACAAAAACCATCAAGAAAGACAAGGTTTACAAGACTTCACAACATGAGCAACAATAACATAAGGTAACCTCCAACACAAGGAATAACCAACACAAGACATAATAAACATAAGAAATAACCATCACAAGAAAACATAACAAAGCATCAACAAACACATAAGAACATCTGCTTCCAGAGGCTCAAGAACAATAAGAAGGGAACAACAACATACAAGGTTGTTAAAGGGTGGAGTTCCATCGCATAGGTAGACATGAGTTACCCTCACATAACCTTCCTAGGTTGTCGGCCCCATCCTGAGTCATCCTGGTAACCTCTAGTGGGCAAAGGACACCCATGCTCACTATGTGGGGACCACATACCTTGCAAATTTACTATGTAGCTCAGCAAGGTAGTTTACCTTGCCATTCCAAGCCTTGCCACTCATCCCAAGCCTAAACGAGCACTTGGGCCCATGAGTGAGGCCACATCATCTGAATTAATATGTGAAACTACCCAAAACCCCTAATTAATTAATTTAGTTATCACTTGATTAAACTCACAAGGGTTAACCTGGACTAGCCACTTTGGGTGTTGGACCCCCATTGTGAGCCACTCCCCCAACCAACAACAAAATCTCAAAATCACAAACAACAAGCCAACTTGCACAAGATACCAAATTGCAACAGAATAATTGTACCAAGTGCGGCATGCACAATCTCACACTAGAACTTCATAGTAATTAAAACCACATTCAAGTGCAAGGATCAAACATAGATAAACAAATTTCAAGTGTAAAGGAAAACCACCATTAGAATAACAAATTCATGGAACCACCCTCTTTCAAGTGAAACAACACAAAATTCAAAGAAATACTTTAGGTAATGATATGGGTTACCCAAGGTGGAACCTCCTAGGTCATTGGCCCCCATACCAACTCTTCCAAGTAAAAGTCATATCCCCACTAGCCTCTAGAAGACAAACTGATTGCAACACAATGGTTCCTAAATTGAATTAACATCAATAACTTGATCTCATACTCAATATCAAACTCAAAATCAAACAACCACAATGTCTAAAGCTATTAGCTGAATAACCAAATGCCCATGGAAGATATCATTCCACCCCACATGTTAACCAACAAAAACTACATAATAAATGTTCAGTTTGTCTATTTACCCGTTATAAAATAAATCAATGGTCATTAATTATTACTCTAATTCATTCATCCAAAATCACCCAAACAAAAAATCATACAAGAACCCAATCCCAATACTATAAGCAAGGAATTCATAGAGAACTTAAACAATTCAATCATCAATACACGAACAACTATTCTCTCAATAGATCTTTAAGCACAAGGTGGGACAAAATAATTGTCAAAGAGTGAATAAGAAGGACAACACCACTTATTTCCAACACTGAGACCAAAAGCTAATTTTCACATTATGACTCAACTTGAACAATAACTCCCAAACATTCCATGCCATAATTCAATTACTTTACTTCTCACATTAACTCAATTTTCATGACAAAAGAAAGAATGCGAGATATACTTTAAAACAAAACCAATACAATTTATAATCCTTTAGCATATAATAGAATTAATCTATTGTTTCATATATATACTTATTTCTCTCCTTATATTGCTAAACTAACTATGTTTATATTTAAAAGTAACAACCCTATTTTACAAGTATACAATGCCTATGAGAACATATATATGTATATTTATATTTGTTTATATTATTGTTTCCATATAACCATGTGTCTTTTAATAAGACAAAACTCCTATATTTTCTCATATGGAATAGTAGCAACATTATATATATATTGTAAATAATTATATTCATGATTACACCTTGATGAAACATCCAAATACATGTATTCACAATATACATACTACATAATATTGGAACCCATGGAGTAGAAATCGATTTATCAACTAACATTAACTATTCTCAAGACACTTGAACTGACTCCATATGCTAGGAACCCCTTAAGTATCGGTCAATAGCCATATATTAGTGATATCCCAAGGACAACGTATTAAAAAATGTGGAATTTGAAGCCTATCTTTGTTTAATTTGTTTCCAAGAAGTAGTGAGTACAACAACATCCAGATGCAAGGGTAATACAATTTCTAACACAAAATTCGGTCATTGTTAGGTATCCACCATAATGGCCTTCAAGAGGACGCGGGGATCATTTATCCACTAGTATATTTCATCGACTAAAAGGAATAAGACTGAAAGTCAAGACACAACATCATGAATCGAGTGACTAGGTTATAGTGAGGCATTTGAATACAAATTTATACAATTCATAGAGAAACCACTAAGTCTATTGCATTTGTTACACACCAAGAAGCTTATCATATGAATTCCAATAAAAAATTGCAATGGATGATCACAAGAGATTGATCTAAGACAGGTGAAGCATTTCTATCATTTAAAATAGGGACAACAACCATTAAGGAGGTTATTGGTGACACTAAATGAACCATTTGAAATATGACTTATGCAAGACAAGTGTGTAGGACTAGTATGAGGAAATGACTTAGAAAATTTCAAGAAAATGTATTTGGAAAGAAACAAATTATTAACATAGTGTTTGCCATGATTACTACATTTAATAACTATGAGTTGACAACACACATACAATCAAGGCTGAGTCTCAAACAATCAATTTTTTGATAATGGCCATCAAACATTCAAATTCTATTTTTGAAAATTCCTTGCTTGCTCACTGATCTTCTAACTTGCAATCTATTTTTTTCCCTTTTTGCAAGTAAGCTATTGTACTTTGTTGTGTAATTTTTAGTTTCATCTTTTTCTCGATCATGATCTTTGATCTTGGCTTCATGCACCTTCACCTTTAGCTAATCTTCAAATCACTTAAAATTTAGATGCAGCCTTTCTTGATTTCTATCATCTTTGATATATGAGCGTTTTCACTTGAACAACCTTTTGAACATACTAGTCAAATTTTTCCAATTTGTTCCAAAACTCCAACCATAATTCATTTTCATGCACTCTTTCATATATTTATTATTCCAATTTGTATTCCAACACATTTTTTTAGAATGGTTTTTTAAACCACACACACTACAAAGGTGTAAGTCCCAACAATTATCCTTGGTATGACCTTTCCTATGACAATGTGTACACTCAACACTTTTCATTTTTTGAATGAATTTACTTGAACTTGTTGCATCATTCCCCTTACCTATGACATACCTGAGACCTTCATACTTTGGCCTCATTTTTGGTTCAATTGGTTTTTTCATTCCTTGTTCATGTTTACCAAGTACTTTACCTTTATAACCCATTTTCTTCATTATTTTTAATCCAACATTGTTTTCATTTCAAATTTTCTCATCACATCTTATAAGAATTGTAGATTCAAATACACTTTTATCTTCATCTTTATATTCTTCATTAGAAATATCTTTATCTATATTACATAAATCATTTGATTCATTACACAAGTCTTTGATATTACACAAAGCATCACAAACTGGTGGTTTTAACTTTAGACATTCATTTTCCTTTTCTAGAAACTTTAACTTTGCTTCTAATCCTTCATATTTCTTCTTAACCCCATCATACATTTTCAATTTTTCTTCTAACTCTTCATTCTTTTTCTTAACCTCATCAAATATTTTCAATTTTTCTTCTAACTCTTTATTCTTTTTCTTAACCCCATTAAACATTTTTAATCTTTCTTCTAGTTCTTTGTTCTTCTTCTCAACTTGCCATGAATCTTTTAAAAGTTCTTCAAACAACATTATATTTTCTTCTAACACTTTATTCTTCTCCTCAACTTTCCACTAGTCTTTTGAAAGTTCATCATTTTCTTTCTTTAAAAACTCATTCTTACAAATTAGATTTTCATTTTCTTTTAACACTCTTTTACTGACTTTACCCATTGAGTCAAATTATTAAAGCTCACCTTATACACTTTCACTTTGATTACACCAATTTCTTTGTTCAGCTATGCAACTTCTACCTTCTTAACAATTTGACAGACACACTAATACTACAAATAGTGACTATGGTCTTTTTCACTGACAAGGAACCCTTTTTTCAACAAAAAAATTGATAGTGACTTCACTTCAAAGAATACACCCACAATCTCTCAATGATTGTTTTTCTGCTCTAATTTTTAAACATACTATCAAAACTACTACTCAAAATTGCAATCATCAAAACAAACCATTTAAAATAGCACCAGAATCTTATTTACCTTTGTCAATGATCTCCTTAATTACAACAACATAACCTTCAAATTCAGACAGGCGTCCTCCTTTTTTGCAAGTTGTAAAAATCACACATCAATCCTTTTCTATAATATAACTTACCTTTTATATGCAATTTTCTTAATTCTCCAATCAGGAAATGACTAGAAATCCTCCACGAAAAGCTCACAATTCTTCATACAACTATTATACTATGGTCTTCTTTTCACTTTTTAATCATACAATTTGTTAGCAAAAAAAAGCCAAACCATAACATCATATGCTGCCAGTAAAAATATGTAACAATGAATTTAGAGTCATACGTATTATTGTTTCTCCTATTATGCATAATTGACATTATACAACTTATAGTCAAACTCTTGTAGGCTAGTGCTCATACAACTTCCCTCCATTGCTCGATTCAACCATGGTGACTCTAGCTTTTATATTCCTTCACACAATAGCTAAAATATGTCTTCAAAAAAATAGCAACAACGTCCTTCAAGATGATCAAAACTTCAATCCAATCTCATCCTTCCCAGGTTGAAATTCCTTTTTCTGAGGTGGTAGCAGGCTTAGATTAGACTTCAATGAGGATTCGTAGTGTTCAAAACATATGTGATTGACTCTTCAATAAACAATCAATAGCTAAAGTTTCTTTGAGAATCTTCTAGTTTAGTGGTCGTTTGTGATCTCATGTAACCCACGATCAATCTACTATCACCATTAGCTCTGATACCATATTGAGAAACACAAACTCAACAAATAGCCCAATCGATGCTTTAGCACACACATTTGATTTGTATTACCTACTTTCCAAACTGGTTGCATTGATCCTCTTTTATAGAGGAGTTATAGAAATTTCTAGAATAGAGCTTATGAGAAGTCTCAGGAAGCTTCTAGATAATGAGTGCTCATAACATTTAATGTTTTCACCTATTACGTATCGGTGGGGTGGTAGAAATCACTAGAAGATTCATTCAGTGGGAGAAATTAATTTTCCAACAATTTTTGTCAGGTATTGAGAATGCAAGTTCTTTGGTAGTCATGCATGCAAAATGTGGAAGCACATACAAGTCGCATAAATTGGTGGATATAGATTTGATAGTGCAAAAACTTGATAGTGGGAGATGTTCATAACAGTGTGGGAACAGAGAAAACACATTCTTCACTGGTAAGCTCACAACAGAGGGGCTTTGTATGTTGTGTTGTGTGACTGATCTGGTGATGGGTAACATTCCTCAATGTACTGAGCTATTAGAACATACTCATCAAGAATATCTTAATCAATACAAAGAGCCTATTCAATTACATAGATGGAAAAAAAATTATTGGGAAGAATATAGAAATGCCATGTAGAAAAAGGTCCACTAACTTGCACAGGATATAAGTTTATTGAATACCACTGACACTAATTACACATATAACTATGTATATCAGTATCATTGATTGCATTATTTGGCAATAAGAAGAGGGCATTGGAAAACAACTCATAGAACAATCGGTCAAATATTAACCACTAATGATGAAAACACAACATTTACTATGTCGATTGTAGATAAAGAATGTTCCATTTCCATTTCTTCAGATTTAAAATAAAGATAAATAAGGAACCTAGTTTTCTCAAAGTTGCTAGAGTGGGGTTTGAAGTAGAGCTCACCATTCACAGCTTGCAGCTTCAGCACTTTCGAGATTTGGAAAAAACACTTCCGTTTGCCCAATTTCCCAAAAAATACTCTCAAGATCTAGAATCCCCCCCAAAAAGTCTAGAGATTTTCGTATGCTTTTTTCTTTTCTTTTTGGTGGGCTCTTTTGCAGTCGTTACATACCAATACTCATGCAACCACCTTTACTAATTATAGAATTGTAACCAAACAATTTGACTTATGAATTTCCCTAGTAATGTTGTTATTATTACTCAAACTGCCCCTAACCATTATTTATTTATTTATTTATCTTAAATGCAACAAATAATCTCCAATCTACAATCAATGATTTTAAGTCAAATAAATCAATTATCAACAAGCTTACTCGATGCCTAGAAAGGCCAGTGTGGAGGGGCACTATAGGAAGAATCAAAGGAAGGAGATTGAAGAGGATTGCCTACAAGTTTGTCTCCAAATTTTCCTCCACATCTTTCTTGTGAATATCAGTTGAATTAATTACATATGAAATATGTAATTTTATTGGTGAGTGAATAGAGGAAATTGCCTTTGTGTTTTTATTTGAATTTTTGGATTTATTCAAATTTAGCAATAAAGAAGATATTTAATTAAATGAAACAAATATTTGACATTTGCTTCTTTAATAAAAAGGTCTATGATAATTAAATAAAAACTTTAGGATATCTTTATTTAATTAAGAGGAAATAATATTGATAGAATAGAAGAATTAAAAGTGAACTATATAAATAAATATTTCTATTTATTCAATAGTAAAAGAATTTGATAATAATAATTAAATAAAACAAAGTGAAATTTGTTTATTTAATTAAGATGAAATAAAATAATAAAGATTCAAGAATTTAGAAGATGAACTATATAAATAAATATTTCTATTTATTTAATAGTAGGAGAATTAAAAGTTAATTAATCAAATAAATTTTATTTAATTAATTAGATTATCTAGACCATTTTTAGGTGTATATAGTCTATATATATGTCACCTTGATGAATGATATCTTGAATTATGTTCTTAATTTTGTAACAAGAACATGTATTATGTCCCTTTGTGCGATGGTACTCACAAAAGTAATTACCATTCTACCAAGATGGATTAAAAGGCCTTGGTTCATAGTGTCTAATTTATGGAAGTTGAATAACATTGGATTACAATAGTTTCTTCAAAATAAACTCAATGGATTCCTCTAAGGGAGTGTATGCTCATCTCTATGTGTTTGTTCATGGAGGACCTTGGCATTGCAAATTGTTTTGAACTACATTTTTGGATTAACCTTGAATTGATGTTTGATTTTTTGATGTGGATAGACCTTTAATATGAATGGTGGGATGGAATTTATTTACCATGTTAGCATCTACTACCCCATCATTTGTGAAATTCTTATTTTTAGACCAATATTATTTTTGTTATTAGGATTATTTCTATTTTCATTAAATATTTGACCAAGCATTTTGCTAGGAGTGCCTTTTTAATGGAGACAGGTAATTCAACTAGATCCTCAAATGAATTGCAAGAATGGATGTGGAGTTGGTGCATTAGCTCCATATTGAGATTTATGACAAAGATGTCTACCAACTATTTTTTAGGTATGTGACAAGGGAATTTGCTAGCCATGCTTCTTGATCTTTGGAAGAAATAGGTAAATGATTATCCTTATTTTTGTTTAGTTGTACACAACATTTTTGGAATTTTTTTATTGTCATTGATGTTAATAGATCTATGTTTCTGCATTGATTTCATGCTTGGAGATGCTTTGATTAGATGCATTATGTTGTCATTAGTAGTGTCACTAGTGTCAACATCTAGTGTTTCCTTGATAATCATTTATGTGTTTGAGTTGTTGTTGATTTGGTTGTGTTGTAGATGATGAGAATTTGATTGTGTTGCTTAGTTTCCATGTGCTTTTGAGAAAATTTAATAAAAGAGGAAATAGTGTATTAGAGAGGTGTTTGTTATGACAGTGTAATGTTTTAACTTTTCTCTCCATTTCTTTTGTCGAAGTAATTTCTATGTCATTTGTATATGTTGATAAGAGGTGTTATATCTACAGATTCTTATTTTGGGTCATTGTATAGAGAAAGTTTTGTTCACAAATTTGTGAACTGTGTATGTTGTGTTGTCTAGGAGAAATGGTCTTTCTTTGCATTTCTCCATAGTGTAGTTTCTTGTCTTGAAGATCTAGAACTATTATTAAGTTTATTGTATCTATCTTTAGTTGAAGTTGTATTATTTTTGGTGCTCCACAAGGTTGGGTTCTTAAGTTGTTGTGTGTGAAAGATTAAATGGTTGCACATAATGAATACATATTTTAGGTGAAAATTGTTGCAAAGGATTTGTTGGATTTCAGGGTATTTATGGGATATTCTACATTGTGTTCAAGTGATGATTGTTTCCCATGAGTTTTCTTTGGATCAAAGGAAGCATGTAATTAATTTTTTAATGGTGTTTATGATGTAGGAGTATCCATGGGGTTGGGAAATCTTGCATCACCAAAATCTTCAGTGCTTTTGTTTCGAAATATTGGCCTTATTTTATTTTGGTTTTCTTGCAGGAATGTGGTAAATTTTTCATCTCCGCTCTTCCAACAATTTATTTCAAGTCATTTTGGCAAGGTGATAAATTGAATTGAAATTGATAGTTTGCAATTTTTAATTAATTAATATTTTGAAAACTTCCTGGGAGATAAAAACCCATGCATACACATGAGTTTTCTAATTTATGCCCATTTGTAACTCCCAATAATTTGATTTTTTTTGTCATTAGTGTTGGAATCTTTTAGGTGCAAGTGCTTAAGGTAGTGGAGGTGGAAGAATGAGATACTCGATGCCAATTTTAGAAAATATTAGAAAATTATCAAGAAAAAATAATCAAGGGTCTGAATGCATGAATTTTATGCCCAAAATGGAGGAGGTAGAGGTTTGAATGACATTTTGGGGAGAGGAAGTTGGTTTGGAGTTGTATTTGTGAGAACCAGTCTCAGTAAAATGACCATAACTTTCTTCTTTATGAAAGAAATCAAGAATTTCAAAATGTTCTAGAAAGCTGAGAAGGAGGTGCACAAAAATAAAAAACCATTTTAGAAGATTCAATCAAATGAGGGAGCAATAATGGATAGAATATGATAGGCTTTAGAAGCTTTGTACAAGAAAAAAGAGAGGGTATCATGGAGTTCAAGAGGAAAGGTGCAAAAATTCTGGATAAATGGTATGAAGAGTTTTGGATAGTGAAAAAAGCTATAGGAAGAGCATGTGGGGTAGATTTGAAGCCATAATGTATTGAGAAAATTTTGTAATTATCTCATGTTGATTGAATGCAATAAAAAATTGAATATGTTTGCTTTTTTTTTAGTTTTATGAGTTGTTCTTATTTGCAACAAAGGTATGTTGCATTGT
Source organism: Sequoia sempervirens (assembly GCA_007258455.2). Taxonomy (NCBI): domain Eukaryota; kingdom Viridiplantae; phylum Streptophyta; class Pinopsida; order Cupressales; family Cupressaceae; genus Sequoia; species Sequoia sempervirens. Next base: position 223,133,698 of record VDFB02000002.1, read on the forward strand.
GTGTTTATGAGAAGCAGTTATGTCTTGCATCAAATGGTATTAGGGCATGTGTGTGTGCTCTTGAGAGGTTGATTTTTATTTGCATTAGTTTACATGGGTTTGTTGGATGTTTTGGTTGTGTTGCTGATATGTGGTTGTCATTGATGTCAATACTATTAGCATTGGTTGTATTAAAAATTGTATATGTCAAGGATATTGAGAAAATTATAATAAGAAGTGTTATAGGTGTTTAGTGGAGAAGTGAAGTTCAGCTTGTCAGTGTGTTCAACACATTGATGATCAATTGTTATGGACTAAAGGGTTTCTTGCTAAGTGTGTCTAGTTTATCCATGTCAAGTTTTAGAGGTCCACGTGAAGATTTGTATTCTACCAATTTTTCTATTGCTTCAGTTTGTGTTCTTGAATGAAGATCGGGTGATTTTTGTGAGTTTAGATGTTGTAGATGTTTCTTTGGTGCTTCATGGTGATTGTGGATGTTTCTAGTTCATACTCTATCTATGTTGCATTTCTATATTAATCATTGTGCTCATGCTCTGAGATTTTCTCTTTCGTGTTCATGTTTTTCATATTCATGGCTGACTAGGTGTTGAAGTGTGTTGTGGATCCTTAAGGAGAAATTAATTGAAGTATTTTTTGTGTTGGAGTTGTTTTTTTGGGTCTACACTATGTTGTGGCTAACCTTGGTTGATTCACATAAATAATTCTTATGTATTTTTGGCTGATTGTTTATAATTATTTTATTATTTCTTTGTGGCTGACTGGAAGTGATGTAATTCCTTGTTGTAGATATATAAGAGTGATTTGTTTTTTCATTTTTGGAGGAGTGTTGATGAGTGAATGTGTGTGTGTGATTCTTGTGTACAAATATTCTTCAGATCATTTGAAGGCAGAGCAAACTATGAAGAAGAGTGAAGAAGTGTTGTGCTTAATTGGAACTGTAATTAGGAATTAGCAGATGTTACTTTCTTAGTTCATAATCTAGATGGTTTTAATCTGAATCTTTCTTGGGCAGTGATCCCTCTTGTAATTGAGTAGTGAGCTATAGGTAGTGTTCTTGAATGCATGTGCATTCCCATTCATGCTTCTTTATACTTTTAGCAGGGTATAATATTGTGGACTAACCTCTACTGTGGTTTTTCTCCTAAAAAGGTTTCCATGTAAAAATCTTGGTGTTCACTGTGTTTTTCATGTGTTGATTGTTTATGGTTTATTGTTCATTCATCAAATCTAAGATTAAGTTAAGTTAATTGTGGTAAATTTTGAATAATATAACAATTGATTCTCCCCCCTCTTAGTTGTTTGTCTTTTTTTTTTTTTTCCAACAATTGGTATCAGAGCAGGTTCCTCTAAAGAATTTTAAAAGCTTGAGGTGATCTGAGATGGCAACATACAAGGAAAATCCTAGATTTGATGGAAAAAATTACTCTCTATGAAAATACAAAATGGAATGTCATTTTAAGTGCATTGGTGAACCTTTCTAGAAGATTACAAAGAACAGAAATGCTATTCCTCAGAATGGTCCTTCCACTCTTGATGAGATTAAAGAGGTTGAGATTAATATCAGGGCTATGGAAGCTTTGTTGAGTGCTCTACGGATTCAGAAATGAAAAATGTGATGGATCTAAAGACAACTCATGAGTTTTGGAAGTTGGAGACTTTGTATGAAGGAGATACACTTGTGAAGGTTGCTAAGCTAACAAGTTTGAAAGGAAAGCATGAAAACTTGAAGATGGATGAAAATGAAAATATTTCTTATATGCAAAGAGTGAATGAACTTGTGATAGGTATTAGATGTGTTGATGGTACCTTAGATGAACAAGAAATTGTGGCTAAAGTACTCAGATCATTTCCTCCTTATAAAGAAAAGGCTCGTGCTATTGAAGAGCTCATAACAGTAACAATTATGACAAGAGATATGTTGATTAGTAAACTTGTTGCATTTGAGTTGAGGGAATTTGGTGATTTTTCTCCCAAGACTAAATCTGCTTTTAAGGCTTATGTATCTGGAAGAAACAAGAAAAGATATGATATGAGAGAAAGTTCTAGAAAATCATTCAAGTATGAGGAAGATATGAAATAGCTTGAAGAAGAAGAAAAAGAAGTAGAAGAGCTAGAAGCATTGATTGTGTGGAAAGAAGGTAGAGGACAAGGTAAGTATAAAGGAAATTTTCCTATTAAATGTTTCTCTTGTTATAAAATAGGTCATTTTGCTTCAAGGTTTCCTGAAAGAGTTCCTTGGTCCAAGCCTTACAAACCTAAATTTCAAATTAAATTATATTATGTTGAAGAAGGTGTGACTGATGAAGAATCTAATAAAGAGAATAAAAATGGAGATGAATGAGCTTTCATTGCTATCAAGGAAAATAGTCTAGTGGCTACCAAATCTGCTAAAGATGAGAAATATCTTGTAGTCTGAATTGAAGAAAATGATGAATCATGTGTCATTGATAGTGGATGCTCACATCATATGACTAGTGACAAAAGAAAAATTGTAAGTCTAAAGAAATATGATGGTGGGGTTGTAGGATTTGGAGATAACAATACTAGTGTGATTCATGGTACAGGATTTATTTCTCTTGGTGGTAAACATAATACTAATGATGTCCTTTATGTTGAAGACTTGAAGCATAATATGTTGAGTGTTGGATAGATGGTGGAAAAGTGTTATGATCTTCAGTTCAAAGATGAAAGATGCATGATATTTAGAAGACAGTTATTTGCTCCCCGAACCCCTCAACAGAATGAAGTTGTTGAGAGAAAGAACAAAATAATTCTAGATGTTGCTAGAACAATGATGTTAAAAGGAAATGTGCCTCACATCTATTGGAGAGAAGCTGCAAGCACTGTTGTGTACACTTTAAATTGGGTAAATGTCAATGGTATTTTTGGTAAGACTCCTTTTGAGCTATGGTTTGGTTATAAGCCTACTATTAAGTATTTCAAAATCTTTGGAAGAAAGTGTTACATTAAGAGAGATGAGGACATAGGAAATTTTGATGCAAGGAGCGATGAAAGAACCTTTCTAGGCTACTCTACTAAAAGCAATGCTTATCATTGCTATAATAGAAGATTAAAAAAATGGTTGAAAGTACAAATGTCATAGTTGATGATGACTCTTTTAGATCATCCAAATACTGTGGATATGATTCAGATGACCAACAAGCTAGTACAAACCTAGGGAAGAATGCTCAAGCACAGAATCAAGTTCAAATTGTTCCAGTGAATCGAGATAGTCAGGAAGGAGAGACAAGTGGAAGTACATAAGAAAAATCAGAAAAACCAGAAGTGTGAGGGAATCCTAAAGTTCTAAGGTATGTAAGATTAAAACACTTTGAAGATTAGGGTATGTGCAAGATCATGATGGGCCAAAAAGTGGTGATATGATGTGTATTTGTAAGGTATGTGGCTGACAACTTTCTTTTTACCCAAAATTGATCAAACAAAAATAGTTTTTAAAGGAGATTCTTAGCTTTCCACCAATATAAATTATGCTTTACTTTGAATTTAATAAATAATTATTATTCATTTTCAATTTGAATTATGAGTAAAGACCTGATTGATAGGTTGATTGAAAAACATCTATAGCTTTCAAATGGTATCACATTTTTTGAATCCAAAACATGTGTCACATTCTATGCTTTGAATACTATATGATTAAAAAAAGTAAAATTAAATTTTATGAAGTTTTGACCAAAGTTAAGGTGGCCAGACATGATTTTTTGTAGTTTTTAAAAGTTGTAATAAAATATTTATAATTAATTATTTACTTGGAAAAAAGTTACAAAAAGATAGACACCTATATTATCAATAGAGTCCTCTACTTATATCTAAAATATTATAAAAATATATTATCATTTTATTATGGTTAGGGTGGTCAGATAGACACCTACTTCTTATTTTTTCCTTGAAATTTAAGTTCTACTGCATTGAAATTTTAAATTTTTACCAAATAGATTTTTTTCGTTTAGAAACTACATTCAATTTTCCACAGACTTTATTCTTACATATTTTTGAAAGAATATAGATAAATTATTCAAATTTTTACGTCAAGTTGCCTAACTCTGATTTTTCTAAATTCTTTGCCACTTAAGGGCTTTTTTTTTTCATGATGATCCTGTTCATACCCATTAGATTATAGGAGATAATAATAAAGGTGTGTAGAATAGAAAAGGAATTGCAGAAGAGTATTGCTTGATTTCCAAGACTGAGCCTAACAATGTCAATGAATCTTGTAATGAGGAACACTAGAATGATATGTTGGTGTTCCAAATATCCATAGAACAATTGAATCCTAAAGACTTAGCCAAGGTCTTATTCTTAGACTCAAAGGTTGATTTGACCAATTGACAAGATTCAGTGAAAAGACTAAAATCTTCTACACTTCTGGCTCTGTAGGACCAAGGTGGGTGAACCTACATAATGCTCAATAGTTAATTCACTTACACACAGACATTGTTTTTTAAAGGAGATAACTCCCAATGCAAATGCACCAAGGGAAGCATTGGCAACTTCAAATTTGGCTACATTGTTAGTAATTCAACACTCATTCAGCAATTGGAAAGTGGGACTCAACACCAAACAACAAGGATATAAAGTAATTTTGAATTTATAAAGTTTTTCTAAGATGCACGAAGCTGCAAGATAAATCAGTGCCTAATTCTGGGCCATGGAGTCAAATTCATGAAGAGAATTCATCAACAAACAACCTTCAGCTAGTGGATTCACAATTGTTAATGTATTACACTAACATATCATCTCTTGTTATCAATCAAATTCTTCTTATAAATCCAACCTGCACACTTCAATCACAATTATCTACTCAAAACATTTAACTATTTCATTGAAATAGACTCATAAAACAAATAAAAAAATCTCATTAAATTGAAAAGCCAAACTCAAAGATACTTGATATTATTAAATTTGAACAACTAAAAATGTACAAATTTGGAGACAATTTGAAGATATTTCATGAATATGCAAATACTTTGAAGACATTCATGAATTCCCTACACAATCTAGCTAATATTTGCTTATGAAATCTGAATTTACAGCTTACAAATCAAAAATGACTTAGAACTTAACATGTCTATCTACCCAATCCAATTTAGAACCTCAGAATCAAAACAATGAGAAGAGAAGAGAATAAAAAGAAGAATAAAGAACTCCAGAAGTTGATCTAAAAATGCCATCTGGCAACTCCATTCTCATTGATTTGCAACAAGAAAAGAATCTCTCATCTCTCTTCAACAAACAAAATTTGCTCCTAAAGTTTCCTTTGCACCAAGTTGATTTGCAACTGAAAATTTAATCATGTGATGAATTCCATCATTTACCAACAACTGCAAAATATCTCTACCTTCCCCATGAAAATTTTGTTTCTGCCTCTTTACCTATTTTATTTGCAGCAACATATTATTCTCCAACACATAATATTACTTATAAAGTGAATATTAAATTCACTTTATATCCCCATACTTTTAATGTTTTAAATCTAGCTCACTCTCTCCTACCTTTTAAATCTTGACATGCCCCTTCAGATATTGTACTGTATATTTAAATTATATTTTCCCTTTAGAAGGCCTCTAAATATTAATTACAAGGCAAACTTTACCCGTGTCCCTTTATTTCCCAGCAAAAGAAGGCTCATGTGCATGATTGGTCTTTATAATCAACTACAGATTTGTCTTACCTTAAGTTTTAGTTGGTTGCTGCTTTTAGTGGCTGTACATGACTGTGTTGTTGGCTGCTAGCCTGGCAGTTGTTGGCTGTGTTGTTATCTTCTCTCTTTTTTGGCAACTTTTGTTGCCTTTTGGTATTATTAGCATTGTTTCAATATAAAAAAACTACAAATTTGTCTTTTATTAATTTTTTTTTTTTGCTTTTAAAATCTTCATTCAGATAATTAAATATATTCATATCCGTGTTCCTCTTTCCCTTCTCCATGGTGAAAATAATATTGAGTAAATAAAATCTACCCATATTTCACTGTTCACTCCACACTTGAATATTCAAAATTAAACATGTAAAAAAGTTTTTTTACAATTCCCATTTACCTCATTCGTTAAAGTGTTTTACCTTTTTTAAAACGAATGAACCTCCTTTTAAATATTTCCATCGAGCAAATTTATTTTTATGTTTTGCCTTTGAAATTTTTCATCGGGCCTCTTTAAAACATTTACCCGTCCACTTGACATGCCCTGGGCCCTTAGCCACGTGCCTGAATCTCGCTCATCATGTGAGAATTAAAAGGATTTCTATTTAAAATTGTGAAGTAGCGGGGAGCGGTGGGGATTTACCCCATCTCGATGCTCTTCATTTAAAATTCTCACCCGATTTGTTTTTTTCCCATTTAATATTTTGCATCGGCAAAATACTTAAACATTACTCATGCGTTTAATAATGTCTTGGGCCCACATTTTGCCTATCTCGCGCACCTCGCAAGATTAACTGGCAAGCATATTTTTCTAGCGGGACAACGAGCAAGAGTGGAGATTTGGCTACATTCTCATATTGCTTCTCCACCATTGATCTTATTTCTACCTGTTTCACTGTTGCCCTAATATCTTTTGTTGCATTTCTCGTGCCCTGCAAGTTTTCATGGAAATCGAGGCAGCTCCTCCTCTGCTGGTTCGAGCCTCCCTGCAGTCACGGGATTCCTTGAGACCACCTCTTAAAGACGTTTTTCCAGACAAAATCATGTGCTTTGTCTCTGCGTCGATGCCCTCTTTTCTAGTTGCATTTGTTTCCTTGTTGATAGCTTCATTGCCATTCCTCTGTTGATGGTGGCGTCCAATTAACAACAAAACATATCTTATGTGTATTGTGCGTTCCTTTAAAATGTATTTTCTTCAACGTTGCTAAGGTGCTATCAACAAAATTGTGTTGTGTATTGCTGGTGATGGCATCAGTGGCGAATTACATTTGCTTGAAAATTGCTGAGAACTCAACTCAATGGCCGTGCATTCTTCATGATGAAACCATATTTTTGCTATCATGCCTCCCCATTGCGTGACTCTCTAAAGAGTTTTTTTATGCGCTTTGGTGGATGTGCTTCCCACTATGGGTGCTGGCTTCTAGCACGTTTGCTTGAAAGTTTCTATAACCTTTTCAACATACATATTCTACTTGCTTTGGATGGCATCCCATTTAGCATGTTGCCTTGAACTGCTTCTGCTATGTCGTTTTCTTTGATGAATCTCCATATCACCGCTGATGGTGCGGGCCCTCTTTGTGTTTTGTTTTCTATGTTTTTATGCCTTAATGGACGCCCTATTCATGGTGTGTTTGCAGCTGCTAGCACTCCCAGTGCACTGCCCTCAATAATGGCGTCCTATTCCAGCATTCCAGCATCTTACATTTTATGCATTTATGAATGTCCCTATCCTCCTCTGGCACAGTGGCTGAATGTACTTGCTTTAAAGTCTCTGAGATATGATGATGGCGCCAAACCTAAGCCTGAAAAAAAAACATCTTGCATTGACCTCCACATTTCAAATGCACATTCTTGGGAGTGTCAAAGATTCTTTAATAAATGCATTCAGTATGAAGGCTATGGTGTTTCAGCCTCTGTAGAAGTTTTGAAGACTTTTCAACAAGTCTATGGTGAAGTGCACCCCATTCCATGCACTGCCCTGCCAGTTGCAAAAAGTTTCCAAAGTTTCTACCATAGATGATGAGTATAGTACTGTAAACAGGGCATCCCATTTAGCAGCACATGCTGGAGAACTTTAAAAGGCTTTTCAACACCTATTCTGTATATATCTCGCAGCCACAATATTCCTATTGACCACATTACTTGAGGGATTTTGTCAAACAGTTCATACGCCATGCTTTTCAGTAAAGACATCTGGGCATCATTAACTCCTTGAAATATTACCTTGTGTCACAAATATTTTATGAACAAAAGCATGACCATGTGGCACCCAAGAAAGTTTAAGAGTTGCTGCATTTGAGATTTTTCATCATTTACACATTCTTCATGAATAAAATTTAGACTCTCAGTATTGATCTTGTGCCTCACCCTCTTTACATGTTTCCAAATCATCAAGAAACTTAAGCAAGGTTAGTCTGTAAAATTTTTTCCTTTTCAATGACATGCATTTGTGTAGTCAACCAAACAAGATTTGAAGAGTTGTGACTTTATCCCAAGCTAACTCTAAATGAAACACCACCTCCCTGTGCACTTGTGCTCCATAACATTGAAGTTCTTGAATTCAATTATTCAGACAAATTTCATGCCTTATGTGTGCTTCCATAATTTACTTGCATATGTTGCCTTAACTGCAAGAAGATACTAAACAAGCATTTTACCAGCTCTTTGAGACATTTATCAATTATAATGGCACAATTATGCAAAGCAAGTCGGGTCCCCATGTGGGCCAGATTAAAAAAACATTTCATTTTCAAACAACTTTTCTCCTCAAATTGATCTGGAACAACTTCAAAATGCATCAAAGAGGAAAAGATGAAATGGGTTTTCATTAAGACACATTTGAAAAATAGTGAAAACTGGCTAAGTTAGCTCTAGAATCGGCTTTGAAAACTGGTCAAATGATCTCGTGGAGTCACAAAAGCTTGCAAGCATGTAGGCATCTATCTTGAGAATTGAATGCAATAGACAATTCAGAAAAATGAATCACGAGGTGAAAGTTATTAACTGTCAAAGTTGTTCAATTGAATTTTCTGCAACAAACAACTGTTCGTAACCAATTAAAACTCACCCAATCACCTCGTTGCAAAAATATCAAATCAACTCCTGGTCAGCTACCATTGGACATAATAGCTCATTTTGGTGCAATGAACACACATGCAAGAGGGCTTGGCTTGAAACATCTCCTATCAAAATATATTGACGGTCGAACTTGACCTCTCAGAATGGTTTCTAAAAATGCAAATGCAAAATAGGAGAAATTGCATTCAGTTTTGGCCTGCTAAAAATAGCAAATCAAATCATAAAGCTCTGAAAACTAACATGTGAGCTCATCTTCATATGGAGAATGTAATACAACAATTGTTTTAACTTGACAGTCGTCTAGTTACAAAATGAAAGCTCAAACAAGAGGCTACTTTGTAAAACTGAACGTTGCAAACAAGAGAAAAGTGTCGAAATCCTCCAGCTTCACTTTTCGAAACCCTAACAAAACTCATTGTAGGAAGTTGAAAATTGACATGCATGTTTGCATAGGACACATGAATGGGCCTGCAAATGGGATTGCATGAAAATCAACTGGCTTCAAGTTACGACCTTCCAAAGTAGGTCATTCGGGTAGATTCATCAGGTGCACTTCTGAAAGTGCAAAGGAAAATTTTTGAAATGGGAAGTTTAAATTTGGGAAATTTGAAAGTGCCAACATGATACATGGATTCTTTTTCCTAGACCTAAAGATAAAAATGTGATTGGTACTAAATAGGTCTTTTAGAATAAGTTGAATGAACAAGGTGAAGTGGTTAGGAATAAAACAAGACTGGTATTTAAAGGGTATTCACAAATGGAAGGTATTGATTTTGAAGAGACCTTTGGCCCTATTGCCATAATTGAAGCTATAAGATTATTTCTTGCTTATGCTACATACAAGAACTATAAAGTCTATCAAATGGATGTGAAATCTATTTTTTCTGAATGGTGAGTTAGAAGAAGAGGTATATGTTGAACAACTGGATGGATTTCAACTAATTGATAAGGAAGACATGGTTTTCTGATTGAAGAAAGTTGTATATGGGCTCAAGCAAGCCCCCAAAACCCGATATGCTAGACTGGATAAATACTTATTGAAGCTTGGATTCAATAAAGGTATTGTTGACAACAACTTGTATTTTAAGTTGGATCACAATAAAGAGTTGATTATTGAAGTCTTTGTTGATGACATTATTTTTGGAGGAGATGATGATCTATGCATGAAGTTTGTTGATGAAATGAAAAGTGAATTTGAGATGAGTATGATTGGAGAGACGAAATTATTTCTGGGATTGCAAGTCACTCAGTTAGACAATGTGATTTTTATATCATAGTCCACATATGTGAGAAAATTGTTGAAGAAGTTTGGCATGGAAGATTCAAAGCCAGTTGGTACACCCATGGTAACCAGATGCAAGTTAACATAGAATGATGATTCTCCTAAGGCTAATCAAATAAGAAGTAGGTCAATGATTGGTGGATTGTTGTACTGAACTTAGACCAGACCAAACATCATGAATGTTGTGTGTATGGTTGCTAGATTTCAAGCTGATCCAAAAGAATCTCATGTAACTATTGTTAAGAGAATTTTTAGATATCTAAAAGGAAAAGTTGACTTCGGGCATTGGTATCCTAAATATGATGATCTTATCCTGAGTGCCTATACTAATGTGGATTGGGCAGGTGATGTAGATGATAGGAAACACACTAGTGGTGGCACCTTCTTCCTCGGGAAGAAGCTAGTGTCTTGGTTGAGTAAAAAGAAAAATTACATTTCCCTATCTACTGCTGAGGTAGAGTATATTGCTGCTACAAATAATTGTACTCAAGTTTTGTCTATGAAACAGATACTAACATATATTTGAGTAGTATATGATGAACCTAATGCTATATATTGTGACAATTCAAGTGCAATAAACATATCCAAGAATTTGGTGCTACACTCTAAGACGAAGCATATTTCAATCAAGTTTCACTTCTTGAGGAAGAAAGTGAGTGAGAAAGAAGTTAGACTGGAGTATGTGCCTACCAAAGAGCAGATTGTAGACATTTTCACAAAGCTATTGCCAAAGGATACTTTTGAGTATCTCAGAGAGATGTTGATTACCCCTCCTGATATGAACTAGAGATGCATTGGTTTGCATCAGTCTGTGTACTTCATGATCATATTCTAATCTGAATTGATGTTGTAGTCCCTGCTACTCAGGGGGAGTAGTCAGATATTCAAGTGTGCAGATATGTGGTTCAAAGCTTGCATAAAAGAGATCTATGGCATTGATGTCAAAGGGGGAGAAGAGCAATGTGAAAAATATTTCTAGGGAGAAGAGCCTTGTGGGAGAAGTTCATCGAAAAGAGTTGCAGAGAAGAGTCATAAACTAAGGAGTAAGTGTTGTGTTGATGGTATTTTTCACATCATGTGTTGCCATCAATGCCAAAGGGGGAGATTGTTGGATGTTGTGGTTGTGTTACTGATATGTGGTTTCCATTGATGTCAACACTATTAGAATTGGTTGTATTAGAAGCTACATATGTTGAGGATATTGATAAAATTATAATAAGAAGTGCTACAGGTGTTCAATGGAGAAGTGAAGTTTAGCCTGTCAGTGTGTTCAACACGTTGATGATCAGTTGTTGTGGACTAAAGGGTTTCTTTCTGAGTGTGTCTATTTTATCCATGTCAAGTTTTAGAGGTCCACATGAAAATTTGTTCAAGTTATGAAGATTTGTATTCTGACAGTTTTTTTGTTGCTTCAGTTTGTGTTCTTGAATGAAGATCAGGTGATTTTTGGGAGTTCAATTGTTGGGGATGTTTCTCTATTTTTTCATGGTGGTTGTGGATGTTTCTAGTTCATAATCTATTTGTGTTGCATGTCTATGTTAATTGTTGTGCTCGTGATCCTCTTGTGTGTTCATCTTTTTCATGTTCATGGCCAACTAGGTGTTGAAGCATGTTGTGGATCCTCGAGGATAAATTAGTTGAAGTATTTTTTATGTCAAGGAGCTATTTTCTTGGGTCTATGCTATGTTGTGGCCAATCTTTGTTGATTCACATAAATAATTCTTATGTGTTTTGGGCCGACTGTTTGTAATTATTTTATTATTTCTTTGTAGTCGACTAGAAGTGATGTAATTCCTTGTTTCGAATATATAAGAGCAATTTTTTTTATCATTTTTGGAAGAGTTTTGATGAGTGGATATGTATGTGTGTGTGTCCTATTTGAGAATGTTGTGCATATCATTTAAAGGTAGAGCAGAGTGTGAAGAAGAGTGAACAAGAGTGAAGAAGTATTGTTGTGCTTAACTAGAACTGTAATCAGGCATTGCTAAATGCTACTTTCTCAGTTCACAATCCAGATGGTTTTAATCCAAATTTTTATTGTGCAGTGAGCCCTCTTGTAATTGAGCAGTGAGCTCTAGGTAGTGTTCCTGAATTCATGTGCATTGCCAATTATACTTTTTTTACTTTTAGCAGGGTATAATATTTTGGACTGGCCTCCACTGTGGTTTTTCCCCTAAAAAGGTTTCCACGTAAAAATCTTGGTGTTCACTATGTTTTTGATGTGTTGATTGTTTATGGTTTATTGTTCATTCATTATTTATGAGATTAAGTTAAGTTAATTGTGGTAAAGTTTGAATAATCTGTGACAATTGATTCTCCCCCCTCTTAGTTGTTTATCCTTGTTTTTCCAATGGGTTTCAATCGACCTTGGATGTTTACAATAACTAAGGATTTTCTTTGTTTTTGTGGAAGTGTGGTGTGACATGTTTGTGTGATTTAGGGCCATGTGATGTGGTCCACCTTCATTCCTTAACACTGCAGGAATGTTTTGTTGTTGAACTTATTTGAATTTGCACATTTGAGGTGCATAGCTAACCTTGGATATTATTTTCAAGGTTGTGCATGGTATAAATAAGTGGTGAATTGATTGATAATTTGTGCATGAAATGTATATTATGAAAAGGTTATGTGAAGTGTGAAAGCATGAAATACAATGTTAGCTTTAATGTGTTAGACTATTGGAAGAAGTGAGCAGAAGATGCCTACATTCTTCATAGAGGCTACAAATATTCTGACGATGTTGTGGTGGATTTTTTTTTGTTTCTTTGAAATGGATTTCTCATTGTAACAATCTTCTTTCTTCTTTTCTATAATCTATAAGTGATTCATTCTTTCATTTGGTTAGTAAGCCCTCTGGTAGTGAGCCTATTGTATTAGATATTGCAATTACTTTATATTGTAAGATAATTCTCACTATGGTTTTTCCCTTCTTGGGTTTTCCACATAAATTTTGTGTTCTACTATGTATGGTGTTGTGTTTTAGTTTTTTTTATTTTCTTTCTTGCTAAATTAGTTTAATATATTAAAGGCTAATAAGGTTAAAAATGATCTAAATGTTAATTAGGTTTTGGATGTTTTAATAAACAACTAATTCACCCCCTCTCACTTGTCTTGTGCATTCAAAAATTGGTATTAGATCAAGGTTCTTTAGAATAAAGCTTAACTACTTGAGGTAGATCTAGGATGGTACACAATAAGGAGGTTCCTTTGTTTGATGGATCAGATTATGTATTCTAGAAGACCAAGATGGAAGGTTTCCTTGTATCCCTAGGATTTGGAGTTTGAAAGTCTATTGAAGCTAGATATACCATGCCTACAAATAGACTATCAACTAGTGATGATATCAAGGCTTATTAGAACAATGGTAAATATTTAGGTATTCTCTTTTTAGTGGTCTTTCCAATACAAAATTTTTGAAGGTAATGATTCTTAAAACTTCTAATAAGATATAGAAAAAGTTGAAAAATATCTATGAAAGAGATGATAAGGTTAAGCAAGTGAAGATGTAAAATTTAAAGATAATTTTTAAAAACATGCATATGTCAAAGGATGAAGATATTACAAGCTACATGTGTAAAGTAGATGAAAACATAGATTCTATCAAAGGTCTTAGTGGAAAACTTGATGAAGATGAAGTGGTAAAGAATGCATTGAGAAATATTTCTAAAACTTATAGTTATAAAGTTTCTACCATTAAGGAAGCTTGGGATTTAAGTAAATACACTAGAAATTAGCTACTTGTTACTTTAATTGATTTTGAATTGAAAGTGTTTGGTCAAAGTGATGCAAATAATGAGACTGCTTTCAAAGTTGGAAAATTAGAGAACAATGAGGAATCAGATCAAGTTGATCTTGATGATGTAGAATCATTATGCTTAAAGATGTCTAGTCAAAGCTTCAAATAACAGAAATAAGGAGAATAAAGGAAAATCAATTAAGAGAAGTTATTATGTTAAAGAACATGCCAATGTATCTGATGGTGAATTTGGTTATCTAGATGATGAAGATAATGAGTGCTTGTTCATGGCTCTAATTGCTCAAACTAATTTTTTTAACACCAAGATATAAATGAAGGAAAGTACTCCAAAAGTAGGTCATAATGTTGAAGGAGCTATAGTGACTACTTTTATGCTAGATAGGAGAATAATTTATGGATCATTGATAATGGATGCTTAAATCACATGATTGGTGACAAGAGTAAATTTGTTAACTTGAGAAATTTGAAGGAGGCCTTGTTAAGTTTGGTGATGATACATCTTCTAAGATATGTGGAAAATTTTAAATTAGCTTTGATTACAAGCATAATGCAGATGTTCTTTATGTTAAGGGTCTGTAATATAATCTTCTACATGTAGGAAAAATGTGTAGAAAAGGATATAACCTTGTATTTTAGGATAATGTTTGTGAAATTAGAAAAGGGTTCAAAAGTGTAGTTGTTATAAGAAGGACAATTGGAATTTTTTATTAGCTTAAGGGTGCAAATAGTTAGTGCTCTATGACTCAAATCAATGAAATTTAGCTATCACATAGAAGAATGTGTCACATCGATTTTGATAACCTAGTGAGGATTAGTTTAACTCAAGTTGTGAGAGATCTTTCAAAGATTGCAAAGCTAATCAATGTTGTCTGCAAGGAATATTAGATTGAGAAGCAAGATAGAAAGAGTTCCAAGGTCAAAGAATAATCTACTATAGGTACTTTGTATTTTGTGCATACAAACATTTGTGGACCTACTAGAAGAAGAATTTTTCAAGATGACAAGTATTTCATGCTATTAATTGATGATTATTCTAGAATGACTTGGGTAGCATTTCTCAAAAAAAGAATGTCTAGAAAATTTTAAGGCATTTAAAGCTATGGTTGAGAATGAAATGGATATGAAAATAAAATGGTTAACATATGATAGAGGTGGAGAGTTAATTTCTAATTATTTTAAGAGTTTTTGTGAAGATCATGGGATAAGGAGGAATTTTTAACTCCTAGGACTCCTCAGTAAAATGGAGTTTTAGAAAGGAAGAATATGATTGTTTAGGAAGTAGTAAGAACAATGATGAAAGAATAAAACCTACTAGAAATCTACTAGAAAGAAGAAATTCATATTTCATCCTACATACTTAATAGATCATAAGAAAGGAGAAAATATTCAAAGAATCCCTATGAATTATGGTATGGAAGGACTCCTATTGTCAAATATTTTAGAGTATTTGGAAGAAAATACTATATCAAAAGAGATGAAGAGAACTTAGGAAAGTTTTGTTGGAAAAACAAGGATAGACAACTAAGAGGCAGGGTGAATCAATTGTCATAGAATATTTAAACTCTTTCAAACTTTACTTAACTTAATCTCAGATTTGATGAGTGAATAATAAACTATGAACAATCAACAGATCAGAGACACAGAGAACACCGAGATTTTTATGTGGAAACCTTGTTAGGGGAAAAACCAAGGTGGAGGTTAGTCGACAATGTTAGACCTTGTTAAAAGTATAAGAATAATGGGAATGCGCATACATTCAGGCACACTACCTAGAGCTCACTGCTCAAATATAAAAGAGGACTCACTATCCAAAGAAAGGTTTGGATTAAAACCATCCAAATGTGAAATGGGAAAATAGCTTCTACACAAGCCTAATTATAGTTCTATTTAAGCACATAAAACCTTCTTCACTCTTCGCTCAAACTTCTTAACACTTCGCTCAATATTCTTCACACTTCACTCTACAATTGAATGATGTTCACACATACACACATAGGAGCACACCAAGCACACTGAGCATAATTTACACTGATAAAATAATTTCCCTTATGTATCTGTAACATGAGATTACATTGCTAGCAGTTGGCCATAAAGAATTAATAAAATAATTACAAATAGTCAGCCCAAAATACAAAAAGATTATTCATGTGAATTCGCTAAGGTTAGCCAAAACATAGTGGAGACCCAAGTTAACAACTCCAATACACAAATAATTCAATTCATTCCGTCTCAAAGATCCACAACACACTACAACCATCATGTAGGCCAAGAACATGAAAAAGTGGACATATAGAGAAAAATCTTTGACCATTAGCACACTAATCAATGTGGACATACAAAAAAGATAGAGCACGATCTAGAAGTATCCACAAACAACAATAACTGATAGAGAAACATCCACAACAATAGAGATTACTAGAAACACATAAAATTCACTCAGGAACACTGACAAAACCCAAAAAAATATTGTCAGAACATAACTATTCATAGCACAATCAAATCTTCATGTGGACCTTTGAAACTTCTAGTAGATGAACTAGACACACTCAATAGAAAACCATTTAATCCACACTAGCTAATCTTTAATGTATAGAGAGAAACACCTTCATGACTTTTATTGAACCATTGGGAACTTGC
Source organism: Sequoia sempervirens (assembly GCA_007258455.2). Classification (NCBI taxonomy): domain Eukaryota; kingdom Viridiplantae; phylum Streptophyta; class Pinopsida; order Cupressales; family Cupressaceae; genus Sequoia; species Sequoia sempervirens. The sequence goes on from VDFB02000002.1 coordinate 223,150,105, forward strand.
AATACTTTCTTTTACAATTTTCTTAATATCCTCGAAATATACAACCTTCAATAAATTAAATGCTAATAGTGTCAACATAAATGACAACCACATATCAATAACACAAACATATCATTCAACAATATCCCCCTTTGGCATTGATGGAAACACATTATGTGAAAAACACCATCAACCCAACTCTCAATCAACACTTACTCCTTAGATTCTGACTCTTCTTCCTTGACCTCTTCAACATGATCTCCTCACAAGACTCTTCTCCTTAGATAAGCAATATTTTTTCACATTACTCTTCTCCCCCTTTGACATCACTAGAAAAGATAAGCATTATCTTTCCACATGCAAGCTTTGAACCACATATTTGCACATCCAACTACTACCCCTGAGTAGCCGCCATAGAAACATCAATTCAGATCAAGATATGATCATCAAGCACATGGATTGATGCAAGTAAATGCATCTCTAGTTAATATTAGGTGGGGTAATCACCCCTAGCATCCCTTTGAGATACTCAAAAGTATCCTTCGACAACGGCTTGGTGAAAATGTCTGCAATCTGCTCTTTGGTAGTACATTCTCCAGTTTGACTTCTTTTTCACTCACTTTCTCCCTTAGAAAGAGGAACTTGATTGATATATGCTTGGTCTTAGAGTGTAGCACTAGATTCTTTGATATGTTTATAACACTTGAGTAGTCACATTATATGGCAATAGGTTCATCATATACTACTTTGATATCTTTTAGCATTTGTTTCATCCACATCACTTGTTTGTAGTTGTTTGTTGATTTATGAGCCATCAAAGAGAATCTCAGCCAAAAAAGCAATGGAACATCCTTATTTTGATGATCTTGACAAATGTCAATTCTGATTTGAAGCCATTATAAAAGAGTGTGTGAAGCTTAGCGAGGGAATCTCAAGTTACTCATTTGAAGTTAACCTCATCATGAGCACCTATGATGTAGACATTATAAGAGAATATTGAATGTATGAGTGATATTGTAAAATATCTATGAGAATAGAGTACCTAAGGCATTGTAATGAGATTTACTCAAATATTGAATTTTGGTGTAGGCGCACCAAGGTTATTGAGCAAATTTGGTTCATGGAAGTCTGAAGTTAGTTTTGTGTTAAATTGAGTTTTTTCAATTGAATAAGGTCATATTAGACCAATTTATAATGTAATAAGTCATGTTAGTTGGTTTGGGTCATTTTGGAGTTCATGTTGCATATTTATCAAAATGATGTAAAATTGCAAAATTTGAAAAGTTGTCAATGTGAAAAAAGTGCAAAAAAATGTAAACATTCAAAGGGAAGTTAGAGCTATTTTCATAGGTTTCTTAAGGTTTAAATATGTTGGGAACTTGAAGGAAGATTTTGTTGAAGTTTTTTGTGAAGGAAAAATAATAAAAAGCCCTGATTTCTATGTGTTTCACTGAATTTTGTTGTTGCAGACTATTATACTTGGCCATACAGAAGTATTATGTCCTAAAAAAATTTCCAATTGGTAGAGATAGGTGTTATCTATGTTTTGGATTTTGAGTGAAGGAAATTCATTGAGTTTTAAGAATTTTACTTTCAAATTATTGATTGTGGGCCTGTACAGCCATCCATAAGGGTTTGAAGACTACAAATGAATAAATGACTCATTCCACCTATTGTTTCTCTCTGTGGCTCAGTGTAATGAGTCTAAAATGGTAGGATGGGATGGAGCAATAAGATTTAGGAGTAGGGACATGTTTACGACTATTTTTGGTTGTTGTCCGAGAGGAAATTAGGTAAAATTTGGCTTTAAAATGGAGTTTTGATGTTGGGTTTTGGTGAAACTGTCTTAGGGAAGATTGGGAGATGATTGATTTGGAATGAGCAGGCATATATTGAATTGTTTGAAGATTTGGAAGGGTAGGGAAGGCAATTTGAGTTCCTGGGCATGATGCCTTAACTGTCAAACTGTATATTTTGAGTGAAATTTGATGGCTAGAGGAGGGAAGTTATAGAAAATCTTGGGGGAAGTAGAATTTGATAACCTTCAAGAATTTTTAGACATAACTAAAGGTTTTTGAGGCCTTGGTTTGCTATGTAGAAGCCTATAATAGTGTTTTTCAATAAACCCTTGAAATATTCCCCCTTAATTTTTTCCCAAAATTAACATTCAAATCAGCAACCAATCACTGATTAGTGTTAGCTCCAAATGCAAATAAGCATAGAAAGTAACTCTAACCAAGAATATTCACCAAGATCCCAATGTGGGCAAAGTGATAATATATGGTCAGAGGATCATTAGTAATAAACATAACTGAAATTACAATTCATCTACTGATGCAGGCATCCACAAGTAGTGGGGATAATCCACTTTTTTAGTGGGTAAGATTATTACATTATTAAAGGCGGCAAGCTAGCCATTTAAATCCTCACTTCCACTTATTAATGTGGGGGGAATACAGTCCACACAACCACTTATTTAGTAGGGGGAAACTTACAATTAAAGAAAGATGATTATTTAAACTCAACCACTCAATCGTGGGAGTATGAAATTTAAACTAATTGCAGCAAAATAAATAAATAGCTGTTAGTACTACTAATCATCTTTACAATGAATTAAATAGCTACAAATAAGAAAGATATGCCTCCAAATCAATCAATGGTTAGAGTAACACTTCCTCTAACTTTTACAATACAATAATGATATAAAAATGAAGCTCAAACCAGCATTATATTAAAAACTAACAAGTCTGATATAAAAATTTGCAATCTGGAAATGTCTATCAGCAAACAAAAAACTCATAAAAATGATCACAACTCCTTAATATCTCCAAATAAGCTGGAATGTTTTGCAAAGACCTTCTAGGAGGATGGCGCCCAAACTCAAACTACAAAACTGCATCAAAGCTCGAGATATTATTCTTGCACGAATCCCAAAGCACTCATGAGATGGTACGGCCCTGTAGAGGGGCGATTTCTCTTAGAAAAATTAGAAACTTGGAATTAAAATCTGAATACCTCCAAATATGGTTGCCATTAGCATAGAAATGATATGATAAAATACCCATAACCAAAATAAATTCATACCAAAAGCTGTAAATGAAAACCACCTTCAGTTGTGTATACACTAGCAACATAAAAATTGAAGTTCTCACCAAAATTCACCAATTTTGAAGCACAATCTGCTAGTCTGATTGAGGAGCAACAATAATACCAACTAGGTGTTATCTTTCAAACACGAAATTGGATTGCAACTAGGAGGTAAGCATCCCTCGAAGTAAAAAACAAGTTGTCATTCCGACAGCATAACATTAGCATAAACATTGGATGATTAGCTCTTCAAACAACAACAATATATAAGCTTCAGTTGGAAAATGAAGAAACAAGAACTCTTCAAATTCCAAGAAGTTGAATCACTTCAACTTCCAAAAGGGATGCCACCTTTTTGCATTTTACTTTTTGAAATAATAAAATGTTACTCAACCTCCTTTAGGCATTCAACTTCACTTTGCAACAATAAAAGATTTAATAAATCATTAAATGCACAATTGAGCCCCTTAATGGCCCCTCTTTTAAAACAACATGAAGTTATTACTCCTAGGCATGGGGTACAACTAAGAAACATGAAATTTGACTAAGTATAAACTCAACTCATGAAGAAAACCAAACCTAAAGCCAAACTGAAACTGATGGATAACAAGATGACTTGAGTTGAACTGCTAATGATGCCACTGCCAAAATTAGACTTACTAAAAATACCACTACCAAAAATAGTAAGTTTACCTCAAAACCAATAGAAAGTAGAATTGAGTTGGAAGCAAGACTTAATGAAAATGGAAATGCTAAATTCACACATCTAAGTAGCCTATGGATTTTTGGAAATAGGCTAAAAACCAAACGAAGAGCATATGGCCAAAATGGGGGAATTATAGTCCGCCTTTCCCAAAATTCCTTGTCCTCAAGCAATGCCACTACACTCCAAACTGATCCCATCAAAACAAATAGGATTCCAGGGTCCCACGTCCTTCTTTGAAAAGTCCCACCATGCTGAAGCTGCTCCACTCTGATCACCCAGTTAAAACTCTTGTGCCAATTCTGCTCTAACCTCCCCCTCCAAGAAGTTACTGTTCATGAAACTCAAACTGATAAACTAGGAAGGACTGAAATCATAATCAAACACTATCCCATGCCTAATAAACTCTGAGGAATTAACATCTACAATGTCAATGTCAATCACCATTCTAAGAACAATTAAGAATAATCTAAGCAACTCAAAAATATTCTCATCAACATAACTCCGCAAAGCATCAAATTGAATCACAACAACAAATGTGACTCCATCATAGCTATTTGCAAAGGTATAAACAACTCTTTGCATGGTCATAACAACTACATCATCCAAACTCCTCAAGGAAGAATAATGACTCCTTTGAATAACTCTGACATAATCAAGAAGCTTTTTGAAAACTTCTACCAATCTCTCCCCAAAAGACTCAAAAAAATTGAACCCAAACAAGCAAAGGTTCGCTGCCCCAAACATTAGTGCAAGAAATTGTACAAAGGAAACCACTAGAAAGAAACTTAAACATCATCCAAAATTGATCTGAATCACAATTAAACATCATTTCCCACTTTAGAGGGCATAAACCCTCACCGAAAAGAGATTGTGAAGAGAAAAAATGAATGTACCAGCTGCCCATGAAATCTGAAATAAACCAATTAAAGTCTAATTTTAGGAAAATCAGCATACATAGAGTAGAACAACTATTTTGACAATGGAAATTAGCATCCATAGTATCACAACTATTCTTGCCCAAGGTTGGAAACATTCCCTCAAGAAACTCCAACCCATCATTAAGCCATCTTTTGTTCAAAGTATCTCTCCAATCCACCAATAGATGAACCAAAGGAATCATCAAATGATTGGTAAAGATGGGGGCCACATCAAAGATTTTGAGAATTGAATCCTTATCTCTCCAAAGATCCTTTTTTCTACTTGCAACAATCTCCATCAAGCCATGTTGAGAATTCCAAGCATGAATTCCCAACCATAAATAATCTCCAACACATTGGGAAGAATTTCCAACATATCTCCAAGAGCCATAGTGAAAGTCTCGAAAACACGAATCCATGTAATCAGCTACAACCATCAATGCAAAGTTTGAACCTTTCATGACCAGCATTTTAGAATAATCACTCATAACAATGCACAATCTAGAAACCAAAGGGGCAAGTCTGAAAGTTCTCCCACAATTTGATGCATATTTCCGAGACTTGACCAAATCAACCAACTTAAGATAGGTGGCACTCTTCCCTTGGTCAATGTTGAGTGAAGACCAGCAAGTTCAAGTTTGGACATCATTAAATACTCATTTAATAACCATCCCAAGAGAGTGCTGCTTGACATATAGCTTGGATCCACCAACATTATCTTATACTTAAAACCATGAAATCATGCATGTCAAAAACATAAAACCTGTTACCAACGTCATCCACATAGAAATTGTCAATCACCTTATGATTTAAAAAATTATGTGAAGATGGTGGATTAATGTACACAATCATAGAAAAAATATTTCCTTCATCCCTTTCATTGTTGTCTTCATAGAATTCATGCACATCTTTTGCAACTTGAGGATACCCATCATTAGCTGCTGATCCATAGAATGTAGCATGATGAATATCACACACATTACCAGTCATCACATCAAGCTCGTGGCTGCAAGCTATCCCTTCTTGAGGCAAGTTCTCTTCCCAAATCAAGAGTTCACACTCTTGATTTACCTTCCAATTACCATCATCTTCATGAATCTCCTTAAAATTAAGCAAGTTTTCATCATTATGGAGTTCATTAATACCTTCAACTATTTGCTTGATCTCCATAATCCTTGTATCAGCTTCTTGTCCTTCAAGTGTGGCTACAATAGGAGTTTTACTTTCTCCCTTGCATAAAGAGTGATGAGCTAAGGAAAGATCAAGACAAAGCCTATCAACCTCATTCTCCTTCTCTTGATAGGCATCATAGGTTTCCTCTGCAAACTTAATAGCATGATCCCTATCTGAGAGCAAGTGCAAATAATTTGACTTTATGGATTCAAATGCTTCTTTGATGGTTCGTACCTTAGAAAGAGTTTCGCCACCCTTAACTCCATTCTATCTCTCTTCAAACTGCAACTCTCAATAAAGTTCTTCAATACAATTGTGTGTGCTATCAAATCTTGATAACACATTAACAATTTTCTCTTCTATAACCAATAAGTTATCCTTCAAAACTTGCAGCTCTTTAGGCCCATGATCATAATCAGAAAAAAGATTTGCTCATCAAACATCAACTTTTTTGATTTATTTTCTTTGACTTGATTCTCAAAATCAGCCTCCTTTCTAATCTTATCACTGCATAACTCCTAAATCGAAGGCTTGTCAACTTCTTCAAACAAATTAGTACCTCTATCTTGACCTTTCAAGTTCTCATACTCTTCTTGTGCGTAATTCTAAAAGGCATCCAAACCATTTGCTGATTTTAAAACATTCTTCTCTTCAACATAAAAAATCACATTCTCATTAGCCATTGCTACAACTTCTCCTCCAAAGATCGCTTCATTACTTGCAATGCAAACTGATTTTTGAACTTCATCAGGATCAAAGGGGAATTTATCCCACTCTGGTTCTTTATCATACCTTGGTGACATTGCGCCCGTATCCCAAATTTACGGGTTTGATTGCAATGATCAATAGGAAAGAGATCATCATGCTCCTCTTGAACTATTGACTCTTTGAATGAGTCACTCCTCAACCCACTTGAACTGAAATCTTCATCTATAACTTTCTCCACAAATGTAGTTTGATAATCAAACCCACTACTGTTAGGAACCGGATGAATAAAAACAAAAACATAAATCAAGCATGGAACAAGAACACAATCACAACACAGTGATTTACCCTGGAAAACCCCAAACTGGGGAAAAACTAGCAATGAAGATCTTCATAATAACCCTTAGCCCCAACTGGGCTAAACCTAGAGGCTTCAACCAGCCACCCATACAATGGAGTCACCAAGCCATTATATAGACTTCCATACATGCAAAACCATGGGCTCAAAACCACTTATGGTTAATCCACTAACTCTAACCCAAGAGCTAGTTTAACCCAACAATCCCCCCTTTAAACTTGGTCTTGGGGTTAAAACCAAACCCCCCTTCCACAAGCACATACCAGACCTTTCCTTTCAGGGATCAAGCAAGCCATACAAGGTCTTACAACCATCAGCCCAAATACATGTATTAAATTTTACATTCAACTCCATTACAATTTTGTTCTTGCTACAACCAACCTTGGCTGCGGGCACCTGCATACAATGACTTTAACCAGGCAACATGCCTAGAGCAGCAACCACAACCAATTGTGCACAATCGAGAGAAATCAAAATTCATCTTGAAAGCCAAATAAGACCTCCATCACAACTAGAATGAGTGCATTCACCACGTCGCTTCGTTAACATTCCAGCTGAACACATGCTCGAACTTCTCCCATTCTCCAAGGCCCAATCTTCAGCTAATTCCTTCATAATTCTTCAAGCTTTTCAGGCTAAGAAATCTTCACAGAAGAAATACCCAGAACCTTAAACACTAGGAAATCTTACATGCATCAACATGCAAGCACATACAAGCCACATGTGAGTCCATGCAAGTACATGCAACTCACAAACCCTGCACATGCAAGAAAAAAGAAAATCCCAAACCTTGCTCTGATACCACTTGTTAGGAACCAGATGAATAAAAACAAAAACATAAATCAAGCATGGAACAAGAACACAATCACAACACAGTGATTTACCCTAGAAAACTCCAAACTAGGGAAAAACTAGCAATGAAGATCTTCATAATAACCCTCAACCCCAACTGGGCTAAGCCTGGAGGCTTCAACCAACCACCCATATAATGGAGTCACCAAGCCATTTTATAGACTTCCATACATGAAAAACCATGGGCTCAAAACCACTTATGGTTAATCCACTAACTCTAACCCAAGAGCTAGTTTAACCCAACAACTACCACCCAAGACACTATCGTTGTAATGGAATAAAGAATAATCAAAGCTGGCTGCTTTGAATAATTTTTCATTCTTTTCTTCAATGGAACTATCACGAGTAGATGTGTTGCTGATTTTATTGTTAGCATCCACATACATACCAAAGAAGCCTTCTTGGTCACTTGTCATAATTTCTTGATTTGGAATTCTTTGGAAATTTAGGTCAACAATAAGTGGAGAATTATCCATCACCAAATCTTCAACATGATTCGATTTGAACTCAACCAAATCATCATAAAAATTATCAACATGAAGGTGGTCATAGGCTGATTCAATGAAACCACTAGCATTTCTTTCAATATGTTCCTCTTTAGCGAACTCTACCTGCACACTAGTACAACTTGAATCTTCTGTGTCATTTGTTTCAAGCTCTTCATCAGATGAATCCTCATTAGGACTCAAGACTATTGTTATGCTCTTTTTACCAAAACAATCTTCAATATTTCCCATCTCATGCAAGTTTATGGGTGTATTTTGGGACTCTAACTTAATCTCCTCATTTGCCAAGGTATCTTCGTTAACTGCCCTATCATTTTGAGGCAAAATGTGCACCTTGCTTGTGTCTTCTTCAGCACTAGTTGACTGATTTTCCTTTTCAATTTGCTTACATGTAGGCTACAAGCCACAAACAAATAATTTTGCTTCTTCCTTTCTTGATTCTTCAACCATGGCAAGTTTTGCTTCTCTTTTAATTTTTTTCTTGATGTAGTTGACCACACCCAATTTTTTCAGGTTTCACAACTACCACACAATTCAAATAGTAGTCAAAAGAAACATAATTCTTGAACTCATCTGACACACTCTGATATTCTGCACGGAATATGGAAGCATCATGTTCACATTCCCTCTTGAACTCTTCGAAAAATCTGCTAATGTCCATTGTGGCAACACTAATTTTTCTATTCTCCCCAACAGGATGGCAAGAACTTCTGCTCTAATACCACTAGGAGCTGAAATAGAATCTGCACTGACTTTCAATGTAGTATCGAAGATATTTGTCACTCAACTACCTAAACATGAAGCTCTGATCACAGGATGGCAGGATCTTCTGCTCTGATACCACTGAAATATTCCCCCTTATTTTTTTCCCAAAATTAGCATTCAAATCAACAACCAATCAATGATTAGCATTAGCTCCAAATGCAAATCAGCATAGAAAGTAACTCTAACCAAGAATGTTCACCAAGATCCCAATGTGGGCGAGGTGATAGCATATGGTCAGAGGATCATTAGGAATAAACAGAACTGAAATTACAGTTCATCTATTGTTGTAGGCATCCACGAGTAGTGGGGATACTCCACTTATTCAGTGGGTAAGATTATTACATTATTAAAGGTGGCAAGCTAGCCATTTAAATCCTCACTGCCACTTATTAACGTGGGGGGAAACTTACAATTAAAGAAAGATGATTATTTAAACTCAACCACTCAATCGTGGGAGTATGAAGTTTAAACTAATTGCAGCAAAATAAATAAATAGTTGTTAGTACTACTAATCAGCTTTACAATGAATTAAAAAGCTACAAATAAGAAAGATATGCTTCCAAATCAATCAATGGTTAGAGAAACACTTCCTCTAACTCTTACAATACAATAATGATATAAAAATGAAGCTCAAACTAGAATTATATTAAAAACTAACGAGTCTGATATAAAAATTTGCAATTTAGAAATGTCTATCAGAAAACAACAAACTCATAAAAATGATCACAACTCCTTCTAAATACCTCCGAATAAGTTGGAATGTTTTGCAAAGACCTTCTAGGAGAATGGGGCCCAAACTCAAACTACAAAACTGCATCAAAACTCAAGATATTATTCTTGCATGAATCCCAAAGCACTCATCAGATGGTACGGCCCTGTAGAGGGGCAATTTCTCTTGGAAAAATCAGAAACTTGGAATTAAAATCTGAATACCTCCAAATATGGTTGCCATTATCATAGAAATGCAATGATCAAATACCCATAGCAAAAATAAATTCATACCAAAAGCTGTAAATGAAAAGCACCTTCAGTTGTGTATACACCAACAACATAAAAACTAAAGTTCTCACCAAAATTCACCAATTTTGAAGCATAATCTGCTAGTCTGATTGAGAAGCATCAATAATAACAACTAGGTGTTATCTTTCAAACACGAAATTGGATTGCAACTAGGAGGTAAGCATCCCTTGAAGTAAAAAGAAATTTGTCATTCCGACAGCATAACATTAGCATAAACATTGGATGATCAGCTCTTCAAACAATAGTAATATATAAGCTTAAGTTGGCAAATGAAGCAACAAGAACTCTTCAAATTCCAAGAAGTTGAATCACTTCAACTTCCAAAAGGGACGCCACCTTTTTGCATTTTACTTTTTGAAATAATAAAATATTACTCAACCTCCTTTAGGCATCCAACTTCACTTTGCAACAATAAAACATTTAATAAATCATTAAATGCACAATTGACCCCCTTAATGGCCCCTCTTTTAAAACAACATGAAGTTATTACTCCTAGGTGTAGGGCACAACTAAGAAACATGAAATTTGACTAAGTATAAACTCAACTCATGAAGAAAACCAAGCCCAAAGCCAAACTGAAACTGATGGATAACAAGATGACCTGAGTTAAACTGTTGATGATGCCACTACCAAAATTAGACTTATTAAAAATAGCCACTGCCAAAAATAGTATGTTTACCTCAAAACCAGTACAAAGCAGAACTGAGTCGGAAGCAAGACTTAATGAAAATGGAAACCCTAAATTCTCACATCTAAGTAGCCTATGGATTTTCGGAAATAGGCTAAAAACCAATCAAAGAGCATATGGCCAAAATGGGGACATTACAACCCCTTAGGAATGGCATAAAGTGATGGTTTCATGTTTTGGTGCCATAGGAAGTGATTCTTTGATCAAAATTTATGGATTTGGAGGTTTTTATACTGGTAAGTGACTTTCCATGAAGATTGAGGATTGGAAAGATGTTTGAGTGGGTGATGATTTGTTAAAGTGACCTAATTGAGGTCTATGACAATGTAGTTGCATGATTTTGGAGAAGTTGGTCCAAAGTGACCTATGTTTCTTTTGAAATATGATTTGTAAGATGTTAAATATTGTCTAAAAATACAATTGGTTTGTGGGTTTCAGATTGGATCTGAGATTTTGGTCTAGAAACTAGGTCTATAGAGGTCTACAAGGGAATTTGAGTGAATTTGTGAAGAGTTTGAGAGATAGGTTTAAAAGCATTGAAAAATTGTTTCTAAAGGCTTGAATTGTGATTGTAGGTTCATTTCCTCCCTACTCTACATCAAAATTTATTGCTGCCCTCAAACATTTCTTATTCAAGCAACATAATCCCTTAACATGATCTAAATTGTAAAAGGGAAACAATCTTTGATGGCCTATTACCTGAATACCGTGTTGGTTACGAGAATTCCATTTGAGGAATTAGAATCACATAGGGAACCTCTACAATAACCTCTCTCATTTTTCATTATATTCGAGTTTTTTTTTCCATTGTGTCCAATTTTGACTTGATGGAAAAAGAGTTAATTGCAAGCAATGTAAAGTTGCAAAGTGGTGCAAATTTCATTCTACAACTCGTTTGACCAAATGAAATGTTCCAAAATTTCCAAATATGTATATTAATGCTATGCATGGTCCTCTTTCACACTTAAACACATAGAATTGCTTTGAGCTATGTTCAATCAGATCAATCCCTTAAGAGTCCAAAGTGCAAAATGGCCACAAACTTCAACATGTTGTTACTTTGATACCATGATGCTTAGAATCTTCTCATCTAATCCTATGGGATCACATTGCACCCCTCTACAATAACCTCTCTTGATTTTTCATATCTTAGAGGCATTTTCCCATGGTGGTGAATTTTCACTAACAAAGTTGCAATTTAAACCTTATTTCCTTATCTCCTAGCTTTTGATTTGTCAAATTGGCCCATGTTAGACCCCCTCACCATGCATGGTGAATTAGTCCCATACAAGTGGGACCCATTCTCCATGTGTGGTGAATGAGTCCTATATGGCCCCCATTTTGACCCTTGAGTAGAAAAAAGTGAAATTTAAAGTTTACTTTAATTACATGCCGGCCTATAATGAGGTATTATTGGGTACTAAGGCATAATTGTCTATAAATAAGTATTTTTATCCTAATTTTACATTTCATGTTCATTATTACATCTCTCATCCTTCATTCATCATCTATCTTCTTATCCAAGTCAAGAAAACTAAGGTTTCTTCATTAGAAGTCATCAAGTTAGCTTTCTAAACCATTCAAGGGACGAATATTCATGTATTATTGCAGAATTCCAAGATAATTCATCATGGAAAGGTAATTTATTCCAATTTTTCATGTTGCATTCCTTTCTTTCATCATTTTGGTTTAATTAACTAAAAGGGGTTTGACTAAGGCAAACCCCCATGCCCTAACATTCAACATATCTCTCTTTTGTCTTGTTTGTTTGTAGATTTAGGACTCTTGGAAGCTTGGAAATCATTAGAGGTCAAGTTATAAGTTCATTCAAGTCATCTCTTCATCATTCAAGTCAAAGAATCAACAAAAAGTTATTTTTCAGACCCAAATCTGACAATTTATGAAGAAGACACCTATAGAAGATAGAAGTGCAGATCTAGGCCTACAGAATCAAGTCCTGCCTTTGTAGATTCTTGCAGGAGGATTGATTCACCATGAATGGTGAATTACTCCCATATGTAGGCTTGAAAACTAATTTTCTCATAATTCAACTCTCAGCATTCAAAAACTTGTTTTCTGGATGTTTTCACCAGAAGTAGGACTAATTAGCCATCTATGGCGAATCAGTCCCAGTAACCATTAACAGTGATTTCAAGGACATTCCTGAACCTTCCAGTAACATCAATTTTCCTCCAGTTTCACTTCATTCAGTCTCATCAATTTATTTTTTCATTTTTCTAAGTTTCTAGTTCATTCTTGCATAACACACTGTGTGCATAAATCTCACTTTTGCATTCATTTTCAGTCATCTAGATTAGTCAACTGCATTTAGTTAAGTTCATTCACATTAAAAAGATTGCATACATTTTGATTTGAGTGATACATTAGCTTTTTTGGTCCTGTCTCTCTCCTTTTAGGTGAAAAACCCTAGAAGTGAAAGAGTAATGCATAGGGTCCAAAAAATCTATGTTTCAGGAACAAATATCCCGATGTGCTCTTCTTGTCATCTACATTTCCTGCCCAATCACTATCTATGTACCCAACTAGTTGAAACTCATTGGAGGTGGTATACATAATGCCATAGCCTTTCATGCCACTGACATACCTTAGAATTATTTTTCCTACTTGTCAGTGTGTGTACTTAGGTTTCTCCATGAACCTAGAAATTAGGCTTACCACGTACATCAAATTAGGTCTTGTAGCTATCAAATACATGAGGCTTCCAACCATGCTTTTGTAGAGGGTTGGGTTAACATTCCTACTACAATCCTCTTTGCTTAATTTTAGACTTGTAGATGTTGGGGTTGGGGCTGGCTTGTTGTCCAACATTCTAAATCTCTTCAAGATTTATTTAACATTTTTTTTTTGTGAAATAAAGATTTCGTGATCTATTTGTTGGACCTCTATAACTAGGAAATGTTTTAGAAAACCTAGGTTTGTCATTTCAAACTCATTTTTCATTGCCTCTTTGAAATCAACAATAAAAAGATTACTATTCCCTATGAAAATTAAATCATCTACATACAAAACAAAAATAAGAATCTGACCATTGGCTACCTTAATGTAGAGTGTGGGCTCACTACCGCTTTTTCTAAAGTCATTGCTCATAAGGTACAAATCAACTCTACTATACCATGCCCGTGGTGCTTGCTTGAGCCCATAAAGAGCTTTCTAGAGCCTATAGACCTTGTCTTCTTACCCTAGAACTTTGTAGCCAAATGGCTACTCCATATACACCTCTTCTTTCAATACTCCATTCAAGAAGGCTATTTTTATGTCCATTTGAAATACTTTCCCTTCATGCTAGGCTATAATTGCTAGGACTGCCCGCACTATTTCCAGCCTTGCAATTGGTGCATATGTTTCATTGGAGTCTCTTCTAGACTACTGCTTGTATCCCTTAACAACCAGCCTTGCTTTATGCCCTTAACCTTACCATCAATAGTACATTTGGTCTTATAGACCCACTCAACACCAATGACCGATTTCCATTTGGGTAAATCAATGAGCTCTTATGTTTTTTTTTCACTATAGCTTCCAACTCTTCATCCATTCCCTTACACCATTTTTATTCTTTCATGGCTTCTTCAAAATACATTGGATCACTATAAGAAAAACATAGAAAAAATCTGAATTCTCATCAAAATCATCATACCTTGTGTTGTCATAAATTTCCCTCACACTTCTAGTCTCCCATGCAATCAATGATGTAAGTGTAGGGTCATAATTTCTAGAGTTGCTTGACTGCTAGACTGATGAAGAAGACTGTTGCTATAAATTTTTAGAGCAAGTTCCCTACTAAAAGTTTTCGGCGCATCTACCCTACTAGAAATTTCTAGAGTAACTTCTCTACTGAGAATTTTTGGAGTTGTTGCTTTCTAAACTGTTACCTTGTTGTAGGTTTTTAGTGCATCTGCCTTCTGTAACTTCTTCCTCGAAGGGTATTGAGACAAAAATATCTATGTTGCTATCAACTATTTTATCCCATGACTCATTTTCAATGAATTCAACATCCCTACTAATCACCACTTTCTTGGTGATGGGATTGTACAATCTATAGGATTTGGATTCTTCACTATAGGTTATGAAAATGCATTTTTTACCTTTGTCATCAAATTTCTACCTTTTCTCTTTTGGCATGAGTGCATATGCCACACATCCAAATATTCTTAGATGCTCAACACTCCATTTGCATTTCTCCCATGCTTCTTTTGGGATCCTATCATGAACAACTTTTGTGGGGCACCTATTCAAAATGTAAACTATTATTGCTACAACATCCCCTCAATATTCATTAGACAAACCTTTTTCCTTTAGCATGCTTGCTACCATTTTCATGATGGTTTTGTTATTTCTTTCAGCCACTCCATTTTGTTATGGAGTACACAGGGCTATGAGTTGTCTCTGAATATCTTGAGACTTGCAATAATTCATAAATGCTTGAGAGATATACTATCCCCCTCTGTCTATTCTAAGGACTTTTAATATATAGTGGTCACTTTACTTTTTAGCCAAGGGCTTAAACTCCTTCAACTTCTCAAATGCATCTAATTTGTTCTTCAAAAAATACACCTACATTTTTCTACTATAGTCATCTATGAGTGTCATGAAATAAATATTTCCACCTAGGGTTTGGGTCTTCATGGGACCACACCAATCTAAATGCACTAGCTCTCCTAGAATTCCCTAATTGAGAGGGTTGACTATGTTGTTTACCTAGTATGTATGCTTCACACTTTCCATCGAGCTCTATAATTGATGGTAGGCCCCTAACCATATCCTTTTTAGCTAAAATATTTAAAATAGAATAACTTAGATGCCCATACCTCAAATTCCAAAGCTTGAATGGGTCTTGGATGACTATTTTGAAGGCTGACTATTGTATGCCTATTGATTGTGCTGAGATTTTCATTTTGAGGGAAAAAATTTGGTTCTTTTTCATTGGAACTATTGCCATAAATTTCTTGCTTCCATCCTTGTCATAGATGATGCATTCCCCTTTCTCCATTAGCACTCTATAACCATTTTGGACCATTTTTCCAATGCTCAAGAGATCGTGTTTCATGTCTGGGGCATAAAAGGCATCATGAAGCTATCTTTCTTCACCATGCTTGGTTTGTAGGCACACTATGCCCTTGCCCATGATTGGAACCTTTTGATTGTTTCCCATTTTAATTTAATACTTAATGTTGTTATCTATGGAGGCAAATAAATTTCTATTACCACTCAAATGGTTGCTACAACTGCTATCCAAATACCAAATTTCAATGTTTCCTTTTTCTATAAGATTGCATGTAATAAAAAATTGTGGCTGGTTTTCATTTTCAGCCTTGTTCTCGTTTACTACATTTACATTTTGACTTCCTTGGTCACGTTGCTTCTTCCTACATTCACTTGCATAGTGACCATACTTGTGATAGTAGTAACATTGCACATTGCTCTTGTCAGATCTCTAATTTGAGCTGCTATTTTTCTTTGTGTTTTGGAAGTCTGATTGGGAGGTGTTGGCCTCCTCTTGACTGTTTGAGCCTCCTATTTTGGAGTTCCTTCTACCTCTACCTCTTTGACCTCTTCCTCTGTAATTTCATCCTCTTCCCCTACCTCTCCCATTGTCTTGTGTTTTGAAGGCTTGTTCCTAGGAAGAATTTGTAGACCTATGTAGGTGTTGCTCATGGATTTGAAGTGAACCCATTAACTCATCAATTGATAATGTTGAGAGGTCCTTTCCCTCTTGTATGGAAATAACCACCGGGTCAAATTTTGTTGGTAAAATTCCAAGAATTTTCTCCACAATCTTCTACTCTTCCATGGTTTCTCAATTTAACCTCAAATGGTTAATCAAGGTGGAATCCCTTGTATGAAAATCTAAAATGGACTCATTGTCCTTCATCTGCATGGTCTAAAATTCTCTCCTTTATAGCTGGAGTTTCACTAACCTAACTTTCTCAATCCCTTTGTAGGTAGTTTGAAGTATTTTCCATGCTTCTTGTGCATAACTAGTTGCTGCTATTCGAGGAAAAGTAGCCTCTGTCAAGGTCGCCTCAATCAAACTAAGGGATTTTGCATCATTTTTTCTTGTCTCCTTCAATTGGTTCTTTTGAGCATTGCTCAATGTTGTAAATGCATTTAGGTCAATCACATATGTGAACCCATTTGCAACTAACTTCCACAAATCATTTTATACTAAAATGGTTTTCATTTTCTTTTCCTAGACATCATCATTTCTACCATTAAATATAGGTGGCTAGTGCCAACTCCTATTATCTCTTCCAACCATTTTGGTAAATGGGGGAAAATGCAAATAGCTATATAAAATCTAAGGTTTTTCTTCAGTACCAAGAAAAAATGGGGCTTTCCCAAATACCTAGAAATTAAGGTTTTATTACTACATGCCTAGGGACAAAGCTAGGGCTTAAAATATTGAATGCCCAAAAAACTTAGGGCGCTAATACCAATCTGTTGGAAAAATAAACCCAACTATAGTGGGAAATGATGAAAACACACAAAGCAGAAAACAAGACAAGGAGTCAAAAAATATATTTTCTATTTCATTCATTCACTAAAAGATTACATTAAAAAATTATAGACAAAACTCAAAAGCTAAATCTCTTTATCTTCTTCATACAAAATACTACAAAAATTCTGACGCACTGGAGCTTACTGTGTGCTGCTGCATGCTAGGGATATTCCAAAGCACTAGAGCACTACTCTCTATCAATGTCTTATACTACTACAGGTTCTCCTAAACATTCCCTTTTTTGTTTTGTTGAACATTCCTCCTTGTTTGCTGCTACAAAAATTAACTATCTCTATTGTTGAAAAATTATTATATTCTATTTTTTTGTCTTACTTGCCCTTTCCAAAATATATGGTGCTCAATTTCAAATTCACCTACCAAAATTAATTTTCTACTAGAAAAGCATTTACTGGCCAACTTATGTTAGACACAACAATTGGGGGAAACAATTGAAAACAAATCTCATCTGACTGGGCATTTATTGCATTTTCTTGTTGCTGCTCAAAATTAGATATTCCAACACTTATCATGATCTACTATCATAGACTCATAAGGATGGTCATTTTGAATTCTCTTCACCTATCATTTTGTATGAATGTTCCCATCCAATGAAATGCCCCTCCTTACACCTTCTGACAAGTACTCCATGAATCGACTCTATGGGATAGTGCAAACCTTATTCACCTCCCCACATTCCAGTCTCCTTCGACCACCACTATCCTCACATTTTGTAGCATTTCATTTCTTCCTAGTGTGGCTTTGACGGGTCTACGAGTTTTACCACTTCACTGCTTTCCCCCTCTATCTACTTTCAGTCACCACCTTCAATTGCTAAATCATGTTTATTAAAATACTTTTTGTTTAATGGAAGATGAGGCACTTTCTTTCAACTAGGAATTCAATTAGTCTCTTAACCAATCGTTCTTTTACAAACTCTTGATATTCCTAATTACAAATCATAAGTTGCAAGGAAATAAAGTCATATTTGTTTTCCACTGTGTCATAAATTAATTGGTGTCAAAATTACATCCTCCACAAATGACATTCAACTCAACATCATAGCCTTTCCAATTTTCCAATTGAAATCAAATCTCTAAAAAAATTAACTATTTGATTTTGAAAGTTTTGTCGTCAATTTTGGAGTAGAGATTAAATTATGTTTATAAAAATCATTTTCATGAAACCTTACCAAAATTTTGAAACTATCATTTTTTATGATGTCGATTGTGCTCCAGGATGCTCCTGCATCATACTCCCGGGGAAGAAAAGATTCCAGCGTCGCTTGAATGGAAGGTAGCAATAGAAGAGACATGTTTGAATTTTTTTTCCGGATGTCTCTAAGTCTCTACATATTGTATTCTTTGGAGAAGTTCCATGCTGCAATCAAACCTCAATTCTAAAAAGGATTCCATTTCATTTGTTGTAATTTTTCTTCAAACAACACTTTCTCCAAACTACCTTCTACCCAACAAAGATTCTAGAAAATGCACCCTCTCAGGTTTAAGTATGTTGTAGAAGCCCGAAATGGGTGCTTAGAATGATGGTTTGTACCAGAAATTGTTAAGAGAATTTGAAAGTTTAGTTGAGAAAATTGAGTCTGCTGACCTACAAGCTTGTCTAGGTGAAATAGGGAAAAACAAGCCAAGTTTGGGTTTGTGGATAGAAAAGTGATTTAAAATCCTCTTGAATTGAGAAAGCAAGGTGTTATCAACCTTGGTTGCATCATGAAATCAACATCAATCTTTGAACCAATGCAACGAGTACATTGCTTCAAAGAGGGGTAAAATATAGACACCTAAAAATGTATCGATGGATCACATTGGCTAACTAACATCATTTCATCTTGAAACCCATCCTCTTTTCGCTTAATTAATTGAATTAGCCTAGCTATTTATTTAATTACACCATTTGCATCTATTAACCTAATTCATCAAATTAGGTTAATTCACCTCTTTCACACTAACATTTCATCTTACTAAATTAAATAAATTAAAATATTTAATTTAATTTCCTAAGTCATCTTATTTAGTTAAATAAACCTTAGTTATTTAATTAAATATCATTCCATCTATGCCCCATTCACTAAATCATTTAATTTAATGAATATCACAAGTTTTAATTCCTCAAAATCCCCAAATTACATGATTAAACCTTGTTTAATTAGCAATTAAACTAACTTTCATCTAAGCAAAAACAATATTCTCTTGAACTATTCCTTATCCCCTTTTTGCACAATTAAAACTTTATTTTAATTTTCAAAATGCCTTTTTCCTCACCCATGAGAATATTCCAAAAAGAATATTCTTATTCCTTCATCATTTGAAAAAGGGATATTTTCACTTGGCTTCTTAAGTAAGTTTTAACCTTCAACCTTTTGAACAAGTCACCTTTGACCTATGTGAGTAGGTCAAAAGTGTGTTTGTTTGAGGCAAGAGTGGACCCTTCATTAGAATTTCATCATGCATTCTCATTCGTTGATGAGGATCCATGATCTATGCCTCTCATCTTCTTCATCTTGGATTGTTAATTGAACTTTTTAATCTCAATCCTTCTTTCCTCATTTTCTCTCCTATAAATAGGTTACTATTTTGGAAAAAAATGGATCCATCTTTCAATTGCAAACTTATGCTATTAAAATCACTTGCATCCATACTCTCAATTTACACACTTTTTAGCTTATATCAGTTCATTTTAATTGCATAATAGCTTAGAGCATCCATTATCGGCTTCCATGCATCCATCTTAGTTTGTATATGAATTATGGTTTCCATATTTTAGCATAGTTTTAGCTTAGATTAGCTTAGCAATAGGGTATGTGCAAGATCATGATGGGCCAAAAAGTGGTAATATTATGGGTATTTGTAGGGTATGTGGCTGAAGACCTTTTTTTAATCTAAAATTGATGAAACAAAAAGGGTTTTTAGAGGAGATTCTTAGATTTCCACCAATATAAATTATGATTTAATTTGAATTTAATAAATAATTATTATTTATTTTCTATTAGAATTACGACTAAAGTCCTAATCAATAGGTTGATTGAAAAACATCTATAACTTTCAAACGGTATTGTATTTTTTGAATCTGAAAGATGCATCACATTCTATGCTTCACATACTATAGGATTAAAAAAATAAAAATTATATTTCATGAATTTTTTACCAAGTTAAGGTGGTCAGACATACGAGTTTTTATTATTTTTAAAAGTTGTAATAAAAAATTCATAATTAATTATTTACTTGGAAACAAATTACAAAAAAATGTGTCAAATCAAGACATGAGTCCTCTACATATATATAAAATTTTATAAAAAAATATTAGCATTTTATTATGGTTAGGGTGGTCAAACAAACACCTATTTTTTTCCCTAAAATTTAAGTACTATTGCACTGAAATTTCAAATTTTCACCAAATAGATTTTATTTATTTTTAAATAAACCTAGTAATTTATAAACTACATTAAATTTTCTAAAGATTCTATTCTTACATATTTTTGAAATAATATAGATAAGTTATTCAAATTTTTATGTCAAGCTGCCTAACACTGATTTTTCTGAATTTTTTGCCACTTAAGGGCCTATTTTTTCCATGATGATCCTGCACATACCCAATAGCATAATTATATCATTCTTAGTATAGAATTATGGTAACTTAGCTTCCATCATGTTCATTTTAGCATAAAATATGTTTTCATACATCAATCAGAATTGTTTCATCGATTCTCTTTCATAGAATCGACTAAAACATGCTCACTAATCATAGGATTGGGAAAGGGTCATCATTTCACATCAGCACAACACCAATCCCCCAAGAGAATAAGTTTAAATGGATTAAAGTAGGTATTTCAAAATATTTTGTAGTTTTACATGTTAAGTTTTAATGGCTTCCACTTCTATTTACATTGAATGATTTTATTTGGACTAAGGTTTAGTGGTTAAATCACACTTTGATTCCTCATGGATTAAGTGTGGTTAACCCATACTAATCCATCAATCACATTTTTGCACTAGGAGGGCTTTACTAACTTTTTTTGATGATTTTCTATTAAAATTTTCCTGAGTTGTAGGGTTCAAGGCTAGAGTGACACTTTTGGAAGCTACAACAATGCTGTTTTGCTGCAAAGCAACACCCTTATGCACCAGAGCGATGCTACTATCCACCAGAGTGACAATTTTGCAAAACTTTCAATATAATTTAAAAAAGCATTGCCATAATTGAAAAAAATAATCATTATAATACAAAAGTGTTGCTATATTGATATAGCGACACTATCATTTTCTTGCTTTTATAGTCTATCTTAACATGGTCATATCTTGGTCATACATAGCTCTTTTTCATAGAATTTTTTTATAAAATGGGGTATAATTTCATGCTCTATGCAATGGTAAAAGTGTTTTTTATTTTTTATGGAGTTGAATTTTCCATTTTGCATCTATAGTCAATTTGTATTATAACTTGGTCTAGGTTTTAGGGTTTTAATGCTTCATTGTTTATCTAACCCTAACATCTTGTTTACTTGATTTAATCTAAAATTTGGAACATGGATTCCAGGTTTGAATAGGAGCATGGATCACTTAATTGAGGAAAAGGAATTCTTTTCTTTAAATCTTATAATTGTAACAAGTGTTTTGACACTTTTTGGGAAATTATAATCCATTATATTTTTCTTTGGTTTATGTTTTAGGACCACTAAATTTCCATTGGGTTTAAAAACTATAACATTAGGACCAACTAGCTTTCAATTGGGCTTAAAATTTATTTCCAAATTTGGTTAAAACTAAACCCTCACATCATTATTTTACTTTGGGTTTAAAATTGAACAAGGCAAACTTCATTTTCCAATTGGTGCTTAAAAGGAACTCGTCACTACTTTGAAGGGTTAAAACTTACAATTATTTGCTATGTTTTGTGGTTTTTAACATTGTTAGTGAATGTGTATGCAATTCTCTCATGCTATTTGGTGACCTTGAGAAACAAAAACATTCTCTAACACTTTGTAAAATCACCTACATCTTTCAATTTGGATTAAAAATGAACCCCTTTGTGACTATGTGAAAAAGGAATAGTGTGTGTTCTCTCTTCTTTTACACAAATAAAGATGATCAAACTATGGATGTACTTCCTCACTATTTTTTAACTTTAGAGGGCATGCCTTGGTGGGAAAAATTACTCACCCCAAGGGAATGACCCAACTGGTAATGAGCTAAATCCAAGCTACTCCCAATTGCTATATAAATTTGATTGTAATAGGAAATCTAAGCATTAGAGGTGCTCCTACAGACAAGCAAGCGATTCTTGCCTCTTGTGTCGCCACCTGAACGGGTGCCCTGATTAAGAACTAGTTTTTATAAAATCCAAAATCGCAACTATTTATCGGTGCAAGAAAGGTTATTTTGAAGCCACCTCACATCTATACTATTCAATTTTGGAAACAAAAAAATTCCTTTTAATCTTTGGATTTTAAGGATTTTGAGATTTGGTGGTCCCAAGAAGTGTGTGCCAAGAAAGGGGGAGCTAGTGTCACCAAATTTCTAATTGTTTTCATTTCCTAGTGTTTGGAGAAATCCTAGTGGGGACTCAACAAATATGGCAATTTCTATCCTAGGTTTTCAAATGATTGTGAGTCATTTTGACAACTTTCTTGGTTCCAAAATGATACAAAAAAAAACATTCACTATCTATCTCAAAATTTCCAACACTTTGGCCTAAATATGGAGATATCTTGAAATTAGCCTTGATATTACTACTTTTCCTAAGGATTTATCCTTAGATATTTCTAAATATCCCGACTTATATCTCAAATCCATATTTTCCAAAGATAGCATAGGAAATTGTGGCTTTAATCTCATGATTCTCACAAAATGGACATTGTGAAAGTTATGATGTTTTTGACATAAACATTTAGTTTGAAAACATAACCAAGACAAGTGTTTGTGGTAAAAATAACTTCATTAATCTAAGATTAAATCAAATTAACACCCCACATTGATGTATGTTCAAACTTTGAATCCCCCAAAACAAGAAAATTGAGACAAGAAAAGCATTGCAAAAATATTGAGTCTCACTTTACCAAAATCATTAGGTCCTATTTCAAAAATCATTTGAGTCCTATTTTACCAAAATCCTTGAGTCCTTAGGGTTTCTTCACTTAAGGGGTATAGCATGTTTCTCACTACCTTGGTCTTGGAAAACAAAGGTACATTGGTCAACATTGGGTCAAACATTTTACTCACCCCTCCATCAAATTTCATCCTTCACCAAACTTTGCAACATTTCAAAAACACCACTTTTTGACTTTAAAACTTCTATCAAACCAACCCCTAACTTGGCTAATTTGTCTATGAAACATATCCTTTTCCATGCATTTAGACAAGTTAGTTATCATCTTTGAATTAGTTTATCTTGAAGGTCATGAGTTTACCCTAAAGATTTCCAAGTTCATAAACATCCTTTATCCTAACATCCAAACATCAAATTCAAGTCAAAAGTGTTGTCCCAAAATGTTTGCAAAGATCACTCTCCACATCACCCATATTTTCACCCCCCATTATCATCGTTTCTCCCAAAAGACTTAGGGTATCTCTTTTACCTAAATTTGAGTCAACTAGAGAGTTTAAAAATTAAAAATCTCAACACAAGTCTCCCATAGGTGACCCACAATCTATGGTTACAACAAGACCACAACACAAGAGAATCATGGAAGAAACCAAAGTACCATCCACCACAAGTGATCCAACATCAAAAGAATTTGATTCAAGGAGATATTCTATCCCCTCACATTAACCCCAAGATCCATTGGGACCATATGAGATTGAAGACATCACAAACAACCCATTTGGACTTAGCATGGAAGAAATCATGGAATATCAAGCCTTAAAAAATATGGCTCAAATTTCCCCATATTTTGTTGCACAATCATTTACACAAGGCTTGGCTTCATCTATGATCGAACCAACTTCATCCCTTGTGCCAAGTCAACCCTTAACATCTAGTCTTGCAAGTAGACTAGGATCCAACCTTGGTCTCACTTCATGTCTAGGAACAAACACAACCTTGGGTATTGATAAAATAACCATTCCATTAACCACCAACCTTCCCAAGACACAAGTTGGACACCAACCTTTTACAAAACATTTACATTCCATGATTCCACAACAACCTCGATAGTTCAAGTGCAACCATCCTCATCCATCATCACAAATACCCCAAGTATTCCTAACATTACACAAGGTAATGTGAACCAAGTACCTAGAGTAGGAAAACAAGGACAAGTTAACACTCTCACAAAAAGTCAACCCTTGACAAGTGGTTCCAACAAACCTATTGACACATCGAAAAAAGTGCTTACCCAAACTACTCAAGTCAATCCACCATCTACTTCAAACCCATCTATCATTGATCCAAATAAAAACAAACCTAGTTACAAATCCCATAAACCAACATAATACCTTGATCACACCTAAAATACAATAAGGGAACCCGCTACCCAACATCCAAGGGAATCCTTTCAATCAGTTATAAGATATGAATGTGCCATTACCAACACAATATTTAATGGCATCATCATCTTTCCCCGTGGTCACTCTCAACATGCAAAATGAAATGGGATGTCAAACATACATTCCTCCATCTCAATCCACTATCTTGCAAGGAATGTTAAAACAATGGAACCCTCAACCTCTCATCAACAATTCGCAACCCACTCAAAACATCAATACCCACAATCTATCACAGATGTATCAACACCCAACTGATCCTACATTGCAAGCACATGCCCTAGCTTTATAGCAATCACAACAAGCTTATCAACAAGTCATCAAACAACAAAAAATCTAGCAAGCAGCCTTAGTAGCACAACAAAAAAAACAAGTAGCCTTAGCAGCACATCAACAACATCAAATAGCCTTATCAGCACAACAAAAACAAGAAGAAGCCTTAGCAACACAACAACAATATCAACAACAACAAGCCCAACAACAATTATTACAAGCCCAACAATATGCCCAACAACAATAATTGATTGTGCAAAAACAAGGTTCCCACTATAACCCTCGATAAAACATAGCCAATACAAACATGTTAGGAACATATACATCAAAATTGCAATCACCTTCATAGAATCTCAGACCATCGTACACCCCATACAATACCTTATCATATCAGAATACTACATACAACCCATATGTCATCCCAACACATGTTCTCCACCAGAACCTGAAATATGATCTAGCATCACAACTTAAGGCATTGTCACAAGAAATGTAGGATTTTCTAATGGGCAAGACAAAGAAGCCTAATACATAGAATCTATGCCCATATCCATTTTATTGAAACATCACAATGGTACCATTCCCTCCTGACTTTGAAAACCAAAAATTTGATAAATTCAAAGGGAAAGGAAATGCTATGGACCATATAAAAAAAACTAATGTCATGTGTATGAAGGTCACCTATAATGACTCATATTTGATGCGCCTCTTCCCGAAATATTTAACAAGTCATGCCATGGATTGTTTTTCATAGTTACCTCCAAGCATAAAAAATTTCCAAGAAATTGTTGAAAAATTCATAGATCACTTCTCCTTCAATCTTCACATGGACTTAAGCTTAGAAGAGTTTTATACTCTCAAAAAAAAAAAGGAGAATCTTTTGCCAATGTCTTGCAATGATGGAGGCAAAGAGCTAGTAAAAGCAAGTGGCCAGTTCCCAACAAACAAGTGGGCATTATCATAGCAAATCTAGACCCCAGTATTTCTTTCCACTTGAAGATGCAGTGCATTACATCTTATGACGAGCTTGTCCCTAGGGCCCTTAACATCAAGAGAGCCTTAATCTCATAGGAAAACACACAAGTATATAGATACAACAACCCATCCAATAGTTCTAATGACAAATCCTACTTTTTTTCTAGGAACAAGAATGTTACTAATGATGGTGTTGTTGATACAAAGGAGGTCTTAGCTACTCCAAGAAAAGAAAACATCCAAACCACAAACACTCAACATGTACAAAAAGGAACAAATGGTGCTCCAAAATAAAAATCTTTTTCCTTATGGGAACCTATGCAAGATGTGTTGAAGTAGTTGATATAGTCTAATCTTATCACAATCGCATATTTCTCAAACTATCAAGAGCCATAAGTCAAGCCTTGTAGCCATAGAGAAGATTATTTTTGTGAATTTCACGGATACAAGGGTCTTAACACACAAAATTGATTTAGAGTCAAGCATCTAATAGAAGATATTATTTAACAAGGAGACATTCATGTCGATCAAAAATCTAGGAATGAAAATCTAAAAATTTACACATGGCCTATGCCTGACAATACCAAAGCAAAAGATTCATGAAAGGCACCAACATCAAAATGTAAAAAAGTACTCATGATACCATGGAGGGACATATTTATTTATCACAACATGAGGAATCAAACACACATCAAGATAGTATTTTAAAACAAAGTCCAAACCCATCAACAACATGTTTAGCACTATTTTATACCATAATGACATCAAGTGGATATTAGATTACGATATCTCTCCTACACATGACTTAATGATTGGGCATGCTGAAGAAGTTCCAAATGAGCCAAAAATATCCCTTGTTTCACCCATACCCACAAACTATTATGAAGAATCCTCTACTGATGATGTACCATCCACCCAAGGATCATGTCAAGAGGAGGCTCTTGAGGATAACAAAAGTTACTCTGAGTCAAGTCAGGATCAAGAAACTGTATCTCAAAAGTTTCACCAAGAGCTGAGGGACATCTTCCAAACCATTTTAAACTCCAAATATGTCCCCGATATCACCCCTGAGATGTTTCTTTTTGATAGGCATATAGACAATCTTCATCTAATACAAGAGTCTCCCACTCTCGATATTCCCACACAAGAGAAATCAACAATTAATATTCTTGATTCTTACAGTGATTATGCATCATCAACATATTTTGAATACAAATCAATAAATAATGATGTCAGAGAATCCAAGAAAATAGTTCATGAGAAAGCAACAATTGATATTCTTGATTCTTAAAGTGATTGTGCATCATTGCCATCTTTTGAGTCAACATCAACATCTTTTGAGGCAATATCAATAGATAACAATGTCATAGAACTAAAGAAAAGGTTCATATTCCTAAACATTGGGAACCCATAGCAATTTCATGTGTTCATCAAAAGTCATATTATGTGGCTATGGATCAGAGGATACATTATCAGGGTAAAGGATTAGGTATTGCTAAAACCTTAACAATGTCAGGGGTAATCTTACAAAAACTTGGTTACAAATCCCATAAACCAATGAAATACCTTGATCACACCAAAAATATAATAAGGTAACCCACTACCCAACATCCAAGGGAATCCTTTCAATCAGTTATAAGATATGAATGTGCCATTACCATCACAATATCTAATGGCATCATCATATTTCCCCATGGTCCCTCTCAACATGCAAAATGAAATGGGACGTCAAACTTACATTCCTCCATCTCAATCCACTATCTTGCAAGGAATGTTAAAACAATGGAACCCTCAACCTCTCATCAACAATCCACAACCCACTCAAAACATCAATACCCTCAATCTATCATAGATGTATCAACACACAACTAATCCTACATTGCAAGCATATGCCCTAGCTTTATAGCAATCACAACAAGCTTATCAACAAGTTGTCCAACAACAAAAAATATAGCAAGCAGCCTTAGTAGCACAACAACAAAAACAAGCAACCTTAGTAGGAGATCAAAAACATCAAGTAGCCTTAGTAGCACAACAACAACCAGAAGCAGCCTTAGCAACACAACAACAATAGCAACAATAACAAGCTTCCTTAGCAATGCAACAACAACAACAACAAGAACACCAAGCAACTTTAGATGCACAACAACAAAAAGCCCAACAAAAATTATTACAAGCCCAACAGTATGCCCAACAACAATAATTGATTGTGAAAAAACAAGGTTCCTACTATAACCCTCAATAAAACATAGCCAATACAAACATGTTAGGAACATGTACATCAAAACTGCAATCACCTTCACATAATCTCAGACCATCATCCACCCCATAGAACACCTTATCATATTAGAATACTACATACGACCCATATGCCATCCCACCATATGTTCTCCACCAGAGCCTGAAATATGATCTAGCATCACAACTTAAGGAATTGTCACAAGAAATGTAGGATTTTCTAATGGGCAAGACAAAGAAACCTCATACACAGAATCTATGCCCATATCCATTTTATTGAAACATCACAATGGTACCATTCCCTCCTAACTTTGAAATCCAAAAATTTGATAAATTCAAAGGGAAAGGAAATCATGTGGACCATATAAAAAAAATTAATGTCATGTGTATGAAGGTCACCTATAATGACTCCTATTTGATGCACATCTTCCCACGATGTTTAACAATTCTTTCCATGGATTGGTTTTCATAGTTACCTCCAAGCATAAAAAGTTTCCAAGAAATTGTTGAAAAATTCATAGATCAGTTCTCCTTCAATCTTCACATGGATGTAAGCTTAGAAGAGTTTTATACTCTAAAAACAAAAAAAGGAGAATCTTTTGCCAATGTCTTGCAATGATGGAGGCAAAGAGCTAGTAAAAGCAAGTGGCCAGTTCCCAACAAACAAGTGGGCATTATCATAGCAAATCTAGACCCCTGTATTTCTTTCCACTTGAAGATGCAGTGCATTACATCTTATGACGAGCTTGTCCCTAGGGCCCTTAACATCAAGAGAGCCTTAATCTCATAGGAAAACACACAAGTATATAGATACAACAACCCATCCAATAGTTCTAATGACAAATCCTACTTTTTTTCTAGGAACAAGAATGTTACTAATGATGGTGTTGTTGATACAAAGGAGGTCTTAGCTACTCCAAGAAAAGAAAACATCCAAACCACAAACACTCAACATGTACAAAAAGGAACAAATGGTGCTCCAAAATAAAAATCTTTTTCCTTATGGGAACCTATGGAAGATGTGTTGAAGTAGTTGATATAGTCTAATCTTATCACAATCCAATATTTCTCAAACTATCAAGAGCCATAAGTCAAGCCTTGTAGCCATAGAGAAGATTATTTTTGTGAATTTCACCGATACAAGGGTCATAACACGCAAAATTGATTTAGAATCAAACATCTAATAGAAGATCTTATTTAACAAGGAGACATTCATGTCGATCAAAAATCTAGGAATGAAGATCTAAAAGTTTACACTTTCCCTATGCCTAACCATACCAAAGCAAAAGATTCATGAAAGCCATGAACATCAAAATGTAAAAAGTACTCGTTATACCATGGTGGGACATATTTATTTATCACAACATGAGGAATCAAACACACATCAAGATAGTATTTTAAAACAAATTCCAAACCCATCAACAACATGTTTAGCACTATTTTATACCGTAATGACATCAAGTGGATATCAGATTATGATATCTCTCCTACATATGACTTAATGATTGGGCATGCTAAAGAAGTTCCAAATGAGCCAAAAATATCCCTTGTTTCACCCATACCCACAAACTATTATGAAGAATCCTCTACTGATGATATATCATCCACCCAAGGCTCATGTCAAGAGGAGGCTCTTGAGGATAACGAAAGTTACTCCGAGTCAAGTCAGGATCAAGAAACCCTATCTCCAAAGTTTCACCAAGAGTTGAGGGACATCTTCCAAACCATTTTAAACTCCAAAGATTTCCTGATATCACCCCTGAGATGTTTCTTTCTGATAGTCATATAGATGTTCTTCATCTAATACAAGAGTCTCCCACTCTCGATATTCCCACACTAGAGAAATCAACAATTAATATTCTTGATTCTTACATTGATTATGCATCATCAACATATTTTGAATACAAATCAATAAATAATGATGTCATAGAATCCAATAAAATAGTTCATGAGAAAGCAACAATTTCTAGATTCTTGATTCTTATAGTGATTGTGCATCATCAACATCTTTTGAGTCAGCATCAACATCTTTTGAGGCAATATCAACAAATAACAATGTCATAGAACTAAAGAAAAAGGTTCATATTCCTAAACATTGGGAACCCATAGCAATTTCATGTGTTCATGACAAGTCATATTATGTGGCTATGGATCAGAGGATACATTATCAGGGTAAAGGATTAGGTATTGCTAAAACCTTAACAATGTCAGGGGAAATCTTATCTACAACAAACATCAACATATGGGGCATGAAAAATCCTTATGATGAAAATATTGTCAATGCTACAGCTAACTTTGCATCATGAGTTGGAATTCACCCATCATCTCATTCACAAATTGGGACGAACATAAAAATAAGAATTCCTATCAAAGTAAGGTGAAGATCATAAAAAAAAATGAAGTAGTCAAGCATAAAGCATAAAGCAAATACAAATGGATACCAAAGAAAAAAAAAGAAAATCATCCCTCCAAAACTACATTAGTCAAAGAAACTATGGGGAAAAATCAAAAGAGGAAAGGTATCCATCAAAAGTGTCCTCAAGTACAAAAGTAGGCTTCTCAAGCAAGGAAAGCAATGCATCCAGTAGTCGGTCCTAATTCCACAAAAACCTCCATTCCCACCCATCATCACTCATCTTTCCAATTTTGGAGAGTCAAAGGTTCCAAACTATCGACCAATCCATCTCATATTCCTTCATACATGACACCATCCACTCCATTGACAATATCCAATTATCACATTGACCATGTGTTGGCAGCTACTCTTCATCATAAGGATTTTGAAGGCACTTTATCATAGTTTGTGCACATAAAAAAGATTAATTCTAGTACCAACAAGGTAAATCAAAGTTCTTCAAGGTTGCATTCAAGTGCTCATATCTTAGCAAAGTAGCTTCTTCAAGTAGGATATCATTGGTATGTTATGATAGTGGCCTCCACATCAGTTCTACTGGGCGGTTCAACAAGAGGCAAACATTTATGGAAAATCTCAAAAAATGATAAAAATGATAAAAATCCAAAAAAAAAAGAAAAAGGATTGAAAATAGTAAAGATAAAAATTGTCCTCTAGTGAAAAACACTACACTGGCACTTTGGGAAAGTACCATGATGAAAACCTAGCAAACAGGCATCATGAGTAGAATCAAGCATCTATATGGTCCTTCTTAGACAAAAGCATCTCATCCTTGTCATGATAAATCCAATGTTCCCTCCATCAATCCAATCCAACTTTATCCAAATATTCCACTTTATTTTGATCTTGCCAAAATTCAGTGTATACTTCAACTCTAATCATGGCCACCTTTTGACAGGCTCTTTACCATTTTACCTCGTGAAGTCCCATAGCCCATATCTAACATGATAAAACATTGTCAAAATATTTGCATATACATTACCTATCCTAGTTATCCATTGCATTATGAAGAATTGCTAGACACTGTGGGAAAGTTATTGCACTCTTTTTTTCAAATAACTCTTGATCCGTGTCTTATATCTCACAATGTGGCATAGACATTGTGATCTAGGTATCATTTTCCTTGACATCTTATTAGAAAATACCAAAAAAAATTGCAAAACCTTATTAAGAAAATCCAAAAGTATTTGGAAAATCCTATACAATTAAAATCCAAAAACATTCATAAAATTGTAAATAAAAAATCCAAAACATCTAGAACACATCAAAATCCCTAAAAAGGTCAAACATAAAAAATCCAAAAAATAGAGTCCTTTTGTCCAACTACGGGTCTTTGAGCTTGAACATAGGCAAGGCTTATCTTTGATCAACCCATGAGATACCCTAGGTCAATCCTTTATAAGTCTGTCATAATAAATTGTTGTCTTTCACCTGTTCATATCTCCATCTTGTAAATGGGTCAATTCAATCAAACTACATGGTCTCTACATGTATAACGTAGGCAAGGATTATCTTTGATCAGCCCTCGAGACCCCTAGGATAGGTCTTTAGGTTAGGTTCTTGGTCAAAACTCAAAAATTCTTAGAAAACCCCTAAACATTGGTAAAATCTTTAAAATACCAAAAAAAATCAAATATACAAAAAACACATAAACATTCAAAAAAAGAAAACTAAAAACATTATAAAACACCTAGAAAACCTAAAAAGCCTCAAAAATCAAAGAAAATTCTAAACAACCTCAGAAAATTGAAAAGATAAACATCCACATAAACTTTCAAAAGACCAAAAACAGCCTCAAAACATTTCAAAATACCAAAAACATTGAAATATTCTAGAAAATCCAAAACCATCCACCCCATCTCACTTTCACCTGCAATAAAATTTCACCCATAATAAATTGATCGTCACCTTCAACCTTTGCTGAAACAAGTAGAAAACAAGTATAGCAAGTCATAAAGTGATAGCCTAATTGTCAAAATATAAAGTTTGAATCATAGGTAAATGCATCAGTGAAGCGTATATCAACACCTCATTTTAGCATCATCATCAACATCAAACAACCTTTGATCAACATTTCTTAGGATGTATCCTTCCTATGATGGAAATTATTATCATACATCACTTTAACTAAACTTAAACTAGGCAAGAGCTATAGATAATATTGACTGCTTGTCTTTAATCTTTTCTTATGATTTATCTTAATGACCCATTCCAAGGACCTCTCGGTGATGTCTATCTAAAATGATTTAGAGAGAAAAGAATGGGGCATCGATAATTATATTTTGTTTATTGTGCTTTTGGATACTCTTGTGAAATAAAATTAGCACATAATTGCTTAGTTTTGTGTTTGAAGGTTTTTTGGAGTATGTTGTTGACTATTGCATATGCTTTGTTCCAATATATTCTAAACTTCTAACTTACATTCCAATGAGGTTTGTGTATGTCAAGGTGTGAACAAGAACTATCATATCTATTTGTCAAGTCAAAGTCCATTACACTAGATACAACACCTTCTTGGTTATTAATAACTTGAAGCATCGTGACTATGTGTTATATCAAAAAATAAGGAATGACAAAAAATCCCAATCTTAAAGTGTGAGCATCCCATCTTTCATTTCATCCTACATTTTGCATTGTCTCATCACCATCTCTAATAAAGTCTCAATGGATCATGGACTTGTTGGACTTTTTGAATCAATCTCAAAATTAATGGTCAACCCATCCATCTTATCTTCAAATTCTTCTTCTTCTATCTTTAATAACATTTCTATCCAAGCATCAAATCTATGTTATCTAGACATCAAAATATACATGAGGTTACCCATAACCGATGACTATCTAATACATCATGAAATTTGTCTACATCAACATCTAAGCTTTCCAAGAACTATTTTCATCCTCTTCATCAACAATCCCTCTTCTAATTGGGCACAATGGGGTATCTATATCATCTCTAAATCAACAATCTAAAATGTTGTAGCTCTTTGATTCAAAAGCAACCTAAAATATCAAGAATCTCAAGCATATATATGATTTTCATCTATCGTGAGCCAAATCAAAACACTTTATTCTCTAATCGATCTCTTGAGGGGGAAACCAACCATCTTTCAATCATATCAATGTAAAATCATCTAATGAATTTTGTTCCTATCCTTGCTAGCAAATCTTGATCAATCTATCAAATTAACCATCATTGGGATATATCCTTCCCTATCAATCCTCGTGTTATTCAAAAAAGTCCTTACATTGTGATGAATCCTCAATAATGTTATCTATCAATCAAGTAGATCAATTGAATTTATCTTGGCTATCAACATCTCAAAGAGATCATCGATATTCGTTTCTACATTGTCATCAACATCAAAATAAGCATCAAAATCAACATTAGTCTTTGAACCAATGCTACAAGTATATTGCTTCAAAGAGGGGCAAAATTTAGAAACCTAAAAATGTCTTGATGGATCACACTGGCTAACTCACATCATTTCTTCTTGAAACCCATCCTCTTTTCACTTAATTAATTGAATTATCCTAGCTATTTAATTAATTGCACCATTTGCATCTATTAACCTAATTCATCAAATCAGATTAATTCCCCTCTTCCATGCTAACATTTCATCTTATTAAATTCAATACATCAAAATATTTAATTTAATTTCCTAAATCATCTTATTTAATTAAATAACCCTAATTTATTTAATTAAATATCATTCCATCTCTCCCCATTAACTATATCATTTAATTTAATGAATATCACTTTAATTCCTCCAAATCCCCTAATTGCATGATTACACTTTGTTTAATTAGCAATTAATCTAACCTTTCTCTAAACAAAGGAAATATTCCCATGAAATATTCCTTATCCCCTTTTTGTACAATTAAAACTTTATTTTAATTTGCAAAATATATTTTTCCTCACCCATGAGAATATTCCAAAAGAATACTCTTATTCCTTCATCATTTGAAAAAGGGATATTTTCACTTGGCTTCTTAAGCAAGTTTTAACCATCAACCTTTTGAACAAGTCACCTTCGACCTATGTGAGCTTGTCAAAAGTGTGTTTGTTTGAGGCAAGTGTGAACCCTTGATTAGAATCTCATCATGAATTCTCATCTATTGACGAGGATCCATGAGCCATGCCTCTCATTTTCTTCATCTTGGACCGTTGATTGAATTTTTTTATCTCAACCCTTCATTCCTCATTTACTCTCCTATAAATAGGTCACTATTAGGAGACAAATGGATCCATCTTCAAATTGAAAATTTATACTGTTGAAATCACTTGCATCCATACTCTCAACTCACTCACTTTTTAGCTTATATCAATTCATTTTAATTACATAATAGGTTAGAGCATCCATTAATGGCTTCCATGCATCCATGGGTATGTGCAGGATCATCATGGAAAAAGTAGGCCCTTAAGTGGCAAAAGATTCAGAAAAATCAGAGTTAGGAAACTTGACATAAAAATTTGAATAAGTTATCTATATTATTTCAAAAATATGTAAGCATAGAATCTATAGAAAATTGAATGTATTTTTTAAACTACTAGGTATGTTTTTAAAAAAAAAAATCTATTTGGTGAAAATTTGAAATTTTAATGCAATGGTACTTAATTTTCAGGGAAAAAATAAGTAGGTGTCTGTCTGACCACCCTAACCATAGTAAAATGGTATACAATGGGTATGTGTAGGATCATCATGGAAAAAATAGGCCCTTAAGTGGCAAAAAATTCAGAAAAAATCAGTGTTAGGCAACTTGACTTAAAAATTTGAATAAGTTATGTATATTATTTCAAAAATATGTAAGAATAGAATCTGTAGAAAATTGAGAGTAGTTTCTAAACTACTAGGTTTATTTAAAAATAAATAAAATCAGTTTGGTGAAAATTTAAAATTTCAATGTAGTAGTACTTAAATTTCAGGGGAAAAGTAAGAAGTAGGTGTTTGTCTGACCACCCTAACCATAATAAAATGATAATATTTTTTTATAAGATTTTATATATAAGTAGAGGAGTTAATGGCGACTCCCCAACACCCCCAAGATTATTTGTGACAAAAACCACTTCCACAAGAGAGAGATGGCGAGAAAGCTTGCTTCACAATGCAAGATTGATTAATGGCTGAATTGTTATTGCTTGATTGATTTAGTAAGCTTGAATGAAAATTTACATGAGATGCCTTGCTTATATGGGCAAGGTTGAGATGTAGTAATGAACATGATGTTGAAAAATGTCATAATCACATGACATGAGACAACCAACAACCTAATCACCTAGGAAATGATGCATCCTAGCTAGATAAGATAAGTTCTAGATGAGCCAACTAAGCTTCTAGAAAGAATCTTTTATCCTAAGTAAACTTAACCATGTGAATATGTCCCCTAATTTAGGTAGTGCTTGAATTAGCTAGGTACAAGACAATTATTCACACCAACACCCCCCCTTAAGTGCAACTTATGGAGAAGATTATTATGCACACTACTATGGGTCCCGGCTACTAGGCCATGTTAGGTACCCATTTACAATGCAAATGAAAACAATGCAATCTCTCACAAGTGGAGAAAAGGAGAAAACCCTGTGGGACAAAACTCCTCCCCAAAAGAGAGAAAACAAAAAAAACAAAAGAAACATGATGTATGGAGGACTCAATGATACCACCTAAGGACAAAATGCATCATGTATATACAATCAAATACCCCCCCATAAGAAGGAAATAGAGAGATTAGATATCCCCCCATGATGAAGAAGCTCCAATGTCGATGAAGAATGCCTGAAAACAAAAGATGACCCAATGTTTGCAAGCAACACATCTTCCCTTAGGAAGAAACAAATCCATAAGCTGATGTAGAAGCCAATCCATGTCCAACTGAAAGGAGGAAGCATGAATGCTCAACATGTATGCCTCTGAAAACTGATGAGTATCCTCCAAGCTTGAATGAGTCACAATGTAATCATGGTCAAACAAAACCAAGAAACATGAAAAATCAAGTGAAGGAGGAGACTCATAAATTTCAATCTCCAAAGACAAACAAGATGATGGAATAGTTGCGCTGAAATTGTCATCAAAGAGGAGAGAAATCCCCTCAAGTGTCTCCTCCAAATCTACAGTATGAGACTCTATGAACAAGTTAGAAATCCCTGTCAAACACTCATCCCACAAAGCAAGATCTAAAAAACTATGATCAACCTGCTTAATAGAAGCATCAATGGTGGAAGGAGTAGGAGGTGAAGTAGGAAGCTCAACACTGGTCTCTAGAATACCAAGGTGTAGTTGACCAAAATTCTCCTCGCTATCATGGGTTACACTCAATGGAGTGTGTAATGTAGTCAAAGGAACATTATCATCTTCTGAAGAAAAATGTGAAAAGGAATATACACGAGATGAGTGATCAACCATCCCTATAGCAACAATATCCCTAGTCTCCAAGTCCCTTATGTACACCCTATCTGGAGTGAACTCAACTGTTTTACCTTGACCCCCATGAGTAATTTGATAAACAAAAAGGAGCTTAGTGGACAAGGAAGGAACACAAAGTACATCATTGAATGTACCTTCCCCCATATCAATAGAACCCTTCCCACTTACCTTCATATATGTATTGTTACCCATCAATATATGAGGTGAATTACAAGGCTCAAAAGAAGAGAACAGATCCATAGAAGATGCCATATGATGAGATGCCCCTAAATCAAGAAGCCATCTATGTGATTCAGGACTTGCAAAGGCCAAGAGTGCTTGTCCTTTCATCTTGTGTAGCCCAGAAGTAGATCATGTGTCTTGTGAGTGAGATGATGATGAGGGAGCTATCAATTGAGATGCTGAAGAAGAAGTAGTAGACACTGATGAGGGCAACTTAATGTTATTCTTTTGAAGAAGGTGTGTCAATTCATAAATCTTCTTATTATAACATTGATGCTCATCATGTCCTAATCTTTTACAATATGCACATTTTGACTTCTTCTTAGATGATTCCTCTTTAGAAGAGGGTGTAGACTCAGGAGTGCTATGTGAAGGAGAATATTTACCTTGCTCATTTGACTTGGGTGTCTTGTTCCGCTTCTTACCTTTGTCTCCTTTGCAACAAGAGCATGAGATCTAGAAGACTTCAATGTTCCCACGTGTACCAACTTTGCTTGTTCCCTTGTGAGTTGAGCTGAAAATTCATCAAGAGAAGTCATTTTGTATGCATTGCCAAGGGCATCCATTGTAGCATAGAATGTAGAAACAAACACTGAATAATTAGGACCAAGCTTAGCAAGAATAGAAAGTATCAACTGTTCATCCTCTTTAGTGACCCCACAATTAGATAACTACAATTTAAGAGAATTGAGCTTAGAGAAAAAGTCTTGGACATTATCAAAATTTGAAGGATTAAGACCCATGAGTTCATTCTCCAACTTAAATTTCCTCATCTTATCTGGCTTACCAAAGAGACTCTCTAAAGTATTCCAAGCTTAATTAGGATGAGTGCAAGATGCAACATGATATCTAAGATCTGGAGAAATGGACAACTTTAAGGTACCAAGAGCTTCATCCCTTCTATCAAGCCATTTTCTTTTCTCTTTTGCTCCTGCAGGTTCTGGATCTTGACCAAATGCAATTCGTTGCAACTTTGATTTTAACAATAACAACTCCATTTGAGATTTCCACTAATGATAATTATATGGAGTTAGAAGTACAAATTTTGTCAAATCCATGATACAATGAGATATTACAAGAGAAGAAGAACAAATTTCCTGCACAATACAAGAAATCAACCCCTTTGTCCCAACAAGATTTACACTTTTTTTTGCAAATTTACAAGAAGAAATTCCAAACTATCAAATCAGCTACAAACTAAAAATATGAAAATCTAGAAATAAATCTACAAAAAGTGTATGAGTAGATCTGAAGTTCTCTTGAATACCTTCCAAATGCCGCAAATTTGGAGAGAATCGGAGATCAAAGCACAAAGATGTGAGCTCAAAGGTAGAAAAAGTTGATCGGGCATCAACCTGGAAAAAGAGGCACAAAACTACAAAATATATGCACCATTGATAAATTCAGGTCTTCACCTTTCCGACGATATCTTGTTTCTGAAAATGGCCTCCATATGCGAAAGTTATGAAAAAATGAAAAAAAGGCCCATAAATAGGCACTATGGGGGAAAACACAAATAATTAGCAGGCTAAATAGGAGAAATTTCTCGACACCTGGGCGCTAGTACTTTGTCAGTCATACAACCATAGGGAACAATTTTTCAAAAAAACACCAAGCCGTAATAGCCTTTACAAAGGTTTTAAAAAATCATGGCCAATGAATAAATTGCCGGCCTTACAAATGTGTGGTTGAGTATTCAAATACAACAAATGTTTTATTAAAAAATATTTTTTATTAATATAAAATATGCCAATGAAATATTAAACCGACCATATTTTTAACAAAGGCACCTGTGTACGGGCTTGAGGAGTGGATGAGGACCAGCAGTGTGGTACCCGACGCCTTGTACAGATGATGCCTTTGACAGCCGAGTGGTGAAGGATCTGACCAATGTAGGCTTTGACTGTCGGCCAAGAGCCAACAAACTTTGAAAACCAGCTGCGAGAGAAGGATAAGGCAACAGACAAAACTATACTCCACCCGAAGCCAATAAAGACTTTGTACCTCTGATGCACAGATTTGATGGCCTAGATTTGACAGAGGGATTACTGTTGACAATGGATCTGATCAAACAATGTGGAAACCACAATATGAATAATGATCTGATGATCTACAATACTCCGATTCCCATGGAATGAAGAAATCAGGCTTCTATGTCAATGATAGTTGACAAGAACTTATGAGGATCTGAAACTGACGTAGACCAACAGAAATGTAATGTACCCGCTAATGGAGCCTTTGACCAATGAGCACCAACCAGATTTGATGTCCTTCATACCAGATGACGACAAGAATGTGATGGATCTTGTACAAATGTAGGCCAATGTACCAGAAATGTTAGTCAAGGATGCCAGTAAAAGCTCAGCAACCAAGCTACTGAAGGATCTGATAATGTGACGCTTGATTTGACCAACTGACACAGGAAATATGGCTCAAATAAATTTATATGTGCAGAATCTTTGATAAAACCCCAACAGACAAATATATTTTCCTAGACTATACAAAAATTTGTATAGAATTTTGCCAAATAGAGTAAAAATTTCATACAACTATATCCCAAATTTATCAAAATATTTGCCCCAAATATTTAATAATCATACTGTAGAAAATATTTCACTGAAAATATTTTTTTGCAAAATTATGAAAATCGTACCGCTTGGGAGGTTGATCGAGCAAAAATTTTTTTGCCTCAAAAACAAGTTTCCCCAAATTAGGCGAATTTACAATCAAAATTTGTCTACGGAGCTTTCTGAACTCAACCGTGAGGTTATTGAAACCCCAATTTGCACCCAACAAAAATCTTCAAGTCAACACAGTGCCCTCAAATCTGGGAAGGAATCTGCAACACCTGGAAAGTGCTCTGATACCATGTAGGAGTTGATGGTGACTCCCCAACACCCCCAAGATCAGTTGCAACCAAAACCACTTCCACAAAAGAGAGAATGGCGAGAAAGCTTGCTTCACAATGCAAGATTGATTAATGGTTGAATTGTTATTGCTTGATTGATTCAATAATCTTGAATGCAAATGTACATGAGATGCCTTGCTTATATGGGAAAGGTTGAGATGTAGTAATGAACATGATGTTGACAAATGTCATAATCACATGACATGAGACAACCAACAACCTAATCACCTAGGAAATGATGCATCCTAGCTAGATAAGATAAGTTCTAGATAAGCCAACTAAGCTTCTAGAAAGAATCTTTTATCCTAAGTAAACTTAACCATGTGAATATGTCCCCTAATTTACCTAGTGGATGAATTAGCTATGTACAAGACAATTATTCACACCAACAATAATTAATTATGATTTTTTTATTACAACTTTTGAAAAATATAAAAAATCGTATGTTTGACCACCATAACATGGTCAAAACTTCATGAAATTTAATTTTTCTTTTTTTAATCCTATAGTATGTGAAACATAGAATGTGACGCATGTTTCAAATTCAAAAAATATGATACCGTTTGAAAATTATAGATATTTTTCAATTAGCCTATCGATCAAGACTTTAGTCGTAATTCTAATAGAAAATTAATAATAATTATTTATACAATTCAAATTAAAGCATAATTTATATTGGTGGAAAGCTGAGAATCTCCTCTAAAAACCCTTTTTCGTTTCATCAATTTTGGGTTAAAAAAAAGTCATCAGCCACATACCTTACAAATACCCATAATATTGCCACTTTTTGGCCCCTCATGATCTGCACATACCTTAATCTAAGTAGAGGACTCATGCCCTGATGTGATGCATATTTTTTTGTAATTTTTTTCCAAGTAAATAATTAATTATGAAATTTTTATTACAACTTTTTAAAAAATATAAAATCCCGTATGTCTGACCACCTTAACTTGGTCAGAACTTCATGAAATTCAAATTTTCTTTTTTTAATCCTATATTATGTGAAGCATAGAATGTGACACATGTTTTGGATTCAAAAAATGTGATACCATTTGGAAGCTATAGATTTTTTTCAATCAACCTATCAATCAGGACTTTAGTCATAATTTGAATAGAAAATGAATAATAATTACTTATTAAATTCAACGTAAAACATAATTTATATCAGTGGAAATTTGAGAATATCCTTTAAAAACCCTTTTCGTTTCATCAATTTTGGGTAAAAAAATAGTCATCAGCCACATACCCATCATATTGCCAGTTTTTGGCCCATCATGATCCTGCACATACCCCCATCTTATTTTTTATATCAATTAGGGTTTCCATCTTTTAGCAAAGTTTTAGCTTATATTAGCTTAGCAATAGCATAATTAGATCATTTTTAGCATACAATAATGGTAACTTAGCTTGCATAATGTTCATTTTAGCATAAACTAGGTTTTCATACATCAATCACAATGGTCTCATTGATTCTCTTCCATAGAATTGATTGAAATAGGCTCACTAATCAAAGGATTGGGAAAGGATTGGTATTTCACATAAACACGACACCAATCCCCCAATAGAATAAG
Organism: Sequoia sempervirens; assembly: GCA_007258455.2. Classification (NCBI taxonomy): domain Eukaryota; kingdom Viridiplantae; phylum Streptophyta; class Pinopsida; order Cupressales; family Cupressaceae; genus Sequoia; species Sequoia sempervirens. The sequence continues at coordinate 223,191,890 of VDFB02000002.1, forward strand.
TTTCAATGGATTAGAGTAGGTATTTGAAAAGTTTTTGTAGTTTAACATGTTAAGTTTTAATGGCTTCCACTTCGATTTACATTGAATGATTTTATTGGGACTGAGGTTTAGTGTCTAAATCACACTTCGATTCATCCTCTTTACCAACAATCCCTCTACACCACTGGGGCATCATGGGGCATCTATATCGTCTTCAACTCAACAATCTAAAAAGTTACAACTCATTGATTCAAAAGAAACCTGAAATTTAAAGCATCTCAAGCATAAGTTTGATTTTCACCTATCATGAGCCTGATCAAAACATTTTATTCTATGATCAATCTCTCGAGGAGGAAACCAACCATATTTCGATCATATCAATATCAAATCATCTAATGAACTTTGATCCTAGCCTTGCTAGAAAATCTTGATCAATCTATCAAATCAAACATCATAGGGATATATCATTCCCTATCAATCCTCATGTTATTCAACACAATCCTGGCATTTTTGTGAATCCTCAACATTGTTATCAATCAATCAATCAGATCAATCAAATTTATCTTGGCTATCAACATATCAAAGAGATCATTGATATTTGTTTTTGCATCATCATCAACATGAAAATTAACGTCAAAATCAACGTAAGTCTTTAAACCAATGCAATGAGTACATTTCTTCAAAGAGGGGAAAAATGTAGACACCTAAAAATATCTCAATGGATCACATCGGCTAACTAACATCATTTTGTCATCAAACCCATCCTCTTACCGCTTAATTGATTAAAGTAGCCTAGCTATTTAATTAATTATGCCATTTTCGTCTATTAACATAATTCATTAGATCATGTTAATTAATTCCTCTTCATGCTAACATTTCATCTCATTAAATTAAATAAATAAAAAATATTTAATTTAATTCCCTAAGTCATCTTATTTAGTTAAATAACCCTAAGTTATTTAATAAAATATCATTTTACCTTTCTCCCATTTATCAAATCATTTAATTTAATAAATATCTCTTCAATCTTTAATTCCCCTAAATTACATGATTAAATCTTGTTTAATTGGCTATTAATCTAACTTTCGTCTAAGAAAAGGGAATATTTCCATAGAATATTCCTTATCCCCTTTTTGCATAATTACTTTTTTTTAATTTGCAAATTGCCCTTTTTCCTCCCCCAAAGGAATATTCTTATTCATCCATCATTTGTAAAGGGCTATTTTCAGTTGGATTCTTAAGCAAGTTTTAACCTTCAACCTATTGAACAAGTCACCCTTAACTTGTGTGAGCACGTCAAAAGTGTGTTTGAGGAAAGTGTGAGCCCAAATCCCATCATGCATTCTCATCCATTAATGATAATCCATGATCCATTCCTCTCATCCCCTTCATCTTGAATCATTGATTAAGCTTTTTGATCTCAGCCCTTCATTCCTCATTTTCTCTCCTATAAATAGGTCACTATTTGGAGACAAATGGATCCAATTGTCAAAGCAAACTTGTGTTGTTGAAACTCATACATCCATATTTCAATTGCAAAATTATGTTGTTGAAATCACTTGCATCCATGCTCTCAATTTACTCACTTTTTATCTTATTTCAATTCATTTTAATTGCATAATATCTTAGAGCATCCATTAATGGCTTCCATGTATCCATCTTAATTTGTATATGAATTAAGGTTTCCATCTTTTAGCATAGTTTTATATTAGATTAGCTTAGTAATAGAATAATTAGATTATTTTTAGCATAGAATCATGGTAACTTAGCTTGCATCATGTTCATTTTAGCATAGACTAGGTTTCAATACATCAATCACAATGGTTTCATCAATTATCTTCCACATAATCGACTGAAATAGGCTCAATAATCATGAGATTGCGAAAGGGTCATTGTTTCACATCAACATGACACCAATCCCCCAATAGAATAAGTTTCAATGGATTAGAGTAGGTATTTCAAAAGCTTTTGTAGTTTAACATGTTAAGTTTTCATGGCTTCCACTTTGATTTACATTGAATGATTTTATTGGGATTAAGGTTTATTGGCTAAATCATACTTCGATTCCTCATGTATCAAGTGTGGTTAAACCAAACTAATCCATCTATCACAATTGCTATAAATCATTAAGTCACATTGCTATTTTAAATGCAAAATAGAATACATACCTTGAATATGCCTTGTAATTTGCAGGAGTCTTCATGATTTCCAAGAATAATGGAGTTTAGTCTGAATTAGTTGGTTGACCAAGGGAGAGCATATAGGGAGGTTTTGCTTGCTTTTAGGGAGATGGAGAGTATTTAGGCATTGGTTTCATGTGCCTCAATGTTTGACATGGTCAAATTTGACTTTTCCACACATTAGAGCTCTTTTGGAGAAGATTTAGTTGCTATATTTTTAGCTTTTTGGAGGCATCTGACCTAAAGGAATTTCTAGATCCTTTTTTGGTGGATATTTGTTGGGAGTTGGAGATATAGTCAGTTAGTTGACTCATTTGTATGCAGATCTCATTATACATTTTGTACTTAGTGACTTTTCAGTCCTTTGACAAATTTTGGCATACTTTGTAGCTCTTTTGGAAATGAATAATAGTGAAGACCTTGAATATTAGTGATTTGGAGATTTTTCCTTCTTGTTCTTTGCTTTATTGTGTGCACTCAACTGATTTGATCAAGTTATTTGTGAAGTATTGTTCATTTCCTTATTTCTTTGTCTCATGTTTAGCACCTTTATGCAAAAAAGGTATGTTAATGCAAGTTATAATATGTCTCAAAGATGCAAATGGATTTGAGTTGTGAAGTTACCATCTTCTTAGGATTTTGAGCATTAAGAAGTCTTTGTAAAACACTTATGCAACACACATACTATAATGAGTTGTGTAAGTTTTGATTTCTTTCATTGAAGGAAAGTTTTTGTAATTTGAGCTTTAGGTCCTAGTTTAGTTTAGTGCATCACCTCTTTAGTTTCATTATCAATTTTTTTAGTTTATGTAGTTTCTCTTCCCCTTTTCCTTGGAAAAACAATAGTTTAGTTTAGGTGAAACTATAGGAAGCCAACCTTTTCTAGAGGTTTTATCTCTTATAAGACACCCACACCTTGGGATCATTCCCATGTTTTTAGTACATTGTTGAACTTTAGGTTCAACATGGTGCAAATCTAATTGATAACAAAGAAAACACTCTTAGCCAAATACAAGGATTATTGCAAAGGATTAGACTGAAGAAGAGATGATATTTTTACAATGTCACAAAAGGAGGATGATTCATTAGAAGATTATGTGGATAGCTTTTAGTTTTGTTTGAAGAAAAGTCCATAGAATAAATTATCAGAGGAATCCCCTAAATTGGTATTTTTAAGGTGGTTTAATGAAGAATGTATGGATTCCCTCAATATTATTGGGAAAGGAGACATCTCTCAAGCTCCATTTGAAGAAATTTGTAAGGTATACAAGAATTATTCTAGGACCTTTACTAGAAGGACAAGGGGAGAGAGGACATCCATCACAAGTAAGTCATCTAATGGGGTTTCAAAAGTAGAAATCAACAATTTGTTGTACAACATGAAGGATATTATCAATCATTTAGAAACACAATTGGTCACCCTCCACATAAAGAAGAAGCAAGAGGAAGTAAAAGCTATGTGTAGGAGAGGGGGACCACTACATGCAAGACCCTAGGTCACGAAGGGTAAATATGAGAGAGGCTGCCCTAACTTACCTTGGCTAAATGTATTGTTTAGGGTATGTAAGGCGAGGGTAGTGAGGACCGTAGGGTCTCTCAGCTACTCAATAGGCCTAAAATGTAGAAAGAGACTAGGCGAGCTAGTTTCTAGGCTTAACACTTCATCTCAAGAAGCTCTTTGTTTGAGGACATAAGCACATAATTTGGATGATAGTGTGGCATGCTGGCATATCAAAAGAGTGTTGTAGTCTATACGGATAGACAATGACAAAGATAAGGTCAAGCCACAAAAAACTAGCTAACACCCCAACAAGCTAATTAAAGGGCCAAAATGATAGAACTAGGTAAATTAAATAAGCTCTAATATTCTAAAGCAAATAAAAAAGAGTGATACAGATGAGGAGAATCTCACCAATGAACTCATTTGCCAACTAGCCCTCCAAGAGCTCATACACCTACAAACAACAAGAGAGAGAATGTTGGGGGGTGGTTGTATAGGGGTCCACCTCAAGAGACCCCCATTTAGGTGTTCCCACCTCCACGGATAGCCAATGGAAAGAGATAAAGAAGTTACAAAAGCACAAGCACTACAAACAATACTACGCTACTCAACCAAATGATAGAGGAGAGGAGAGCAAAGCTTACCACCTCCACTAAGAGCACTCAAGGCTACTTGGAGAAGAAATGAGTGGAACTCAAGCCTCTACTATAATGGTGTGGTCTCAAACTTTCTCTACCAACATGATCAGAGTATGATATTACTACTGTGGAATGCTTGGAAGTGAGTGCAAATGATCTTGTGAATGAGAGCATGCTCGAGCTTGATGTGGTGTAGAGTTCTTCCACTATTTCATCCAACAACAAATGCAAGTTCAAAGATTTATTATAACTTCGCTACCAATTTGGGAAGAGCAATGTCTTTGTTGGCTCATCTATAGGAATCTACTAGCAATGTAAGTGCATTGAACAGGTGTCCCTAACAAAAGTGCCTCCACCGACACACCAAACAAGTACCAAGTGGATTGCCATCAGCAGGCTTAAGTGAATTTAAGCCTCTGACTTAGGTTTTCTAAAGTGTATAGAGGAAAAAAGGGGAATTGCGCCTAAGGTGCAAATTCACTATTATACATTTTTCCCCCACTTTAGTGAGCACAAGTACTGGTGAGTGCTCGGTAAAGTAGATCAAGAAGAAAGTAGTGTTAGTAGAGTATACCTGAATTGTCGAGGAAGCAAACTATGATCTGGTGAACCTGAAGATGTAGGAAAAACAAAGGAATCAATAGATGCTTGGAACTATAAAGTTGGAAAAGCAAAGCACCTTATAGGCCTACAGACTTGGAAGAAGGAAACCCCCAAGATCTCTCGCATCGAGGAAGCCCCAAGGAAGCGAAATCCACAGAGTCAAGAAGCGATGACATGTCTACCCGCATATATAACTTGTTAGAAGTGGTGACATGTCTACCTGTAGATAGAGCATGTCTAAAGTGTCGATACGTCTACCCATAGATATAATGCATCCAAAAGTAGTGACATGTATACCCACAGATAGAACATGTCTAAAGTATTGAGACATCTACTCATAGATAGAACACATCTAAAAGTGGTGTCATGTCTAAAGTGTTGATACATCTACTCGTAGATAGAATGAATCTAAAATTGGTGACATCTCTACCCATAGACAGAACATGTCTAAAGCATTGATACATCTACCTGTAGGTAGAACGAATCTAAGAACAGTGACATGCCTACCCGCATATAGAACATGTCTAAAAAGTGATCAGTCACACAGACCAAAATACTTTCAAAGGGGTCCCTCAGGAACCCTTCGAAAGGAGAGAGGTCCACTCAAGGGACACACAGTTTGAAAAAGTAAGGTCTAGCTAGGCTGCCCCAAAGCTTGATGTGAAAGGTTGAATGGAACAAGTCTAGTCGAGCTACCCCCAAGCTAGACATGCAAGAGTCCATTTGTTAAAAGGGCTTTTGAAGAAAGGGTCCTTGAGGAACCCACCATGAAGTATAAGGGGTCTAGTTAAGGGACACACAATTCAAAAGCATTCGTTAATCTTATAATGATTCGCTATCAAGGGATCCTTTTGAAAGATGTTCACTTCATCAAGGAATTCAAAAGGAAGGTCATGCCTCCAAGCCCTTTGGAGAAAGGTCTTCAAGCCCTTTCTTTATGAACCTATGATGAAGGAAACACATTCTATTAGGGTTCCAAGTTGAGAATGCACTTCCAGGGAAAAGGTATTGTGAGGACTTTCAAGAAAATATTCATTGGCAGCAAATTCATCTTCTGAAAGTCAAAGTGTTAAATGAAATTTTCACACATAGGAGGGACAAATCAAGAAAAGAAGAGAGAAAGATAAAGAGAATGCAAAAAAAAAGGGCATAGAGGGATCTAGTTTAGTGGGGTTAGAACTATCCAATCTCATATAATAGTAGGTAATCACAACGCAAGGCAAAAGATCGTCAATCCCAAACCAGATCAAGAAGAATGCACAAAAAATAAAGTACAAATAAAAAATTGGGCTAGCATGGAAGGGAAGCCTAAATGCCCCCAACACTTTACATCATCCCCAATTTATCAAAAATCAAGCACAAACATGGAAGAATGATGGCACAAATAGAAGAAGGTTTACAACACTAAAACCACACTTGTATCCAAGCACCAATAGGGGTGATGAGGGTCATTTAGGCACATAGAGCACATATACGAGGGAACACATCACAAAACACACACACATGCGCACAAGATCAAGAAAAGGGGAGCTCCCCCTAAAACTGATTATCCAAGAGGTCATTCACTTCCCTTTCTAGATCCTCATAAGGGGAAGGAGGATAGGCTTGCAAGGATGGAATGTTAAGAAGTGGGGCATTCAGACCTCCCGCAACATGGCCCAAGGAAGAGGGCCCCTTGAGGTCCTCTCCATTGAGCTATTGTGGAGTCATAGTTAGCAATTTTGTGAAGATTAACAATAGGGTCAGGACTTCATCCATGGAATTTAACATGTGTCCCACAGGAGCATCACGCTTATCTTTAGTGGATAGTGCAAGTTGTGTCTAAGATCCACCGCTAGGCTCGCCGAATGATTCAGGAGTGTTAAGAAGTGGGGCATTCAAACCTCCCGCAACAAGGCCCAAGGAAGAGGGCCCCTTGAGGTCCTCTCTGTCGAGCTCTTGTGGAGTCATAGTTAGTAATTTTGTGAAGATTACCAATAGGGTCAGGACTTCATCCATGGAATTTAACATGCATCCCATAGAAGGATCATGCTTATTTTTAGTGGATAGCACAAGCTGTGTCTAAGATCCACCGCTAGGCTCACCAAATGATTCAGGAGTGGTGACAAACTTAGGAGAGGTTGGGATTGATTCTGTCACAAGGACAGAACCGATCATCATAGGGCCACCTTGCAAAGGTGGGCTGGGCTCCTCCTATGTCCTTTATTGTGAGGACTAACCTCTTCCTCTTTCTTCACAAGAGGAGATGAAATCCCTGCAAATGAAGCTAGAGGTGTAGAGGAGGATAGAACCACAATAGATATGACTGAAGTGTTAACCATATCCACGAGTTTTGGGAAGGGATGAATATCTGAAATGGTCATTAGAAAAGGTGGCTCCATCGAAGGAGCGATAAACACTTGTTATCATTTAGGGTTAGGCATGTTCATGCTCATAATAGAAGTTGGGAGCAGATTAGGTAGAAGTGACACAACATGAAGGGGGAAAGAAGACACTACAAAGGGCCCTGAAGTAGGGGCGATGGTTTCTTCCTCCTTTTTTTGCAAAGTGGCCTGCTCAACTAGGAGAGCCTTTCACCAACACTTGCACTCTCATGCAAGGAAATTTCTATGACTCTTGGAGTTAGAAGTCAGAGCTTGCAAAGGGATGGGAGGTTCCTACTCGATCATAAGAATGTCCAACAACCATTTTGAGTGAAGGAATAGGTTCTTGTGCAGGAGTAGGAGGAGCAGGCTGAGGAGCAACAAGGGGAGTCGACTCGAGAGCCTTCGACAACAGGCCTCTTTTCACTCATTTCCTTAGGAGAAAGAGCAATAGGAGGCTACAATGGTTAAGACAAGGAAGACTCTCCTCAAAGGATCTTCTTCCTTTAATAATGAACCGGTCTAGGCTTCATTGGCAGAGTAGGAAGCTTGAACGCGGGAAGCTTGGGCTTTCACCAAGTGGGCACCAAAGGGTTCTCCTACAAACAAGGAGTATAACCCAAGGGTACCACAGTTGAGTGAGGAGAAGGGTCAAATTGGGTAGCAGAAGAGGAAGAAGGAGGATCACAAGAATGCTTCTCTTCTTTCCTCTTTCACGCCTTGCTGGCCTTGTTGTCAACCCCCAAACAAGCCCTATGTGAAATAGCATAGGGCGAGGGAGGAAAAATCACCTTCGGCCTTAGATGTACTTTCTTATAGTTATGATATGTCTTATGTAAAAGGTTTGTCCTAGGTAGAAGGGGACCCATGGATGCCGGGCATGGGTGATCCAAAGAGTAGCTACCACATGTAACTAGCAGTCGATAACCGGTGTCGTGGATTATGTGCACAGAACCTCCGTGGATAAATTTCAAACATTTCATGCATGATGGAAGGTACCATGTTCATCGCCACCAACCAAGGGATAGCCAACTTTACACAGAATAGTTTAGACCCAACGATGATATCAAAAAAGAGGCTTACGTACTTAGGCCTGACTAAGACTGATAGGACAATGCAACCCAAGCGGGGTACGGAAAGCCTGTCATGCTTGTGAATGAAATTTATGGGAGCATCATATCCATCTTTATGTAAAAATTTAATTAGCTTAATCTCCTATGTTATTATATTTACTTGTTATGTTGGGTCAACGAGAACACCTACTATGATGTTCCCATTAATCTGTGTAGGAATGTAGAGAGGAGATGGTTCCCTATTAAAGCCCATAGGAAAGTCCTGTGAAGTAAAGGTTATGCAAACACTACTATCCACAGGCTACACATAGGGGATGGGTTGATGTAGGGAGGCCATTATGCACACTAGACAATGCTTTCAAATAATCCCCAAAGATTAAAGGGATAAGATGGTGACCCAATTAAGGTTTCGTTGTGTAATACCTTTAGAACCTTCTAACTACATCAATTAGGGGTTGAAGTTTCGATTAAAAGGTGACAACCTTAGAAAACTCACACCTACAACATTCCTAGAGTACGAGGAAAGGAACTGTTAGTATCACAAGAATCAAACCAAAATGATTCACGTCATGTTCACCAAAAATTAAGAGAGGGTGACCACCACATGCAAGACCCTAGGTCATAAAGGTTCAAGACACAAGAGGCTACCCAAACCTACCTCGGCTAAATGTATTGTTTAGGGTATGTAAGGAAAGGGTAGTGAGGACCATAGGGCCTCTTAGCTACTCAATAGGCCAAAAATATAGAAAGAGTCTATGCAAGTTGGTTTCTAGGCTTAACACTTTGTCTTGGGAAGATCTCTATTTTAGGACATAAGCATGGACTTTGGATGACAACGTGACACACTAGCATCTCAAAAGCATGTGTAGTCTGTATGACTAGACAACGACAAAGATAAGGTCAGGCCACAAAAAACTAGCTAATGACCCAACAAGCTAATTAAAGGGCCAAAATGATAGAACTAGGTAAGTTAAATAATCTCTAATATTGTAAATAAAATAAACAAGAGTGATAAAAATGAAGAGAATCTCACCAATGAACTCATTCACTAGCTAATCCTCTAAGAGCTCACAAACCTACACACAATAGAGAGAATGTTGGGGGATGGTTGTATAGGGGTCTGCCTCAGTTAGACCCTCATTTAGGTGTTCCCACCTCCACAGATAGCCAATGGGAAAGAGATAAAGAAGTGACAAAAACACAAGCACTACAAACAATACTATGCTACTCAACCGAATGATAGAGGAGAGGAGAGGGAAGTTTACCACCTCCACCAAGAGCACTCAAGGCTACTTGGAGAGGAAATGAGAGGAACTCAAGCCTCTGCTACAATGACATGGTCCCAAAATTTCTCTGCTGACATGATGGAGTATGATATTGCTGCTATGGAATGCTTGGAAGTGAGTGAAAATGAGCTTGTGAATGAGAGTATGAGAGCATGATGTGGTGTAGAGTTTTTCCAATCTTTCATCCAACCTCCTATTGCAAGTTCAAAGATTGATTATGAAGGAATGAGAAAGGAAATGGCAATATTCAAGTCAAGTGGTTGAAGGAGGCATTACAACTTTGTTGCCAATGGGAAGAGTAACGCCTCTCCTGGCTTAGACGTAGGAATCTGCTAGGGACGTAAGCCCACTGCATTGATTTTTGTGCACCGTGCAGGTGTCCCTGACAAAAATGCCTCCATTGACACATGAAATAGGCATTAAGTGGATAGCCATTAGTGGGCTTAAGTGAATTTAAGCCTCTAACTTAGGTATTCTAAAGTGTATAGAGGAAAAAAGGGGAATCATGCCTAAGGTGCAAATTTTCTCTTATACACTATGTTGCTTAAGTACTATCCTAATTGTAGACAAAGGAAAGCAAACTGTAAATGTAAGAGAGTGGCTAGTATTCAACAAGATAAAGTTAAGAAACCTAATTTTTATCCAATTGAAGGAGATGATGGAAATATCTTCTATATAGTGCAACAAAGGCCATGGAAACAAAAAAAAGGTATGCCTCAACAACCCCTTAGCTTTAATTCATCCTCTCCTATTGGGAATCAAAAATTTTCTACATGGAACTTTCAGTCTTGGCCATCAAATAAGAATCAATGGAAAAATCCTCAATGGCCAAACACTCAACCTAATTAGAACCAAGAACAATTAAATCCTTTTACCAATGAGGATTTGAAGGTTCCAATTACAACCCTCAGTGGTATACACAACAAAATCAGTGGCAACCTTAATGGAAAAAAAACCAACAATGGCAAAAAAACATGAATTACTAGTAGCCTATGCTTCCCTCTCATCCTCAGCAACAAGAAATCATTCCTTCATCAAATTCTCAACCTCAACAACCTAGACCATCATAAATACCTACCCAACCTACACCTAACCCTAACACTAAGCCTATTCAATAGGCTTACACTAATGAAGCTATCCAATACCTCACTTATGGGGTAGAGGTAAGTGATCTCCACCTTAGATGAAGGAAACAAATTGTGAGATCTTCATCTCCCCAAATTAAAGAGTTATATGATGAAGAACCCACAAAGGAAGCCTTATATAACCACCCTCTAGAACCTAAGTCAAATCATATACTCCATACTACATCACATTTGAAGCCTCCATTCCCTAAATGTTTGGCTATGTAGAAGCAACAAATATAGGTTGAAACTAACCTTCTAGGCCAATTAAAATATGTTAGCATTAAGATCCTCTTAATCCAAGCTATCAAAGATGTCCCTATCTATACTAAAATTGTCAGATATCTCTACCTTAAAAGGCTAGAAAGGAAAAGAAAGGACCCACAGACAACCCAAATTTTGGGTAACCTTGTTGACATAATGTTAGGGAATATAACTATTGCAAAATACATAAATCCTAATAGTCTAATAGTGGACATTAAAATTGATGGTATTCTCATCAAGAATACTTTGATAGACTTGGGTGCTATAATTAATGTAATGGCCAAGGAGATAATGCAACTACTACAATTATCCAACCTTAGGCCTACTCAAACAATTTTACAATTGGCTAATAGGTCTATAGTTAAGCCTAAAGGAGTTATTGAGGACTTGGTAATTGCAATAGATTCTTGGGATTATCCTACTTATTTTATAGTACTTTAGCCCAAGGTTAATCTTGTTGGTTATCCAATCATCCAAGGACAACCTTGGTTATCCATATCTGATGCATTTATAGGTTGTAGGTCAGGAAATACGATCATATCCAATGGGATTGCAATCTTTTCCTTAGTAGGCACATACTCCATTCTAACTTCCTATTCACTTACCTTCTCCCTCAAAAAGTGAAACTTGATAGATATATGCTTTGTTTTTTAATGTAGCACCAGATTCTTAGAAATTTTAATAGCACTTGAATTATTATAGAATATAACAATAGGATCATTATATATAACTCTAATATCCTTCACCATCTGCTTCATCCATAGGACTTGAGTATAATTTTTAGCAGCAACAATGTATTCGACCTCTGTAGTAGACAAGGAAATGGCATTCTGCTTCTTGCTTAACCATGAAATTAGCTTCTTACCCAAGAAAAATGCTCCACCACAAGTAATTTTCCTATCATTTACATCTCCTACCCACTCAACCTTAATAAAGGCACTCAAAGTAAGATCATCATATTTAGGATACCATAGGCCAAGATCAATAGTTCCCTTCAAATATTTGAAAATTCCCTTCACAACAGTCACATGAGATTCCTTCAGATTAACTTGAAATCTTACAACAATACATACATCATTCATGATATTAGGCCTAGTTTGAGTTAAATACAACAATCCACCAATCATTGAATGGTATCTTGTCTAATTTTCTTTTAGAGAATCATCTTCTATTGTCAACTTGCATTCAATCACCATGGGTGTACCAACTGGCTTTGAATCTTCCATACTGAACTTCTTCAACAATTCCTTCACATACTTGGACTGAGATATGAAAATTCATTTATCGAACTAAGTAATTTTCAATTCCAAAAATAATTTAATCACACCAATCATTGACATCTCAAATTCATTATGCATCTCATTAGCAAACTTCATGCACAAACCATCATCTCCTCTAAAAATAATATCATCAACAAAGACTTCAGAAATCAAATCTTTATCATCATTCTTGAAATATAGATACTATTAGTAGTACCTTTGTTGAATCCGAGCTTCATCAAACACTTGTTCAATCTTGCATTTCATGCTCTAGGGGCTTTCTTGAGTCCATACAATGCTTTCTTCAACTGACACACCATATCTTCCTTATCAATTAACTAGAATCTAGCAGGTTGCTCAACACACTTCTTCCAATTCACCATTTAGAAAAGCTGATTTGACATCCATTTGGTGAACTTTGTAGTCCTTGTGAGTAGCATAGGCAAGAATTAATCTTATAGCTTCAATTCTAGCAATAGGGGAAAAGGTCTCTTCAAAAGCAATTCCTTCCATTTGTGAATATCCTTTACATACTGGTCTTGCTTTGTTTCTAACCACTTCACCTTGCTCATTCAGTTTGTTTCTAAAGACCCATTTGATTCCAATAACATTCTTATCCTTAGGTCTGTGAACAAGAATCCATGTATCATTATTTTCAATCTATTTTAACTCTTCTTTCATTGCTTCAATCCAATGCTCATCTTTACATGCTTCATTCACACTAGTACTTAGGCTTAGTCTTTGAAATCAAGCAATATTCTTCTATGATTTTTCTCCTGGTCTAGACACCTTTGTTCTTATCACCTATAATCTGATCTTCTAAATGATTCATTCTTACATACCTCAGAGTCTTCTTAGGATGTTCTCCAACTTCAAGCTCTTCTAATCTCTCTTCTATGCTTCCACTAGTTTCTCCTTCTCCATTCTCTTGATTCACCTGATTGATTTGCACTTGATTTGTAGTTTGATCTTGATTTCCTTGGTTTGTATTGTCATCTTGATCATCAAAATCATATCCATATGTTTTGGATGGTGTTCCTAAGTCTTCATCAACCTTGACATTTTCACTATCAACCATTTTCTTCAATATTTTATTATAACACCGGTAGGCCTTGATTTTAGAAAAATAACCTAGAATGATACCTTCATCACTCCTAACATCAAACTTTCCTATGTCTTCATCTCTTTTAATATAACATTTGCTTGCAAATATCATGAAGTATTTAATAGTAGGCTTTTGGAAAGTCCATAGCTCAAAAGGGGTCTTACCATTATCACCTTTTATTTGTACCCAGTTGAGTGTGCACACAATAATACTCACAGCTTCTCTCCAATAGATATGAGGGACATTTCCTTCTAGCATCATTGTTCTAGCAGAATCTTCAATTGTTTTGTTCTCCCTTTCCACAACTCCATTTTGTTGAGGGGTCTGCAATGTAGATAATTGTCTCCTTATTCCATGTTCTTCACAAAAAGAATTAGATTAACCGAAAGTGAATTTACCACCTCTATCTAATCTCAAACATTTAATCTTTAAACCTGTCTCTATCTCAACCATAGCTTTAAAGATATTGAACTTTTCTAGTGCCTCATATTTCTCTCTTAAGAAAGTAACCTATATCATTCTAGAATAATCATCAATGAGTAGCATGAAATACATGTAACCTTGCAAACTTCTGACCTTAGAGGGACCACACAAATTAGTATGCACCAGCTCTAACAATTCATTTGAACAATGATTTTTACTCTAAAATGAAATCTTGGTTTACTTTCCCAACTGACATTGCTTGCATATTGCATTAGTAGGTCTCACCAACTTAGGTAGATCTCTCATAGCCTTAGTATAACTTATCTTGACAATATTATCAAACTTAACATGACACATTCTCCTATTCCATAACCAAATTTCATCAACTTGAGCAATCAAACATCTTTTACTAGCAACAATCAAGTGAAAGATATCACCTTTTGTTTTTGTACCTAATGTAATTTCATTTCTGGAACTCAATATTCTACACTTTCCATCCTTGAACTGAATATTATATCCTTTATCAACCATTTTAACTACACTCAAAATATTATGCATTAAGCCTTCCATATATAGAACATCATCAGTATTATGCTTACCATCAAGAGAAATGCATCCTCTTCCACATATCACACTAGCTGTATTATCACCAAATCTCACAACACCACCATCATAATTTTCCAAGCTTACAAACATACTTTAATCTCCTATCATATGATGTGAACATCCCCTATCAGTTACCCATTCATCTTCCTCTTCAACTCAAGCTTAGCTAGGGATTTTTCCACATTTGTACAACTAGCAGATTTAGTAGATACAAGAATATTTTCCTTGATAGCAATAAATACCCATTCATCATCACTTCTATTTCCCTTGTTAGATTCATCATTTGTTACACCTTTATCAGCAACATAGTAACACTTCTTCTAAAATCTAGGCATGTTATATCTTGGTTTAGGAGTTCTTTCTAGACACCTTGATGGAAAAGGACCTATCTTATTGCAAGAAAAAATTTAAGAGGAAATTTTCCCTCATACTTACCTTTTCCTCTCAGTACTCTTTACAAAATAACTACTTCCATCTCTTCTAGCTCTCTTTATTCTTCTTGAATCTATTTGATTTCATCCTCATACTTGAATGTCTTTCTAGACAAACTCTTACCTGGATCATAACTTTATCTATCTCTTCCAAAAGTAGTAGCCTTAAATGAAGATTCAACCTCAGGAAGGGCATCACCAAATTCACTCAACTCAAAAGTAGTCAGCTTACCAACCAATGTATCTCTGGTTATGTTTGTTATAGTTTGAAGCTCTTCAATAGCACTAGATTTGACTTTGTAAGAATCAGGCAAGGAGCTAAGCACTTTAGCAAAAATCTCAAATTCATCTATCTTTCCACCAACACATCTAATACCACACACAATTTCATTCACTCTTTGCATGAAAGTATTAATGTTCTCATCATCACCCATTCTCAACCTTTCATATTTCCCTTTCAAACTTTACAACTTAGCAATCTTCACATTAGCATCACCTTCATACAAGGTTCCCAAATTTTTCCAGTTCTCATTAGTAGTCTTCAAATCCATAACATTTGTCATCTTAGAATTAGTGAAAGCACTCAACAAGGCTTCCTTAGCCTAGATATTATACTCGGCATCTTTGATCTCAATAGAAGTAGTAGGACCATTCTGTGGAATAATATACATATTACTTGTAGTGTTGTAGTAGGGTTCACCAATGCATCTTAGATGGCACTCCATTCGAGACTTCCAGAAAGAGTAATTCATTCCATCAAATCTTGGACTATCCTTCTTGTAACTTCCCATCCTAGATCACCTTAAGCTGTTAAACTTCTTCCAAGGAACCTGCTCTAATACCAATTGCTGGAAATTCAAGGGAAAACAACTGAGAGGGGGGGTGAATCAGTTGTCCCAAAAATTCAAAACTTATTCAACTTATTTATTATATTCTCAGATCTTAAACATAAATCATCAACACATTGGAAACACACATAACACCAATATTTTTTAAATGTAAACCCTGTTATGGGAAAAACCATGGTCGAGGTTAGTGTTGGTATGTGGCGACTGATCATGCTATACTGTATAGCCCATGGTATACTGTACACCCTGGCCCCCCGTCCTCGTTGGGGTCCGGGGCCGGGCGGGAGTTCGGGGGCGGCAGCCCCCGAGAAAAATTTTCTTCCTACTTTTTCGCGTGATCACCAAAAAAGGGAAAAATCAATGAAAAAAAGAAAAATCCGATATTGTAGAACCCTAAAATCTGGAAGCTTCTAAGCTTGGTAAAAAGTGGGTTCGGATGGGTATTTTTCAGTATGATGAAAAACGCGATTATTCGCAAGATTGTAATAGGTTTTTTCCACTGGATAATAAAAGTATTGGATGGATGCGGTTTGGTGGATGTAGCCCAGATTGGGTGAACCATGTTAAATTCTGTGTTATGATTTATTCTGTGAATGTTTAGTTTCTCTATTTTTGTTTATTAAATCTGCATTTAATTGTTAGATCTGCTATCTCTAACCCTAACAGTTAGTCCACAAGATTGTACCTTGTTAAAAGTATAATGAGAATGAAATATGGGGAATGCACATGCATTGAAGCACACTTCCTAGAGCTCATTGCTCAATTACAAAGGCAGACAAATTATCTTACAAAGATATTTTTATTACAACCATCCATATTTTGAAATGAGAAAATAACATTTGCTAATACCTGATTATAGTTTTGGTTAAGCACATAAACAAATCTTCACTCTTGTACACACTTCTTCACACTTTTCTCTTCCTTCGAATGATTAGGAAAATATTTGCACATACACACACACTCAAAATCCATTGGAATAAATTTAAACCCTCCAATTTGAATAAAAAATCACTCTTATATATATCTGTAACAAGAAACTACATCGCTTCAGGTTGGCCTCAACAAAAATAATGAAATGAATATAAATTGTCAGCCCAAAACATTAAAGATCATCATTGCAAATCAACCAAGGTTGGCCATAGCTTAGTGAGGACCCAAATAAAAATATTCAACATGAAAAAAATTCAATTAATTTCTCTTCGAAGATCCACAACATGCTTCAACACCTTGTCAGCCAAGAACCAAAAAAATGTGAACACGTAAGAGAAAATTGCCAACCATGAGCACAACGATCAATGCCGATATGCAAAAAAGGTAGATCAAGATCTAAAGACATACACAAACATCATGAACCAATAGAGAAGCATTCGTAGCAACTGAACTAGCTAAAATAGCCTCATCCTCAATCATAAAAACTAACTAAAGAAACAAAAAAACTATCAAAATGAGAATGTTCATAACTTGATCAAATCTTCATGCAGATTTTTGAAACATGACATGGATAAAATAGATACACTCAGCAACAAACCCTTTATTCTAGAACCTTTGATCATAAATGTGCAAAAATTACTAACGTACAAAACTTCACTTCACCACTAACAACCTACAACTCATCCCTTTACAATTTTCTCCATATCCTCAACATATACAGCTTCAAATGCACTAATGCAAATAGTGTTGACATCAATGACAACCACATATCAGCAACACAACCACAACATCCAAAATTTTGGGCATATAGAACCACATAGAAGACAACTACACGATTTAGCCCTTATGAATTGGTTTATGGAAAAATAGTAGTGTTGCCTATAGAGTATGAATACAAAACTGTACGAACAACAATAGAGCTACAGATGGAATTAACAAAGGCTCAAAAGGAAAGGTTGAAACATTTGAATGCCCTTGAAAAAATAATATTGTAGGCACTACACCATACAAAGGTTTTTTACAAACAATAGATTAAATGGCATGACCAGTATATTAAGACTACGAAATTTATAGTAGGAGACTATGCACTTTTGTACGATTCTACCTATACAAAGATTTTCTAGGAAATTTTTAGCGAAGAAGGTTAGAACCCTATGAAATTCAACAAGTATTTCCTAATTGTGTGGTACAACTATAGACCATTGATGAGGTCAGGTTTTCACTCCTGGTTTATGGCCATAGACTCAAGCTTTACAAGAAACTACTCGAGTATGGTGCTCATAGTATTGTTGATATAAGATCTGAGACACAACATGATATTCCAATAGGAAGTGATTTACCTAACACATCTACTAATCCAAAGGTTGAGTTAAAAAATTCAACCCCTCAAATCACCCAAGCATAATTTCTCACGCTTTAAATAACATGCACAACACATTATCCATGATTTACACATTTCAGCTCCAGAGAGACCTGTTCTTCAATTTATTTAGAATTTATTAGGACCTATTTTAGATGGGACCTAACAAGTACATTAAAGAAGGGCCCTACGCTTGGAGTACCCATAGAAATACCTATTGACTACATGCTACAATAATTTGGTGAAATTGAATTGTTTCTTGTTGATGATATTTTCTATGCAACAACAACTCAGATAGAATATGAAATCCTATCTCTCTTGCAAAGAAAATCTCTATCAGCAAGCCTCAAGAGATAACCCCAAGGTCTCTAATGTCAGGTCTTGACAATGCATAAACAACTCAGTGATAAATGTGAAAATTTTGGTAATCACAAAGGGACCTTACTACAAGCAAAGACTGAATCTTGAACTTATCAAATCTAGCAATGTAATGATACTTCAATCCTAAATCTAATCCAAATAATAAAGAAATAACAAAAGGTTAGGGTTTCAAAGAGATCTAAATTTAACTAATCCTAAGATTAACAATGGAAATGATGAAATACTTGAAATTGACCAATCCCTCATAAACAAATTCCTGCTTAACCAAGATAAATCTACATAAATCTACAATCTCACAAAAACAGTGCAATCTTCTAAGGTATGAAATATTTTTAGATCATGAACATTCATCCAAGACAACCCAATTTGTAATTGAAATGAATAAAATTCACAATTGAACAAAGCACAATGAATATAAAGGTCCAAGCTAACTTTGCAAAGCAACTAACAATCAACTAGCTAAAAAAAGTATGGACTAGGGATTGCTGCAAACACTTCAAGCATCAAATCATGAACACCATTGAATTAGATCTAAATCTAAATCTAATAACCTTGAGAAATTTGAAATATAGAATCACAAGAACCATGCAAGATAAGTCAACACAAAAGAGATTACCAGAAAATCAGAATGTCTTCAATTGTATTGAATCACCAAATTTCAACAACAATTCTAATATTTTGTTATAGGACTTGCTCAGAAGTTGACTAACTTCTACCTCTGCTCTACTTCCTAATTCGCTTGTATCTGTCTATGTATTATGTTCTATCTATCTTAAAAATGAGGGAAAATTCCCAATAAGGGTTTTACAATAATAAAAGAGCCAAAAAAAGTCTTCCCAAGGAGAATTCAAAATAAAATAAATTGGCATTAAATACATGAACTCAATCCAACATTGGCCTAAGATCCTCAACACAATTCAAACCAAGGCACAAGTTTCAATGCAGCCCCAAATTAAATTCCCTCTCCATTCCTATCCTGAGCACACCTCCAAGTTAGCCAAGGGGTAGGATAACTAGTATTTGAATTTATTCATTAAATTTCATCTCCTTCCAGCCGCCACCATGCCAAACTCACCCTGCACTTAGCAAAAACTAGCATTAATATCAATTATAACATGACAATCAAGATTATCACATCATTAGTAATGTATTCATCATCCAAATAAGCTCAAACATAAATTGGGATTAACTCAGAAACACCATTAAATTACAATCCACACAGTCCAAGATTTTGAGGCAACCACAGAATCCAGGCTAGGATGGAAATTCTAAAAAAATCTGGCCAAGGTGGATTTTGGAAAAGAAGGCATGAAATCAACAATAGATCATTAAAAATGTTGAAAAGATGCAAATAGTAGTGTAATATATCAGTTAAAATCATGGAATAATAAGAATTTATCATTAAAATCATCCAATTTATTCAATTTTCAAGTTTCACAAGGTTTCCTAAAAAATTTGAAAAAATCCAGCTAGACCAGATTTCTGAAAAAATGACAAATTTTCAGAGTTTTAGCACTTTCCAGGAAAATGGAGAGGGCCAAGAAAAATCGTGGAAATCCAACCGGATAGGAAAATCCCAATGCTGTAAGAAAATCCGAACATTGACAATCCAACACGAATTCACTCAAATTGACCGAAGGTCACAAATTTGAGGACCCTGGGGACAAAACCAGTTAACTCAGAACCTTCAAAAAATCTTCCTTGAATTCTAGCCTCATTTGAAAGAAAATTAAGATGCAATAGTGATGCCCTAGGCATGAAACCCTAGATTTTAACCATGAACGCATAGAGCAAGCTCGAGACACAAAAAATTGAACTCCAATCAAAACCAAAATGCCAAATCACAACTCGCATTCATTAATCAAAAGCAAGGCAACATGTACATACCACGAATAAAATTCCAGTCAACTCCATCAAGGATAAACAACATTTCAAACACCCAAGCAAGCAACAATGATGAAAATGGCCAAGGAATCACAACCAGATCAATAATTCACAAAATTAGTATGCCATAGTATGCCAAGTACCTCAAGATCAAATATCCCAACTCAAGAGAACACAAATGATAAGTCATAAAGACACAAAACTCCAAAAATCAACCAAGTTTGAAAAAATGACAACAAGGAAGAATTTTGAGAAAATTAGGCCCAGGTGGAAATCTGTGAAGGCCAGAAATCTCTGAACTGTAGTGTAAAACAAGCCAAGCTGGACATCAAGCACAATCTAGGAAAATTCAGATGGGGCAGACAATCCTGAAATAGAGCAAAAACCCAAACAACAACATTGAAACTAGAGTTTGAAAGAAATTCAGGAAAAATCCGAACAGACAGGAAAATCTCGAACCCGGGTAAAACCCTGAACTTCACCAAAAACATAATATTTTCAATATGAAACTTAGGGAAAATACCTAGGCAAGCAAGGTAAAAATTTTAAGCTCATGCCAAGGAAATGTAAAACCTCAAAATTGAAGGGGGAAAAATAAAAAGAGCAAAAGCAAAAGAGGGTCCATGCTTTCAGCGGGGCATGTGTGCAAAAATTGCACAACAAATGGTGACTCTTCTAGGGAATGCTCCAAATCATTTGATGATGAACAAGAATCATGAACCAAAAATCTCTGGTTTTGACCTCACTATCAAATAAACAAATCAAAATGCAAGATTAAAGAATTAGAACCAATGGCAGCCTGAACCCTCCATAGACTAAAAATCCAAGTGTGTGCACATGAGTTCATTTCCTTCCTTAACCCATTGCAGAAACCAAGCTTAGTCAGGATAGCCTACATAAAGATTCCAACTTCAAAAGAAACCTGGATAGAGCCTCGCTGCTATTCAAGCATCTATGGCCCTAATGAGGTTATCATTGTGACTCTCCCAAACATAGCTCTATTGCTAGCCAAGCATCTATAGCCCCGATAGAGATATTCAGATACCCCTGATAAGTTGAATGCATTCTTTTGATTTTCAATATTTTCTCTTTGCTTCTTTTGATATTCTTTTCATTTCTTTTTTTTCATTTCAACCTATGAACAAAGAAGTTCACACTCAGGGCTGAGAAACATAGTGGCACTGAAGCAGAAATAATATTTTTCACCTAACAAGACCTCACAAAGATCCTACAACAACCTCAGGATTTTAAAGATGTATAAGACATATAATATTTCAGAATACTTCAAATTCAAATCAAACTAGTGACACATCCTCTTCAAATCAGACATTTAGACTGCATGGCAATAACAGAGACCTCAACCATCCTTTCAAGACACATGATTAAATTTCATCAAGGAAATACTCAGAATAGTCCCAGACAAGAGAATATTTGCTATGCAGGCGCAACACATCCATAAGAAAACAAGAAGCCTCCAAAGCAAAAGTAGAGAAAAAACATACCAAACCGAAAGCAAACCTAAAGTAGCCAAAACAAACAAAAGTAAAATAGAAAGAAAAACCTACTCTAACAAAAGCAAAGAAAAGAAAACAAAAGCATAAAGGAAACTTAATCTAACTATATACATTAAAAGAGCCGAAAACAACTCAAGACTAGAAATAATGCTTCAATTACTACCCATTGATAGGCAGTGGAATATCCTCGCCAGTGAGAGTTTTCAAGCAAAAAGCATTATCTCCCAGGATCTCTAAAATCTGGTAAGGGCCAAGCCAAAGTTTGTCAAATTTTCCATGCTCTCCCTTACGATCATGGGCTTTCTCCCAGTATAGAACCAAGTTAGAAATCCTAAAGGCTTTTACCTTGGCTCTTTTATCAAACCGCCTTTTGACTACACCCTGATGTTTAGCAAAGCTCTCTAATGCTTCATCTCTTCTTTCTTCAAGGTGTAACAACTCTTGTAGGAGATCCTCATGCCTATTTTCTTCATCGTAGTACTCATTAAGGAACTGTAAGGTAGGGATCCTTAATTGAATTGGAAATACATGCACTTGACCATATACAATGTGATGAGTGGAGGTCCCTATGGAAGTCTTTTGTCTTGTACAATCTGTCCACAAAGAAAATCTAAGTTGAGTGTGCCAATCCTTGGGATTCTTCTCTAGTAACTTACAGATGACTATCAAGAGGTTTTTATTGGAAGACTTAGCTGACCCATTACCCTGTGGATAGTAATTGGATGCAAATTTTATTATAATCCCATGATCAAAGGACCAATTGGAAAATTTCAATGATACAAATGCAGGACCATTATCACAAACTAAAGATAAAGGACATCCAAAGCAATTGATAATGCACGATTCAATGAAATCTATTACCACTTTGGAAGTATATTGTTTGCATGCAAGAGATTCACTCCATTCTATAAAATAATCAGTAATGGTGAGAATATACCTGTGACTAGTAGAAGAAGGTGGATTGATGGGACCTATGAAGTCCATCCCCCACTGTGCAAAAGGTTTTACCTCAAAGACCAGCTAGAGCGAAAGAGCTACATACTTTTCCATGGTTGCTGTAGTCTAGCATATGTGGCATGTTTTGACATGACTATGTGTATCCTTGAATAATGTAGGCCAATAATAACCAGCCCTTAGAATATGGTTTGCAATAGAATATGTAGATCCATGGCCAATACCATATCTATCATGAAATTTAGCCATGACTCTCTCAGCTTCTTGTCTTCCTAAGCATCTCAGGTATATGCCTTCATGATTCTTCTTATATAGAATAGCTCCCTTCAACATGAAACTATCACTCCTCAAGTGTAATTCTCTTCTCTATACTACATTTAGATGGTCAGGACACCTCTGAGTCAGAGATAATGAACAATATCATCATACCATTCTCCAGGGGAAACATCCTCTAGATTATAATGTTGAGTGGCAAGATCAGGGCCTATTTTTGCCATTGTCCTTGTAAGTCCTTGCCCTCTTACCAGCTTCATGGGTTGAATCTCAATATCATACTCTTGTAACATAGTTACCCACTTAGCTCTGCATTCTCCTAGCTTATTCTGCATCGACAATAGCTTGACTGCAGGATCAAGAACTATTGTAAACACTTTGTCTCTGAGAATATAATGTCTAAAATTTTTTACAGCTCTGACTAAGGCATAAGCCTGCTTCTCCACACTTGGGTACCTTAATTCATCATCTTTCAATTGGGAACTCATTAATTCTATGGGATGCTCATTTCCTTGATCAGACTTTTGAGTCAACATAGTAGCACAGGAGTCATCAGAAGCAAACAAATATGTTGGAATGGCTTAGCATAGTCTGGACTCACCAAAATTGAAGCTTCAAAAATAGGCCTCTTTATCTCTGTAAATGCTTCCTTAGCTCCTGCACTCCACTCAACTTTGGCCTCGTGCTTCAACATTGTATTCAGTGGCTTGACTATTTCAGTAAAGCCAGTGATGAGCTTCCTTACAAAGTTGATCTTACCAAAGAATGACTTCATTTCTTTTTGCTAGCAAGTGGTGGAATCTTGAGTATATCCTCCACTTGTTTTGGATCAATGGAAATTCCTTTCTTTGAAATAACATGTCCCAATAACTTTCCCTCTATCACTCCAAATATGCATTTCTTTAGATTGAGAGCTATACCAAATTCCCTGCACTTATGAAACACCTTACACAAATCTGCTATATGATCACCTCTCCTCTTGGAAAAGACAGTTAGATCATCCATATAAATGATTATTCACTTACCAATTATGTCTTTAAATGCAATGTCCATAGCCCTATGGAATGCAGCCTCAACATTAATCAAATCGAAGGGAATTCTTTTGTATACAAAAGTTCCCCACTTGGTAGTGAAAGTATTCTTATGTCTATCTTCATATTGCACCATAACTTGGTTGTATCCTAAATAGCCATCTAAGAAAGACATCATTTGAGGTCCATTAACAATCTGAAGTACTTCATCCAGTGAGGCCATTGGATAATTATTCTTCTTTGATGCTCTATTGAGGTTTCTAAAATCTACACACAACCTAATTTCACCATTCTTCTTTCATACTAGAACCAAGTTTGCAACCCAAGTTGAATGTCTAACTAGGAATATGATTCTGGTAGATAGTAATTTTTGCACTTCTTTCTATATTATAGGTTCTAGTAAGGCATTAATTGGCCTTTTCCTTTGTATGAAAGGTTTTGCTCCTGGATTGAGAGGGATAGTATGAGTTATAATTGATGTGTCATAGGCCTTCAAATCTTCACAACTTTAGGATATCACATCTTGATATCTATGTAATGTGTCAATTATTCCTTTCCTCTCTTCTGGAGTGCATACTTTTCCAATGAAGACATTCTTGGTATCATCTTGAGTTTCCATATTATACTTTTCAGATTGTCCACTGATGGACTCCTTGGCATCCTATTCCTGATCTCTGATCCTATCCAGATAAAAAATACTCTCTAATTGCACCATTCCTCTGGGAATAGTATTGGTCTTCAAATTGATTACTCCTTCCAAATCCATCTCTGTGTCTTGGTGTTCAGTTTCATCTATAATTTGAGAAGCAAAAACATTTGTAATTGTGATAAAATCTAAGATATGCTTATCATCTTCAAATACCTAGAAGTTGGTGATTTTGTTAGGTACTGAAGGTACTCAGGTTAGTTCCACTATAAACTTCATCAATCTAGAAAGAGACAGAGGTTGTAATGTACTAGTTGCCTGAGCAAGGGAGTCAGCTATCTAGTTTTTACTTTGTGGTATCAACTGAATGTTGAGGGCATCAAACCCTTCAATAAGGTCCCATAATCTATGTCTATAATTGGTCATTCCTCTGTCATGACAAGAGTACCATCTCCTAACTTGTTTGACTACTAACTCTAAATCCCCAAAAAATTGCAAGATCTTGACCTTTTTCTTTAGTGCCATTGTTGGTGTAATTAAATGTCTTGTACCTTGTCCTAGGTCTTGATTACACCTTAGTTAAGTTTACTTAGGGACCACATAGGAGGTTGTTGGAGATTTTCCACTTTTGGTGGACTTGACATGTCATTACCACATCACTTCCACCTTTTGTGGACACATCATGTGATTATCTCTCCACCTTTTGTGGATGATCCACCTTTTGTGGAGATTATCACATTATCTCTTTCCCACTTTAGGTGGAGTGATAACTTTTCATTGTTGTCTCATGTCATAAGATTACGACACTTGTCATAATCTTATGCCCTCCTATATTCTCACCTTAGCTATATAACCAAGGGGTCTCCTATGCATAGCATTGTACCATTATCTCATATTATTGACATTGAATACAGTTTATTCTTGTCATATTATTTTTTCTCTCTTTCGTGCTTTCTATTAGGCCTCTAGATCTTGGGTGGCTACCTTCATAGACAATTCTTACATGGTATCAGAGCTTTTGGAGTGCCTTTAGTTAGTCTTTTGGAGAGATTCGTGGAGGGTTCCATGTTTGGCCTTGTATTGCAGGTGCATTTTGGGAGCTTGTTGCATCAGATATGAGCTTGCCATTGCATCAGGAGTGTCCGAGATAGTTGTTTAAAGTCAAGGTGAAGAAAGCTTGCAATAAGAACTTAAATGTGTGAATGAAAATCTGAAATATATAGATTAACCTTAGCCTTAGTGTGAAGAAAGAATGAGAGAGAGAGAGATAGAACAATATAACACATGCAACAACAGATTTACATGGAGAAACCCTGAAGGGAAAAAACTCCACCACCGAAAGAGAGGCAAGTATATTACTGATAATCTTCAATATTACATGCAGCAATAGACTTCTCTTATCATTCCCTGTAAATCCAGCAGCACCCTTTTACCCTGCAAAACTGAATCTTAATAACACTAGCTCAAGGCCCCAATTTATAGAGATTTGTGAGGATGAAAAACACCATGGTTTCACCAAACAATAGGCAGCAATACCACCTAGAAAAACCCATGCCTCCCTCCTTGAAAAGGTCAAAAATACCAAAAATAGCCTCTTACAGATGCTCTTACAGCTGTCATAAGGCATCTTTTATGCATGGGCGGTGTCTAAAAATAGCATATTCTGTCATAGGGAATATGTCATACTGTCATAGCATCTTATGACAACTTGCATGCATGTCATAGATGCTCTTACAACACCCTATTTTGACCCACAACCTTATTTTAGAAGATTCCAAGGTGGGACACCTAGCTAATTTGTCCTTTTCCATAAGGATAAACGGTAACGGTAACACTGCATTTACATAGTCTCTTTCACCACTGTTGGTCAAACAGTTTCACCTCTTATGGGTAAATGTACAAAACACTTTAGGAGAATAATAAAATAAGGATTTACAAGGTTGATGACACCTAAATCCTAACATTCTCCCACTTGACATCATACATTGTAAATTACACCCATAGAGGTACAATTACATAGAATTAAGTATAGTGATCAAGGCCCATGGCCTTTCTGCACCAAGAGAACATTTCCATGGTGACTGGCTTCGTAAGAGAATCTGCAACATTATCCAAAGTGTCAACTTTTTCAATCAAGACTTGTCCATTCTCAACCATTTCTCGCACAAAGTGATACTGAACATCAACATGCTTAGTACGAGCATGATACATAGGATTTTTAGCCAAAGATATGGCACTCTGACTATCACATCCAATCCTCACTATCTTGCAATCAAAACCAATACCATTACCAAGTCTCTGTAACCAAACTGCCTCCTTAGAGGCATGTGTAGCAGCCATATACTCTGCTTCAGTGGTAGACAAAGCAACTGTAGGTTGTCTTTTACTCATCCAACTCACTGCTCCTCCAAACAAAGTAAACACATAGCCACTAGTGGACCTTCGACTATCCAAGTCACCTGCCCAATCTGCATCAACAAAACCCTGTATGTCCAATGACTTATCAACATTTTCAGTACCATGATAAACCAAATAGTAATCAGAAGTGCCTTGCAAATATCTGAATACCCTTTTGACAAAAGTCCAATGTTCTTTACCAGGGTTAGACATAAACCTGCTTAGAACTCCCACTGCTTGGGCTATATCTGGTCTAGTACAAACCATTGCATACATTAAACTACAGACAACACTAGCATAAGGAACTTTAGACATTTCATCAATATCATCATCCGATTTAGGACACATGTCTAAACTCAACTTAGTACTAATAGGAAATGGAATATTTACTGGTTTACAGTCCTGCATATTAAACCTTTGCAAAATAGTGTTAACATACTTGCTCTGACTTAACCAAAGCTTTCTGTGAATCCGATCCCTAATGATTTCCATCCCAAGAATATATTTAGCAGCCCCTAAATCTTTCATATCAAATGTGCCAGAAAGCTGAGTTTTAAGTTCCCTAATCATTGCCTTATTGTTACCAATGAACAACATATCATCCACATATAAGACAATAATCAATATCTGATCATCAATAACTTTAAAGTAAGCATAGTGATCCTCATTACTTCTAACAAAACCCATATTTAATGCAAATGCATCAAACTTCTGGTACCACATCCTAGGTGACTGTTTCAAACCATATAGAGACCTCTTTAACCTACAAACCAAGTGTTCTTTTCCTTTCACAACAAAACCGTCAGGCTGTTGCATATAAATTTCTTCCTCTAGATCCCCATGCAAGAAAGCAGTTTTTACATCCATTTGTTCTATTTCTAAATCATAAGTAGCAGAAATGGATAAAATGAATCTAATAGAGGTTAACTTAGCAACAGGAGAGAATATTTCACCAAAATCAACTCCCTCTCTCTGGGAGTAGCCCTTGGCCACTAATTTGGCCTTGTACCGTTCCAACTTTCCATCTGCACCAAACTTCTTTTTATATATCCACTTACAACCAATGGCCTTTCTTCCTTTGGGCAAACTAACAAGATCCCAGGTGTCACAGTTTTTCAAAGACATCATCTCATCATGCATGGCCTGCATCCAAGACTCACATTCTTCTGAAGAGAGAGCCTCCCTGAAAGATCTAGGTTCATCACCAGTACATAACAAAGCAAATTTACAACAAAAATCAGGTGGGCTATACCTGTCAACTGGATTTCGTTGTCTTGTGGATCTTCTCAAAGGTGGAGTAAGAGGTTCCTCCTCATGTTCATCCTCATTGTTTTCAACTTCTTCTATTACAATGGATTCGTCAGAACTCTCTTCTTCTTCTCCATCTTCATGTCCATCTCTCTGTTCTTCCACATGTACATCTTCTTGCTTAGTTTCAAAATGCACTGTCTTTGAATTTTCCTTTGGTTGCACATCTTCAGAGTTAGCTCTAAATTCCCTGAAAATAACATCTCTAGAAAATATCATCTTTCGTGTTAGTGGATTCCAAAGTTTATAACCTTTAACATTTTCACCATAACCTACAAAGATGCATTTCTAAGATTTGGGATCCAATTTAGACCGCTTCTCTTGAGGCACATGAACAAAAGCCTCACAACCAAAGACCCTTAAATGTGAAACCGAAGGCTTTTTACCCAACCACATTTCATAAGGAGTTTTATCAACAAGAGCTTTATAAGGAGATCTATTAATTAAATAACAAGCAGTACCAACAGCCTCTACCCAAAAGCATTTGTCTAACTTAGCACTACTTAACATGCTCCTAGCTCTTTCCATTAATGTACGGTTCATTCTTTCTGCTACCCCATTTTGTTGGGGTGCGTAAGGTGTAGTCTTTTGCCTAACAATTCCTGCATGTTTGCAAAACTCATCAAATTCCTTAGAGCAATATTCACCCCCATTGTCAAATCTCAATACTTTTATCTTATAATCTGTTTGCTTTTCAACCAATGCCTTAAATTCCTTAAATTTGGTGAAAACTTCAAATTTTGAATGCATAAAATAAATCCAAGTATATCTTGAGTAATCATCAATGAAGGAAACATAATAACGAGATCTACCCAAAGAATTTGTATCCACTGGACCACACACATCCGAATGAATAAGTTCTAACAATCCATTAGCTTTATTAGTTCCTTTAGGAAATGATGACCTGTTTTGTTTACCAAACACACAATCCTCACAAAAATCATTTTTACCAACAGAATAATCAGAAATACCGTCTACTAGTTTCTTATCAAGTATGGTCCTAAGACCTTTTTCACCAATGTGACCCAATCTATGGTGCCACAACATACATGCATTTTCAGCGCTAGTTACAAAAGAGGAGTTACAAAAAGTAGAGGCATGTAGCGTAAATAAATTCCCTGTCTGAGATCCTTTAGCAACCACCAAACTTCCCCTTACCATCCTGCAACCAGACTTGTCAAATGTCACATGCATCCCAGAATCATTCAACTTGGAAACTGAAATTAAACTTTTTGTAAGTCCTGGAATATGTAAAACATCATCAAGGGTTTTAACCCTCCCATCACTGAAACACAACTTTACCTTTCCTTTACCAATAACCTTTTGTGAGCTATTATCACCCATGAAGACCTCTCCTCCATCATATTCTTTGTATGTAGAAAACCACTCCTTATGAGGAGTCATATGGAAGGAAGCACCTGAATCAATAAGCCAAGCATCATTACAAACTGTGTTAGCTGAAATAATCAAAGCATCAGAATCACCGTTATCAGAGGACTTTTCCGTGGAGGAATCTGCATTCTTTTTCTTGTTTCTACATTCCTTCTTCACATGTCCCCATTTACCACAGTTCCAACACTTCACTCTGCTCTTTCCAGGGGTCTTAGATCGTCCTTTAGACTTATCCTTCTTCTTATCCCCTTTAGGCTCTTTCTCCTTGGGCCTACCTCGCACATGCAAGGCATCTTGGGAGCCACTGCGCATGGTCTTTCTCCTCATCTCCTCTGAAAGAAGTATGGGAATAATAGTATCCAACTTAGGTTCTGCACCACCACTTGTTATAGCAATAACTAAATTTTCCCAAGATTCTGGCAAAGAGCAAATCAATAAAATGCATTTATCCTCATCTTCTATTTTAACATCAATAGATGCAAGCTGAATTATAATCAAATTAAAAGCATTCAAATGTTCAGCAATAGAATCACCATCCTTCATATTTAATGAATACAAACATCTTTTGAGATACAACTTGTTAGACAAACTCTTAGTTTGGTAGATTTCACCTATCTTCCTCCAAAGCTTGTATGATGTGTCTTCTGAAGAGACATTCAAGAGGACAAAATCTGTGAGACACAACCAAATAGTCCCTCGAGCCTTCTTGTCTAACTTATTCCAATCTTCATCTGACAAGGTTGAAGTAGATGGCTTCTTTTCAACTGAAACTGGTAACCACTGATCTCTTTCCTCAAGAAGGTCCTCCACTTTCAACTTCCACATCTCGTAACCAGTTCCATTGAACTTCTCAATATCTAGACGAGAGGTGGAGGCCATGGTATGCAATCTTTCACAAATATGCAAAACCCACAACACAAAAGCTCCCACTATAGCAAAAAACCTTCAACACTCTAAAAGGAAAGCGTCCCTTCCTTAACAGAACCGTTAGCTGTGATACCAAATGTTTAAAGTCAAGGTGAAGAAAGCTTGCAATAAGAACTTAAATGTGTGAATGAAAATCTGAAATATATAAATTAACCTTAGCCTTAGTGTGAAGAAAGAATGAGAGAGAGAGATAGAACAATATAACACATGCAACAACAGATTTACGTGGAGAAACCCTGAAGGGAAAAAACTCCACCACCGAAAAGAGAGGCAGGTATATTACTGATAATCTTCAATATTACATGCAGCAATAGACTTCTCTTATCATTCCCTGTAAATCCAACAGCACCCTGTTACCCTGCAAAACTGAATCTTAATAACACTAGCTCAAGGCCCCAATTTATAGAGATTTGTGAGGATGAAAACCACCATGGTTTCACCAAACAATAGGCAGCAATACCACCTAGAAAAACCCACGCCTCCCTCCTTGAAAAGGTCAAAAATACCAAAAATAGCCTCTTACAGATGCTCTTACAGCTGTCATAAGGCATCTTTTATGCATGGGCGCCTGGGGTCTAAAAATAGCATATTCTGTCATAGGGAATCTGTCATACTGTCATAGCATCTTATGACAACTTGCATGCATGTCATAGATGCTCTTACAACACCCTATTTTGACCCACAACCTTATTTTAGAAGATTCCAAGGTGGGACACCTAGCTAATTTGTCCTTTTCCATAAGGATAAACGGTAACGGTAACACTGCATTTACATAGTCTCTTTCACCACTGTTGGTCAAACAGTTTCACCTCTTATGGGTAAATGTACAAAACACTTTAGGAGAATAATAAAATAAGGATTTACAAGGTTGATGACACCTAAATCCTAACAATAGTCAGATTTTCCTTTTGTTTCATCTCAGTTGGACATTGGAGGCCAAATCTGCAAAGGGTTGAAGATCAGAGGTGGTTGCCAAATCCAGGAGGTAGCTGCCACTTTGGAGCATTTTCAGCTGAAAAGGACCTCGCCATCATGCTTAGAAGGGCCAAGAACCCATAAATCAACTGCCAATTCATCCAAATTGGAGAAAGTTGTCCATCGAGGCAAATTTTTTTTGGTGGCGGTACGAAAATATTTTTCAAAAAAAAAAACTTTTTATTCTAAATTTTTCAAAAAAAATCATTCAAAAATATATTTTTCACAGTTTTTAATTGTTGTAAAAGTTTTTTTAAAAATTAAAAAAAAAACAAAATTAAAAACTGCAGACTGCAGTCGCAGTCTGCAGACGTACCCGCGGGTACCTCGGCCACCAGGAGCCGCCACGTGGCCCCCGCGGCCCCCGCGGCCCCCGCACCGCCACCTTCCTACCGGCAGGCAGCCGAAAAAATCCACCGGCGGCAATTTTTTAAAAAAATCCGGCGATTTTTGGAATATTTCGTCCGCGAAAATTTCCCGACAAAGGGCAAACGACGGCGACGGTGACGTGCATACAACCATCAAATTTAAGCTGGAGTTTCTGTAACGGGCATATGACCATCATATTTAACCCACTGTTTGGCTGACATCAGCACTGTGTCAGCATGCTTTGAAAATTTTAGACCCCCTCTCCATTGAGCTTTTGGTTTTTGCAGTTCAACTTCAGAGGCTCATATCTTGGTCATTTTGAGGCCTTTATTGGTGCAATTTTTTTTGATTTGCAGTGGTGAAGTTATTTTCTGATTTTGGTGCACAGATTTTCCAGAAAATTGGATTTGTCTCAGTTCTTGCTTGATTGTCACCGTTTTTGCAACTTTCGGGGCTCCGTTCTGGCTCATACGAACTCCTTTTCAGGTGCCATTTTTTTTAAAGTGCATGATTTTTTCTGAACTTCATAGTGGTGCTATCAGTTTGTAGTGATTGTGATAAGAAATTGTACTTTCAGCACTTGGCCATTTTTGGCCTATTTTGGCATTTGTAAAGATAAGATCTCAGTTTGGTCTTTTGTATCAGTCATTTGAGTTTGTTGTAGCCTATTTAAGGCTGTTGTAAAACATTGAAAATCAGAAGCCCACTTTGCTTGGCTTGCAAGTGGCCATTGTACACACACTAATTATAAAGTGCCAAATCATCTTTTTGGGGGGGGGGGTTCTTTGATTGAGTGAATTTGGGGGGGTGTCTTGAGTGATTATGCCTCTCTCTCCATCTTGTTCTCTTTCATTTTGCTGCTATGGGTTCTCCTAAGTTTCCCTTGTTAACTCCACATAATTATGCTTCTTGGAAAATTGATGCATGGAGTAAGTTAATGGAAAAAGGATTAACTCATTATATTGATGGAACCGTTGTTGCGCCATCTAATCCTAAAGCTGATCCTGCTGCTGAATTGGATTGGCTCACTAAAAATACTATGGCTCTTGGAACATTAAGAAAATATTTATCAAAAGATTTAATCTTTCAAATTGATAAGTGTAAAACAATTAAGGAAGCTTGGGAAAAGTTTGGTCAATTGTATGGCCAAGTTGATGAGATTAAAGGTTATCAGCTTGACAATGATCTCACAATGTTAGATCCTAAGAATTTTGATACAATCCAAGACTATGTTACTAAGGCAAATGAGCTAAGAGCACAGCTTAAGGATTGTGGCATTGATAAAAAGGATGCACAGTTGGTCTACAATTTTTTGGGAAAACTTCCATCAGAATATGCAGCATTTGTTTCTAGCTTCCAAACCCATCGCTTGACAGGAGGTAGTTCTTTCACCATGCCTACATTTGATGCTTTTACAGAAATGTTGATGTTAGAACAAGCAAAGTTGATAAGCATGGGGATTCTCAAGTCTTCAAAGTCCAAGGCTTTGGTGGCTAATCAATGGAATCAAGGGACTCAAGGAAAGGGTTCCAATAAGAAGCAATCTTCACAAGGAGAGAACCAACAATCTACTCCTCCACAACAAAAATCAACTTCATCTTCTTCAAAGAAGTACAATAATTCAAGCAAGAGGGAGCAACCAACATGTGCATATTGCAAAAAGTTTGGTCATGAGGAGCATCGTTGTCATGTTAAGCAAATTGATGAGTTGAAACACATCCTTAAGAAGAACAACATCAACTTGCCAGCTGCATATCAAGAGAAGGATTCATCTCCTTCCACTTCTTCTAAGGGAAAAGGAACAACTCTCATGGCAACAACATCAAGCTCATCTCCTTCTTCTACATCATCTCAATATGATAAACATAAGGGGCAAGCATTTCTTGCAGTTGCAGATTCCAATACAGATCAATGGATCCTTGATTCAAGAGCTTCGCATCATATGACTTCGTGCAAGGATATGTACTCTTCATTTCATTCTTGTTCATCACCACCCATTTTTATGGCCAACAACACTTCTTTGGCAGTTTTTGGGAAGGGTTCTATTGACGTTGAAGGTGGAGCATTTAATGATGTTCTATGTGTGCCTACTTTGTCAAGGAACATCCTCTCCATCTATCAAATTACACATAGTGGTACAGGAAAGACTGTAGAGTTCACACTGAATTCTATCATTGTTCAGGATTTGCATAGCAGGGCTCTTGTTGTGATTGGGGAGGTTGATGATCGTTCTCGGTTTTACACCTTCTCATATTTTGCTCCTATTGATGATTTGGTTCACCCTAGTGTGGACACACTTGAGGAGATTGAGTATGGTTACTTGAATCTTGGAGTGCTCTCTACTCCTGAGGTTCTTGAACCTATTGTTGAAACTTCATCTCCTACATTGACTGATGTATCTGATGATACTTGTGTTTTGACAGTTTCAGTACCTTGTGATTCAGTGCAACAGTGTATACCTTGTCTTCCAGCAGTAGCTTCATGGGATGACTACTTGACAAACATTGGCAGTTTGTTTGTGGAATCCTACATTGCAGATTTGGGAGACACATTTGATTGTTTACATCTTCTCTTTGATGAAGGTGATTCTTCTTCAGTTGTTGCGAGGGAATACTCTGACCCTCCTATACATGATCAATCTTTTGAGGTTGATGTGATTGTGGATGCATATGTACAATAGTTGGAGGAGGCCACTTTCTCTTTTGAGGAGACATCATCTTTGGAGTATGTTCTATCTTCATCCTTGCTAGATCTTGAGTTGTCCTTTTTAGCAGATCAGAGTGTTGTTGCAAAGGGTTTCTCACAGATTTCAGGAGGTGACTACATTGCAGCTTCACATGGTCTGGGGAAGGCATCTTTCAACATCAACACAGGGACATTTGAGCAGATTTCAAAGACTTCTTACACTTTGAGGGTTCTTCCTTCTTCACTTGTGGATTGGGGAGACTTCATTCATGCACCTTTGGTATTGTTTCTTCCTAAGGGGAGGAACGTTGTTTGATAGTTTTGGAGCAGTTTCTTCATTCCTTCTTGAGCATCTTCCATGGGTGATCATTGTACATTGAGGGGGGGCTACCTTGTCTCTCTTCTTCTCTTGTATGGGGGGGACTTTTTCCTCACATGGGGTTTTTTCCTTCTCATGCCATGTTCATAGCTTTTTATATCTCATCTCTCTTTTGGGGGTAGTTTTTTCTCACTGGGTTTTTCTATCTTTCCCCACTTTATGAGAGATTGCATTGCATTTGTACATGGGTACCTAACATGGCCTAGTAGCCAGGACCCATCTTGCATTTGTGTACATTCTCCGTAAGTTGCACTTAAGGGGGGGTGTTGGTGTAATTAAATGTCTTGTACCTTGTCCTAGGTCTTGATTACACCTTAGTTAAGTTTACTTAGGGACCACATAGGAGGTTGTTGGAGATTTTCCACTTTTGGTGGACTTGACATGTCATTACCACATCACTTCCACCTTTTGTGGACACATCATGTGACTATCTCTCCACCTTTTGTGGATGATCCACCTTTTGTGGAGATTATCACATTATCTCTTTCCCACTTTAGGTGGAGTGATAACTTTTCATTGCTGTCTCATGTCATAAGATTACGACACTTTTCATAATCTTATGCCCTCCTATGTTCTCACCTTGGCTATATAACCAAGGGGTCTCCTATGCATAGCATTGTACCATTATCTCATATTATTGACATTGAATACAGTTTATTCTTGTCATATTATTTTTTCTCTCTCTTTTGTGCTTTCTATTAGGCCTCTAGATCTTGGGTGGCTACCTTCATAGCCAATTCTTACAGCCATTAACAACCCATGGACCAAAGCCTCATATTCTACTACATTATTCGTACAATGAAATTGAAGTCTATAAGCATCAAAGAATGTCTTACCTTTTGGAATAATTAGCTCAAATCTTGCTCTAGCTCCTTGCTTTGATTTGGATCCATCAGATCTTAAGGTCCAATAGCCATCAACTATAGATTTCCTTGTTGTATCTCTTGCAATGTTGCTGCTTGAAGGTTCCTTAGAAAGCATCACTTTCTTCTCCTTAGGGTCCTCTTGAATATTCTAGATATCAACTTTGACTGTTGGAGTGGGGTTGATACACTTTTGTACTTGTTCTACTGCAGTATGGCATAAGCAACAATCCAGTTCAAAGTGGGAGGCATTATGAACCCTACACCAATTTGAAAAGAGAGAATCTCTGAAATTCATCTTCCTACCCAACTAAATTTGATCCTCAATTCATTTTTGAATGAATTCTTAGAAATTATCTAGTAAACTAAGCTGACTGTCTTCAAGATCATCATCATTTTCAATTGGTTCTACCAAGGCCTCAGTACTACTGGATTCTATAGTGAGATCAATAGGTGTTGTGTGGAACATATGGACTTCCTCTACATCTGATTCCTTAGAAGGGGTTGCAAGCACATAGTTTCCCATATTTACTTCCGAAATTAGAATTTCATTGGAGGTATTCTGATACTCTTTGATCATATACTTCATCCTAGGCTCTCTTTCAATTCTAATATGGTTTGGCACTCCCTTCCAAGGAAGCCACATGTGAGAGTTATCAGTTGATACATATCCATTCAAGGCCCTGGTAAAGACTCTTCTTAGAATCAGGCCATAAGCATCAAGTATATCAGCCACATGTATATTAATAACTTGTTGAATCCTAGGATCAGAAGCAACCTGCATATGAATCATATTTAATTCTTCTACAACATTAAACTCATTCCTATCCAATTGTGTAACTTTCTTTTGGGAATCAGAAGGATTAATGCCCAAAGCACCATAGACACCAAAGGGCATTACATTGATGGAAGCACCAAAATCTAACAAGCAATTGTACAAGTGCTTACCAAATATAAGAAAAAAAATGAGGAATGGAAGAGTCTCTGTTTTCCCTTCAAACAGAGTTAAGGGAGTATCTACTTGAGCAACCTGAGTTCTATCTTTCTCTTTTCCCTTATCTCTAGGAGGGACATGAACTTGATTATGAGTCTGATTTTGCCTTCCTACTATTTGAGAGGTAAATACTTTGTTGATACTTTCACTAGCTAATTTATCTTGTGATATGGAATTCGCATTGTAAGCCCCTAGAATTGCATTCCTAATTGTTGGAACCCTCAATAACTCAAATGTAGAGAGAATTACCTTAAGTTTCTTGTGTTCTTCTGCAACATATATGGCTAATTGTTCTTCACTCACATCAACAGGGGTCTCTTTTAGATAATCCACCACCCTAGCTTTGCTTTCCTTAGTATTCCTTCCTTTTGACATGTCCATCTGTGTTTGTCATTCCTTTGATAGATATTGCTTAGACACATGAGGATACGATGGATTATTACTGGCATTAGGATCTAGAGGAGTGGTGAAGTTGTTTCGTGGAATGGAGGTGGTGAAGGGTTCTCTAGTTGGTGGATGCCTATGTGGCATGTCTCTCAAATCATACTTCTTAACATGCCTCTGGAAGGTATGTACCTCTTCATTATAAACCTCTTCTTCATCCAAGGGGCCATTGTAATTGATTATATTTTCATCAAACAACTATGGAATTTCATGTCCATTACATACCTAGTATACCTCTTCCTTGAGCTGGTCTGATTCTTTTTTAGGTACATTGTCTTTGCTCTATGGAAAAGGAGCATGATTTAGGACTAACACTGGTGAATAATAGGGAATAGATGGAACCATATCCTGACTATTAAAATTTTTCTCCACTTCATACTGGAAGATTGAAGCTGATGTCTAGAACTCTTGACAATCTAAGTCAGAATGCTGACTTATTTTATGGAGCCTACACCATCCTAACAAAGCAACTTCAGCTAAAAATACACCACTAGGAGGCTTCTCTTGACTGATTGGCTGATTGACTGGTTGATCCAATGGGGTAGGGACTCCCCCATTGTTAGGCCTTGTGTTCCAAGTCTTGTTCTATTTAGGTGGTTGTCTCCTATCAAAACCTTGTCCACCACCTTGACATTTATCAAAGCTCTAGCTTGAGGATTGTCCCTTATCATAATTTTGTCCTCTGTCATTATATCCTCTGTCATTAATGTACCCTTTGTCATTGTTGTATCCTCTATCAAAATGTTGTCCTTGTTGATTTTTTCAATTTTCTCTACTCTGATTGGACTGCATATTTCTCTGAGCAACTTGTAACTGACTATTCTGGTTCCTCAAGTAAGTCACCTCCATATTCAGCTTCTTCACTTGTTTAGACAATTCATCTAGTCTCTCTTAGTTAGGACTTCTATATGGGGGTTGACTCACATTATTTTGAGAATATCCTACTACAGTATTGGTACTTAATGACTAGTTCAAAACTTTAGAATTCTACATATATGGGGGATAGCTAGCATGAGATTGTGGATGAAGAGGCTAATTAGCATTTTGCTGGGGATAGAAGACTATAGGTGGAATTTGACTCACTAGAGGCCCTGGGTGAGGGACCATAGGCAACTGAGGAACCAGATTCATGATGGGAGTATGATTGGTGAGAGCTTGGTTGAGAGGTGGGACTTGTCCAGGGTGAGCAACGGGTCCTAATGATGGTAAAGGTCTAGACAAATGTTGTCTTAAGGTAGTGCTAACCTTTACAGCTTTTGCATATGCATCAAGTAGGGTATTAGGAGGATTGTTTCTCCATTTCATGAAGGTAGCTGTCAGACTATAAAGACCTTCATAATACCAATATAAGTCCAATGATTTCTCTCTTAACATTAGTGAATTGGTGATAGAGCTCATTGGAACTAATGGGAATCCTAAAATTTTCTAGGAATGCAGTCTCAAGCTAAGTCCAATGATGGATAGACCTAGCAAGTAAGTGATTATACCAATATAATGCATCTTCCCCTAAGGAATAAGGAAAGAGCCTACATGTGACATCCCCATGATTGATTCCTCTATCCTTAAGGCTAGTTTGAATGATCCTGACATGGTACTCATCAGTTCTATTAGGATCATTAACATGGAACTTTGAAAAAAAGTGCTCAGGGTTCTTAGGCATGATATTATACTTGAAGAAACTTAATGGAGATGGGTTATTAGCTAGGAAAGCCATTGGTGGAGGTGGGGGTGGTAATGGCTAATTTATGGCTAGCTGAGGTTGTGGAATGGGAATGTCCTCAGACTCAGGTGAAGATGAACTTGGGAATGATGGAGATGATGGAGGTGGTTGGGTGGATGATGATTCTCCCTTTGTATTGGTCCTTCTTGACCTCGTAGGGACTAGAAATTCTTGAAATTCCTCCTCTCCTAGAGTAGATCTGGTTCTTCTTCTGAATCTTTTAGGAGAGATAACATACAAAAACTGATCCAACTTAGCTTATTCAGGCCCTCCTTCTAGTGCCAATCTATTGATGATGTTTTCTGCACAACAACTCATATAGAATATGAAATCATATCTCTCTTGTAAGGTAAATATCTATCAGCAAGCCTCAAGAGATAACCCCAAGGTCTCTAATTTTAGGTCTTGACAATGCATAAACAACTCAGTGATAAATATGAAAATGCTAGTAATCACAAATGGACCTTACTACAAGTAAAGACTGTTTCTTGAACTTATCAAATCTAGCAATGTAATGATACTTCAATCCTAAATCTAATCCAAATAATAAAGAAGTAATAGAAGGTTAGGGTTTCAAAGAGATCTAAATTTAACTACTCCTAAGATTAACAATAAAAATCATGAAATACTTGAAATGGACCAATCCCTCATAAACTAATTCCTGCTTAACCAAGATAAATCTACAATCTAATACAAATAGTGCAATCTTCTAAGGTATTAAAGATTTTCAGATCATGAAAATTCATCCAACACAACCAAATTTGCAATTGAAATGAATAAACTTCACAATTTAACAAAGCACAATGAATATAAAGGTCCAGGATAACTTTGCAAAGCAACTAACAATCAACTAGCTGCAAAAAGTATGGACCATGGATTGCTGCAAACACTTCAAGCATCAAATCATGAACACCATTGAATCATATCTAAATCTAAATCTAATAACCTTGAGCAATTTGGAAGATAGAATCATAAGAACGATGCAAGATAAGTCAACACAAAAGAGATCACCAAAAAATCACAATGTCTTCAATTGTATTGAATCGCCAAATTTCAGCAACAATTCCAGTGTTTTGTTACAACACTTGCTCAAAAATTCACTAACTTCTACCTCTTCCCTACTTCCTAATTTGTTTGTATCTGTCTGTGTATTCTATTTGATCTATCTTCTATCTATCTTACAAATGAGGCAAAATGCCCAATTTATAGAAAACCCCAAAGCATGTTGGCCCAATAAGGATTTTACAATAATAAAATAGCCAAAACAAGTCCACCCAAGGAGAATTCAAAATAAAATAAATTGACATTAAATACATGAACTCAATCTAAGGTCAACCTAGGATCTTAAACATAATTCGAACCAAGGCACAAGTTTCAATTCAGTCCCAAATTAACTACCCTCTCCATTCCTATCTTGAGCGCACCTCCAAGTCATCCAAGGGGTGGGGTAACTAGTATTTGAATTTATTCATTAAATTTCATCTCCTTCCAACCGCCACCATGCCAAACTCAACTTGCAGTCAGCAAAAACCAACATTAATATCAATGATAACATGAAAATAAAGATTAGCACATCATTAGTAATGTATTGGTCATCCAAATAAGCTCAAACATAAATCAATATTAACTCAAAAACATCATTAAAGCACAATCCACATAGTTAGGGATTTTGAGCCAGTCGCAGAATCCAGGCCAGGAAGGAAATTCTAGAAAAATCTGGCCTAGGTGGATTTCGGCAAAGAAGGCACGAAATCAACAATATATAATTAAAAATGCTAAAAAGATGCAAATAACAATGTAACATATTAGTTAAAATCATGGAATAATAAGAATTTATCATTAAAATCATCCAATTTATTCAATTTTCAAGTTTCACAAGGTTTCACAGAAAATCTAGAAAAATCTGGTCAAACCGGATTTCTGCGAAAATGACAAAGTTCTAGAGTTTCAACACATTTTGGGAAAACAGAGAGGGCCAGGAAAAATTGAAGAAATCTGACCAGACAAGAAAATCCTTAAGTTGGAAGAAAACCTGAACCCGAACATCAACAATCCAACACGAATTCGCTCAAATTGACCGAAGGTCACAAATTTGACCCTGGGTACGGAACCAGTTAACTCAGAACCTTCAACAAATCTTCCTTGAATTCTAGCCTCATTTGAAAGCAAATTAAGATGCAACAATGATGTCGTAGGAATGAAACTCTAGATTTTAACCATGAACGCATAGAGCAAGCTCGGGACATAAAAATTTGAACCCCAAACAAAACCCAAATTCCACAGCACAATTCACATTCATCAATTGAAAGCAAGGCAACATGTAGATATCATGAATAAAATGACAGTCAACTCCATCAAGGATAAACAACAATTTGAATGCCCAAGCAAGCAACAATGATGAAAATGGCAAGGGAATCACAACTAGATCAATAATTCATAAAATCAGTATGCCACAGTACACTAAGTACCCTAGGATCAAATATCCCAACTCAAGAGAAGGAAAATGATAAGTCATAAAGGCACAAAACTCCAAAAATCAACCAAGCTTTGAAACTCGACGGCAACGTGGAATTCCAGAAAAATCCGGCCAAGGTAGAATTCCATGAAGGCCAGAAATCTCTAAACTATAGTGTAAAACAGGATGAGCCAAATTTCGAGCGTAATCTAGGAAAATCTAGATGGGGCTGAAAATCCTGAAACAAAGCCAAAACCCGAATGACAGCATTTAAACCAGAGTTTGAAAGAAATTCTAGAAAAATCTAAACGGACAGGAAAATCCCGAATCGGGGTAAAAACCCAAACTTCGTCCAAAACATAAGATTTTCAATATGTAAGTTAGGGAAAACGTGTAGTGCCCTCCGTATCGGTCATTCTAGGAAATTGTGTAAGCATTTATTCGTGATTTTGTGGTTTGTTGTGTTATGTGATTTAATTAATTTAGATTATTCTTGGTTATAGTAATAATTATTTATAAGGAAAATTTAAACAATTCTTTTCTTTAGTAATATATTATTTATATTGTAAATATAAATAATTCCTTATTACCCTACTAATTACTTGATGGTAAATTGAATAAATTAAATGATCATTATAAATAATAATTAAAATAGTTTACTATTGTGATTAGCATTGTAATCAATGTTAATATAGTAACTTCTAGCATTAGAAGTGATCTTAGTTAGCAAAGAAAAATTTATAAAGAATGTAAATATTAATAGATTCACAATAAATGAATTTATTCATACCATAATCTTTCTCAAGTATAGTGAACTAGAAATGTGTTCTTTGGTGTTGTAAACTTCATAAAGTTGACACAAACCCTAAACATTGAAAAACTAGGATTACTCTTTTATGCTTGATAGCGAGTTTGGAAGTGAAGAATTCCTTTGTTGCAATCCTGACCTTCTAGAAATTAAATACATCATATTCTTAGAATAAAATATATCCTCCCAATCGTGAAATGAAATAGGCAAATATGGGTGGAGTTTATAATAATAATAAATGAAGTTCGTTTGAAGACTTTTAATTAGATTGACGACAATTTTGACTACTGGATTTTTCTTTTAAGATAACTACATTTCATAATGTCTTATTTAAATATCGTGAATAGTAACATCTACACCTATAGTAAGTATGATTTTCTATTGATTGCACTATACACAGTTTCTGAGATGGTTTGATACGTATATTTTAATTCCTTGAAACTAATATAATTCAAACAAGTTCCAATATATTACATTGTGCTGCTGGAGGAATATTATATTTGAGCCATTTGCACATGAGAGCTGGGGGTGATTACGCTGCAATGTTGCCACATTTCCTTGATAGCATTCGGTTTAACTGCCCACGTGCTAGTCTTTGCATGCATCGCACTCCATGATACATTTCTTCTGGGAGGCATTTAAAAAAAAAAAAAAAATAGTTCATGTGCCATACTGAGGCCTGTGCACAGCATACATGTTTACCTCGACAGATCGAATTGCTACATTTGATAAAATGTTCTCTAGTTCCTTCAGGAATCATTATCTGAAAACCACACATCCCTAATCCTCCTTATGCATACTGTTTAATGCATCCTCTGCCCCTACATTGTTCTAAAGCAACCAGTACTACATCCATGTGTCCGCAGCCTCATAATAAAACTTGTTACCAGCTATAGCCTACGCCCTCACTGAGGTGAGCAAGGAAACTTCAGAAGGGTGAAGTGGCGTTGGGTTATTTCTCGTAGCTAAAAGGGGGCGACCCTTTAAGCACTCAGTTCTACCGATTTCAAGTT
This sequence comes from Sequoia sempervirens, assembly GCA_007258455.2. NCBI lineage: Eukaryota > Viridiplantae > Streptophyta > Pinopsida > Cupressales > Cupressaceae > Sequoia > Sequoia sempervirens. The sequence goes on from VDFB02000002.1 coordinate 223,235,275, forward strand.
GCATCACCGTGCGGTACCTATTGCAATGCAAACCCTTTCATCTTAAGGGAATGGTTGTTAACCCTCCAACCCTTCTACCTGGTGTTGAAGAAATTTTGCAGTTGAAGTGAACATCAGTTTTCAAGAACCCATCATAGAAAGGGCCACAATTGCAACTTTTTTTGGTGTTGTTGTTGACGCCATGGTGATACTGTGAAGAGCAGATATTCTGATAAAGCATGACTGGCGCGTATATGAGTGGAAGAGCCTAGGTAGCTGCTTAGGAGCTTCTTGCTGTTTCGAGTATGGGAAATCTCTGGTATGATCTTTCACTTCTCCAATTTGGTGAATTTACAGCCTGAAAGTAAAGTTTTGATGAAGGTTTTAGAGTATGTTTATTAAAATGAAAATTACTGCCATGTTCCTAATAATGAGCAGATTTACGTTTTAAGATTATGGCATCCCTCACCCTAGGTAGTTAAGTATATACCAGCATATTTCGTACATAACATATATTTTATATTGTCATACTCTCTCTAATCTGTCCAAGCTCTCATTTGGTATAAATCAGATTTTATGTGGCCTATGTAATGGCATTTTTCATATTCCATCAAATATTTCATGTGCCTTGTCTTTGCTCCATAGTTTCCATACATTTCTACCAAAGTTTTTCCAACTATAATTTCTGACAACAATCCCACAACATTTATGCTTCGATAGATGTATATACCCTGCATCAAGCTACTATTTTGGCATAAGCAGGCAGGATGCCGTAAAAACTGTGGAATTTGGCATTATGCACCTACCGAATGCAATTGCTTGAAAGACCCTAAAGCCTTCTCCACAAATTCGTTATGTACATATCCTGCAACTTTTGCATTCTAAGAGATCACATCTCTTGAGGCATTCTGTAAAACAGTTCACACGCCTTGTTCTGCTCCCTCTTTTTCTTTGTAGCTATTGTTTACCAGGGCAGTTGCAAATTCAGCATTTCACAGAATTCCTCTGTCCTTTGTACATTTTCTGCAAGCGTCACATTTCATTAATTGGAAATAAAAACTATAAACTCAGTGAATTTAGGGCTAAGAAAGGAAGTTATGATGTGTAGTTAGAGGGAAGTTTTAGATTTATTTACCATGTATATAATCTGGAAATGAAAAATTATCCGGTAAGCAGTACATCAAGTGATGTAATTGGTTTAAATCCCCATCTCCCAGCTGCAGCCAAAAAATAAAAATAAAAATATAATATTATAATATTATATATGATCTACATATTAATTCAGCTGTAGAAAAAATATAATATAATATATGCTCTACATATTAATTCAGCTGTAGTAAAATATAATATAATATATATTGCACATATTAATTCATCTCACCAAAATATATTATAATAAATGTTGCGCATATTATTGAAGTAAACAAAAAGAAATTAAGAATGCAATAGAAATGATTTGCAACATTAATAGATGATATATAGTTAGTTATATAAAACAACTTTCTAGTTTCCTCCATGAAATAGTCTTATTACAAAAAGCTTAAGTTCAAATGAGAAAGCTTTTTAAACGAAAGTTTAGTTGGCCAATAAACTATAAATCCAAGGGATTATAAATCTTCATTTGAAACGTAATCTTTTGCCACTTAAACATTAAATATTAATAAAGTGAGTGTGGACAGAGAGTCAGTGATAAACTGAAGTCTACTATTTAAAAAAAAAAAAAAAATCTTGGTACTTGAGATTAGCATGCCTCCTTACAAAGAAACTTTATAAGTTTTAAAGATTAAAAAACAAAAAAGAAGAGAAAAGAAACTGCTCTTTAATTCGTGGGCCTCCTCCTTTCCTTATTAATAGGGAATTTAATAATAAGTAAGGTGAAAAAGAAGTAATGTATATTTATTTATTTATATATGCTATTTCTTAATCTTATTAATTTCCTTTTTATTATTAATTTTTTATTTTGGAATATGTATTATATATATAAAAATGGGGTTAAGTAAATAATTAAATTATTAATAATAATAATATAAATAAATTAAAAAAATTACATTCTATCATGGAAATGAGAATTGGTCTGATAACGATCTATGACCTGAATAATATACAATGATTGGTTATTGGTGTTGAAACATAATTATACTCTTATGAAGGCTTGATCAACCTCAATTTTAATCATGGATTGAATATTACTAGTAAGTTATTGAATAACAATAATATCATTAGTTGTAAATATTGAGGGTTACTTATAGGATAATACTCGTTGTGTGTTAAGAGAAGATTAAGCATTAACACTAGTTATGTCTAGTTGGTTAAATAATGATAGTACCTCTCAGGTTGATAACCAAGCAATGATGTTAAGAGATGATACTAACTTCTAGATAATATTAGTAATTTGATAGTCTTAGTGTATTTATTTCTTGCGTATAAGGACTATGAACTTAAATAGGCTCTAGGGTGTTACTTTTATGTATCTCATATACATAATAGAAGTTTGAACACGATAATGAACAAGAAATATTATATATATCTTGTTGTATTAGTAGAACATAGGATAACAAGGTTCATAAAAGTAGGGATTGTGAAGTTAAATGTTAGAAAAGAGTATTTTGGGTCTCTTTGAATGAATGGTTATATTTGATTAATTTGAATTAACTATAATTGTATAAATGGGGTATTTATTTTTGTTTGGATCATTCTTTTAAAAGTGTTTATGCATTGGATGATTTATTATTATATGTTGATTTCATGAGCATGTTGGTATTATGTGTTGCATGGTCACCTTGTTTATTCGTTTATTTGTGTTTGGTGTTGGGATAGATCTAAAATATGTTTCTTTAATTTCTTTAAATGTTTTCTTGTTGAATGAAAAGATAAATTGTGATGAAGAGTTAAACGTTCTTGAAATTGGCCTTTTTGATTGTGTTGTGAATTTAAAGGTTAATTTTTTTCTATGATTCCATTCCAATGTAGTGTCCTTTGAATTGATTTGGTTTTGAGGAAATATCATTGTTGAATTCATGCTGGATTTTATTTGGGAACTCTTATTACTTTGGCTTACCCTCATTTGTGGATTTTAGTATATTTGGCTTCCAGAGGCAAAGGAGAAACTTGAACTATATTGATTTTCCATGGTTGGATCTTGGTGATGCATTGATTTTTTCTTTGATTTTTTGTTTTGTGGGTGGTACCTCCTTTATTCTTGTTTCAATGATATGGAATGGTTTTGTGAGATGGTTCTTGCCTCGCATGTTGTGAGTTATGCACACTTTGACTTTGTTTATGTGAGTGGAGGTACAACCCTTTCTTATATTTGGTTTTGGTATCATAGGGAGAGTGGCTCTTCATGGGGGTCAGCGCACAAAGGGGTTGTTAGGATAACCCATGGAAGAGTTTCTTAATCAAGTGATAATGTAATTAATTAACTAGTAGGTTGGGTAGATAAACACTAAACAAGATTAATTATGAGCCTCACCCATACCGTCAGTGCTCTCACAGGCTAAGGATGGGATGAGAAGCCCTGGTTGGCAAGATCACTACCTTGTCCTCATGAAAGGTAAGTGGTTCTACATGAGTCACCCTATGGAGCGGTTGCCTTGAGATAGGTAGCCTGGATAACCATAGATGGAGGTGGTACCTTGTGATAGGTTGCCTGGAAAATCTGTGTAAGGACATGCGATGACACTCTCCTACAATACCCATTTATTTTCTCTTGTTTGGTTGCCTCTAGGAGTGGTGATTGACTTGTTGAAGTTATTGAGGCAATTAGTTCTTGGCGTTTGTTGTTGAAACCTCCCAATTCTATTTTTTAGTGTTGAACACATGCCTCATGTAAACTTGATTGATGTTAATGGAAGGTGCTCTTGATATTTATTGTTGGTTGATATTGCGATATCATTTGAAGGCTTTGGATCCTATTGTTGTTGGCATCTCTTATGGTTACTTAATGTTGTGTTATAATATTAGCATTTTGTATTATTGGACTTTTTATTAATTTGTTGTGGCCATGTGATGGTAATGTTATGGGTTGATACCTTATGTTGTTGTTATCTTTATTGTGGAGTATGGTTGCTTTTGGGTTCATTTGACTGTTTTGGTTCAAGAATGGGGATATTTCTTGTCAACTCCTAGCAAGGGGGGTGGATTTTCGAGTCCACGTGGTCAGGTGGAACGTGCTATGCACCCCATTGGGTCCCCAGTCGAGGTTTGAGATATGCAAATTTTTCAGCTTACAGTGTCTCCAGAATTGTATCCAAGTCAGAGCCAGTCTTGATACTTAGTATTCACCTTTTCAGTTGTATTATGCTATCTTATTATATTGCCCCCATTCATGTTGGGGAACACTTTTGCCTTACTGTCACTCTTGTACGATGTAACTTTTATTATCATTGTAATGAATGCAATCTTTGACCTTAATTTATGATCTCTGATGGATGCTTATCATGCTTGAAATGTATATTGATGCTCGGTACTATTGAGTTTTGTTTCATAGTATGCAATTCTTAATGGTGTTGTATATGTGGAAATGTGTACAATTACGTCCGTAGATGTGATAGATGGTTTTATGTATGTTATAATGTGGATGTTTGAATGTCGTCTAGTAATTCTAAATAATGGTTAATTGGAATACTTATAGTTAGTTAAACATTGTCTTGGTATGGTTTTATGTTAGTAATGTTGTCACATATACCCTAGAGGACATGGTATATGATGTATTTGTTTCAATACAATGTATGTGTTAGTTGTTCATGTTCTTTACATGTATTTCTCTACTTTCCAAAAAAATAAAATTATTGTGCTTTTATTGCAAGTGTCTGTTTGTCCTTTGGGGTTCACACGACGGGGCGTTACATAATTGGTATCAGAGCATAGGTTCATACACTGGGAACTATGAGCCCAATTACGTCAACCTAGTTGCTCGAACTCTCGAGGGAATGTTGTTCTTATGTGTCATCCTCACTTAGCAAACTAAGTTTTTTTTGTAGGAGTATTGGTCCAATGGTGCAGGAAACTAGTGGAAAGAATAGGACCCTCAGTGTATTCCGCAATACACTGATATTCTTCCAACCAGGGATGCATTATGGACCTTTGTGTTGTCTTGAGATGTAATTTTTGGTGATGTAAGGTTGTGTGTGTATGTGGAAAACGAGTGTTTTAACCTAGAAATTTGTGTTTATGATGTGTTAAATTTTTCTTTCTATTATGAAAGGGTGTGAAATTTGTCATACAATTTGACTCTTGAGCTTGCATTGTTGTCTTCTATCACCCTTGCTTGATCATTGTGATCCTTTTTGGTGATTGTCCCACCATTTTGACTTGGGTTGGATAACACCTTTTCTAACTTGAGGGCCTGGACACTCATTAATTATGCACATGTTATATTGATGCATGGAGATTGAAATTGCATTGGATTGGCTTGGTTATGTTTATCATTTGAACTTATACTATGCTTGTTATGTATTTGTTTAGTGATGGCTTTGTGATGTCACTTATAATTTGATTACTCTATGAAGTATTGGATTTTGAGTAAAACTTCAGGATGCAATTTAGACAATTTTAGTGTGAGCAGATACAAAAATATAATTAATTAAATATTTTATTTTATTTTGGGATAAGAATGAGTTTATTTACTCAATTCATATGATATTGAATGATTATGGTATTAATAAAGGTCTAGTTTTAGTTAGTCTTTTCAAGAACTAGAATTCCTAGAATATTGTTGTAAATTTATCAAATTGTGTTCCTTGATATAGGTTATCATATTAGGGATGCCTTGTTCATCATTGTAGGAAATTATTAGCATTGTGGAAGAATTGATATTTACTTATATTAATATCATAGTAAGCGGTATTAGTTAAATATTTTTGTTAACTAGATCTTCTTTGAATTACTCGTTAGTCTTATTGATGGACTTATAGTCTTAATAACCTTTAGAATATTGCTTTGATTGTATTGTTTTACCTTAGTTGTTAAATATTTAAGAGATATATTCAAAATAAGCACATTTTTAGAACCCTTCATATGGTAGCTAGAAAATTCTTAACTGTAATGTTAATTGTAGATTGCCATCTTTTCTTTAAGATAATGATTAAAATATAATGCCTCTTGTGCGTTGTCACTATTTTAATACTTTTCATGTTATGTTGTGAACTTTAAGAATATGATAGTGATTGTTTCACCAATTTGACTGATTAGGTTGATAGTTTAGTGTGCTTGGATGACTATGTTGCTATGTTCAGATGTTTCTGATGTACTATGTATTATGCAATTGTCTAGTAATTGTTTTATGATGTAATCATTGTACTCAATGTTGTAATTACTGATTGAGGTCTTGGTGAGGGGAATGATGTAGCATCACTCATTCATGAGTTCCCTGCTATGCTATGATTTCCTCTCACTATGTGTTTATTATTTGATATCTATGTTCTAGACATCTTGTTTGGATGCAAGTTGTAGGTACTAGGCATCAACTCCACCTACCCTGTCAGGTTTGAGCATTCCCTATAATCCCAATGGGTATGAAGTGGAAAACATAGTTGACAAGAAATTTCCCTCTCCTAGTCCATTACCCCATCATTATATTTAACAATGCCATTTGTTTGTGACTCTGTTTCCATTTTTGGTATTGTTTCGTTTGAGTCATTTAATTTTAATTATTTATTTTTTGTTGTTTTAATGAAGTTGTGAGCTCATTGTATCATTGTGCTTATGGTTGTGTGCGACGACTTCCAGGAGTAAGTCGATGCTAAGGGGGGAGGATGTAGTTCCCTCTATATTGGTTGTTCTAGGATATTGTGTAAGCATTTATTCGTGATTTCATGGTTTATTGTGTTATGTGATTTAATTAATTTAGATTATTCTTGGTTATAGTAATAATTATTTATAAGGAAAATTTAAACAATTCTTTGCTTTAGTAATAAATTAATTATATTGTAAATATAAATAATTCCTTATTACCCTACTAATTACTTGATGATAAATTGAATAAATTAAATGATCATTTTAAATAATAATTAAAATAGTTTACTATTGTGATTATCATTGTAATCAATGTTAATATAGTAACTTCTAGCATTAGAAGTGATCCTAGTTAGCAAAGAAATTTTTATTAAGAATGTAAATATTAATGGATTCACAATAAATGAATTTATTCATACCATAATCTTTCTCAAGTATAGTGAACTAGAAATGTGTTCTTTGGTGTTGTAAACTTCATAAAGTTGCCACAAACCCTAAACATTGAAAAACTAGGATTACTCTTTTATGCTCGATAGTGAGTTTGGAAGTGAAGAATTCCTTTGTTGCGATCCTGACCTTCTAGAAATTAAATACATCATACTCTTAGAGTAAAATATATCCTCCCAATCATGAAACGAAATAGGCAAATATGGTTGGAGTTGATAATAATAATAAATGAATTTCGTTTGAAGAATTTTAATTAGATTGATGACAATTTTGACTATTGGATTTTTCTTTTAGGATAACTACATTTCATATGTCTTATTTAAATATCGTGAACACTAACATCTACAACTATAGTAAGTATAATTTTCTTTTAATTGCACTATACATAGTTTGTGAGATGGTTCGATACGTATATTTTAGTTCCTTGAAACTAATATAATTCATACAAGTTACAATATATTACATTGTCTTGCTGGAGGAATATTATATTTGAGCCATTTTCAAATGATAGTTGGAGGGGATTATGCTGCAATGTTGCCACATTTCCTTGATAGCATTTGGTTTAACTGCTCACATGCTAGTCTTTGCATGCATCACACAACATGATACGTTTCTTCTAGGAGGAATTTTTTTTGAAAAAAAAATAGTTCATGTGCCATACTGAGGCTTGTGAACAACATACATGTTTACCTTGACATATCGAATTGCTACATTTGATAAAATGTTCTCTAATTCCTTCAGGAATCATTATCTGAAAACCACACATCCCAAATCCTCCTTATGCATACTGTTTAATGCATCCTCTGCCCCTACATTGTTCTATACCAACCAGGACTACATCCATGTGTCCATAGCCTCACAATAAAACTTGATACTAGCTATAGCCTGCACCCTCACTAAGGTGAGCAAGGAAACTTCAGAAGGGTGAAGTGGCGTTGGGTTATTTCTCATAGCTAAAAGTGGATGACCCTTTAAGTACTCAATTCTACCGATTTCAAGCTACTTCAGTGTGTGGTACCTATCGCAATGGAAACCCTTTTATTTTAAGGGAATGGTTGTTAACCCTCCAACCCTTCTACCTGGTGTTGAAGAAATTTTGTAGTTGAATTGAACATCGCTTTTCAAGAACCCGTCATAGAAAGGGCCACAATTGCAACCTTTTTCTGGTGTTGTTGTTGATGCCATGGTGATACTATGAAGGGAAAAATATTATGATAAAGCATGACTGGCGTGTACATGAGTGCAAGAGCCTAGGTCGGTGCTTAGGAGCTTGCTTTTCGTTCTGAGTATGGGAAATCTCTGTTATGATCTTTCACTTCTCCAATTTGGTGAATTTATAGCCTTAAAGTAAGGTTTTGACAAAGGTTTTAGAGTATGTTTATTAAAATGAAAATTACTGCCATGTTCCTAATAATGAGCAGATTGAGCAGATTTAGGTTTTAAGATTATGGCATCCCTCACCCTATGTAGTTAAGTATATACCAGAATATTTAATATATAACATATATTTTATATGGTCATACTCTCTCTAATCTGTCCAAGTTCTCATTTGGTATAAATCAGATTTTATGTGGCCTATGTAGTGGCATTTTTCATATTCCATCAAATATTTCATGTGCCTTGTCTTTGCTCCATAGCTTCCATACATTTCTACCCATTTTTTTCCAACTATAATTTCTGACAACAATCCCACAACATTATGCTTCGATAGATGTATATACCTTGTATCAAGCTACTATTTTGGCATAAGCAGGAAAGATGCCAGTAAAAACTATGGAATTTGGCATTATGCACCTATTGAATGCAATTGGTTGAAAGACCCTAAATCCTTCTCCACAAATCCTTTTTGTACATATCCTGTAACTTTTGCATTCTAAGAGATCACATCTCTTGAGGCATTATGTAAAACAGTTCACACGCCTTGTTCTGCTCCCTCATTTTCATTGTAGCTATTGTTTACCAGGGCAGTTGCAAATTCAACATTTGATAGAATTCCTCTGTCCTTTGTATATTTTTTGCAAGCGTCACATTTCATTAATTGGAAATAAAAACTATAAACTCAGTGAATTTAGGGCTAAGAAAGGAAGTTATGACATGTAGTTAGAGGGAAGATTTAGATTTATTTACCATGTATATAATCTCAAAATGAAAATTTATCTGGCAAGTAGTAAATCAAGTGATGTAATTGGTTTAAATCCCCATCTCCCTAGCTGCAACAAAAAATAAAAAATAAAAATATAATATTATATATGCTCTACATATTAATTCAGCTGTAGCAAAAATATAATATAATATATGCTCTATATATTAATTTAGCTATAGTAAAATATAATATAATATATGTTTCACATATTAATTCATCTCACCAAAATATATTATAATAAATGTTGCACATATTATTGAAGTAAACAGAAATAAATTAAGAATGCAATATAAATGATTTGCAACATTAATAGATGATATATAGTTAGTTATTTTCCCAACAATATATATTACTTTTTTTTAATCCAAAATTGATGAAATGAAAAAAGGTTTTTAAAGGAGATTCTCATCAATCTGCCAATATAAATTATGCTTTACTTTGAATTTAATAAATAATTATTATTCATTTTCTATTTGAATTATGAGTAAAGTCTTGATTGATAGGCTGATTGAAAAACATATATATCTTTCAGTCATTACCACATATTTTGAATTCAAAACATGCATCACATACTATAGGTTTAAAAAAAAATTGAAGTTCATGAAGTTTTGACCAAGTTAAGGTGGTTAGACATACGAGTTTTTATATTTTTTAAAAGTTGTAATAAAAATTTCATAATTAATTATTTACTTGGAAAAAATTTATTGTGCCATAGAAAAATGGCCCCTTGTCATTTTCATGACCTTTTAGGTCTTGTTTCATAGTGTTGGAACTATGTTTCTTTGATTATATGTTGTAACATGGCTTGAACATGCTTATTCAGGTACTAAAATTCAAAGAACAACATCTTGTGAAGGTGTTGTAAGATATTTCTACATTCTTGTAGACTCTATTTAATGCAATTTACCTAAAAATCACCTTTTTACACATCATCAAGTCCTATTTTGAACTGTTGTAAAGTCTTGTAACAAGATTTCACACTTTTCTAGGCACATCTTGACTATTTACACCTTTCTCATGCTTTATTTTGTCTCTTTATGCCCTCAAATGACCTAATTAAGTGTAGTTTTGCATATTATCTTGACAAATAAAATTAAATACAACATTATTCCCACTTGTTTCAAATCCTAGGTGGGACCCATTTGGCATGAGTGGTGAATGAGTCCCCCTTGGCCCCAAATTCAAAATATTTCAAATTTCATTTCCATATTTTATTCAAAAACACTTGATTTTGGCTTGTGATGAGGTATGAACGGATATAATAAGGCACAAGAATTATATAAATAGGTGATTTTCACCTCATTTTACAACTCCTCACTCAAGTATCCAATCTACTAACACATTCAAGCAATCTCTAGCATTTTGAAGCTACCATTGACATTACTTCATATTTAAAAGATCAAGACTTAGGTGAGTTGATATCATTTCCATGTTATTACTTTATCTTTCTCTTGTATTGCACTATCTTTCCAAGGATTTAACTACCAAAAATTGGGTTTGACCAAGGCAAACCCCTATTCACTAACCCATAACCATTTTTCCACCTTTGCTTGTGCATTCACAACCTTTTTTTCAGATTTGACAGGTTATAAGGTGTTGAAGATTGATTTTTATGTCAACTAGGTGCTTCAAGTCAACATAAGTCAACTTAAAGCTTGGAGAGAGTTATTTGTTTGCTTTCTACATATTTGACTTCGGTAACTCGACAAGTAGACATCCCCAGATCTGGTGTTGCAGAGTTGTCTCCTGACTTTTCAAAAATTTGGGAAAGGACTGATTCACCACCTATAATGAATGAGTCCCACCTTAGGACTAGAAACTTGAATTTTGTTAGATTTCAAATCCCAACAGATAGAAATCAGCTCTCGACAGTTTTCATCAATATGTGGACTAATTTTCCACCTTGGGTGAATGAGTCGCACTGTGGAAAATTAGTGAATTTCATCATCATCTAGAACACTCTAGAATCTTCACATTTCATCTAGGTGCACTCAAATTTATCCATGTACTTTTTGTTCTGCATAATTTCTTCATTTACATAGTTATTTGCATATCACAATGTGTTTTCAAACATAGTTTAAATTGTACTTTTGCATTCATTTTAGTGCATTTTAATCAGTCATTTTCATTTAGTTAAGCTCATTTACATCATATCACATTGCACATATCCTAATTTGAGTGTTACATAAGCATTTTTGGACCTAATCTCTCTCTTTTTAGATGAAAAACCCTATAAGTGTAAGAATAGTATTTAAGTCCCAAAAATATATGTTCCATTTTGGTGAACCTGACATTTGAGCACTTTAAATTTCTGATTTCATTCACATATTGCATCCTAGTTTCCATTTGCATTAGCATTCAATTAGGATATTGATTTGTTATTGCATTCTAGGTCTTTTCATTTTGCATTAGTGAAACTTTCATTTAGTTTTCATTTTTGCATTCAATTTCATTGAAAAAAGTAAAAATCTGCATTTTGCATCTATAATTGCATTCTGTAGAGTATTTAAATCATCCTTATTTTTTTGAAAAACACAAAAATTTGCATCCTTGGACTCTTTCACCACCTAGGGTGAATTAATCCCTCTGCACTTCTGAAATAGAATTTTTGGTATTTTCTAGCATTTGTTTGCATTTCTATTTTCTATAGATAGCTCTCTATTAAAATTAGCAAATTATTTTTTATTTACATTTTAGACCTCTTAGATTAGCTTACATTTCCATCCACCCCTTCTTTGTGGTACTTGCATGAGTGTTTGGTGCCACGTTGATAATACTTTAGTGAGAAGAAGTACTAGGCTCATGGCATCCCGTGATAGCACATTTTTTGTGGACTTTGGGATTTCACGAGCTCCTACTCCTAGTATGGATAATGGTGCATTAGGCCCTAACAATACCATTTCCATTCCTTCCCCTTTCCATTCCATGCATGTTGACAACCACAACAGTTCTATCTCACAAGGAAAGGTCATTAATATTCATGAGGACTTTGCACATTTACAACAAGATTTGTCACTTGAAAAAATTTCCACCACTACCATACCTGCCATTGAGAACCTTCATTTCTTAATTGAAAGTGATCATGGCTTGCAATTATTGATTTTTTTTTTTGATATTTACAATAAACATGCCTCTTCAAATACTCAATCTGCAAACATTCTTGTAAGCCAAGGTGTACCTAAATTTCCTCCCCACTTCAACTATAGCTTCCATACCCACTTACACCAATTCGCAAGTCCACACAACTATGCACCAACCTAATTATGTGGCTACTTATTTCTTGATTTCCACTAGTGTTCCTACTTCTTTTGTGGCATCGCAAGTTCCTTCCACCACATTCACACCCCTTAGCATTCCTTTTACCTCCCCTAACATCACTGGCACTCCATCATCATTTTCCCTTCCACCTCAACCTAATTATCTTTATCCTCTTCTGATACAACTCCTTAACACTATTTCATCCATGCAACACCAAATTTACACCATTAGTCAAGGTCAACCCACTCCACCCACATATGTTGTTCATAGCAGCCCCTTATCATTAGAAATTTTACGTACCCCAATGCCGCAAGGGATAGAAATGTCAAGGTTTGAGAAATATAGAGGAAAAGGAAACCCGATCAACCATGTCAATTCTTATATTGCTTTGTGTAGCAAATTTCTCCTTGATGATAAACTTTTAGCAAAATATTTTCCAAGGACCTTGAAAGATACTACTTTAGAATGGTTTTCCAACTTGCCCAATCATTCCATCTGTTCATTTAATGAATTGGTGGAAGCTTTCATTAGTCACTTTCAAGTGAACATATCACATAAAAATACAATGGCCAACCTTATGAGATGTAGAGAAAACACAGATGAAAAGGTGATAGATTTCATCTCCCAGTACCAATCCTTATAGACTCAAGTTGATGTCAAAATTCTAGATGCACATCTGCAATAGATGTTTATTGAGAACTTGCACACCAACCTTCAAGATAAACTTACCACGATGAAATTCCCTTCATTCATTAATTTATTCACAACCTTATGTGACTACCAAAATTTGGATTCAAGCCATGAGTCAAAATCCACTTCTAACCGAGTTGACAAAACCAAACACAACAATCAAAACCAAAATAACATGCAAAACTTCCACAAACCTAATAGATACTTTTTACAATTTAATTCACCTCCTCCACCATACCCACAACCATCTGAACAAGTTCAAAATTCAATGGTCGCTACTAAGGAAGTCATGTCTTATCATTATGGTGATCCGAATAGACACTTCACTCCTTTACCCAACACCCTTCATCATACAATGAACCAATTAATTCAAAAACACATGCTCACCTTACCAACCATTTGACCACTTGATCCTAATCAACCCTTACCACCTACCTTCAAACCTAATGCTTATTTCCATTTTCATTGTCAAAATGGCCACAACACTGAATATTGTAAGCATCTCAAACATTTAGTTCAAGACCTCATTGATTTGGGTGAATTGACCATTATGTGTGTTAATGATCAAGTAATAATTCCATTGCACCCCCTAACCAAAATTTGAAAATCTTCACCAACCCTATGCCTAAACATGCTACCTCATTTCTCAAGGCTAATGAACCTTCAAATCCTAATGTAATGATTGTTGATACACATAATGATAAACTTGATACACCTCCTATTGTTATCCAAGCTAGTCCTATGGATAGACTTGTAGTTACGGTAGACATTATCCCTTGTAAGGATCAAACCACTAAATCTCTTGATGTCACTTTTTCTGCTAAAGATATTCTTCCAAAGCTTCTTGTTGGTCATCTCTACATAGTTGGCAGAATCAATGATAAGCCCACTACTGGGATATTAATAGACCCCACTTGTGGTGATAACATGATCATAGAGGAGTTCCTAGTATTACATGATCTCTATCAAGATGATTATAATAAACCGACTACATGGATTAAAAGATATAATGGTTCTGCATGCCCTATGATTGGATCGATCATGCTACCTTTACAAATAAGACTTAAGACTTCAGATGTAGCATTTTCCATTATTCCACAATTTAACCAATTTTGTTTGCAGCTAGGCCTTCCTTGGCTTGACTTAATGAAAGTAGTCTCATCAGTTGTTCATAAGTGCTTGAAGTTTCCACATGGAAATGAGGTATTCACTATACACCATAGTGGCTTTAATCCTTTATCTTCCAAAGGTAAATTTTCATTAGAAGCCTTTGGCCTAAATCCATGGAACCTATCACCCCTTGTAAGGACTTCTTTTACATTGCTTATAACAAGTTTAAAGCCAAAAAGATAGTTGAACTACCTCTTCCTCACACATCTCATTCCACCTCGATCCATCCTATCCTAGATGAAACCATGATTACACCTAAGATTGATATTGAACAAACCATCAAACCTTCTAAACAATCCTCTCTTGATTCTTCCCATCCATTGTTTAAATGACCAAGGGAAAATGAAACACCTCTATCTTACCTCCTCGTATCAAACAAGTGTATAAAGAAAAAGAGAAAGTGGTTGATCCATCCTCTTCGGTTTCCCCTACTCTTCCCCCTTCAATAGAAAAAGAACCTCTGATGACTCAATCCACTCGTACACATCAACAACTCCAAAAATAGAATTAAATTAAACCGAGGTGCTCGGGAACGTAGGCATCACTGTCATCTCCTTGCTCGTCAATATCACATGGAAGACAATCAAGAAAATCAATCTCTATCCTTGATAGAAGTGATACATGACCACCTTCCCTCTCTTGACCTGCCACATGATAGTCTATCCCAAAAATCACAACAAAAAGAACCCATCCAACAACCAACACTCTTGATACATCCATCCTTATAAATCACCCTTCATCCTGCTGTCATTATTAATCTTGATGATGACAATGATGATGTGATGATCACCAAAATAGATGAAGTAAACAATGATCTGAATTCTTTATTTTTTTCTACAATGAGCTTAAATGATAAATCCTCTCCACCAAGTGAAAAATATAGTACAACTACTAGTTTGGCACTTGCAATCCCTCCTTTGGATAATAAACTACCTTCACATTACACTGAACATGATTGGGAGGCATATGACTTGTTAGATGATTGAATTGCATTTTCCTAGCTTGTCCTTTTTCTTTTTCTTTTCATGTGTGTATCGTATTCCCTCATATTGTGTGTTTGATGTTTCCACTTCTTGTACACTTCTTCTATTTGTACCTTTATTCTTCTATTTTCCATGCTTTGTTTTGTGTTTTACCTTTTAGGGGATGACACAAAGCGTTGAGATGCCCTATGTCTCTTCCATGTTTACCCAAACCTTTTTCTTTTCCTTTTTACTTTGTTGTTTCTTGTTTTTTTCCTTTTGGGGATGATGCAAGGAATTGAGACCACAATGTTTCCTTCACGTTGACCCAAAAGATTTCTCATTTTATTTTTCCTTTTTATTTTCTTTTCGCTTGTGTTTTCCTTTTGGGGACAGTGCAAGGCATTGAGACTGCAATGTATCTTCCATGTTGACCCAAAATGGGCTTTCATTTTCCTTTGTTTACTCTTTCTTTGTGCCATTCTTCTAGTTCTATGTGCTCTGGGGAATGATGATAGTTCAGAGCTCTTTCATAAAAAACATTGCAACAATGAGCATACTGACCCCAAATCCATAGATCCATTATGTGTTTGGTGTACTTTCTTTTCTAGGGGGAAATTCCTTTCTTTTTTTTTTCATTTTCCTTGACATGACACATCCTAACTTCGAAACATATGACTTGGCATAGAGCTTTCAAAGATTGGCTCTCATGTCTTGTTTTCCTTTTTGCTTTTTCTTTTCTTCTCTACTTTCAAGTAATTGCTCATAGTATGATATGTAGCAATTCCTTTAAAGTAGGGGGAATACATTAATAGTATTTCATTTGCATTCATGTTTCTTAGTGCAACCTTGTCGCTTACATGATGTGTTTGTCACTTTGTGGATGACATTGGGTGTGATGTCCTTCATAAGTGTGATCTATCTCAACATATCACATTCCTCTTGGTGGCCTGATGTGACAAATTGCATCCCGTAAGTTGTGAATATACTATTCTTTGATTGGCCCTCTCTTGGAGACATTAGACACAATGTTTCCTAAGTGACCGGCCTTGCATAAATTGAACAAGATTCCTTTGAAAATCCTTTACATTTTTGACAATTTACATTTTTGCATTTTACATTTTTGCATTTTTACCACCTTGTATAATGCAACTTGCATGATTGTGGTACCTTTCCTTTTTGTTCATGGCTTTTTCTTTCTGGCTCCTTGTTAATGTTATCAAGTGATATAACTTTGGCATGGTTGAGTAGGAAGCCCAACTAGCAACATGGATTTTCCCCATAGCCACTTTTGTGTTTTGTGAGTGCATACCAACTAGTGTATGTATCTTACTTTTTGGGCTTTTTTACCTTACGAATGTAACTATTTTTGTAGCCCAAAGGTGAGTACACATTCTCTTTTTCAAACAATCAACCTAGATCTCTTTTCACAACTAGTTGGATTGATGATTGAAGCTTCATCCAATTCATTTCAACACTTGTGTGTTTCTTTGTCCTTATTCCTCATTTGTCATGGGATCTTCATCCTAGGGGCTTGATCATCCCTCTTGATCATTGTATTCCATCTTGATAATGCAAATGCATTCGAAGCCTTCCCTCAATGTTCATGGATACTTTAGTGTGAGTTTGAAGTTGGTTCATCCTCTCACTAAACTAGGGACTAAATGTGTCAGAAAAATGGCCCCTTTTCATTTTCATGGCCTTTTAGGTCTTGTTGCATGGTATTGTAACTATGTTTCTTTGATTTTATGCTGTAACATGGCTTGAACATGCTTATTTAGGTACTAAAATTCAAAGAAAAACATCTTGTGAAGGTGTTGTGAAGTGTTTTGAGACATTTTTACATTCTTATAGACTCTATTTAATGCAATTTACCTAAAAATCACCTTTTTACACATCATCAAGTCCTATTTTGAAGTGTTGTAAAGTTTTGTAACAAAATTTCATTCTTTTCTATGTACATATTCACTATTTACACCTTTCTTATGCTTTATTTTGTCTCTTTATGCCCTCATATGACTTAATTAAGTGTATTTTTGCATCTTATCCCAACAAATAACATTAAATACAACATTATTCCCAACACTTGTTTTTAGGTCCTACATGGGACCCATTCACCATCTGTGGCGAATGAGTCCCTCTTGGCCCCAAATTAAAAATATTTAAAATTTCCTTTCGGTATTTTATCAAAAAACACTTGATGTCAGCCTATGATGAGGTATGAATGGATAATAAGGCACAAGAATTATATAAATAAGTGATTTTCACCTCATTTTACAACTACTCACTCAAACATTCAATCTCCTAACACACTCAAGCAATCTTAAGCACTTTACATCATCAAGTAAAGCACTTTGAAGCTTCCATTAACATTACTTCAGATTTACAAGATCAAGAGTTAGGTGAGTTGATATCATTTGCACATTATTAATTTATCTTTCTCTTGTATTTCATATCTTTTCAAGGGTTTAATTACCGAAAGTGGAGTTTGACCAAGGGAAACCCCTATTCACTAACCCCTAATCATTTTCCCCCATTTTCTTGTGTATTTGCAACCATTTTTTTGCACATTTGATAGGTTATAAGGTGTTTATGATTTATTTTTATGTCAAATAGGTGCTTCAAGTCAACATAAGTCAACTTCAAGCTTGGAGAGAGTTGTTTGTCCACTTTCTATAGATTTGACTTCGACAACTCGACAAGCAGACATTCCCAGATCTGGTGTTGCAAAGTTGTCTCTTGGTTTTCAAAAAATTGGGAGAGGACTGATTCACCAACTGTGGAAAATGAGTCCCACCTTAAGACTGGAAACTTAAGTTTTTTTTTTATTTTAGATCCTGATAGACAGAAATTAGCTCCTGGCAGTTTTTCATCAATAAGTGGATTGATTTGCCACCCTGGGAAAATGAGTCCCACTGTGGAAAATCAGTGAATTTCATTAGCATCAAGAACACTCCAAAATCTTCACATTTCATCTAGGCGCACTCAGATTTATCCCTGTACTTTTTTTTCTGCACAATTTCTTCATTTACATAATTATTTGCATATCACAATCTATTTTCAAACATAGTTTAAATTGCACTTTTGCATTCATTTTAGTCTATTTTAATCAGTCATTTGCATTTAGTTAAGTTCATTTACATCATATCACATTGCACACATCCTAATTTGTGTTGCATAAGCACTTTTGGATGTAATCTCTCTCCTTTTAGGTGAAAACCATAGAACTGTAAGAGTAGCATTTGGGTCCCAAAAATATATGTTCCAATTACAAATAAATAAGTATCACATCAAGACATGAGTCCTCTACTTATATCTAAATTCTTATGAAATTTTTTTATCATTTTTTGTGGTTATGGTGGTTAGACATACACCTACTTATTTTTTCCTTGAAATTTAAGTACTACTACATTGAAATTTCAAATTTTCACCAAATAGATTTTTTTTAAATAAACCTAGTAGTTTAGAAACTACATTCAATTTCCTACAGATTCTATTCTTACATAATTTTCAAATAATATGGATAACTTACTCAAATTTTTACGTCAAGTTGCCTAACTTTGATTTTTCTAAATTTTTTGCCACTTAAGGGCTTATTTTTTCCATGATGATCCTGCACATACCCACAAGAAACCTCAACATGGAGAAGTGTGGAGTAATTCCATTTATCCCTATATAGGTACAAATTTTCACCCCTTACACAAATTCCCCTTTCGTGTACACCCTCGCCTTAAAAAATCAAATCTGAAGGCAAAATTCCACATCACCCACCTACCTTCCTTCCACTTTGCATTTTCTCTTTGTGTTGGTGAGAGAATATTTGTTTGGGATGAATGCACAAAATGTGGAAATCTGTGTGGTGTGCTGTCATCCATGGTGGATTTATGCGTCTAAAGTTGGCAAAGGCATTACACACCTTATTGGGGTCGAATTGTAACATCCCTCTTCAACCAACCATCCCTAAAAATGGCAGATTCTTCCCATCCCACCTTTAAAAACACTCTTTATTCATTCATTTCATCTCTCTTGGAAACTCATCTTGAGTCTTTAGCAATTCAATGTCATTTTCTCACTTCATACCAGCACTTCAACATTCCATTACAACAGCTTTGAAGCTTCATCAACTCCATATTGCAAGTGTGAAGCAAGCTACAAATTTGTGGGTTTGGAGTCTTGTAATACCTCCCTTCATCAAAGTTGTGGCTATGGTGACTTTGCTAATTCCATATCTCCTCCATTGGCTAGTGATATTTTGGGTTCAGTTGGTAACGTTTCACTCATCTCCTTTATGATTTGATTGAAGAAGCACAATATTGTTTTATAGTGTTTATTGTAATCTTCTTTCTTCACTTTTTTATCATATATTTATATTTTGTTTCTTTCTGGTTGTCTGTGGAGGTGGAAACACAAAAATAGGGTTCTAACTAAGGTAGACCCCTATATATCCCCAATATTTCCCCCTCTTTCTTGTGTGTAGGTGATAGCGTATGTGGAGCTAGCTAGTGAGCATGAACTTTTGTGAGATTATCTTCATCACCCTAGCCTTTATATATTTGCTTTATCACCTCCATCTTTATTTATCATACTTTCTTATTCTATTTTTCCCATCACAATCAAGTAGCTAGGTTGTAAGTGGGTTTTTTTGGTAGTCTCTATTATACTTATTTTTTTCTAGTGGTACAGATGCCAACATGCCTGAGAGATGCTAGTGCACCACATTGTTGACCTAGATTTGTATTGTCATCCTTGAACAAAGAGTTGTCTGAGGTACAATATTAACTCTGAAAACCAGCTTGCCTCCCAAACCTAAGTTTAGGATCTATAAAGTGATAAAAGTATGCTATAGTTCTCATCATTCTCGATCCCCATCCGAAATAACCTTTTAGAGTGAGGTAAGTTGGGGTATTCCTCTGATCTTGACTCTCTGTGACCTTGAGCCTTGATGTGGTTGGTCCCCTTCTCTTACACTCCCAAAAACTCTTCTTCACAAGAAACACACTTTCAAACACATCTTCCACTATTGCACGATCCAAAACTTGAAACTCTAGATATAACACCTTTGAAAACCTCTGATAATCTCATCCAAACTGCATAAGTGCATCTTCAACCATGAAGAAATGTGGAGAACAACACAAAATAAACCTTTTTCACCTTGTACATTCTCTATTCAAATTTTCTCAAAATCACTTGGAAATCAAGTGAACTAGCTATATCTACAACACCACAAACACCTTCTCATTGTAACAACACTAGAGATTGCAACGTCTCCCCATCTGCAACACTAACATTATCCCCATCTATAACACCTACTCAACACCACACTAGAGGTTGACATAGGTTGACATCAATGAAAAGACTAAGGACAACATAGTGCAACAATCTCCCTATTGACATCATTGACAACATTGAGAAAAACTCCAACAATGTTTTGAATAAGATTATTTCCTCCTACAACATTTCAAGGCTAAGACCATTAAAATATTTGGAGTAGAGTAACCTTTTGAATTTATCTAATATATGTATGTATTGAACTTATCATTTTTCATAGATGTATTAAATTATAAATAAATAGAATTGAGTTAATTTTATTAAATTGTTAAAAAAAATTATTTGTTTATGGTGAAAAGGGAGACTCTCCCCTTCAAATATGATCACAAAACCTCACTAAATACAATAAAAGAAGGTTGCAAATACATAGAAAGTACAAAATATATTACAGAGAACTACAAGTTATATTATATGCAAATATTCAAAAATTTACATCAAACTGAAGCTCTTGGGATCCCCTTCACTCCTACATGCAACATCTGCAACAAAAGTGTCTTCAACAATCTAGAGAAATTTTGATAGCATTCGAGTATGTAAACTTCACTTCTCCAAGCCCCCCCTCTAAAATGAAAAAGGAATTAATAAATAGAGAAGTGTGATGGAGAAAACAACCCATGGTTTCATAAAACAATCAACTGAAACCACCTTGAGAATCCTATGCCCAATTTTGGGAATTAGAATCCTACACCCAATTCTATGAATTAGAAATTTGTAAATTAGACATGAAATCCAATGCATGACATTCTTCTCTTGGGCACCTAAGTCTTGACCAATCAAATTTGGTGGGTTATGACATCTTACACCTCTTATAGATTCTTTACAACCATCATAAAAATTGTTGCATGCAAAGACATGCAAGTAGCATGTAATGTTCTTTTGGAAGCCACTTTATAAAAGCATATGACATATGGCACATGTACATGCAAATGTGACTCTTTTGACCTCCTCCAAAAGTTGGATGCCCAAAAGGCATATTTCCTTACAAGATACTTTTACCGAATTACCAAGACTTTTTCCCCATTGCATTTACATTCACATTTTGATAGAAAAGGGAAATTACATTGTTACAAATGAAATTATTATTTTCCTATTGAACCTAAGACTTTATTAAAATAAAACAAGCAAAATTAAAATATTTTTGGTGACACATGATTACCTTTACACCTTGGATGCTCCTGCATTAGTTTCATTTTTTATAGTACTTATATTTATAATTTATATATATATATTAAAAATGATGATAGTAATGTGCTACTATCTTAAACTAGTTAATTTTGAGAAAACAAACAAAAAATTTAAAATTAGATAATTACATCAATAAATCTATTGCCACAATAAAAGAACTCCAATATATTAAATTTATCTAATTTTATAGTTTGATAAAAAAAACATTTGACCACCAAGAATCAAGTTGGAAACCATAAGGTACAAGGTTGAGGTAATTCCCTAAGTGACTTTTGTTACAATGGATACCCCTTAGTATTTGACTCTTATCTAAAAAGATATCTACTTATACTTCTACTCTTGATACCAACTATTTACAAACGTGATCTGGATTTGATATAAAACCCTCCACCAAAATTTAGGTAATTTTTTTTATGGAGTAGAGCTTTAAGCCATTCACAATGTACTTAAATATGTTTAATATTTAGATTTAGGTTGCTTAATAACACGGATCCAAGCTGAAATTCATTTAAAAAATGATTATGGATTTTTTTTTGGTCTTATATATATATATGAGTGTAGGATCATGGGGATCCAAAAAGTGGCGATATGACAAAAAAGTGGCTAACGAGTTTTTTTCATCTAAAATTGATGAAACGAAAAAGGGTTTGTTGAAAAAATTGTCATCTTTCAAAAAATATAAGGGTAAAAGCACAAAGTTGTGTCACACTTTCAGCCAACTTATCAGCACAACTGAATTTAAGTATTTCTAACTAAAATCAATTTTGGTCAAACATATTATCCATTAAGATTCATTCTAGCTAAGTTAGATGCTTCCACAACTTTTTCAACTAAAATTGTTTGCTAAAAATGTATGGAGCACCATTTTGAGTCCAATTTACCAAAAAAATTAAATTATTTGAAAAACTTGAAGTTTCAATAACTCCTACTAATGTAAACAACATTTTAAAAAAAATATAAAAATACCCTTTTGTAGATCCATGAGTTTAGTTTTCAAAAATATATTTATTTTAATAGTTTAATTATTTTTTATATTTTATTTTTTATTTTTACTAAAAGTAGGTTTTTAGCACAAAATATTAGGTTGATTACTATTCCAAGGAAAAATACTAAAACTTATTAAAAAAAAATTGAAAAAAATATGATGCACTAGATAAAAGAATCTATTTTAAGATGGTATAATTTTGTTTCCATTTTAGAAAAATATTTAATATGAAAGTTGACGTCCAATGAAAATAGTTTTTTTTTATTCACGCACATTTTAATATTTATTTAAAAATATATATTTATCAAAATTGGAAAAAAATATATCCATGCACTAAAATTTCAAGTTATAAATACACAAAAAATTGAAAGAAAAAATAAAATTTACTATAAAAAGTTTGGCGTCCCATGCAACTTCATTTTTCAGCATTTTATCAGCAACTAAATTATAGTTTTAATTTATTAAAAACTAGTTTAAAATTATTTTTTTATTTTTTAAAATATACAAACATAAAATATACTAAAAAATACATATTTTACTAGTTTACATCTTTTCAAAATTCAAAACATATATGCTACTTTTTAGTGATTCAAGTTAAAAAATTGGATCAGCGTTGGTTGTTTCCTTTATAAAGTGTGACACAGCTTTGTGCTTTTACCCATAAGATATGCCTTATTTGGAATTAAATAGATAATTATTGTTGATTTTCTACATAAATTTTGATTAAATTTATGATTGATAGGCTAATTGAAAAATATCTATAATTTTAAATAATTTCACATTTTTTGAATCTGAAAAATGTGGTCAGACAAACAAGTTTTAGTATTTGACCAAGTTATGGTGGTCAGACAAACAAGTTTTAATATTTTTTAAAAAAATTAATAAAAAATTCATAACTAATTATTTACTTGCAAAAAAATTACAAAAAAGTGTGCAACATCTAGGCATGTGTCCTTTACTAATATTGAAAGTTTCAATTTTTTATTTTTTTTTGCTTGTACTTAGATCGGTCAGACATATACTTGCTTTTTATTTTTTCTTGAAAATTTAGTGCTAAAAAAATTTCACTAAATAGATTTAATTTTTTCCAAAAATTGGAATAGTATCTTAGAAACTACTTTCAATTTGTTACAAATTTTGTTCTTACATATTTTTCAAATTATTTTAATAACTTATTGAAATCTTAATGTCAAGTTTCCTAACTCAGTTTTTCTAAATTTTATTGCCACTTAAGGAATTAGTTTGGACCCCCATGATATATATGCACACACGCATAGACACACACACACACACACACAAACACACACACACACACATAGACACACATATATATATATGAAACAAAGGAAATAGGGTGTACTCACCTTTTAGGAGATGAACAACTTAGGGTACCCTATTTTTCTCTCTGTTCATTCAAGGAAACCCTAGATCTCAAGCTAATGGTCTAACTAGGAAAAGATATCGCTACAAGGTCTCCTTGGGTGTGATTGAAGAAGTGGGGGGTTCACCACTAAGCAAATGCTTAAAAAGACAAGAAGTGAAAGTAACATGCAAGTCTAGATATGTAACCTATAAAATGGAACTAAAATCAAAATAAAAAATTGAGAATGAACATAGGTGCACCTGGAAAACTGAAGAAGCACAAAATAATGTCTCCAATCCCATAATTTTGACTTTTGATGTGAACTGGGACTCATATGGAAAACTAGGTGATTTAGTCCAAGTTTAGGGTTTTAGACTCATTAGTAAGCAAATTTGTCCTTCGAAAATGAATGTAGAAAATGACTCAAAGTTCCCAAAAAGAAGAAAAAACAACACTAAAAATTGGAGAAGTTGTCATTGGATTGACAACTTTCCTCTAAATTTTAGAGGTATAGCTCCCGCTTAAGATATGCAATGAATGAAAACTCAAGTTATGCTTTTAACTGGAAAGAAGAAAAGGAAGCTAACACCCAACTTATAACTATGAAAGTAAATGTGATGAATTGATTTAGAATGAAGTGAATGCAAACAAATGATACAAAGCCCATTTATTCCGCACCCACAATGAGAAACAAGAACAAAATGAGCAGTGAATTTCCCTTTCAACAAATGAATTATTCTACATTCAAAGTTCCAGAAATAATTGCACATACAGTTCGCTATGATAGAATCCATATTGCAAGGAAATTGCAAGAGCCCAAAGTCTATTGACAATTAAAAGAAACATTTACAAATGAAAGATCTGAAAACACTTTCTTTATTTCTCCAATATCAAAATTTTGAGCAGAAAGGCTCAACACCCTAGACAACCCACCGTACCAAAAGAAAAACCCAACACTGCCCTTACTTCCCCTATTTCTGGGAATAGCCAAAAGATGCCTCAACAATTAATTGGAGGCCAATATATACATGCACACCAAAAATATTACATTACAAAAGTAACAATCAAGTGAAAACAACCGACAATGACAACCATTTTTAGAAAAAACATTATTATTTTCTATCACAAAAATATTCCATGCATGTCGCTAAACCACTGGCAGTGTCAAAACTCTATACAACTCCAATTGCATTTCCATAACTAAATTGTGGAATTTGGCACATTCTTCTTCTTCTTCCAAAACATGGATTGCCCTATTGTACTTGACATAGTTGGTTTTCTCCTTCTAGGCCAGTGAGCGCAGCTGAGAGATGATGTTGAATATCTCTTCCTCTAGCCAATTCACATCAAGTGGAAGAATAGGAACAAGTTCGTCTTCCCATTCCCTAACATCACCCAGGAGTACCATTTTTAGAAAACTCTGAAATCAAAAAACACTGTCACCTTCCCTTACATGCAGGCCTATTTAGCTTCGGTGGTGAAAAGTGGTCATTTATTTGCTAAGAAAAACATGTCAAACCATTTTTCCAACTTCCTTATTAAAGAGTTGTCTTTTCAGAGGATTTTCAAATATTACATTTAAACTTTTTGTTGTCATCTAAAGAAATTGGAGAAGAAATTCCCTAAAGCTGTCGTACACTTAATTAAATGCATTGACACTTTAGAAATAAAATATCTCACCGAGGTTGCCCCGTCGCTACAAGCTAGAACCTCAAAACCATGGGTCAGAATTTGTAGAGTTTCTAGAATTGTCGATATCCCGACAACACAAAACATCATTTCCAAAGGCTGCAAAAGGTTGGGTGATTTCAAAACTTCAAAACCTAGTGACTTGGTTAGGGAAGTTAACAAGATCATGATAGTTATAAGATTTTTTGAAGCTACAACTTAGACATAAATGCACAAGTTTACCATGAAAGAAGGAATTTTAAAACAACTTGTCTTGGAATAAAAATTTAGGGGGTAACAAGACTGAAACTGGAATTTGCAATTTGTAAAACATGATCTACAAAAAATGATTGAAAAGTGGTATACTAAGACTCATACTCCCAAGGTGGTGATTTACTCCTAGTATCAGGGTTTTGCTAAAACTCTGGTATCCTCTAATGGTCTTTTTTAGCTTCTCTCCTATCTAATATTTGAGTCAAAAAAATTGAATTCTGGCCTTTAGGTGACTTTCCATGAAGATGACAACTTCTTGATGTAACTTTGAAAACTTTCCTCAGTCTTGCAACTTTGCCTTCAAAGTATCTTCAAGCTCTAAACCTCCTAGATCTACAATCACACATGTAGAGGGAAAAAATTTAATTTTTTAGTGGATAGGGGTTTGCCTTGGTTAGTTTAGGTAATTAAACCTTGAAATGAAATGAAATAGAATGAAGAAATGATGAATGGACAATATGCAATGTTGAAACTCACCAAACCCTTGAATAAAAGGCTATAATATTGTGTGAAATGGCTAGCATGAATGTGGATCTTGACTCTTGATCTTGATATGAGATAATGTCTTTGAATGCTTGCTTGAATAATGAAAACCTATATCACAAATGTTAGCTCCAAAACACACATGATGCATGAAGACTTTGACATGATGCTTGATTCTTGAATATAGCTCCAAAATTCTTGATAATTAACTCTTGAATGCTCTTGAATGTTCTTGTGAACCCTTGATCTAATAAAATTTCCTTAGGAATGCTTCATAATATTTCTTAGCTCTTGTTAGGAGAAAATATGTGAAATAGCCTTGTCTTTATGCTTGTTTATCCCAAATTTTCCAAAATTACAACACTGAAAGCCAACATCTAATCTAGGAGAATAAAATCCTACCAAGAATTGAATTCAAAATAGGTCCAAGCTAAGGTGGGATTCATACACTAGTTGGGGCATATGAGTCCCAATAGCCTAGGCTTGGGACACAAATTTCAAGAAAAGTTAAGTTTAATGCCAAATTTAGGATTATGCCCCGAAACTTATGTGGGACCCATGTGCCCAAGGTGGTGTATGAGTCTTAGATCACTAAATTTGGGACACATAACCCAAAATCATTAAATTATAATTGGTCATTTGATAAGTGTCAGGATTACCCTCAGAAAATTGCATTTAATAAGGCTTGTGAATGCAAAATAAGACCAAATAAGGCATAAAGAAGACCAATTTTAGTAGGGAGGGCCCAAAAAAGTGTAAAAATGTAAAGGGACCATACATTTTTATACATTACATTTATCCCCCACTTTAGTGAGAGGAGGAACTTGCTTCAAACTCACACTAAAGTAGACAAATACACCTTAAGAGGGGTTCAAATGTACCAATGCTATTGAGATAGGATGACAACATAAGGAGATATGATCAAGCCCCCAGGATCAAGATCCTATGAAAAACCAACATAGGAACAAAATAACACACATGTAAAGGATCATGTATGAAGCAACAACAAAGAACACACATACACTATTAAAGACATAAAGAAAAAAAAGGGTGGATTAAGTGTCGACCATTTTTCCAACATGATGTGCATCAGATCTAAGCTATTTATAAAAAAATGTTTACAAGTGGAACCTGATGTACACTATGTACACCAAATGCACACTCTCAAGGGCTAGTCGAACCTTAGGTTGTCCACTAGGCGAGCCCCCAAGAAGGTGAGACACAAACACATGTAGATGGTATGCGCTAATTTTGGATATAATTTTTGCATGTTTCCATCAAAGACAAAGGGGGAGATTGTTGGAAGAATAAGGATTTTTTCAATGATGCATTTTTTGGCAGCATGAGCATGTGGGATGAGCACATGTTAGACAATACATGAGCATGTGGAATGAGCACAAGTTAGACAGTCATGCATTGTATTGTTGTCATTGATGTCAACATTGTATTCTTATATGGAGAAAATTGTGAAAATTAGTTTGGGTAGCTTGAACATTCTTGAGGATGATTATGAAAGGAAATTTGGAAAGAAGGTGTGATTTGGTGAAAGTGGTTAATGTAGAAATTGACTAAGTGTCAATATAGGTAAATTATGTGTACATACATCTGGTATTTGGGTTTGCATTGGTCCATTGTTCAATTTCTTGCTTTGCACTTATAATATAATTTTATTGAATGGTAGAGGAATCTAATTCCATAATTTCATCTTGTTTTGGCTCCTGGTGTGAAAGTTATGAGTAACAAGAGTTTGAACTAGTAGTTATAGGAATTTTCTAGTTAGTTGCATATGTTTTGTTGAATCCGCACTTATCCACAGATTGGAATCTATATTTGTGGATTTTTTGAGATTTTGATAGGTTTCAATAGAGTGTGCATTATAAATGGCATTGATTTTGGAGGTTCACATGTCCGAGTGTGGGTGTAAAGTTGGAAATTTTTGTGATTAGGTCATTATAGGTACTGACCTAATGAGTTTTGCGTATTGTGAAGTCTAATTATGTTTTGATCTATTATGTGGGTGTTATATTTAGGTCTATTCCGACATATTTTATATTTTTATAAGGTTTGAATATTGGAGTGAAGTGTGTGTGGATGAATCTTGAGCTAACAAGTTACAATTTGCATATTACATCTAGTTAGGCCAACCTAATGGATGTTATAGATGAAGTAGATATATATGAAGGTTCTTTCTCAATGTTTTGTAGAGTGAGACATGCAATAAGAGTTTCTAGATGTGAATTATGTGAAGATAGAGAAAATATAGATCAAAGTAGAGTGTTGATTCAGATCAATATGAAGTATGTTCAATCTATATTCTGAGCTTCATTGGAACTATATTTCATGTATATGTTAGATCCAATTGTAATAGTTAAAATTTGGTTATGTGTTGGCACGAATCTCTTCTATATTTTCTTTTCTCTGTGGGTAGTGAGTCCACTTGGATGGCGCATCCACCTATAGTGAGGAATTTGGTAATATACTATAATTGGTTATAATATATATTGTAAGCTAATCCTTATTGTGGTTTTCCCCATTTTGGTTTTTCCACATAAAGAATATTGGTGTTCATGTGATATGTGATTTTGTTGGATGTTTGCATGCTTTGCTTCATTAGTGCAAGTTGAATATGTTATGAATTGAATGACTAAATATTTAGATGGATTAAAAGAATACTGATTAACCCTCCCTTATTAGTATTCTAAGTGTTCAACACTATTGAAGTTTCCATGGATCCTAAATATTCTAAAACGGTGATTTCAATTGGAAATTTCCTTTCTTTAGAAGAAGATAAAAAACATTCTAGTCTATTACATTCTCATCCTAACATTTTTTCTTTTTCATATGAGGGCATTCCCATTATTGATGATTTTTTAGTAGTTCATAATATCATCCTATGTCCCAATGCTAAACTTGTAAAATAAAAGATCTGAAAGATGAATACCAAGGTCATGTACTATTAGTTAAAACCAAGATAGAGAAGCTTTTGAAAGAAAGCCTAATCCATCCTATTGAATATTCACCTTTGATATCAAATATTATTATCGTTAGCAAGCCTGATGGTTGTATTTGCATTTATATTGACTTTCATGATCTCAATAAGGATTCTCTTAACGATGATTTTTTGTTTCCTAATATTGATATGATTGTAGACTAGACTACAAGACATGCATTATTGTCTTTCTTGATGGTTTCTTTGGCTATAATCAAATTTATATTAACTTGAACGATTAGAATAAAAAAACCTTCACTATCCCTTAGGGTACTTTTTGTTATGTGGTCATTTTGTTTGGGTTAAAGAATATAGATGTGACTTACCAACAGGAGATGGCCTTAATCTTTCATGATTTCATTATCTTCTTTGTGATGTAGAAGTTAAGACATTATCTTCTTCATGTTGAAACTCATGTCATTGTAAAAGTGATCTTTTGAAGAATCTATTCACTGTAATTGATCTTGTTGGAAGGTTGGTGAAATGGGTAATGTTTCTTTCTAAGTTCAACATCATGTTTCTAACTCAGAAATCAATAAAGGGTCAAGTTGTTTCCAATAAATTGGTAGAAGCTCTCTCATCTTGCTCCTTCTCTAGTCTAGATTTATTTTCAGATGAAGACCTTTGTGTAACTAATCATGAACCTATATGAGTGATGTACTTTGATGGATTGAGGTGTCAAGCTAGCTTTAGGGTAGGTGTGGCCTTAATCCCACCCAAGGGTAAGCTAGTTCCTTTATCCTTTCAATTAGAATTTTAGTGTACTGATAACATTGCTAAGTACGAAGCCTTTATTGTTGGCTTACATGTCGTGATTTCTTTAAAAATACACCATCCTCACATGCATGGAGACATTGAACTTATTGTAAATCAGATCATGGAACATATCAAGCTAAGAAAAATAAGTTTTCTCAATATTGAGATTTGGCCCTCTGTTTATGGTTTTTTCACATGACATTCCCCCCTTTGGAATCAATGGAAAAGGATAAAATGTTTGTATTATTCTCTCACTTGGCATTAAACAACCTACTTACAACTATTATGTGACACCTTTCCTTTATTGCCCTGAATACTCCCCCTTAGGATCATACACCAATTTACATTAGCAACCACTACACAACCACTACCTACTCCCCCAAAGAGATAGCCACCAATATCAATCTAGAATAAGGGATAGATCTTGAGACACACTGGACTGGTACATCTCCTTATTCATCTAGTTCAAAGAAGGAGGCACAATAACCCCCAACTTCTCCTAGAGATACTCAAAAGTATCCTTAGGAGGAGCCTTAGTGAATATGTTAGCAATATGATCTTTTCTATGTTGCAAGTATAAAAGTGTTGTTATTGATGCCAATAGGAATGTTTGTTGACCAGTGTTTTCATTGATTTCAAATATGTTTTGATGAAGTTTGCTGCATGATGAAGATGTCGCAGATATTGAGAAAATTGTGAAAAAGAGGAAAATAGGTTGTTGCAGGTTGTGCATGTGTAGTTGAGATATTAAGGATGTGTTGTGAGTACATGGAGATATATTTTTGTTGTAGTGTTTAAAGATGTGTTGGAATAAATTAATGAGCTGAGATGATGTCTTTGGTACCTGGTTTCCAAGATCTTTTGAGAAAATTTGATAAACAGAGAAAATAATGTTGTTCAAGTGTTTAGAATATGCTCTAAGATGTGATTTGCATTTCTTCCGTGTTGATGCTATGCTTGTGTAGATCTAATATGTTGTTCAAGGTTGTTAGAGGTTGCTATACTCAAAAACTTTCTTTTTGGATCATTGTATAGAGTGAGATATTTTCACTAGTGTGTGAACCCATTTATTCAATGATCTTTTTGGTGGCATGGGAGAAATGTATTAGCTCCATTTTTCTTCGTTGTTTGGCTTCAAGTTGTGTAGATTTGGGAATTTTCTTATAATGTTAATATCTTTCAAAATTCAAGGTTTCACTTGATTTGGTACAGTATTGTGTGTTTTTCATGTGTCTATGTGTGAATAAGGTTACTGGATAGTGAGAGAGAGAGGGAGGGAGTGTGACAGAGAGGGAGTGAGAGAGAGGAGGTAGGAAAAAGAGACTTGAGAGTGAGAGAGAGAGAAAGAGAGATTAGGGTTTAGGTTTTAAGGGTTGTGGTATTAAGGGTTTAATTGTATAGGGTTGAGGGATTAGGGTTTAAGGAACAATTTCTAGGGTTAAGGGTTTTGGGATAGGGTATGGGGTTAAGTGAGATACCTAGATGGATGAGGGATGGATGGATAAGGGGGGAGAGAGAGAGAGAGAGAGAGAGAGAGAGAGAGATGAAACATTTAGAAAATGAACATTTTCATGACATGAGCATGTTTTGAAGAAGTTGAGATATAGTTGCAACTTGGTGATGTCATGCATGCTTCCATAAGAAAGGAAATACTAGAAGAGCATGTAAACACCTGAGTGAATTAATTAATGAGGTAGTCAAGAGTATTCAAGAAGATTTACCAAAAGTAACCATTGTTCTCTCCATACCTTTGGAACAAAATATATATATTTTAATGGATTTTTTCAAGGATTACTCATCTCTCTCTAAGAAAGAGGCAGACCAAGAGGTCCCAAGAAAGATAAAAGAAAAAGGGATGTCTAAAGTCTTTGACAGGTGTGCCAATGCATACAATAATTTACAAGAAAACATAGTGGTGTCTAAGGACTATGTGATTGAAGCTGCCACCCTTTACCAATTCTATTTGAAATGGCCAAGTTCAATTAGAGATATCAAAAGTCATATTAACTCCATTGAGTCACAAATTACACAAATGCCTGAAACATATGATTTATCAAGAGATGATTTTGGTTCCACAAGGGAACAAGTTGAAAATCTTCATATACAATTGATTTATTTTGAAACAAAGAGAATAGTTAAATAAATTTAATTTGCTAAGAGAATTAGTCAATTGTGTGGCTTGCATCATTATCCATTTTGTTGTTCAAAGGAGTGGAAGTGGGCTAGAAAATGAAAAAAACTAGAAAAATAAATGAGGATGAGGAATTGTGCATAGAATTTAAATGTCAAAATCACATTCTCACTACAAAAATATATTGGACTACAAATCTATAAAAACTAAAGGAAACTCACAAGGATATTCTACTTTCCAAAGAAGCTATAAAAGGGTAACATACACAATTTTTATTTTTTACAGTCTTTTGGATACTTGTATTTTTTTGGTTTTTATAGCATCATTTTTTAGGCATATCCATCTTAAGGGGAGTGTATGGTAAGGGATATTTTACACAATTTTGGATGTTGTAAATAGAATATATCATGCCCTTTTCCCATGATGTTGAGGGGGAGAGAAGCATATGTGTGTTTCCATGAATGATGGGGATATTGTTGGCAATAATTATTTTCATTGATTTCAAACCAACATGGGGTGTCATACTGAAAAATGATGCACATACTCCAAAGATAGTCATTATGATATTATATTAGTTGGTGCATGTCTCCGGAGCTATATAAGGATAATAATCGTCAGTAGGGTAACTAAGTGTGATGTGGAGAATGCTACTCATGTTCTAATATTTCCATAAAGTTTTCAATTGATATCATCTTAGTTTAATGTAGCACATAAAGAGATAAGTTGATTTTTTTTGCTAAAGTACTCGTAGGGCTAGCTCTAAGGTAGATTCATGGTATGTTGATCCACATTCTTCAATAGAGAATTATTTTGTCTCGTAGTTCTAAAGTAAAGATGTTTGATTAGTGAAGGTTCCATATCCAAGAAATCAAGCTATCACACCTTCTACAATGAAATTTATAAATAAAAATACTCCAATCTCTACTCTAATAGTATAATGCGTTGATATTGGTGCATTTAGAGACTCCACATTTCTCTAAAAGTAGAGTATTAGCCTTACGATTTTGTAGACATGATCAATAATGTTAAATAAACACTACTAAGTAGCTCCAGGTGTTTTGGTGTTTCACAAGATCAATTTTTGAATAATAGAGTACTACAATTTTTCTAGAATGTTGTGTTCCTATGTATTTAGTGAGTTTCTCCTTTTGCACCAGAATGTGATGATCAGATTCTTTGGGAGAAGGTTATGTAGATAATGTGCATGAACTATAGTGCTTACTTCTATTAGTGTATTATTTAAGTTTTGACATAGGAAAATTATATGGGTGGTGTTTTCCCATATTAGGTAGTTTTACACAGTCCATTTTCATTTTTTAAACCTTTCAAAGGATGCACATTATCTATTTTATTTCATCTCAATTTATTCATTCATTGGTGAAATACTATGTTGCTTCTCGTGTTTGTGAAGGTTTTATTGCAGACGGTGATCCTGTGCTCAGTGGTCTCCACCAACATGGTATCTAGAAAGTAATTCCTATTGGTGAAGCTAATCATGAGTCTTATCTCTATTCCTTTTCTCATTTTTATGATGATGATTATGAGCCTCGCACCCCTCTTGCTAGTGTTGATAGAAATTCTTCGAGAGAGATTGGTCATTTGAACTTTGGAGTTCTTCAAACCTGATTCAATTCATCTCATGTTGCTTCATAGGTTGGTTGGTCAACACAACATGGTGTTTTTGATCCTTCACACATTTCTTTTTGGGATAGTCACTTGATAGGTGACCTTGTGGAGTTGTTTTGTGAATCTCACATTTCTAATTTGGATAATGCTTTTGAGGATATATCCCTTCTTTTCTATGATAGTATTTTCACTTTTGTCACACCATATGTGTCTTTGGAGATTGTTTCTTAAAAGTTTCCACATAGTCTTGTTGATCCACCTTCTTCATTTGAGGTTGCACCTAATGACGATGTGAAATTTGGTTACATGGAGGTACTTGGACATTTTCAGAGGCATCTTTCATGTTGATTCTTCCTCTCCCTTCTCTTGTTTTAGAGTTGGAGTTTCTCTTGCATCAGTGGTTGTTTCTCCCTAAAGGGAGGCATGTTGTTTGCAAAAATGGGATATTCATTAGATTTCTAGGATCCACACAGGAGTTTCTTCATCATGGGGGATCTTTAACATTTTCTATGGGGGGCTACATAGTCTCTCTCCTTTTGTATTTTTATGAGATTAGTGATAGGATTTGTCCTTATGGATCTTGTGATGTCCTCCTTTCACTTTTGCATATTTCACATTTTCATATTTTTTTCTCTCTTTTGGAGAGAATTTTCTCCCATAGGGTTTTTCTCCTTTTCTCCAGTTGTGAGAGATTGCATTGCATAGTAGTTGTGCATGGGTACCTAACATGGCTGTATAGTTGGGACCCATTTTGAATTTCATTTTGCATAATAATCTCCCTAAGGTTGCACTTAAGGGGGGGTTTTAGTTTAGTATTAAGTTTTAACTTAGGAAAATTATCTAGGTGGTTTTTTCTCGTATCAAGTAGTTTTAGACCCATTTCATTTTTTCACACTTTTAAAAGGCTATACATTATTTATTTTATTTCATCTCAATTTATTCACTCATTGGTGAAATAGCATGTTTCTTCTCTCATGTTTGTGAATTTTTTATTGTAGATGGTGCTCCTAGGCTCAGTTCTCTCCATCAAATTCTTGGTCAGCATGATAGTTTTGGTCTCTCCTCAAGAGTACAAGGTCAAAAAATGGCAGTGGTATCATTATTTAGGTGGATAGACTTGTCTCTATCACTAACAATTAATCCTTATTAGTTAATTCTACATTTAAGAACATGTTTTGATCCTAAATACCATCTACTAATCTACAAGTGTTTATCTTGTAAAATATTATACATAATTAGAGCCAATCAGTGAGATATCAAGCATTTATTTTAAAGGTCATATTAAAGCCAACCTAATAAAGGTTTTCAGCTGTTAGAGATGGTATGTAAAAGATAAAATTAATTTGTGATATATATGATAGTGAGTGATTTATTGTAGAGCAAAATGAAAAGGATCAAGTGTTCAAAATTAGTGTGAAGGGCTAATTGTGTGAAATAGTGACTACAACTTCAACATATGTTGGATGCTTCTTCAAAGTAGTTAATAATCAATTTTATCATTCTATTTCTTCATTTATATTTTTCTAAGATATTATGTCTCATCAGGTCCATTATCTTGCTCTAAGGTTGTATACTTAGTCTACAAGTCCAAAAGCAGTGATCCTTAATGGTGTAGGAGCACCTAGAAGGCATTTCGGAAACACTAGGCAATTTTGGAAGCCTAGGAAACAATTTTGAGTTTTTATACTTCAAGGTCATGTTGACCATCTTGTTTTGTGTTTAAGATGTTAGGATATGTTAGAAGGAATGTGGTTCTATAGTTCAAGGTAGATTGGATGAATTTCTCAACTTGTTTCTTCTAGGAATCACTAGAATTTGGGAAATAAAGCCAAAATGTTGCAATTAAGAAATTTTGGCCTAATAGGGTGCTTATGTTCGACCAAGGGAGAGGTAACCACCTTGGAAGCCTTTAGAAGGTGGTCCTTGAACTAGAATGAGGGTTGAAAAAACATTTGAGTTTGCAAATAGTTGAAATTGAGAAAGCAGTGATATTTTGTTGTATATTTTCCCTATTTTATTGTTGTTTTTGTTTTAGCAGGTTAATGGATTGATCAAGGCAATTTGTATAGTTTAGAATGTGGAGAAATTTTCTTTGAATCATTATTTGAGCAATAGGTAGTAGGTTACTCATTTCCAAGTGTTATCAAGTACATACTTTGTTCTTCCTTCATTACTGTTTTGACTGGTAAACTGTGAACAAATGGGGTTTTAGTTTGCATTTCCACCATACTAGAAGTATGGGCTTGTGGGAAATGTGGCTAGGCCCCATGTCTATATATAAAGTAGGTTTATAATTTTGTAAGAGATAAGGCATCATGCAAAAGGTCTATTCCTAGGCGAGCTTGGCTATGCCCGATTAGGAAAGACAGTGCAAAATAGTCACTAACGTTGCAGGGGTGTTTACTTTCTAGCAACTCAGGGTGTGTGGAAGGAGGCCTTACAAAGGCTTGGCAGGAAGAAGGATTCTTCACGAGTCCATTTGGTGGCTGAAAGAAGTGGACTGTTCACTGTGTATTCAAGAAGTGACCTAAAAAGCCCTAATTCTCACAAAATCAGGGTTATGCCTGGGTACGGCCTGTGAAGGCCCAAAACCCCAAAAATCTTGGAGAGGTAGAAAATTGAGCTAGGGTCCTTTTTGGAAGTTTATGGTGTTCATTAAGAAGAAAAGATATTTAGCCTATTCTCTCGGGTTAAGATACCTAATAGGGGCTCAAGGGCTAGTAGCCCTTCTTAAACCCTAGAATAGGGTTTGGTGGAAGCGATGAAGAAATGAAGCATTGTGATTGATCAAGAACCATAGTGGGATGGTTTTGAAGCCATAGAAGATACCACATGCCCGTGCAACAAGTTAGTGAGGTTTGGAGAGTTAGTTAGCCTTTAGGAAGATTGAGGGCTAAGGAAATAATGGAGGAGAAAGCACCAATATTGACTTGGTTAGGTGAATGTAATTGATAGGAGGGTTGGCTAGAAGGACTAGGGGTGCCTAACAAGAATTAGGGCCTATAGGTTAAGAAGGTGGAGTCACCTAGGAGTTCCTGGGAACAAGGACCCAGAGCATGGAACAGTGAGTGTTCCATCCAACCCTACCCCATCAAATTGGTATCAGATTGAGTAAAAGATTTGGGAAAGAGTAATATATGTCAGAGGTTGAGTCAAGTGATACTACTGTCATGGTGACAAATGCACAATTGGCCAAGATGGTTGAAGATCAGGAGGAAGATAATAGGTAATTGAGGGAAAGGATAGCCCAACTTGAGCAAGCAGTAAGGAGTGCACAATTTGAAGGAAGGATACCAATGGAAGAAGAGGTTACAGAGGAAGATAAGACCCCTGAACCTGTCCTAAAAGAAGAGTCTTTCTTGAAGGCATTGAAGGCCTTGAGTGGAAAAGCACTTGAAGGCATACCACTATTTAGTGGGAAAATGGAAGCTGATCTAGTCATGGATTGGATAGAGGGAATGGAAAACCATTCTGAGTGTGATGGAGTCACTGAAGCACAGAAGGTAAAGGAGACCAAATCAAGACTAAGATGTTTTTCCTTGACATAATTGAAGTTCATTCAGATAGAGAGGGAAAAAGAAGGTAAGCAACCTATCTCAACTTGGAAAGGAATGGTTGCCAAGATAAGAGAAGCATACATGCTAGATGACTATGAGATTCAGTTACACAAGAAGAGACAAAGCCTAGGACAGAAGGACCAAGATGTGAATACCTACATAGAGGAGTTCCAAAAACTTTGTATGAGGTCTAATGTTTCTAAAGATGAAAGTCTTAAGGTGGCTAGGTATCTTAATGGCTTGTAATGGAACATACAAGAGGAGATGGCTCTACTAAGTCCTAAGACAGTACATCAATGTTACCAATTGGCTATTAAGATTGAGGAAAGGAATAAGAGGAAGCAAGACTAGGCTTCTAAGGGTAGAGGCAAAGGAAGAGATCAAAGAGATCAAAGAGGATAGTGAGGTGGCTACCAAGGTAGAGGCAATGACCAAAGAAATCAAGGAGAATCTAAACTCACTAAGCATGGAGGTGAAACATCTTCTAGAGGGGGATATAACAGAGGTAGAGGACCTCAAGGAGGTTCAAACAAAGGAAGAGGAGTAGGCAGGAGAAATTTATATTTTACAAACATGAAATGCTACCATTGTAGTCAAGTAGGTGATCTTGCTTATATGTGCCCAAATAAAGCATCTTCATCAAGCAATGAGAAGAGAGTGGCTTATGCACAAGAGGACACCATGAGTCCTAAGGCATCGAAAGTCAGTCATATTGAATCTGAGGTAGGAGAGAATCTGATGTTCAACAGGGTTTTGATCAGACAACTGGTCAAGGAAGAACCAAAACAAAGGAGAGCTCTATTTAGAGGAAGGTGCAAGATACTTGGAAAAGTGTGCAAGGTCATAGTAGATTCAGGTTCAATAGAAAATATCATATTAGAGGAGGTAGTAATGAAACTAAAATTGGAGAAGGTACCCCATACTAACCCTTACAAGGTCACATGGCTAAACAAGGGACAAAGTGTTCTAGTAAATGAGCAAGTAACGGTGGAGTTTTCTATTGGAGGGTACAAGGACAAGTTAGTTTGTGATGTTTTACCCATGGATGCATGCCATCTACTACTGGGAAGACCATGGTAGTATGACAAAAGTGTCATATCTGATGGGAAAGAGAATACCATCTCATTCAAGAAGGATGGGAAGACTTTTAAGTTGCAGTCACTGACAGAAGAAGAAGAAGGATAGTCAAAGACACCAAACATTATGTTGAGCAGTGGTAAAGAGTTCCTTAACAACCTACATCAAGGGAGTGAAGGATATGTGGTCATGTTACAACCTAAAGAGGAAGATAAGGCTAAAAAGATAGTCCTACCAGAAGCAGTTCAAAAATTACTTGACAAGTACAAGAGCATAGTTAATGATGGTACACCTGCAACTTTACCACCAAAGAGAGCCATAATTCATCAAATTGACTTCATACCTGGAGCTTCATTACCTAACAAAGTAGCATACAAACTTACACCAGATCAGAACCTAGAGGTAGCTAGGCAAGTGCAAGAATTTTTGGATCAAGGATTGATTCAAAAGAGCATCAACCCATGTGTAGTACCAGTGGTTTTGGAAACAAAGAAGGGATGTAAATGGAGGTTATGTACTGATTCTAGAGCAATAAATAGAATCACAATCAGATATAGATTCCCTATCCCTAGGATTGAAGACTTTATGGATTGTCTCGGAGGAGCTGAGTACTTCACCAAGTTGGATCCCAAGAGTGGATACCATCAAATCAGAATTAAGGATGGAGATGAGTGGAAGACAACTTTTAAGACAAATGATGGGTTATATGAGTGGAGAGTTATGCCATTTGGTCTCTCCAATGCCCCTAGCACATTCATGAGGCTCATGAATGAAGTACTCAAGGAATTTATAGGGATATTTGTGGTGGTATACCTTGATGAAATCCTCATATACAACAAGACAACAGAAGAGCATTTGAAACATGTGGAGTTGGTTCTTAGAAGGTTGCAAGAGGATAAATTGGCAATCAATCTAGAGAAGTGTGAGTTCCTTAAGCAAGAGCTAGTCTATTTGGGTTTTGTAGTGTCCAAAGGATCATTGAAGATGGATCCAAGCAAGGTGGAAGCCATCCTAAATTGGCCTACACCAACTACAGGGACAAAGGTAAGAAGTTTTCATGGATTGGCTCAATTTTATAGGAAATTCATAAGAAATTTTAGTGGTATATGTGCACCATTCTTAGATACAATCAAGGGTGGTTTAAAAACTAATTTTGTGTGGACTCAAGAAGTTGAGAAAGGGTTTGAGAATATGAAACAAGAGGTGGCAACTCAACCAATTCTCTTATTACCTAGCTTTGAGAAGTTGTTCACTGTGGAATGTGATGCAAGTGGAGTAGCAATAGGAGGAGTGTTAATTCAAGAGGGCAGGCCTATAGCCTTCTTTAGTGAGAAGCTCAATGAATTCAAGAATAAGTATTCAACCTATGATTTAGAACTTTATGCTTTGGTTCAGTCACTAAGAAAATGGAGGCATTACCTTCTACCTAAGGAGTTTGTAGTCTTTACTAACAATTAGGCACTCAGCTTTATCAACACTCAAGAGAAGTTGAGTAATAGGCATTTGAAATGGATGGAATACATCCAAGCTTTTATCTTCACCATCAAGTACAAGAAGGGACAGCTAAACAAAGTGGCAGATGCATTGAGCAGGAGATTGTTGATAGTGCAAGAGATACAGATCAAGAGCATTGGCATAGAGAGTTTCAAGGATCTATATGGGGAAGATGAAGACTTTTTAGAGGTCTATAAGGTATGTTCTAACTTTGAGAACCATTTCCATAGCCAATACTCTGAGTATACTTTGCAAAGTGGGTTATTGTTTAAGGGAAATCAGTTATGTGTTCCAAGAGGGTCAATGAGGGAAAATATGATTTAGGAAAAACATAATGGCAGTCTTAGTGGACATTTTGGCATCAATAACACTTTAGAACTAGTGCAAAGATTCTATTACTGGCCTAAGTTGGCAAGATATGTTAGGAAGTATGTGGAACAATGTGTTGTGTGTATGAAAACTAAGGGAGGAGCTAGTAATGTTGGTTTATATAAACCCCTACCCATTCCTAACAGACCATGGGAGTGTGTGAGCATGGATTTTGTGGTAGGCCTTCCTAAGACCAAGACTGGTTTTGACAATGTTTATGTAGTGGTAGATAGATTTAGCAAGATGAGTCATTTTATTCCCTAAAAAACTACTCATGATGCTAGCTACATAGCTCACCTTTTCTTCAAGGAAGTTGTAAGGATGCATGGATTTCCTTTGAGCATTGTTTTAGACAGGGATGTGAAGTTCATGAGTCACTTTTGGAATACTCTATGGAGTAGATTGGGTACCAACCTGTCTTCTGGATCAGCTTACCATCCTCAGACTGATGGTCGAATAGAGGTGGTTAACAGGGTGCTAGGTAATCTTCTAAGGTGCCTAACTAAGGAATATGGACAGACATGGGATATGGTTATCTCACAAGCTGAGTATGCATACAATGTTAGTGTGAACCGGACCATAGGGAAGAGTCCTTTTGAAGTTGTGTATGGGATGCACCCAAGAGGTATATGTGAGCTCAGAGATATTGGAGCTATGGAACAAAGGAGTGGACATGCAGAAGACTTTAGTCAGACCATGAAGGAGATTCAGGAGTAGGTGAAGAAGACAGTCACAAAGGCTACACAAAAATTGAAGAAGGCAAATATGTCAAGGAAAGATGCACAATTTGTAGTAGGGGACTATGTTATGGTCCACCTTAACAAATAAAGGTTGTAGAAGGGAATTTCAACCAAGTTGCAGATGAAGAGAGTGGGTCAATGCAAGATATTGGCCAAGTATGGTAAGAATGCATACAAGGTGGAGTTACCTACAGATCTAGGAATCTCACCACTTGTCAACATAGTTGATTTGATCAAGTATAAGGGAACAATCAGTGATGAGGTTTAGAATAGTAAGGAGATCTTCAAGGACAACAATAATGTACCCCTACCTAATCAAGAGAAGCCCCAGGCAGAGCAGATCTTGGAGTCAAGAGTAAAAAAGTCTACAAGGAACAAGGTGTACATGGAGCACCTTATCAAGTGGAAGAACAAGCATGAATCAGAAGCTACATGGGTACAAGAAGATCAGTTCAAGAAGTTTGGAATTGACTTGGAATTGGTCTCTCCTTCCATTACTTAGTGTTTAGGTTGAGAGGGGGAGAATAGTGCAGGAGCACCTAGAAGCCATTTGGGAAACACTAGGCAATTTTGGAAGCCTAGGAAGCAATTTTGAGTTTTAATACTTCAAGGTCATGTTGACAATATTATTTTGTGTTAAAGATGTTAGGATATGTTAGAAGGAATGTGGTTCTGTAGTTCAAGGTAGATTGGACGAATTTCTCAACTTGTTTCTTCTAG
Organism: Sequoia sempervirens; assembly: GCA_007258455.2. Taxonomy (NCBI): domain Eukaryota; kingdom Viridiplantae; phylum Streptophyta; class Pinopsida; order Cupressales; family Cupressaceae; genus Sequoia; species Sequoia sempervirens. The sequence goes on from VDFB02000002.1 coordinate 223,277,403, forward strand.
GAATCACTAGAATTTGGGAAATAAAGCCAAAATGTTGCAATTAAGCAATTTTAGCCTAATAGGGTGCTTATTTTTGACCAAGGGAGAGGTAACCACCTTGGAAGCCTTTAAAAGGTGGTCCTTGAATTGGAATGAGGGTTGGAAAAACATTTGAGTTTGCAAATAGTTGAAATTGAGAAAGCAGTGATATTTTGTTGTGTATTTTCCCTGTTTTATTATTGTTTTTGTTTTAGCAGGTTAATGGATTGATCAAGGCAATTTGTATAGTTTAGAATGTGGAAAAATTTTCTTTGAATCATTATTTGAGTAGTAGGTAGCAGGTTACTCATTTTCAAGTGTTATTGTACATACTTTGTTCTTCCTTCATTGTTGTTTTGACTGGTAAACTGTGAACAAATGGGGTTTTAGTTTGCATTTCCACCGTACTAGAAGTATGGGCTTGTGGGAAATGTGGCTAGGCCCCATGTCTGTATATAAATTAGGTTTAGGATTTTGTAATAGATAAGGCATCATGCAAAAGGTCTATTCCTAGGTGAGCTTGGCTATGCCCGATTAGGAAAGACAGTGCAAAATAGTCACTAATGTTGCAGGGGTGTTTACTTTCTGGCAACTCAGGGTGTGTGGAAGTTGAAGATGGCCTTACAAAGGCTTGGTAGGAAGCAAGAGTCTTCACCAATCCATTTGGTGGCTAAAAGAAGCAGACTATTCATTGTGTATTCAAGAAGTGGCCTAAAGAGCCCTAATTCTCACAAAATCAAGGTTACACCTATTTATGGCCTGTGAAGGCCCAAAACCCCCAAAATCTTTGAGAGGTAGGAAATTGAGCCAAGGTCCTTTTTGGAAGTTTGTGGTGTTCATTAAGCAAAGAGGAGATTTAGCCTATTCTCTCGGGTTAAGAGACCTAATAGGGGCTCAAGGGTTAGTAGCCCTTCTTAAACCCTAGAATAGGGTTTGGTGGAAGTGATGAAGAAATGAAGCCTTGTGATTGATCAAGAACCACAGTGGGATTTTTTTGAAGCCATAGAAGATACCACACGCCCCTGCAACAAGTTGGTGAGGTTTGGAGAGTTAGTTAGCCTTTAGGAAGATTAAGGGCTAAGGAAAGAATGGAGGAGAAAGCACCAAGATTGACTTGGTTAGGTGAATGTAATTGATAGGAGGGTTGGCCAGAAGGACTAGGGGTGCCTAACAAGCATTAGGGCCTATAGGTTAAGAAGGTGGAGTCACCTAGGAGTTCCTGGGAACAAGGACCCAGAGCATGGAACAGTGAGTGTTCCATCCAACCCTACCTCATCACTTAAACATTGTAATCCATGTTAGTAGTGAGCTACATATATTGTGAGTTAATCCTCACAGTGGTTTTTCTCTCATTGGGTTTTCCAAATAAAAATCTTGGTGTGTTTATGTGATGCATGTGTTCTTTTATGTTCTTTTTAGTTAATGTGATGTGTTACTAATCTATAAATGAGAATGGTTAAGTTTTAATATATGATGATTCATCCCCCCTCAACACATTAGTATGTTCAAAACTATTCACATTTTTGCACACATTTATCTTTATTCAAAAGACTCTTCCCAATGTCCACATGGACCTCCCTTCCTCTCCTTTCTATTATTTTAATTTTTTTAGATTTAACATAGGCTTGCACCCTTTTCTATGCCTATGTTTCTCCTATTGTTTCTCTAGCATGCCCCTGATGTAGAATCACCAATTCGCCTGGGTGATCCTAGATCATTTCTCCATAAAGTTATCCCACATTGGTAAAAATAACTATCAGGTAGTTGGAATATTCCTCACCCCATGCCTAAAAAAAAATTAACTCGCAAGCAACATTTTTGTTTAAAAGGCTACAAAAATTGTGTCTCAAGCTCAAGGATCTACTAGCTTTAGAAACCTAATTTTTTTAGATCTACTTTATTTTTATCTCAAATAGAATGAAGCAAAATTTATAGGGAGATTAGTTTTGGTTGTTGTTTAGTTGTGGAAGCAAACCTCATAGACCCCAAAGATCATCTACATGCAAATAACCTATCACAAAAAGAAGACATTCCAAACAAAAGGCAAAGGTGCTCTAAAAGCTAAATATTGCATTAATTAGAGAGAAAGTTAAAATACAATGATCAATCTTTATAAAAGGAGATTGTGCAACCCTAAAGAGACCCTAAAAATTAGACATTTAATAATTAATATAATTATAAAATGTCACAATATGCAAAATAAAGTGAAATCTTAAGAGAGGAATAAAGGTAACTTAATTAACATAATCAAGTTAAAACCTTTACTCTAACACCCCCTTAAGATGAGCAAGAGTGCAGCTACAAACATGTGCAAGAAAGAAAAGGTAACTACAATGCATGAAAGCAAACAAGGGTCCCAACAACTAGGCCTGATCAGGTACCTGAAAATGACCAAATCTTTGTAAAGTGGAGAAAGGGAGACAACCTCATGGGAACAAAACTCCCCCCAAAAAGAGAGAAAAGAAAAGAATGAAATGAACTAATGAAAGAAGGATAGACCTGCATGCAAATAACCTGTCACACAAAGAAGACATTCCAAACAAAAGGAAAAGGTGCTCTGAAAGCTAAAGATTGTATTAATAAGAGAGAAAGTTAAAATACAATGATAAATCCTTATAAAAGGAGATTGTGCAACCCTATAGAAACCCTAAAAGGTAGAAATTTAATAATTAATATAATTATTAAATATCACAATATGTAAACTAAAGTGAAATATTAAGAGATGAATACAAGTAACTTAATTAACACAATTAAGTTAAAACCTTTACTCTAACACCCCCCTTAAGATGAGCAAGAATGCAACTAAAAAAATGTGCAAGAAAGAAAACAAGGGTCCTAGAAACTAGGCCTGATCAAGTACCCGAATACAACCAAATCTCTATAAAGTGAAGAAACAGAGAAAACCTCATGGGAACAAAACTCCCCCCAAAAGAGAGAAAAGGAAAGAATGAAATGCACTAATGAAAGAAGAATAGGAGGTGGATTACATGATACCCCCCATAGAAAAATTCTATCATATAAGTACATATACAATGGTCTCCATAGGAGAGATATAGAGACAAGAAGGCCCCCCCACAATGAACAAACTCTTGTCGCAATGGTAGATGCCTGATGTAGAATCCAAAAGGAGATCCTTAAGCAGCAGATAATATTCCTCCACTTGGGAAGAAATGGATCCAAAGGATGATGTTGAAGAAACCCTGTGAAGAGTGATGAACCAATCTATCTCAAGATGTGTTCCATGATAGGATGCTGAAGAATCTCTCTATCTGAACTAAAACAAATGATGCCAAACCCAAACTGATGTGAAGAATCCTAAAATGCAACCTCTTAATTCACGGATAATGGTAGGTGTATAGTGATAATCTAAATTTCAAGGTATAGGACATGAAACTCCTCAAAATAATCCTCAATATTTGTAGTGTGAGACTCAAAAAACAAGAATGTGTCTGCAAGATAAGAATCCCATGATGTAGCAGATAATGAATGACCAAGATGGTCATGATGTTGAACTGAATCCATAGGGGCCAATGTGGCGATATTGATGTCATTAGGAACAATGAATGATACATGTATATTCTTAGTCTAAAGAGTAGGAACTATGAGACAAGCCTTTCATCACTCAGAACATGCAAGGGTGTCTAAATACTCAAGCTCCTCTAAAGTATCATGATCAAAGGGTGTATTATCTCTCCAAGCAATGGCTAAGAGAATTTGAAGTAGTATCCTTTGGGAATGGAGAGAGATTGGGGTCTCCATAGATCTCCCAAAGACGTGTCCAAAGTGGGTGGGGACAATCAATGTCTACTATAGCCCACACAGTGTCATCAATAACACTAGACAATATAAGTCCTTCTATGTGATCTCTAATGATATCCCAAGCTAGTTTTCCCTCTGAAGTGGTTGGTTTAGGTATGATATCATACAAATAAGGAAAAATATTAATCCACCTAAAATGTGTAAGTATTCCCTTTGTCCATAACTCATAATTACCCCGTTATAGAATTACAACTAAAGGGAGAGTAGAAAAACCCATAATAACTCTTTAAATTAAAAAATCTAAGAAAACTAACCTTACAGCATGTAGATCAAATGAAATAGAGCCTAATGATATAAACAGGAGGTTCCCAAGTGCCAAAATGTCCAAGTAATTAAGCAAATGGTGAAAACACCAAACACTAAATAAAAATACCTAGGGAAGAATATTAGAGAATAAGTTTGATCATTGTGCAAATCACAAAACCAACTTTTTGATGCCTATTCATTTGTGCAAAATAGAGCTCAAATGCAAAATTTATGCCCCTCATAGTGTAGAAACCATCATCTAACTTTGACTATGGAAAGTAGTGGTAAAATGGAAAAATCAAAAAATCAAACTTCCACCATTGGATAGTGCCTAGAATCAGATTTCCAATAATATCTTGTTTGCAAAAAATAGAGATTGTATGCCCATTTTACACCCAATTTACTGAAAGTAGTTGAAAAAGCACAATATGGCCTCCTGCAAGCCTTGAGGGCTAAAAAAAAAAACCTTGGTCACATGTAGGACTAGGGGTCAATGGTTGGGGGCTACATCTTAAGCTCCTGGTCATAGATATGACTGCTCCAGGAGCTAAACACCAGCGAAGGGCTTAAGACTAGCACCCAGACCTTAATATGCTCGTGACTTAAGCAAAAAAAGGGCTCGCGAGGGCTGTTGGGATGTGCGATGAAGGGCTTGGTCACCACGTGACCACTAATGAAGTCTTAGAGCCCATGGGAGCTGAACAAAGGTGGAGCGGTGGTGGCTTCTCTTGAGCCCACCACTAGGGGTGGTCATCGGGTAGTGCAGGGGTGGTCGCTTGGTGGTTCCCCCTTTTTAACTGAAAGCATAGAAAAAACTATGTTTTTCATTTATTTTTATTTTGAAAAAAAATCACCTTGTTTTGCATGCCTTATGGCCGTATGGCCTTGGGGCAATTTTTTTTTCCTTTTTGGTCGATTGTGGCCAAATTGGACAAGTTTTATATAAAATAGGGGTTTTTGGATGCTATAGACTCAATGGCAAGGTCTATTTTTTCCAAAAATTCTCAAAAAAATAGGCGACCCCCTGATCCACAAGAAAAATTGCCTTTCTAAAACCCTTGCACAGAAGAAAACTCTGTAAGTCGATATCTTCATAAAACAAATAGGCAGCTGCAAATTTGGAGCTCTTATACCATGTTGAAGTTGTGAAAGCCAACCTCACAGACCCCAAAGATCACTATCATGCAAATAACCTGTCACGGAAAGAAGACATTCCAAACAAAAAGCAAAGGTGCTCTAAAAGCTAAAGATTGCATTAATTAGAGAGAAAGTTAAAATACAATGATCAATCCTTATAAAAGGAGATTGTGCAACCCTAAAGAAATCCTAAAAGGTAGACATTTAAGAATTAATATAATTATTAAATATCACAATATGCAAACTAAAGTGAAATCTTAAGACAAGAATAAAGGTAACTTAATTAACATATAATTAAGTTAAAACCTTTACTCTAACATTCATTTGTGTCTTTTTTATAAAATTTATGCTTTGATAGGGTTTTGTAATATTCTTCCTAAAATATTCTATCTATTTTTCCTAATCAACATGGTTGACAAGACAACACAATTTGTGCAAAATCTTAAGGTAAATCACTTTCCATGGTTTCAATGAGCTTTTTTGTGAATCTATAGTTGTCTAGTTCATTTATATGTAGACAAGGGTTACAATTTTTTATGCTAATTATGGGAGTTTAGAGGATGCATGCCGAGTGTTTGACAAATTGTTTGAAGCAAGTTTGGCATTGGGACACACTCGGTAAGATTATGAGGAGGAAATGTTAAGACTTTTTAGACTACTACAAGGAGTGCATGGGATCTAATGTCACTATTTTACATATTTAATATTCTTTATTAATAGAATAATATAATAATAAATAACTCATGTTTTCTATATTTATTAGATCTCTATCTTAGATGACAATAGAAGAATCCTTTGGTTAGATGATAAAATAGAGGCATATAAAAAGAAGAGTTGATGACTCACTTTTATTGTCTTGTGAAAAGCATAGATTTAAACAAGAATAAATATATTATATATTCTATAAAGTGAATAAGATCATAAAATTATGTTGGTGTAACTCTTGCGCCTCCTTGTGATGCAACTACTAGTTGATAATCTCATAGCTATAAAATGTCTAAGTATGGGTTAATTCAATTTGTTATGATTACTGAAAAATTAGAATTAATGAAAATATCAAATCAATTACAATTAAGTACTAAGACCAAATACTTAGAACAAAAAAACAAAATAAAATAAAAGATAAAAATATGAGACATACATTTTCATCCTTATCGTCTCCATTCCCACAAAGTTTTAAATAAACTCAAAATAAATTTAATTATAGAATAAATTTTCAATATCAAAATTTACTTAGTTATACCTAATCTTAAATAGAAGCAAATACACTCATGGCAATCCCGATATTACTATTGACCCTTTCAGCAATGGATTTATAGTTTCAAAAAAAAAATTAAATCTAGCGATAGGAGGCTCGCCTTAATCCAATTCCAATATAATCCTTTTTTACTTTTTTTGTATTGAACAAAATGAAAGAATTACAATAAAAGGGCTACTAGAAGTAGCAAGAAAACAAAGTAGGTCAAAAATCTTGTCCCTATACCCAAAGCACACATTGCTCAATGTGAAATGTTATGTTTAGGCATTAATTATTGTCGGGTTTCTCCTTCAATATATGTAATTTAATAGGCTTGTAAATGAATTAAAGGGATAATTAAGACATAATTAAGTTCAATTAATTAAGAGGGCCCAAATAAATATGTAAATGTAAAGAGGTACATTTAACAACACTAAATTAAGGCATTATTAAGTCCAATTTAAATAGGAGGGCCCAAACAAGTGAGAAAATGTAAAGGGTTACATTTTTCTACACTATAAACATATATAAAGATTAAGCCATGAGTCAAACTTAACACAAATATATGCTACTTGTTGATATGCAATTGTATTAAGGCCTTCCATAAAAATAGATTTAAAAATAAATAAGAATTAACTTGAGTATACTAATTTGATCATTACAAATAGAAAGTTTTGAATTTAAAAATTTCTAAATATAATACACAACTACCAAAAATATGATCAATGAATTAAAATACAAAGACAAATTAAGTTAATTGTTAAATAGAAATTAAAATTTGATTGTAATAAAAATTAATGAAATATATATTTAGAAGTTCAATAATATACTCTATTTTAGATGAAGAGAGGAATTTTTTTTCTTTGTTTTGTTGTGATTGTGGTTATGTTGACAAAAATCATTTTATTCAAATATTGCTAGAATCATAAGTATTTCAAATTTATTTCAACAGATTGGCAAGTGCATCATGAGTCGTAGAAATAGATTTTAGTCCTCACATGAAGTGGTGTAGTTTAAATCAAACATTGAGCATCATATTTGAAATATAGTAATCTATATATCTGAATAGAAATGTTAAATGTTACCTTGGAGAAAAACAACGTGTTGCTAAGAGAGCAATCCAAATTGCTATCGATCTAGCCATTGTTAACAGTTGTGAGTGCTCATGCTTAGAATGAATTCTTATTTATAGGAAAATTTCTTGCATGTAATTGAATTATAATCCTTATTTTCAAAGTCAAGATAAATCTAGATAATCCCTCTTTTCAAAGTCTAGATAATAGTAAACAATTGTGAGTGTATATAGTTAGAATGACTGCCTATTTATATCAAAATTGTGATGTATATGCTCGAAAGACTTGTACTGTGACTTTCATTTTGACTCATAAATTAGATTCATATTTTTGGTCTCATAGTTGTCATTACACCAAAAGATCAACTTGTTAATGCCTGATACATCTGTCAGAGTTAACGGGTCATAGGAGGCAATTAGTCCATGTCATGAATCCGAAGGGGAGCGCTAACCATTTTCCAACAAACTCCCCCTCAACGTTACTCGAGGGGATTTGAACTTGACACCTTTGGCTCTGATACCAATTGTTGGCCCCACAGTAGTTGTTGCACCAAAAGATCAACCTGATAATGCCCGATACAACTATCAAAGTTAACGGGTCCACAAGAAGCGGTTAATCCATGTCACAAATCTTGAAGGGAGTGCTGACCATTTTCCAACACGTATTATCAAATTGTACAAATATGAATAGAAATACAAGAGCTGGCTATACAACATATCAGCCATAACAAAGTTAAGGAAAAGTTAAGGGAAATTTAGAAATCTCATCTTATGGATATAATATAAAACTTAACTTTTATTGCCATTGGTCATTTAATTTAGATTCCATCGTATGTGTTCACACTGGAGTCTACTCCCATCAAAATCATTGTCCTTACATTGCAAATAGAGCTAAATCAAGAAAATTGAACAAAATTTCAAGTTAAAAAAGGCCAAAATGGATGAAAAGTGAAATGCAATTATATAGAAATTGAACAGAATTGTAAGTTAAAAGAGGCCAAAGAATACAAAAAGTTAAATTGTGAGAATTGAAAATTGTCATCATGATGCTTAGTTGCCTTTGAAATATGTACTTGCATGTCGTATAATTTTCCAGATACATCTCACATATCTACATTTTTAGGCACTTTGAATACATATTGAATGTCATGAATGTTCACATGGTAGTCAAGGCTTTGTCCCATCAAATTATTGTCCTTTATTTTAATTTCTATAACCCAACAACAGAATAATTGCACAATAAATTCACATAAAGAAATATGATTTATAACCATTAATAAAACTAGGCTAATTAACAACTAATAACAGCAAAAGCAAAAATAACAATAAGCCAATCACAAAAAAGATAATAACATAGATATACCCAGGAAACCCCAATGTGGGGAAAAACCTACAAATGTTGGATCTTCTATTCATCCTAACAGCAAACTTTTCTTTCGAAAATACAATATGAGTTTGCTACAACAATCTTATATTTATAGAGCCTAGCTGATTTAATTAGTGTGCAAGGAAAGAATCTTTCCTTTCTTTCTTTGGCTTTAATTACACATAAAATCACTCTTGGATTTATCTTATCCTCACAAACTCGAAAACATTCTATTAAACAATAAAAATCATGTTGTTGCTAAAATTCCAACTCGAATTGTTTTAAAGCGATTTAAAGCATATCCAACTCAAGTTGCTTTAAAAAAAATCCTCATCCCACCTTTCGAGCTACAAAAATCAACACTCCCTCTTAGCGAGGAAGGTGTTCTGCACCACACCCAACTTGTCCCTAAAGAATTCAAACTTGCTCTTCATCAAGGCCTTCGTCAGGATATCTACTATCTATTCGTCCATAGGAATGTAATTGAGCTTCACTATCCCCTTCTCCACACAATCTCTGATGAAGTGGTACTTGATCTCAATGTGCTTTGACTTTTCATGAAACACTAGATTCTCAGAGAGTTTGATACAACTTTGATTATCACAGTAAATGACTATAGGATCTAGCTCTTGATCAAAGAGCCCAGCTAGAAGTTTCTGAAGCTAGATAGACTCACATGTAGCCATACTGGCTGCCATATACTCAGGCTCTACGGAACTTAGTGCAACTGACTTCTGTTTCCTGCTATACCAAGAGACTTCTCCTGATCCCAAACTAAAACTACACCCTAAAGTGCTCTTTCGATCAGCTGTACTACCTGCCCAATCTGCATCGATAAACCCCTTGAGTTTCACTCCATCATGTTGAACATACTTCAGCCCATAATCAACTGTTCCTCAGAGATATCTCAAAACATGCTTCGCAGCTATCCAGTGCACACGTTTAGGTTCCACTATAAATTGACTGAGTGAGTTCACTACAAAACAAATTTCTGGCCTGGTGTTGACCAGATACATAAGAGAGCCTATCAACTATCTGTATAAAGTAGGGTCTACTACCACTGATCTAGAAGCATCAATCTTCTCCCCTTTGGTCACAAGTGGCGTTGACATTGGTTTACAGTTTTCCATACTAAATTGCTCCAAGATATCAATTAAGTACTGCCCTTGTCCAAGGAAGATCTCTCCCTCTTTCTGTCACAACTCTAATCCTAGAAAGTAGTGCATCAACCCCAAGTCCTTCATCTCAAACTATCCTACAAGATCCCACTTGCAGTGTGCTATGAGCTCCTCTAACCCTATGACAAATAGGTCATCAACATATAACAACAATATGAGAAGTTCTCCCTTCACCTGAACATAGTACAGGCTCGAATCCGCCTCACTCTTGATGAAGTCCACACTCTGCAAGTAACTGTCAATACATGAATACCACACCCTGGGAACTTGCTTGAGTCCATACAGTACTCTTTTCTACCTGCATACATGAGAATCCCTCTCATGTGCTTCAAACCCTTATGGTTTCTCTATGTAAATCTCTTCCTTAATCACCCCATTAAAGAAGGCCATCTTTACATCCATCTAATGAATCCTCCAACCCATTTGTGTTGCTACAAAAATAATAGCTCTTATGGATGAGTACCTGGCTACTGGAGCGAAAGTCTCATCATAGTAAACTCCTTCTTTCTAAGAAAACCCCTTAGCCACAAACCGGGCTTTGAACTTTTCCACACTACCATCTGTAGCATGCTTAATCTTATACAGCCATCTCGAGCCCACCACAGACTTATCTTATGGTCTTGGTACTACCTCCCACACATTGTTCTTCATGATGGAAGAATACTCTTCCACCATGGCATCTCTCCACACTTGGTGCTTGGATGCCTTTTGAAAGCTAGAAGGCTCTACTTCAATTAATTCACTCATAAGTGCCACATACTTAGAATAATGTTTGGGAGCCCTTCTTTGTCTGACTGAATCTTGAGGATCACCTACATATTCTTGAGCCTCTCTTAGTGTCTGCTCAGCTGCCCTATTTCTCCTCTTTTCTGTAATAGAAATCTGAGGCTGAGGAATTATTGATTCCTCCTTCTAATCACCCTGCTTGGCTTGCTCGCTTTTCTCTCCAGCTTGTGTGACTAAAGTTTGTGGAATTTGTGCTACCTCAACTATGGATGATTGTTACTCCTCATTCATCAAGTTACTTGACTTCTGAAGAGCCCTCTCTTCCTCAAACTTCACATAAATGTGAACCACTATTTTCCTGAGAGTAGGAATATAAACCCGATAAGCCTTAGAAGTTTCACTGTACCCAACAAGATACCCTTCTCTATAGTAGGTTCCAACTTGGTTCTCTTCTCAACAAGAATGTGACAATATACAAGGCATCCAAATATGTGAATGTGCCCCAAATCTGGTTTCTTACTAGTGAACGACTCTTCTGGACTCAACTTTCCCAATACTTTGTGAGGGCTCCTATTCTGCAAATACACAACTATGTTGCAAGCTTCTGCCCATAAGAACCAAGGCAGATCTTGATGATGAAGCATGGCCTTAGCTGCTCCAACTATAGCCCTGTTCTTCCGTTCAGCAACCCCATTCTACTGATGGTTGTATGGAACTATCAACTCTTTCTTGATACCTTCCTAAGCACATAAATCTTTGAAGGCATTCGACATATACTCGCCTCCATTATTAGACCTCAGTATCTTGATCTTCTTCCTAGTTTGGTTCTCCACGAGAGCCTTAAACTCTTTGAACCTACTGAAGACCTCATCTTTATTCTTCATGAAATATATCCACGTCTTCTTGGAGAAATCATCAATGAAGGTAACATAATACTCATATCCATTCAAGGATGTTGTTTACATGGGCCCACACACATCTGAATGTACAAGATCCAAAATCCCTTTGGATCTAGTGTCACTGCTTGGAAAATTGGTCTTGGAATATTTCCCGAGAGCACAACACTTGCACACCTCATTCTTTTATGTCTTCATCTTAGGCAGCCCCATCACTATTTCCTTAAGAATTATATTAAGTGCTCCATGGTGAAGGTGAGCCATCATCCTATGCCACAATTCTTGTATCCCTTTACAACTACTAACCAACACATGTGTTGGCTCAAACTATAACCAAAAGAAGCTGCCATGCCTGACACCAATCACTTTTGCAATCTTGGAATCTTTGGGATGAATATAGACTTTTCCCCTCTCAAAGGTCACGATGTAACCCTTGTCTTCCAAAGCAGAAAATGAGATTAAATTCTTTGTCATGCCAAGGACACATAACACATCCTCCACCAACAAAGGTTTTCTAGACTGCCTCTGAAACTTGACGATGCCAATACCAGTTGCATGGTACTTGGCATTGTCTCTAAGCTCAATATAGAAATCCAGCTTCTTCTCCTCCAACTTGGTGAAACATTCTCTAACTCCCATCATGTGGTGAGAAGCCCCACTATCAATATACCATACCCTGTTGGCAATTGAACTTGAGAGACAGGAAATGAGTGAAAACTCATTCTCAAATCATGATGCAAACTCATCCACCTCTATTGTAGCAACAAATTTCTTCTTCTGCTTGTCCTTATTTTTCTTATTCATACATTAACTGGCATAGTGACCCATCTTATGGTAGAAAAAGCATTTAATCTTGCTCAGATCTTTCTTCTTCCCACTCTTGGAAGAAAAACCTTATGATTGCTCTTTATTGGACTTCTTCTTACCCTTGCTTGCAAGAGCAAGATTTTCTTCATCTTGACCCTTCTTCGTTTGATCTCCTCGATGAGAACCTTCATAGATCTCCTCCTGAACAAAATCATCCCAAATTATTTCCTGATTAGGTAGCCGATCTCTGCTAACAATACACTTGACAAACACTTCCCAGTCCTTTGAAAAACCATTCAAGGCTATACACACCAACTCATCTTCTTTAATCGTCTCTCTAATAGCAGCAAGCTCATCCCTAACCTATGTCAGCTTGGACAAGTAAGAGGTCACACTCTCACCTTTGGACATCTTGTTATTATGCAATTTTCCCTTGAGCATCATCTTATGACTTTGATAGTCACTCTAATAAAGTTTTGTGAGTGTATCCCACATCTCCTTGGCAATGTCTTTCCCTGATAAATGCGGAATTAAATGATCTCTTACTCCATCTAGGATAATCCTTTGTTCCTTGGCCTCTTTCACTTCATGTGAATCTAAGGCAAGAGGATCATTTGTTGGTGGAGTCACTTCTATGCTAGCATAGGTCCACAACATGTTCTCCTTGAGAACAGATGTAATCCGAACATTCCATTGCAAGAAGTTAGATGCACCCTCGAGCCTGTCCTCATATCGAACACTGGTTGCCATAGCCACAAAAGAACTGGAGACGAAAATCTTTTTTTTTTCTTGAAATCTATGTCACAAATCTTGGCTTCGTATTCAAAGTTTAGAGCTCTAATACCATGTTAATTTCTATAACCCAGCAACAGATTAATTGCACAATAAATTCACAGAAAGAAATCTAATTTATAACAATTAATACAACTGGGCTAATTAACAACTAATTATAGTGGAAGCAAAAATAACAATAAGCCAATCACAAAAAGATAATAACATAGATATACCCAGGAAACCCCAATGCGGGGAAAAACCTGCAAATGTTGGATCTTCTATTCAGCCTAACAACAAACTTTTCTTTCGAAAATACAATATGAGTTTGCTACAACAATCTTATATTTATAGAGCCTAGCTGCTTTACTTAGCGTGCAAGGAAAGAATCTTTCCTTTCTTTTTTTGGCTTTAATTACGCATAAAATCATTCTTGGATTTATCTTATCCTCACAAACTCGAAAATATTCTATTAAAGAATAAAATTCCTGCTATTGCTAAAAATCCAACTCGAATTGTCTTAAAGCGTATCTTAACTTGAGTTGCTTTAAAGCGATTTAAAGCATATCCAACTCAAGTTGCTTTAAAAAAAAAACCTCATCCCACCTTTCGAGCTACAAAAATTAACACTTTAACACTGCTACATCAGTGAAATTGCGTGGAATGAAATGCAATAGGCCAAAGGGTACACAAAGTGAAACGCAATAGCTCTGCACTACAGAAATTTGGTTGAATAAGAGTGGAAAGAATGGCTAAAAGCTTGGAAAGTTCCTTGTAATGCTCCTTGTCTTGCTGTCATAATGTGCACATATGTCTAACTTCATTAGGAATTATGGTTTGTTATTACTATAAAATCAAATTGTGCTCAAATGAAATTGTATTTTCTATAAAAATCTCAAACAATTGATGACAACTTTGCACCTCGCACTTGTTGATAGGGCAAGTGGTGTGGCTGCTCTCAAATCACCTTCAATGGTGGACCTCTCATACATAATCTCCAGGTATCCAAAATAACGAGGCATTTTATGATGGTCTCATTCAGCAGGTACAAGAAGTAGAGGTATTGACTACAACAAAAATGTGGAGGAATTTGTATAAACAATGTCAAAGTAGCAAAGGTAGACTTGAATTTGGTTGAGCACATATGCCTCTACCTTCGTTGTGTTGTTCTTGAGTGCCTCCATCTTCTAGTGGACCTTCTCCCCCACTATCGACTATGTCCCCACCTTCACCTTGAACTACACATTGTGCATGGTCTCACACAACATAATCGTCTTATCTTTGATCTCTAGTGACACATCCAATGTGGTCATTCTTAGCATGTTGAAGGTACACTTAGTGCCTCATTTTATTTCTTTCATCTTATTAGGTGATAACTTCAATTTTAAAAGGATCAATAATGAGATTAATTTTAATCCTAGGCTTTAAATATTTTATTTTATTTTCATTTACATAGTTTCTAGAACATATAATTAAATCAAGGATTGATGTCTTGTTAATTATGTGGAGATTGAATAGTAAAAACTTATGACCTCCTCTTTTTTTGAACAAGTGGATCAACTGGAGGTAGTGCCCACTAAAAATATTAGGGACTAGTTGTAAATTGTGATGTTGGGTGTTTTGGTAGAGGACATAATGTTATATGCATTATTTGTTTGCATGAGCTCAAGGGAGAGGAGATTCATCAATTGCATAATTGTAGGCATGAGTTTCATAGAGGGTGTTTAGATAAATAGCTTGATTATGAGCACATCACTTTCCCTCTCTATAGGCCACCCTTCCTTTGCTAATATAGCATATATTTTTACTCATAAATATAATGTAATCACAAATTAGGTTGTCTAAAATATGTAAAAATACCTAACTTTTTAAATTTGTTGCAAAGTTATGTCATTTTCATTTTCACTTGAAAGGTAGTTATTTGCAACTACATTAATGTCCATGGTTCCATTTCATAAACAAGTTATGTCATAGGGGATGTAACTTACTCCTCCCCTTAAGAATCATTGTCCTCAATGATTATTTATTTATAAAACCAAGTCTATAAACAAAATTACATATGGTTTGAAAACAAATAGGGAAATTTCTGAAGGATTTCTTCATAATCCTCCTAGGTGGCATTTTCTTCTAAATACTAGTCGCACTGGACCTTACATTGAACCACCTCACAATTGCGTAAGCATAGCTTATGCATCTTGAGCACTCATATTGGATCTATTGTAATCACCCTTCGATCCTACACCTACAAGGAATTCCAATCAACCATATGTTCAAAGTTTGCAAAATATTTCCTAAGATAGGAAACATGAAACACATTGTGCAATCTAGTGAGAGCCAGTGGTAGAGCAATTTTGTAAGCCACTGGATTGATCACTTCCAGTACTTCAAAATTTCCCATATATCTTGGGGAAAGCTCTGAAGTCTTTCCAAATTTAATAGAGCTTTTATGTGGTTTAACACGCAAGATGACTTTGTCTCCCACTATAAACTATTTGGGAGTTCATTTTGCATCAACATAACTCTTTTGTTGATCATTAGCTTCTTTCAGCCTTTGTCTAATTAGCTTGACCTACTCTTCCATCTCCTAGAGCATTTCTAGACCCAAAATAATCTTGTCTTCCAACCTATTCCAACTGATAAGAGTTCTACATTTTTTTCCATAAAATGCTTCAAATGGTGCCAGCTTTATAGTTGACTAATATGAATTATTGTAGGAAAATTCTACCAAACAAAAATATTCCTCCCACTTATGTTGCTGATCTATATAGTACATTCTAAGTAGATATTCTAATATTTGATTAACCCTTTATGTTTGACCATCTGTCTTTGGATGATAGGTTGTACTGATGTTTAATTGAGTTCCTAAAGCAGAAAATAGTTCCTATCAAAATCTAGATGTCATCCTGGCATCTCTGTCTGAAATGATCTTCTCTAGTACTCCATGTAGATGAAATATTTCTTACACAAATTTCTATTCAATTATGGAATCCCCATCTGTCAAATTTAATGGTATGAAATGTGGAACTTTGGTGAGTATGTCTACTACTACAAATATGGTATTATGATTGTTCCTTATCATTGGTAACTCTTGTACAAAATCCATGCTTATAATTTGCCACTTCCAATCCAGTATGCTATGAGGTTGTAATAAGCCTATTGGATGTTGATGCTCAACTTTGACCTTATGTCATTAGAAACACCTTGCAACAAATATGGTTTCATCCTTCTTCATTCCCTTCCAAAATTATAGGGGTTTCACATCTTCAAAAATCTTGTTTATCCCGAGATGGCCTAAATATGATCCAGTGCGAGCTTCTTTCCATATTGTTTTCCTTAATTTTTATGACTCAGTAATATACACCCTTCCCTTGAATCTCAAAAGTTCATCCTCTTCTATCTGAAATCCCTCATACTTAGGTTCCTGTGAGTTTTCCAGAAGAGCTTCTCGTACATGAACATAGAAGTCATCCTCTTTCAATTTTTGCAGAACCTGTATTCTAAAGTCTGTGTTGATAGATACCATAGTAGTTATATGCTTTTGCTGACTCAAGGCATCAACTACTCTACTCTCCTTTCCCTTTATATAAATGATCTCGAATTCTTAGTCAGAAATTAATTCCATCCATCTTTGCCAAACATTTAGGTTGGGTTGGGTAAATATATATTTCATCCCTTGATGCTCTGACTTAAGCTCGAAAGTATTTCCTACTAAATAATGTCGCCACATTTGAAGGGCATGCATGATCACGGCTAATTCTAGATCATGTGGTGCATAATTTTTTTTGTATTGCTTTAGTTTCCTAGATTCATAAGACACCACCTTTCCTTCTTGCATTAACACTCCTCCAAGTCCATCTCATGATGCATCTGTTATCACCACAAAATGACCATTTAGATTTGGGACAATCAAAATTGGTGCAGTTGTTAATTTTTCCTTCAAAGTGTTAAATGCTTCCTTGCACTTTATTGTCCATTCAAATCTTCTTCCTTTCCTTTGGAGGGAAGTAATAGGGTGATCAATTCTAGAAAAGTCCTTGACAAATCTTTGGTAGTATCCAGCCAAACCCATAAAGCTTTTGGCCTCATGAATATTTTTAGGTACTGCCCAATCTACTATTTATTTTATTTTAGTGAGGTCTACTACAATTCCTTTAGCAGAGATTATATGCCCTAAGTACTGCACTTCTTTTTGAAAGAAGGTAAATTTTGATAATTTACCTATGTAAAGCTTATTCTCTTGCAACCATTGAAGGACTATTTGAATATGTTGAAGATGTTATTCCTCATTTTTGGAGTATATGAGTATGTCATCAAGAAAAATCAATACAAACTTGTCCAAGCAATCTCTAAATATACTATTCATTAGATTCATGAATGTAGTTGGGGCATTGGTGAGTCTAAAAGTTAAATCTGTGAACTCGTAGTGCCCACATCTAGTTTTGAAGGTCATATTATGAATATCCTCTTCTTTTATTCTTAGTTGATGATACCTTAATCTTACATCTATTTGGGAGAACATTGATGCCCCTTTCATCAGATCAAAAAGATCATCTATTCGGGGTAAGGGGTATATTTTTTAGATAGTAAGCTTGTTCAACTTTCGGTACTCTATACATAGACAAAGATTCCCATCCTTCTTTGTCACAAATATTACTGGTGCACCCCAGGGTGAAATTCTAGGTTGTATCAAACCCTTATCCAACAACACCTATAGTTGCACCTTTAATTCCATTAACTCTCCAATAGTCATTTGGTATGGTGCCTTAGAGACTAGCTCGACTCCTAGAACCAAGTAAGTGGTGCAGTCAAACACCCTCCTGGGTGGTAACCCAGGCAGTTCCTTTGGAAACACATCTTGACATTCTTGAAGATAGGGGTACTTTTCAGCAAAATTTTCTTCCTTAGAATCTATCTCCATTTCCCCTTCTTGGCTCTAGGTTTGCATTATCATATCATCAAAGTATGTACTTTCTTTATATTCTCTAACTTCTTCCACTTTGACTACAAATAATTGACATCCTTTCCTCTTATTTCTTTGGAGCTTCATGGTTGATATTTCTCGTATCCTAAATTCTCATTGTACCCCAGGTATTATCATGGGATTTCCTAGGTCATCTAAACATTCTATTGTTTTAGCATAATGGTCAACCTTTGCCCTATGTTCCCTTAGCCAGTTCATCCCAATGATTACATTATAGGAACCCAAAGGTGCCACATAAAGGTTAACCTCTGTGGAAAAGCCTGGAAATTCTATCCTAGCTTCAAACAAGCACTACTCTACTTGAGCTCTCATCTGATTAGCATATTCTATAGTTCAAGATTTAGCCATGTACCCAATTCTTTCAATAAATTTATGTAATATCTTAGGAGATATAATACTTTCTATGGTTCCAATATCAATTAGTATGGTTATGGGGTTTTCATAGAGCATACCTAGCATCTCTATAGGGGTAACTTGATATTCAACTTGCCAATTGTCAATTGTTGCATGAATTCTTTGTTGAAAAGTCATTTGCTAAGACAGTAGGGGTTTTCATTGTTGCTGCCCCTACTGATTCGTAGGTGGAAATTGGGTGGCATAATTATCTCCTCCACAATTAAAGCACCCTCCAAGTGGTCCTTTCCTTTCTTGTCCTTTATTTGTGTAGTTTCATCCTTCTTGTTATTATTGAAATTATTCCTTTTGTCTCTCTTGTTTTCAAACCGTTATTCTTATGATACTTCTTTTTGAAATTTTGATGAGACTACTCCCACTTTCCCTTGTTATGTTTCCTGTCCTTGAAAGAGTCATCTTTCTTCAACCTCTGCTCTTGCCAAACTGCCTTTTCATAGGCCTCATCCATTGTTTGAGGAGCTAGTACATCTATAAAACCTCCTACTCCATTATTCATTCCCATTATGAACTTCTAAACCTAGAAGTTTTCATCTTGCTAGTATTGAGTGACATACTTAAGCAATTAGGTAAACTTCTCCCAATATTTATTAATTGATAGAGGTCCTTGCCTCATGTTTTTGAAATCTAACAGCTTCTAGTCATAGTACATCTACAAAATCCACCTCTAATGAAATAGCTGCACAAACTGCTCCCATGATACCTCAACTACTGCCATTCCCATTTCTTCTCTTTTGTTCTCCCACCAGGTGGAAACTTCTCTTGCTAGCTAATAAGTTGCCTATGTTGCCTTTGAATTATTGAAATAATCCCTTAGTTCAAAGTATTTCTCCATTTTTGTCAACCATGCCTTTGTGGAATCACTCGAAATAGATCCCTCAAACATAGGGGTTTAATCTTGTTCATATCCTTGGTTATTTCATTAGCTAATCTACTTTTCTTGTGTTCTAGGGTAAAGGTTTTTGAAGTTTCCCTTTTCCATTCACTCTAGTTTTTTGTTCTTTCTTCACTTCTCACAAGTTTCCCTTCCACTTTTCTTTCTAGGTTAGCTAATTGGGCTTGGGTTGCATTCATCAAAGTTAATAACTAGTCTAGCTTGTCCATGGGGTTATTATCTTGGTCTACCCCGAATCCATGTCCAAAATTCTCCATTCTGATGATGTTCCTGTTGTACATTAATGACTCTAATTAGTCTTTTTTTTTTTAATAGTTTTTTAAGAAATATTTTCATTGAGATTTCCTTTGCATAACTCATTCATTATTTATAGACATCAAATCATTTTGAACTTCAAAAATAATACAAAAAATATGATTTGATACAAAATAAAATTTTATTTATTGCTCGTAAATGGATCATCACTTCCTATGATAAATCCTTACATAAATGATACAAAAAATTTCTATCACTTCCTATGATAGTCATATAAAATTTCTTATCACATCCTATGATGGATTTACTTTAGAAATCATACAAAATTTCTATCACTCATGTGATCGATTTATTACAAGGATTACAATATGTTTATCACTTCCGTGATTAGTTCTATTTTCAATGTTCAAGGTTCAGTTTCACTATCAGTGATGGGATCCTCCTAATCATTGAGCTCTATGTACGGAAGAAGTCTATAACCTAGAGTTGGAACTCACTCTTTTTTAGGTGTTTAAAGTTGGTTCTTAAGTTTGGTGGATTCTAGTGTGTTGGTTTTGTTCATTTCAGCTAGTATTATGGCTTTCACTTTTCCTTTTCTTGTGGCTGTCAATTTCTTCCTCTCCTTCCAAAGTCTCTTAAGGGTTGTGGCCAATGTCTCTGTATCCAATGGGAGAGAACAATATCAGTAATCATATGATAACATGATCTTCCACATCCAAACAAATACCAAGTCACAAACCTTCTTTCGAGGTGTTTGTCATATTAACACTATCCTAGAATAACATCAATGATTGATTTTAGTTCTCTAAGTTTGTATGTTCAACCCAAGATTCAGTGTCAAACCTGGTAGCACTGATACCATGTGTAACAACCTATCTACTCTACATTTTACAATTTTAATAATTAACTAACTTTTAGCTATTTTGTAAATAACTTTATTTCAAAACTAGGGTTTCCAACTAACTCAACAGATGAAACTAATTTTTAAGTTCACAGTTGTCAATTGAAAAGGAACTTCAAATAGTTTCACAATGAATCATAATACAATAACTATCAAACTAGGGTTTTCTTTTAGGGCACAAAATTGCTTTGTTATTCTAGAACTACCTTCAGGTATTCAACATTTCAACTAAATGAAAATAACTGGCTAACAACATTTACTGATTCATCAATGATCATTTCCATAAATGAATATACATATTGTATAATTGTAAATTAACTTAAATTTGATAAATCAAATACCTAGATATAAGTACAAATTTCTAGAACCTGGCTAATGTGGAGAGTTCTTCCTACCAACTAGCTCCTCAGAAGCCTCCTAGAGCATGGACAATGTTAGCACAGGTTGACGCTCAAATCCTTCTTGACCTGACTTGAGTAGAAAATTTCATTCTTAACAATTTGTGGTCTATCAAGGCAGTTTGGAAAGCTTTGATTATAGGAAGGTGAAGATTGAAATCCTTTGGGAAAATGTCATTGATAGATGAGAAATAGTTCCCTCGCTATGGCAGACAGATTATAATGAAAACTTTAGCATAGTAGAGCAACAATCCTTGTGACCATGAAAGATGAAAGTAAAAAGAGAATGACATAATGAATTTCTTGATAGAGAGAGAGACTGACTTCATAAGGGATTTTGTTTTCGAATTCCATTCTAGAATCCTCCTGACTTCTTGCATTCCATACGTTTCATGAAGGAGTGGTAGAGTGCTCTACCTCCATGAGTCATTGGCCATCTCTGCATGAATTCCAAATGAAAAATACATTTTATTATGTTTTCTTATTTAATTATCTTTTATTAATATTTAAACACTAATTAATATATATTTGAAATATCCTCATTTAGTATTTTAATATTTTAATTTTGACTTTAAAAATTAATATTTATATTATTTAAGGCAAGGCCAAGGTTATTTCATTACATTTGTCACTCACTGACCCCCCGAGTTTGATAAAAAATAGGTCCTTGTCAACTACGTCCTCTCCCTGATGATAGTCCCCTTTCCCTTCAAGTGTTGTCGATCCTGTAACCACTTGATCAAGAAAATTAGGGTTAGACCACTCCTAATGTGTAATTTCTTATGTAAATATAATATAATCATCATCATCATCATCATCATATACATTTACATATAAAAATAAACATTCACATTCACATTTACAGTTGTAACAAATTAAATAGTTATTTAATACTTTATTTTCATTTTCACATGAAAGGCAATTATTTGCAACTACATTAACATTCATGGTTCCATTTCATAAACAAGTTATGTCATAGGGGATTTAACACCTTTTTTGAGTAGATGCTGGAAGGGATGTATAATTTCTACTAACTACACTATGAATTTTCTGATAGAGTGTAGTCTCCCTTTTGTTAGAAACCAAGATCAAATTTGCGAACCGAAAAGACCTCCACAGAAGAGAAAATCAGAAAAAACAGAGAGGTTGCAAAATGTGCAACATAATATTATTTGAGAATTCATTAATTACAAGATAATGATTTGTTTTATAAAAACAAAGATGCATAAACCTAATTTTATCTTGAGCAACAAGATAGCTCAAAAGATAAAGATAAGATCCTATAACTTAGGAATTAAATAAAGCCTAAGTAAACTTATGCAAAGTGTAATGAAATATTAATTACACCAACACCTCCCCATAAGTGCAACTTAGGGAGAAGTAGATTATTATGCAAAGATGAGTCCCAACAACAAGGCCTGATCAGGTACTCATGTACAAATGAAATGATGAGGTAGAGAAGGAAAACCCAGTGGGACAAAACCCCCCTATAATGAGATGACTGTTGCAAAGAAGCACTGGAAGAACACTGTGGACTAACATGGGAACCACAATCTGACAAAAGGAAAGATAATTCTGTCTACAACTGAAACCGAAACTGGAATCATGATAATGTGACAGTAGACTCGATGCCATGGAACACTGGAATACTCACAAACTAGAACAACCCTGGAATCTGTGAAGCAATAGTAGATGAGATGATGACTGAATCTGGAAGCCGTGTATCTCAATGTCGATGCCAAACTGTGACTAAAAATCTTCCATGGGAAGGAGTACCATGAAGACTCTAGAACATTAACCATAAAAACATGGCCCTCAAACTGAGAAGAATCTGAACCAATGAGGATCAAGAAACATAATCTCTCAACTGAAGTGTGAACCGATGAATCCGATATGTGTCAAGCAATAGCAAGAATGTGCCCAAAAGAAACTAGGAAACCAAATAACCCGTGCGAGCTATCATCAAATCAAAATAGATATGGAGATCAAAGTGCATGCACACTCTAATCAAATTTATTATGCAAGAAACCTCCTTGGATGAAACTTTATCATAGTTCATTTATTATAATAACCCAACGATTGTAAAATAAAGACTTGAGGTGGAAGATAAGATTGGCACAGAAAGAAAGAGGTGATAGGATAAATTAAATAATAAAGATTATTTAATTTAGGTGGCCAATATAGGAGAAATAAAAAAAAAATTATTATTATTTATTTCAAAAGAAAGGTGAGAACAAATTATATAATTAAATAATTAAAAATAATTATGTAATTGGGGAGATAATGAAAGTATAAATAATTAAATAAATATAACTTTATTTAATTATAGAGAGAAAAGGCTAATGAATAATTAAATAACTGAAGTAATTATTTAATTATAGAAGAAGAGGGAAAAGCTAACTTTTGAATTAAGGGTATGTGCAGGATCATCATGGAAAGAACAAGCCTTTAAGTGGCAAAAAATTCAAAAAAATCAATGTTAGAAAACTTGACCTAAACATTTGAATAAGTTATCTATATTATTTCAAAAATATGTAACAATAGGATTTGTAGAAAATTGAATGTAGTTTCTAAAATTCTAGGTTTATTTAAAAAAAAAATCTGTTTGGTGAAAATTTGAAATTTCAATGCAATAGTACTTAAATTTCAATGAAAAAATAAGTAGGTGTCTATCTGACCACCCTAACCACAATAAAATGATAATTATTTTTTTATAAGATTTTAAATATAAGTAGAGGACTCATGTCCCAATGTGATGCATATTTTTTTGTAATTTTTTTCCAAGTAAATAATTAATTATGAATTTTTTATTAGAAATTTTTAAAACTATAAAAACTCATATGTCTGACCACCTTAACTTGATCAAAACTTCATGAAATTCATTTATTATTATTTTAATTAGGTATAGTATCTGAAGCATAGAATGTGACGCATGTTTTGGATTCAAAAAATGTGATACTGTTTGAAAGCTATAGATTTTTTTCAATCAACCTATCAATGAGGATTTTAGTTGTAATTCAAATAGAAAATAAGTAATAATTATTTATTAAATTCAAAGTAAATTATAATTTATATAAGAAGAAAGTTGAGAATCTCCTTTAAAACCCTTTTCGTTTCATCAATTTTGGGTAAAAAAAAGTCGTCAGCCACATACCCTACACATACACATCATATCACCACTTTTTGGCTCATCATGATCTTGCACATACCCTTAAAATAATATTGAATTCAAAAGTTGGGGGGAAAGACCATTAGACTTAGATACTTAATCAGAGTCTAAAAAAGTGTGAAAGTGATTTACAACACCTTTACAAGACATGCATTTTATTCAATTTGCAAGGATCTAAGACCTAATGTGGATGTGTAAAAGACCTCATAACACTAGATCAAGGCAATTATTAAGTCCAATTTATCATCAATTGTTCCCAAATCAAGCAAAGACAAAGGGATAACTTTAGCGACCTTGCCAACTTTAGGCTCTTCTCTAGGTGATTCTCAAAGTCACCCAACCCTTTGCTAAGGGCAGAGACATACTCTAAAGGGATATGGACAACTTCGTGTTTGTCTATCGATGATAGTGTAGGAGACGCAGGACGAGTGGGGACATGTTTAGTCTCATCAAAGAAAGCTACCTTGTCCCTTGAAAATTGCTCCTAGACAAAAAGGCCAATCATAGGTCCAGAGAAAAGACTTGTAGAGAAACCAAAGGTGACCTTCATCTTCTCCATCGAAAGGTGTCATACACTTCTCCTAAAAATATACCCAGAGGTCGTGGACTAGATTGTGATGCTCATAAACCTTCACAATGCTCAAGAACATGACAATCATAAGGTAGAAGGGCAAAGCCCCAACACCAACAAATGAGTAGATGTTGGTTCATATCAAGTTCACTAAAAATGTAAGAGACGGAGACCAACCACGTCAAGGCCCTAGGTCATAGAGACCTAAGAGAAAAAGGCTGCCCTAACTTACCTCACTCTAAAGGGTTTTTGAAATAAGGGACAAGAGTGACAAGGACTATAAAGTACTTCAATCACTCTTCAGACCCGAAATCCAAGTTGGGGCTAGGTGAGTTGGTTTTCGGATTCAACACTATACACCTCAACTAGCTCTATATCTAAGGACAAAAGCATGGTTCTAGGATGATAGCGTGATGTGCTAATGTCTCTCAGGTGCATTGGCATACATACAATTAGAGGATAGAGAATATAGTATGAGCCACCAGAAAACAAGTTGACAACCTAGCTAGTTGTTTCTAAGTGAACAAAATAGAATTATAATGTATGAAAGGTACAAATAGATATGATAAAAAAAAATTGATAAGAGCTAAAATGATGAAAATAATCTCACCAAGGTGCTAGTTCGCCAACTAGCTCTGAAAGTACATTATCCTACACACAAGAAAGAGGGAAAAATTGTTGGGGCTATATAGGGGTATGCCTCAGTCAGACCTCTATTTTGGTGTTTCCACCTCCATAGACAGCCAAATAGCAACGAGAGAGGAACATATGATAAAGAAGTAAAGAAAGAAGGAATGCAAATAACACTGCAAAACAGTAAAGAGCTACTCAATCAAATCACAAAGGAGAGGAGTGAAATGTTACCACCTCCACCAATAGCTCACTAGCTAATGAAAAAGAAAGAAGGCTTGAAGAATCACTACAGCCTTGACTATGATGAAGGGAGGTTTCACAAAACCTCGAGCCCACGCTGCAAAGGCTTGCTTCACACTTGCTTTACGAAGTTGATGAAGTGTTATTTTTGCAATGGAGTGTTGAAAGTGTTGGAAGTGCTTGAGAATGTGAAAGAAGGATGGACTGAATGCTTAGAGATTGCAAAAAGAGAGATGATGAAAAGATTAGTTGAATGAAGAGTGAATCGATTTGAAGGAGAAGAGAGAATAATCTGCTATTTTTCGGGTCGGTTGGTTGAAGAGGGACGTTACAAATCAAACCCAATAAAAAGTGTAACACCTCTGCCAACTTTAGATGTGGGAATTTGTCAGGGACATAAACATGTCACGTGGACATCTGCACTCCGCATGCGCATCCCCAAAAATATTCCCCTACCGACACAAAAGAAAAATACCAAGTGGAAGGAAGGTGACTTCCTGATGTGGAATTTCACCTTCAAATTTGGTTTTCTAAGGTGAGGATGTGTAAAAGGGGAATTTGTGTAAGGGGTGAAAATTCGCTCCTATACAAATACTTTTCCCCCAACTCCTTAATTTTTGAAAAATAGGTTTGGGACACTAGTGCCTATGGCACCTATGTCCCCCTATTTTAGCTTTAAATTACAATATGTGAGTGTTGACATTTTATTATTTGAAATTCAAATATCTAAAGTCAGTTGTCTAGATTTAAGTTTTGGGAAATTAGAATAATAACATATAAATTCCTAGTTATTTCATCATTTGAAAAGGGAAGTGAAAGAATCTAGCAACAAGTGAAATTTAAGAGCAAGAATTATTGTCAAGAGCATTATCAAGTCAAGAGTAGAATTTTAACATGATTTATTGCAACAATTCAATATCCAAGCATCTTGTCAAATCCTATGTGAGTTTATTTATGTTCATGTTATCATTGCTTGTGAAGGCTAACCCTTTGTAGGTCTCCAAGCAATTCAAGCAAGCAAGATCTAAGCCTTGAGGAGATGTGTATAATTTTAGTCCTTCAAGAAATTCATTGAAGGGTGGTGAGTTGGAGCACTTTATTGATTCATCATTCCTTTTTTATCATTTATACATTTATCATTGACATTGCCATTGTGGAAGATAAAACAAGAACACAGGGTTTAACTAAGGCAAAGCCCTAAATGACAAAACCTTTTCTCTCTCTTTGAATGTGTAGGTTTTAGGTCTAAAGAGAATTGATGAAAGTTTGAGGATCAATTGTTCATTGTTGCAATTAAATGCCTATTCCTTGGAAATCATGGAAACTCAATTATAGAAATATCCAACATTGATCCGACAAGCAGAAATTGAAAGCTCTGATCTAACTCTCGAAGACTATTAAAGTAGATCTAAAATTGGTCAACAAGGACAGTGGTAGCCTAGGTGGAAACATCCTCAAAAATCAGACTCAAACCTATATCACAAGTGCATAGTGTCCTTAGTCTGTTTCTATAGTTTGAATTTTCCCGTGACTTTCTAGATTTGTTGTTTTTGTATCAGAATAATTAGTTGCTTCATTAGCCTATTTGAATCATTGTATTTCATCCATAAGATCATTTCAAATTTGGTCAAGGGTAGGTTGACTCACCTTTCAAGTTGTAATTTAGTCTTATACCTTGTTCAAATCCCATCGAACACCCACTACTTCAAATCCTACATGAAATATTTAGGAAAATTGCCTAAAACCTAGGGTTTCACTTTTTCTATGTTTCACCTTCAATGAATTTTGAATTGAGTACTCCATTCATGGGGATAGTGGGATTAATCCCATGTCAAACCCCAAATAGAGAATATAACAACTATCTCCTTAAAGGTTGGTTTAAACTCAATTTTAACAAAGTGTCGATGGGAAATATTTGCATCTTGAGAGCTAGTTGTATAATTAGGGATCATCAAGGGAAGAAGGTTGAAAAAGCCTATAAAAACTAGCACTAGAAACCAACAATGAAGTAGAAGTGCATGTAATTCCCCTATGCCTTCATACTTGCAAAAGAATGAAGTTAAACAAGTGTATATTGAGCAAAATTGAATAGTCATTATAGATTCTATTAGTAAGAAACCCCCCCCTCTCCCCTGGAAAATAAATAATATCTTAAGACAATGTTGGCCCCTCATCAAAGCCTTATTAGCAATCACAATAAACCATATTTTTAGGGAGATCAATCGTCATGCACATTCACTTGCCAACTTGACAATAGACATGCAAACATAGTGTATCATGGACAACTCACTACATATGATAACATAAAGGAGGGGTAAGAATTTTATTAAAACAAGAAAAAGTACAAAGCAAGGGCATTACATAACCCTATCAAGCTCCACCAAGTGATCCAACTGTTGAGACAAATCTAGGGATAATTGACCTTGATCCAGCAAATACATACAAATCATGATGTCTAGATGTGTGGTCACCTTGCACATTCAAATCATAAATTCTTTTGGTTCATTCCATTCTTGACAATCTTGGAGTAAATGCAAGATGGATGCCACATTACGCTTGGTGGTGACGAAAGGATAGATTACATTTATGGGGAAGATCTTCAAAGTGGATGCGGTAATCATGACACATGCTATAGAGTAACCGTGAATGAGTTGTTACTTTCAATGGATGATTACATACATGGTAAACACTAATGTTTGTTGATGATGATGCTTGGAGGTGACAGAAGCCAAGAAAACTATATGGGTGGTTTCAAAGTCTTTAATTAGAACCCCTGGCGATGAGGGCTCCTGGCTATTCTAGATGACATTATGATGGGCTATCGCTCTCAGGATTGCCAC
This sequence comes from Sequoia sempervirens, assembly GCA_007258455.2. Taxonomy (NCBI): domain Eukaryota; kingdom Viridiplantae; phylum Streptophyta; class Pinopsida; order Cupressales; family Cupressaceae; genus Sequoia; species Sequoia sempervirens. The sequence continues at coordinate 223,305,970 of VDFB02000002.1, forward strand.
GACTGCAGGATATTAACAAAATGGATTTCATAACTTTGGATTGGGATGTTAATGCCCATCAAAGCATAATGGAGGCAGCTCTTGTTAGATATTATAGTTTGCCAAAATGTTGAAGCATCAACAAGGCACGCGAACCGTATGACTGAACGTCTTCAGTAAATCTGGTTTCATCAACAGCAAGGGTTACGGTTTATTTGACAAATTGTATCGAATGAAATGCGGTCTCATGAAAGAGCATCTGAACCGTTTCACGGAATGCTTATGATTTGTGTTGTGGCTGTGATATTGCCTATGTGGAGATGGGAGTTTTGAAAAAGGGTATGAATGCGAGATATGGTGTGTGAGCTGTTTAACAAAATGCCTCGAGGAAATGCGGTTTCATGACTGCCACGATTGCAGGATATTAACAAAATCGATTTGATAACATTGATCGGGGTATTAACTGCCGTCATAGCATAATGGAGGCAGCTTTTGCTAGATATTATAGCTCGCTAAATTTTGAAACATCGGCAAGGCACGCGAACTGTGACTGAACGTCTCAAGGAAATTTGGTTTCAATCAAGATCAAGGGGTACGAACTGTTTGACAATTGTGTCCAATGAAATGTGATCTCATGACAGAGCATGTGAACCGTTCCACGGAGTGCTTATGATTTTTGTTGTGGCTCTGATAATGCCTATGCAGGGATGGGGAAATTTGAGAACGGGTATGAATGCGAGATCTGAAGTGGCGGACAAGGTGCGTGAACTGTTTGACAAAATACCTCAAGGAAATACGGTTGACATCAAAGCATAATGGAGGAAGCTTTCGTCAGTTATTATAGTTTGTCAAAATGTGGAAGCATCGCCAAGGCATGCGAACTCTTATGACAAAACGTATCAAGGATATCCAGTTTCATCAAGAACATGTGGTACGAACTTTTTAACAAATTGTATTGAATGAAACGTGGTCTCGTGGCAGAGCATGTGAAGCGTTTCACAGAATGCTTATGATTTCTATTGTGTTAGTTGAGATTGATGGGTTCACTTATCTGAAAACCATAAATGACCAGTTGAAGCCTACCCACATAGTAATTCATGTCACTCATGCTCTTGCAAAGTGCATTTGATATATCTTTAGAAGCTTCACATGACTTCTAGTTGTTTTTTCATCTACTCGGAATTCTTTCCAATACGAATGGAGAACAATGGGTTCCATCTCCCTCTACTAGTAAAATATGGGAGACATTAGTAGTTTAATCTACCATCAAATAGACTTGTATGAATGATAGGCTCTAGGAAAATTTACGTAATTGTCGGAAAATTCGCCGTTAACAAGTCACCGCAGGAAAGGTCACTGCCATGACAAATTCATCTCAAAGGAAAATTCACCACCAGCAATTCACCGCAGTGGAAAAGTTTGCGATTAATTTCCCATGGTGGTGAACTTTCCTTGAGGTGAATTTGTCATGGCGGCGAATTTTCCCGTGGTAAATTATTGGCGGTGAATTTTCCATGGTGAATTGCTAGCAGTGATTTGCCTAATCCATGAATGATATGTAAGGTGGTGTTATTTCATATAACTATTTAGGACAATCTAATACTATAGATGAGATGCATTATGTTCGTGGATTATAAGTTCGCATGGACAACATAGTCATCCAATACAAGTGTAAGATTTAATGTATTCTTGCATCCACCAATAAAAAATATTCATAAATAGAGTTAAAATGACATTTTTCTTAAATTTAAAATGTAGGCATCTCAAATGTGTGATATGGGAAGATGGATCATGTTCTTATTAAGCAATTGTAACATAATAGTATGGAGAGAATTGGAAAATTGTGAAAATTGTATATCTCTTGACTTAAATTTATATGGATTTGTAGATGCTATGGTAACTTGCTTTTGAATGTTATTGGAAGATGGAGGAGAGAACTTATTTTGATGAAGTTGTTTTTTAAGTGATTGGTAGTTAGATTGAGGAATGAATTTGGATTGACTAGTAGGAGTTGATGAAGATGTGCCTTCATATTGGATAACCGAAATTTGGTAATCACAAAGAGCTGTAAATAAATGTGTAAATGAAGGATATTTCATTAATAAGATCTTATCTCGAATTTTAGGTTATAGGTTTCCAATGAAGACTCTTTGTATAGTAGCATTTGGAAAAGAATGTGATATTTTTGAATAAAGATCTTGGTTTCATCCTATAAAATTAGTCACTTTTTCTTTAGGTCCTTATTTACAATGGACCAAACTTGTTAACATAACTTGAGGTCCAATTTTTTCTTGAAAATATTGAACAAATTCATTCAATAAGATGTGTAAATGAAGTAATTAAATTATTAAGTAATGAACACAATAATTCCAATGCCATCTCTTTCAATGATTGGGGAAATATTTTCCTTGAGAGATCATCTTCAAAAGGAAATTACTGCATAAAGAAATAAAAGTTGATACTTAATTGTTGTGATTTCCTTTGCTAGCATACTTTTTAAATCGAGGTATCTCAATGTTTTGTGGAATGAGCATTTTTAAGATATGATAAAAAAACTATGTGTAAGATATGTTGGTGATTTGGCATTGTATTGATTTTGGTTCATGTTTGGTTTTTTTGTTGTAATGATGACATTTTTAATAAGAGTTGATTTATTATAGGATCATATGGTGACATGCTTTGAGAATTTGTGGAGTGTGTAGGGCTATTGTTGATGATTGGAGTATTATTTTTTTGGAAGTTAATGCAATGTTAAGTAAATGGAGGTGTGGTAGATGAAGGAACAAAACTATAATGATTCCCACAAGAAAGTTCTAAACTAGAGTTATGATCATTATTATATTGTGTGGTGAATGTTATGCTTCGAGGGGTGAAATAGGAATAAAAGGTAAGTTTGGTGGATAGGAAACTTGTTTTCCCATTTTATTTTAAGAATTTGTAAGGTTTTAAGTATAACTAGTTGATGTAGTATGTGTACATCTACTATATGAGCAAGGATATGCAAAACTTATATTTTTTGTGAATTATTGATGAATTGTTGGTGATGAAAAGGACATAGCCAAAGTAGGAGTAGGCAAAGAATCAAAAATAGATTGTGTAGATGTGATTCCTTGAGTGAAAGAGTTATGAAACCTAGAGTCAACACCATATGTAATTGCAACATGAGAAGCCATGATTCTATAACTACATATCAAAGGATTATTTGATATGGGACACTAGTTCATGAAGCTCTTAAATTAATTACAATGTTCAAGACACTTAATTTTTCATACAATGAGGAGAAAAAAAAATGATGATGATAGAAACAAAAGCAAATTTTAATAATAGAAAACATGTCAGTATATATGTTATAGAGACATAATTATAATTGAAATTTGGAGTGGAAATATCAAGACAATGGTGAGGTCACCCTAGACCAAAGATGTAAATTTTTAAAATTTTAAAGATATGGAAATCTAGTACAAGTTTTAAGGATATTAGATTGTACATGTTCAATTCTAAGATTTGGATGAATTCTTGAAATGTGAGAAAACCTATTTTTTTAATATGAGGCATATGCATACATGAATTTCTAATTATTCAAAGCAATAAAATGAATGTGATAAGCTCCAATTACTTGATAAATGACAATTTCCAAAATGCAAAATGTTACAACTACTGAATCTATCTATAAAATACTAGAAAGGTAATACTTTTTAAGTTTATGAAATGAATTATGAGATACAAATATTTAATTTTCAATGTATAACCTAAAATAAACTTTGAATAATGACACTTTCAAAAAACCTAAGATTTCACTCAAATTTTAGGCCTATTTTGAATTGTAAATTATCATTAAATAAATAAATAATTTGTATTCCCTTTTTTGTCTTAGTTTTTTGAAATCGATAATAAAATGGGAAAAGAATAAGCATAATTAGGTCCAAGCACATAATGGGAGCCAAAATTTGTGTGAAATTTTCAAGGTCGACAATTTATGATGTGACAACTAATTTTATTATATATTTCTTTGTGATCCTATTCCTAACATACCCATGGTCACCTTGTAAAGATTATTTTAATATCATTCAACTATTTGTTTGTGTAATGTATTGAATAGTAATTTCTTTAAGAATTTCCTAACCTTGTACCCCCAAAAATGAGTGTATAGCTAATAATTCCTCCCTTCTATCTCCATAAGAGTGATCTTGAATGATTAGACATGGTAAATACACCAATAAGGGCTCTACACATCATACTTCAACAAGGTAAATTTTTGGACTTTGTACCTAGATAGGTACACTTCTTTACTTGAATAATTTCTAGGTCATGCATGTGACTAGTTTGTTTTGTTGTGAGATACCTATAATTTCCTTAAAAAATATATTCAAAAGATTATTTATTAACATTTTTCTTATTTTTTACTCCTCTCACTAAGTATCAACCATTAACCATATTCCATCAACCAAGTGAGCATCAAACATCAAAATAAGACCAACATTGCCCTTTTTAGACACCAAAACATTCATTGATAGTACAAGCTTTGAATATAGAACCCACCAAGTCTAAATCCCAATCCAAAACCACATCCCATATTTAACCTAAATCAAAATCTATTGATTAGATAAAGAAAAATTATTACCATACCCATTTGCAACCAAATGAACCCTCCTCATCCTAATCCAATCCATGAAATCAAAGATCAAGACCTTAAGATCAATATTAATTAAGTTTTCGTAATACCTTAGCCAAAATTAGAAATCCAAAAATTAGATGAAAATCAAAATTGCTTAGGAAATTTTCATATCCTAGGTATCATAATTAAATCAAATTTAATTTCCCACTTAGAATATTTACAAATCCTAAGTGTAGAAATTTAAAATAAAATAATCAATAATCCTATTGTAAGGTTTTGATATTATTTAATACCACTAAAACTTATCCATCTTCCATCTAACCCTTATGGTCTCCAAAGCCAACTTATCCAATTTAGTTCTTAGCAAACAAATATCACCCTTTGATATCACAACAAACCTTACATTCGCAATCTTAATAATGCCACAATCCACTTTGATCCAAATCTAATAGTAATGAGGAAACCATTTTGTTTTTATTAACCCCTATTCAAAATAAAAAGAAATTATGTTGATGATGATGGTGTTAGCCTTTCCAATCAAGAAGAATATAATATGAATGATAATCCATCTATCATCTCCCCATCCTCTCAATCTTCCTTGGAAATGTCCTTCAATGTTGATGGTATACTATTTGTATCTCGAAAAAACACACTTAGGATAGTTTCTATCAACATATCCTAGCACAATGGTTAATCAAAAAGGTGTACGATCCATGGAAATAGATGCATGAGTCCTTCCTCCTAATCCTTCTATGTATCCTCCAACCGTAATCTAGCCTAACTATCTTTTATCCACCTCACATCTCCATCCATTGCATCCAAAGATAATTTTAAAAAAAATCTTTAATTATTTTTAAAAATATCCAATGGTGAAAACCATTCTTATGGTCCCTTGAACAAGTACCATGATGGAAACTTGGTAAAAAAATGTAATACATAAATCTCCTATCCACTAGCACCATACACTTGGTGGTAAACTTCTTCCATCATATCTATATTCTCTTATCTACCCCACCCTATCTACACATATATTATATTTTCTTGACTAACCCATCAATTTCATTTAATCCTCCCTTCCTAATATAAATCTTGATAAGGAAATGGGAATCATATCCAAACATGCTTTAGAAAATACAAAATTTGTTTATCCTATAATTCACTAATCTTACAACCTTATATTCCTATTTCATCATATCTACAATAGTACAAGTTATTCCTCAGTTCCATAGTCCTTAGATGTTAGCCCTAAATCTCCTATGGTCCCTCTTATCTTTTTTCTTAGCATCCCATCAAAAAAATAATAATAAAATTTCTCTATCCAATAATCATCCTATTCTTTATCTAAGCAATCACATTGTCATTTTGACCATGTTAATACACTAGGTTCTCCTTTGTCATCAATTTGAAGCCTCTAATCTTAAGTACTCCAAATAATCCTCATAATCCACCTATCATACATTCTCCATAGTTCCAAAAATTCCAAAGTAGTTGATATAAATGCAAAAATCCTAATCCATGTAATCTAGCCATCATCTTGTGCATCATCCAAAAATATTCCTTGGTGTTCACAATCTTGCTACAAATGTTAATCTACTTCACTCAATTTATTGTCATCAAGACTTATTCTTTTCAAATCCTTACATTTTTTATGAATAATATTATCAATAAGACAGGGAAATCTTAATCATTGCATTGTTCTTATCATCAACAATGCTATCATCATCAATCCATCAATTTCTAGCTAGATTGAGGAAACACCATGTTTATATTTGTATTATTGTGCATGCCTTTTTCTTTTGTATTTGTAAATATTCTTGCAAAATATCACCAAAATGACATTATGGCCTTTCATATCATGGTGTTGTATAACATATGCTTGTATGCAATGTTTTCTTTTGAGTTAGTCTATGCATTGAATAAATAGTAACCTTAGTCTTTATATCTTGATGCATAACATATATTACTATGTTTTAAAATAATGTTTCTCTCCATATATCAACATAACATATGGATTAAAAACTAATCAATCATTATTATATTTTCATAAACCATTATCATAACAAATCCACAATCATCATTACATTCATAGTCATCTATCCATTATGAATAGCATCACTCCTAATTTTTACTCCCATATCACATTTTTCGCCCTGCTTCACCTTTCTCACTTCCATTTCTTCATGTTTTTCTCCATTTTATTCTACTATTCATCATTTTTCTCTTCAATTTTTCATATTTTTTTTACTTGGAACTCCCTATGTATTTTTTCTTCATTAACATATATTAAGGGAGCATCATTTTACTAACTAGTCTTTCACAACTTTTCCAAACAAAATGGGGTTTATAATTTTTAAAAAAAATTAATCCTCCTTGTCTTCTTTTGTTTTCCATGTACAAGGTTACATGGAACATCTCTTAAAGAGGTAAAATATAGATACTAAATTCTTTTTCTAGAATCATCATTTAAATAATTCTTCAGCATTCAATTTTAATTTAATTCATTATTATTTAATTATATAATTTTGATTGTTTAATTAAGATGGGCCAAATTTTCTCAATTGTTTAAATAAATAAAATAAAATATTTCTCACATTATCCATGAATATATAAATAAAATACTATTTTCCACTGAACATTTTCAAATTGTCCATAAATAGTTCATTTAATCCTAAAATCCCATTTCATTTATAAATTAATCGATTAAAATCACTTAATTATCCAATTAATTAACTTCTCCTAACTCATTCAATCAATTTAATTATCTTAAAAATAATTAATTATATAAAAATTAAATAAACTAACAACTCATGAATGCTTGTCTATCCGAAATCAAATTAACCCTCCCCCCCTTACCCGCTCCCCCACCCTACCTCTCTCTCGTGCATTTTATCTTGATGGATCATGGAGTATGATTGGAAACATTAGTAGATAAAACTGACACAGTTTAAATCCAGAAAATAACTCACTTAATTATCATGAACTGTAGAAACTTTATGCTTTTAACTTTAATCTCAACACCAAATCCATTATTTCCAACGAATGCTAATATTATACTTTCATTATTTCTTAAAGTATAAAATCATACATATTGAACACATCTGTATAATGAGAGGTTACTAGAGGCGATCCTCTTCATCCTCAAATGGAGGTGGGGAAAAAGCAAAGCAAGATGTTAAGATTCCTTTATATTTTGAGTCTTTTTATTTACTTATTTGCTTTGTCTCTTTATCGTATTCATACCTTCAATTAGGAATTTGTTTTGGATTATTCTACCAAAGCACGCACCTCCTGCAAATTCTACATGCATTCCATAACCTAGATACAATATACAATTGTTTTCCTTCCAGAGAGTGCTTTGGATTTGTGGAATCCAATGTTGTGTGATATGTACAACTGTTTTCTTTGTCAGAAATCTCAATAACAAAGTTCAAAGTCTCTAGAGAAAATTATGGGAGGATATACCCGGAAAAATCTTCAGTCCACGCACTTGATACTTCATCTAATTTTGACAGTAAATGTAAGTATTTTCACAAATGGGCTGGATCCAGAGACTAGATTGGATGTGTTCATACTGTCTGGCCAAAGTAATATGTCAGGCAGGGGAGGAGTTGAGGGTAACAAATGGGATGGATTTGTCCCTCATGAATGCAAACCACGCCCTTCAACCTCAGGTTCACCTCAGATGAGAAATGGGTTGAAGCTCAGGAGCCCCTGCATAAGGACATTGATACAAGTAAGCATATCCTAGTACCATATCATCATTCGTAGATTTAGTTCGAAACAATATAACCCACAAACTCATTTACATTCTAATGCAAACAGACTATGAATGTTAACTAATACTAATTAGTGGTCTCCATCTGTTCCTCGGTTTTCAATGTTCTTTATAGTGAGATTGATAATTTTAGTCTCTAGCTTCTATTTTTAATTGACACTGAAGAGATAAGAAAGCTGTATGTTAGAAAAAGTGTGTGGAGTGGGTCCTGGCACGGCTTTTGCAAACAGATTGTTGAAGCAGAATAAGGAATGTGGAGAGAGCTATTATGTTGGTTTGGTTCCCTGTGCCATTGGTGGGACTGCTATCAAAGAATGGGAGAAGGGAAGCTTTCTTTACACCAACATGATTAACAGAACAAAGGCAGCTCTTGGATACAACAATGGAAGCTCTCATGTTTTAAGGGCTCTTTTATGGTATCAGGGTGAAAGTGATGCCAACTCTGAGGAAACTGCTGACAGTTACCAACAAAATCTTGAGAGACTTATATATGATATCCGCTCTGATCTACAACAGCCCAATTTGCTTTTCATTCAGGTAAACTGAAATTATTGATGGTTGGCTTGATTAATGCACATTGCACAATCATCTTATTGGTAATCTCCTAATTCTCAGTTTTCTTATGTCTCTGACAGGTTGCTATAACCATGGGTGACCCTCCATATAGTGAACCTGTACAGAAAATTAGGAAAGCACAGTTGGGTGTAAACATTCACAATGTCTACTGTGTTGATGCCAATGGCCTTGTGCTTAAGGAGGACAAACTTCACCTAACAACAGAGTCTCAGGTGAAACTAGGAAAACTCTTGGCAGATACATATATACAACATAAATCTAGTACTCAATGTGGATCTAATGGTTAGTGAGAAGCATAGTTCTGTTTTTGCAGTATCAGATTATGAGCATTTGTTACCCTGTAATCGGAAGTGAAACATACTTAAGCTTCTGCTGTTCTTTATACATATGCTTTTAGTGATTATGTGCATGCAATTCTTTATAAATGTGCAAAGAAACAATGAAATTACTAAGCGAAAGTAGTATTTTCTATAGGTTGATAAGAACATTAAACTTTTAAAGAAGCCCCCTGAGGTCAACAAATCAGTATCTAACAGGATATCAGATTCCAAATCCACAGAAGGCATGACAAAGGATTTCATGGATCTTTGAGAAACACTGTGTATTCATACTCATAAGAATCAAAGTTATTGTATTTAGTGCCTAAAATGAATAAGGATCACATAATTCATAAAATTCATGAGTTTTAGGTTGAAATCTTTTTGGCTGAGAATCAAGGATTAAGAGATATTTATTCCATCAAAGTTTTTAGGGCAGGATCTTGGTCTCATTCTTTATGGTGTTGGGATCTTGCAATCACCAAGACACGATCCCTAGTGATTTTATTTAGAACCATTCAACATCACCGGCAAACCAAAGATCATAAACTACAACCCCTAAACTTTGTAAATTTTGATTGAAATCTATCATTAATATTTTTATGAAATATAATAAAGATGGCTGAGGTAGTCCTGCCTGCTAACAACAACAACATTTAATCCACAATCCAACAAAATTCAGTCATTAGGGACTGAGTATTGTTGGATTGAATAGGAGAATTTAATTAGAATTGAGTTGGATTGAGGACTGAACATTGCAGTTGTCAGTAGCAATATTTATTTAAATACGAGTCTAGTTTTAAAAATATTAATGATTTACAAATTTTAGAACTGTGGTCTATGGTCCTTGATTTACTGATAGAGTATCAGAATTTTTATTTTGTATTTAATCCTCTAGAAAATAATAGATATTATTTGAAATATTAGATTGAAATTACAAAGAAATGTGACGTGAATAAACACTAATAAATTTCTAAGACTTTTACTGATATGACCTTTCTGTTAAATGGAAAATGTGGATCTAGCAAAGTTTTTGCCAATAAATAGAGTGGTTCACTATGTTTCAAAGTTGCTGCAGACGTCAAAGACTCAAACATTTCATTAGAGAATACGCTACAATACAAATGTTACTTTGTAGATAAGTATTTTGACAGTTATGCATCCTTAACAAGGCACCATTAATGTTTGTGCAGTCTACTTAATCTAAGTTTTTTTCTCCCTCTTTCTAAGAAATAGATATTTATATTAAATTACAGTTTATATTATTGAAAAAAACAGAATAGAAATAATCATATTTTAAAATTAAATCTGTAGAGCTTTATACATTAAATTAAGAAAGAAAAATAACATTGTTTATCAATAAGAGATATAATCAATAACAATAGAAGGTGCATGGTGATCTAGTTTGTATTGAAAAATAAAAATATAATATCTGCTCCTGGGGCACAACATTTTTTTTTTTTTAAAACAAAGTATAACTACAAACTAAACCAACCAATCATATTCGATGTAAATCAGAAGTGTTAATTTCAATAGCTCTGCATTCACCATGGTGGCAACAAAAATCAACACCACTACTTATGCTTACACTCAACCCTTGGTAAAGTCCCAAGGGTAAGGTCTTTCCTAGACCTACAACCTAAGCCTCGAGGGTTCATGATGACCCTGGCTACATATCCCCTTGTGGGAATCAAAGGCATCGTAGTTCACCCCACAATGACAGAGGGAGTTCAATATCTCCTCTTGTATGAGATCTTTGATCTTGCATTTAACCCATGACTATTATTTAAGTACATCTAAGCTATCAACTTAACCAACTATAAAATAATTATAATAGCTTTGCCATCAAGTGTTGGGTCCATACCAAACATTACCAAGCATTAGTGTACAAACATTCAAATTATACACAAGTGGTCATTCATACCATAATCTCAAAGATCACACACAATGGTTGTCACAAGCATTCCTCCATATACATATTACAAGTACAAAAATGTCCGATCATAAAAAGATAACAAGTACAATGTTTGGATCATACCCAAATCACAAGTACAACAATGTCTGGATCATACCCAGATCACAAGTACAATGGTGATTAATTTATATGTACATCACAAGTACAACAACAATTATCTCATATGCATATCACATTTACATTAGTGACAGGCTCCAACATATATCACAAATACATAGTGTCAAGCTCTAACATACATCATAAATACAGTGATGAGTTCTAACATACATCACATTCATAATGGCTAACACATGTCCATAATGCATCCCAGATAGAAAGAATATTAGTGCATTGCACACTATACCATGGGTCCTATCATTTCCACTGGTCTTCTGCACCATTGGAAAATGGGAAGAGGATTCGATGCATCCCATACTACATCATGGATCTGTCCTCAACCCCACAAGGCTAAGTATATAGTCTGACAACTGGGAGGGGATTCGGTGCATCCCACACTACACCACGGGTTTGTCCACCATCCCAAGGGTTTCCCCAAAAAGTGAACCTACCAAACCCAGTGAATTCCAACTTCAATTTCCTATAGGCCACCGACGACAAGTTTGTCCACTTTGGAAGAAGTAGCTCTCGACATTTACCACCTTATGATCTTAGTGATATTGTCAGCTATCTTCTTCACAATCTTAGGTAACACTTGGCATCAGTTACTTCTATGCTTACTAGTGATAGCCAGTGAACCCTCTTAATACGCAGTTAGCCCCAAATTATTGTAACCTGCATGGATGGGTCCCTATCCGTGCAACCACTACAGTTGTATCATAACCAGGGTAGCCTGCTACATTCACCTTCGTGAACTAGGTGAATGTTGACTAAACCCTAGCAGTAGCCTAGACATTTGTCATTGGCATAATCCAAGGACTTCCTATCACTATCCAAAAATCTCGGAGGTTCACTCTTTGGCGGGTCATACATAACATGAATCACAATCTCAATCCATAGACACATGGGCCTATACATAAACACATAGATATGGATTTGAATTACACAAACACATGAGAGATACATGGAACCAACACAAGATGGACTTTACCCATCATATACGTATAATCAAATACCCATTATAAAGTAGTCAATCTTCGCTTACTATCTAAAAGCATATTATGTATTAAATGCATAATATTAGATTCCCTTAACTCATTCATACCCATTCAACTTTAAACTGAAGCTTACTAAAGGGAGAAGGTCAAACCAAATAGGAACAACCCCAACCCTTGGATTTATTCCCCCCTAAACTCTCCCCCTACAAACTTGAGGTCATAGAGGCATCCTTTGCCCAAAGACCACTTATGTTCCCACTTCCAAATAGGTCAAAGTCACACATAGTTCTATTTACAATATCTCTCGAGGATACCTACGCACTAGTCACGACACTTCCATCCACACATACAAGATGTCAGTTTAAACCTTACCATGGTTATCATTCCTCATTCAATGCGAGCATCCCTAAACCCCTTACAATTTCTATCAAGAATATTGTGCTACAATTGGTATTCTAATGATAATAACATATAGTTTTCAACATAGGGTTCTACACATATTGATATTTACTTACATAGGAGAATAAGGATTCATTAGTTAGGCTTTGATAAGAATATTGTCATCCATGATATATCTATCCAAGTGTGGAGATTCAAGCACACCCAAGTATAGGTTTCCATACAACTAGACTCTAAGGATTGGTTAGTAGTAAAGAGTGTACATCATTTAATAATGGTGGCCAAAATATCGTTAAATATACATAATTATCATGTTGAAAGCCTACACATGGGCCCAGGTGGGGGTTCCCATCCACAATATGGTTCTATCAAAACAAAATATCATAATCATATAAGACATCCTTCTAGACCTCAAAATACATACCACATTAATTACATACTTGATCTACCCATGACCAATTCCCAAGTCATACTAGAGGCAAATGGGCCTTACTATACCATTTACATCATTGTATGAAGATGGTATGAAACATGACCATATATGAGATTACTTGCAAATAGTTCAAATATTGACTTTTTTATACTCTAGGGGTCAATATATATTTTCTAAATTCAAATTAAACCTATATTGTGACCATTCCAACTAAGGACGTCAAGATCTCTAATTAGTCTTTGCCACCACACTTAATCATAGACTATCTTGAATTTCTCAAGGTTCATCTTCACATTATAGGGGCTAAAATTATTACTCAACATAAAATTACCTCAGTTCACACAAACCCATTAGGTTAAACCAACGGTTAGACTAGTTCATTACACCCTAAACATATTTTCCAAGGGTATACAATGTTGATGTTATTGATTCCCAATGTAAATGATTGCTATCTTATCACAATATGGTGGCATTAAATTTAGTCTTGAGTTTTAGCTATAAATACATATTTAACTCTATGAATAGTATTACCCACTTATGAAATCAAGATTTTCAATTGAGGTTCTCATACCCATTAGGTAGTAGACAATTTTGTAACTGTATAAGGCCTTTACCTCAATACCCAAATGCCATTCTAAAACCATATAGAATTTCTTATTATTGTATTAATCAAGGGAATTAAAATGGCATTAAAGGATCTTATTACACCTATTTCGTTTACCATATAACTTATCAACGATCACATAATATCCTTTTGAGCCTTGAAATACAAAACACATTAGTTATAAACTTGCTTTAAACGTGACCAATGATGGAGTCATACTTACAACAACTAATGGCATACATGTAGTAATGGAATGGTCATCATATGTCAATGCACACTCAATAATATAATTGGTAGTAACACTTTTACATCTATCCCTTGCCTAATAGATCTCGAAGGAAACTAGCTATATGATTAAGTACTTGATATATATACAGGTACTAGCATATAATTTTATCTATGTTTGGATCATTATTGTGTTTACACAAGTCAATGCCATCGCTTATGGTCACTTGCTATAGACAACTCAACTAGAGACAACTCAAGGTTCCATTTAATAAGGAGATTAGATATATTTTTACTTCTAGATTTTTTCATATCCCTTTGATACCTTGTTAATCATTTTGTATGACCCTAGCCCCAATGTAATTTGGACTAGGTTGGAACTTCAGACTTTAATGTGCCGACATAAATAACTATGTGTGTGCATGTTAACTCGTGTTCATTAAAATTATGAACCTTGATGTTATTATTATTAAGTGTGCTTATCAATCTTATTATGCTATTTTAATTTAATGCATTAAATGTTGGATTAACACAGACTGGTGATTTGGATGTTGTATTTGTGTGAGGCTTGTCATTGGATGTAGGTACAGGGGTGCAAAGTGAGGTGGATTATGTGGTTCCGTTGACTAAGAGATAGACAATTGGTATGTCATTCTAATGTTGACCATGCCTGTAGATTCCAGTAGCCTAAGGTTCATTGAACCTAGGATTTTGAGATATATATATATATATATATATATATATATATTTCTAGAGTTACTCGACTCGCCTAGGTTGAGCCATTAGGTCCACCTAAATATCTCGATTATTTGACAATGCTCAATTTGGTAGATTTAATTAAGGTTTATGAGAGAAGGGGGTAAATTAAAATAAATAAATATCTAAAGGTGAATAAATAAATTATGTAAGAAAATAATAAAAATATAAATTATATAATTGATAGCTACATTATTGAAATAACAACAATTTAAAGACAATGAATAAATAAGCACTCACCATAAATATTACCTAAAATAAAATAGATGGGCATTGAAAAGAAGAAAAATAAAATAAAATAATCCATAATTTGAAATGGCATTCATTAAATTGACATTTACATGGGGCGTATAAACTAAGATTCTCATCAAATAAAATAAAATGAAGAAAGAAATAAGTCTCCCATTGAAAAAATAAGGAAAGATAGAGAAGGACACAGAAAAAAAGAGTGATACTTTCATAGGAGAGGAAGGGCGGCATGAGACAGCTAAGCAAGGAGGTTATCGGGAATCCTTGACCAAGGAGAGGAAGATGCATAGCTGGGTCAAAGAAGAAGACATCAGAACTTTTAAAGAGGCCTCACAACCCCTACAACCATCACCCATGGCAGGAAGGGATGTTCACCAACATGCCACGAAGAAACTCATCTCTCTTCTCCTTAAATCGACTTGGAGAGGTCTCATTTTTGTGTGGAGAAATTTGGGAAAAGAGAAGCAGGGGTGTGGATGAAATTCCAAGAGTTGTTCAATGCCAGCATCAACTAGGGTATCCTCCATTGTCTCTACAACTTCTTTTACCTTCAAGCATGGGCAATCCAAGTTCTTAATCTTTGGTTTAGTTAAGAACAAGATTTGCAATGCTATTTCAATGATGAATTTAGATATAAGTGTTTTAAAATTTCTTATTTGAATGTTGCAATAAGGGAAGCTATAACTGTCCTCATGATTGTTTAACATTACTCCTATATTATCCTTCAAGCTTGGCATATGAAAAACATTATCTGAAAAGAACATTAGAGAGAGGGTTACAATAGAATGTTTTCTTTTGACAACAATCTCTACCTAAAAATATTAGGAATTTTAACCCAAGACATGGTTGGGTGTGCAATGTCTGACTAAATGGTCTCATCTGATTAAGCTATAGGAGATGAATATTAGCACTTGCTATATGATTAAGTTAAAATAAGTTAGGAATGGAGGAGAACATAGGGTATTTGATTGCTGGAAACAATAATTTATTTTGTATAAGCAACTACGAGGGTAAGTTAAGGAAGAAAAGATAGATTACTACCATGGAGTTTTGGCTTACCTCAAACTCAACCTATTCTCCTGTATAACTAAAGCCTTACTAAAATAGTTGGATGCAACCCCAATAAAGTTTAGCTTAGTTGGCAGTGACCCCTTCATTTTTTTACCAACGTTACCTTGAAATTGACAAAAATGTTAAAACATATGTAATCACTTCTAACTATTGGCTTTAAGCATTTAGATGCCTTATATTTATCAATATTTTCTGCCAACATAAAAAATTTGTGGCACCAAATTAGATAACTCATATCAAAATGTGAAAAATACAAAGCAAATCTCATTTAAAACTTGCAACTATTAACTCATATCAAGACGTGACAATTTAGAGAAATCTCATTAAACCTTGCAGCGGTTAACTCATATAAGAATTAAAGAGTTAATCTCATTTAAAACTTGTAGCTATTAACTCGTATCAAAATGTCACAATTTAGAGAAATCTCATTAAATCTTGCAGTTGTTAACTCATATTAGAATTAAAGAGTTAATCTCATGTCAAACATGCATCTATTAACTCATATCAAAATGTGACAATATAGAGTGATCTAATTAAATCTTGCAATTGTAACTCTTATCAAAGGTAACAATATAGAATACATTTCAATTTAGTCCTTCCAGCTATTCACTTATATTAGAATGCGACATTATAGAATAAATTTCCATTTAGTCCTTGTAGTCGTTAATCTATCCATGAAGATTTTGGTCAAGCAGGCATCATAGCCTTAATATCCTAACCATGGGGCGCGAAATGACGTATTTATACCTCAATGGGGAATTACAACAAAAAGAAGTCTTCATAACAAGTAGAGTAGGATATCTCTTCCCATAGTTGTCTTAAGGAATTGATCTTTTTTATGGTGTAGCCAAATATCTATTGCCATTACGTTTATTTCTATTACCATCAATTATACTATACTAGATTATGGCTTTAAGTATTAACCTCACCATACCCCACTACACTGCTAGCTACTAAGTCAGCTATCCGTATGAAAGTCTACAGTTGTTACAATCAGATGACTATTAAGGAAATCATTCTCATTTCAATGAGTACTCCTAGTAATGTGATCCTTGCTAGACCATGACTTGAATTATTTCAATAGGATCAATGAATCATGTATCCTCTACCTACTAACCAGGGAAGAAGAGTTTCCTTACTTCCCACTAGAAGGTGACTAAGGGTAAGAAATGCTCTTCATAGGATATCTAGCAATGCCTTACTTGGCAGTAGCTAGGAGAGAAACCTACTGACCTTGAGTTGGGAGCCTACTTCTAGTCCAATGCTAAGCATAAGCTAGGGAATAGTACTTTCTTGAGATGGATGATAGTCTAGGAGTGGTACTATGCTCGAGATGAATGATAGACTAGGAGGAATAATATGCTTGAGATGGACAATGGTCTAGGGGCAGTAACAAGTCTAGGATGGATGATGGTCTAGGGGTAGTACTAGCTTGAGCTAGACAATAGTCTAGGGTCAGCACTATGCTCGAGATGTACAAGATTCTAGAAGCAGTACTAGGCTTGAGATGGTCATTAGTCTAGGAGCATTTCATGCCAATGATGGTTACCCTAGTTGCTTAGTCGGTATATGGACAACTGGAAGGTGGATTCCAAACAAGCTAAATTAGGTAGATCTAACTCCCTTTGCAATCTCATAACTGTTGGAAAAGGAATTATAAGTTTACCATAGCTAGATGCACCTTGGGAAAAGGGTCACTAGGAAGTCATATTGCTCATAGCTTAAGGGTTTGAATGGTGACTCTTTCTCTCTCTCATCATGGGCAACATAATTTGCTTGGAGGGGTGGATAGGGTTGAATCCACTTGGTTGGGATCAGTTTGCACTCCACCATGATTGGAACAAGTGGTGTCTTGGAGATAAAACAATTCACCATCATGAAGGTATGTGCAATTGATTTGTTATTCAGATCTATGACAATTAAGTTCTAATGTGTAACATTACAATATTAAATCCAAAATTAATTAAATGGAATTAACACATGAGCATAACTAAATAAACATGAATAACAAGTGATGAAATCAAAACAAGAGAGAAGAGAGAAATGCAAATAAAGTTGATAACGAAGTTAGTTATAAAAATGACTATGTCTCCAAGCCCCTCTCAAATGAGTTGACAGATCTGATTAATTCTTCAGAAAATAAGTACAAAAATTTGGCATGGTTTCTCCCTAGTTTGCAAGAAATTTGAAAAGCTCCTCCAAAGTGTGCAGGAACAATCTCCTTGAAAGCATGCAATTTGAGCAAAATTTCACCACGAATAATTATCTCTAAGTCACCACTTACCCTTCTCATCCTACACTACCCCCTTTTATACACCAATATTACCCAAATTGGTTACTAACCAATTCATTTTACAATATTCTCCAATCTACCTTTACATAGTAAAATATTTCACATAATCCCCCCTATTACGTATCAAGATCACTAATATCTCCCTTAATAATTTTAAATAATCTTAATTGAAAATATCTTGAATTTATTTAGCCCCTTTAAAATTTGTATCCCTAGGCTTCATAAGATTCCTTTTAATCTTTTTATAACCATTAGGATATCTTTCATTTAAAATTTTAGGGGGTATTTGTTGTTTTATGGGAGATAAGACTTTTAAATAGTCTTTAAATAAAACTTGACATCACTATATACTCGAGACAATTCAATGGTCTAGCAGTGGGTTATTGTTTTGGGGCCAAGGAGATCAGAGGTTCGACCCCTGGCCTTCCATTTTTAAATGAAATTTGGGCCTGCTTATTAACAAAACAAACTATCGCTATCTTATGGTCAGCACTGATCACATGGTGTAGTGGTTACGCGTGATTCTTGGAGGTAAGAGGTGGGGGTTCGACCCCCACCATATCTTTTAGTTGAACTATTGAGTGAGCCAACAGAAGAGGTGGAGGGTAGGGTGCCACATGGCACCACTTGGTTGGGCCATGTGGCATCTTATGATTCGCTATCAGAGACGGTCGTACCTACTGACTAGACGTTGTACTTGTTGATTGGGTTGATGGCATGGCATTGACTGTGTTGCCACATGTCATGTGGTGATTGACCAATGGTGATGAATAGATGTTGATTATACCATGTTGATGTCATGCTAACATCAGCATGGTCAACATTTTTACCCAACCTTTGACTACTCGTAACTCAGGTAAACGGAGTCTAATTCTCTCAAAATGAACGCTATCAGAAAGCTCTCAACAAGCTCTTTGTGTTGAGACTAGTGTTGACCACTTTTTGTGACTTTGAATTTTTTTCATTCTCTCTTACCTAAGCCCTGAGTTGACCAAGCATAACTCAAACTTCGTAGCTTTGTTTGACTCCATTCAAATTGTGTTGGAGTCGGGATTTCAATCTCTTCCTAGTGATGCCAATTCTAGAGACAAATGAGAAACTTCAAATTTATTAAGGCAAAAAGTTGTGCTAATGGAAATTATGTAACTAACATGATGCTATACTACTTAAGTTGATCTCCATTAACATTATATGATCTAACCTTCTAAGTAATTCATTTTGCATGATGATGAATTAAAAAAATTGTGCAAAAATTTCTTTTTCATTGGGGTAGTTGTTACAATGGTATCAAAGCTTAGAAATCGACACTAGAACCTAGGTGCTCTCTCCCTTTCATTGTACTAATATGACTATTTGGTAATGACAGTCATGGGTCGAGGGAAGCAAGGAAAGGGGAAGAAGAAGGCCTTGGGAAAAAACCCACAACGAAATAACCCAAAAGGATCCAAGACCACTATTATCACATGGCCAAAAACTAAAACTGAAATGATATCTAACACAAAGCCACTGGCAAAGACTATTAAGTGACTGAAAATCCAGAAGGGAAAGAAAATGGCCAAACTAGATGAAAGTCATGAACCACCAAAGGGATACCCACAACCTAAGCCAAAAGCCAAACCCTCAACTGTTAGGGACTTCCCTTTTGGTTGTGGACACAATGCTCCAATCCTCTCTCAGGAAGCAATTGCATAATACAACTATGTCCATGCTAATATTTCTATAACTGTGGGGACCTTTGATGAGGAAGAACTTGAAGAGGGGGAGGGGTATGTGCAGGATCATCATGGAAAAAATAGGCCCTTTTAAAGTGGCAAAAATTTTAAAAAAATCATAGTTCTAGGTAGCTTGACATAAAAAGTTGAATAAGTTATCTATATTATTTCAAAAATATGTAAGAATAGAATCTGTAGCAAATTCAATGTAGTTTCTAAACTACTAGGTTTGTTTTAAAAAAAAAAATCTATTTGGTGAAACTCTGAAATTTCAATGCAGTGGTACTTAAATTTCAAGGAAAAAATAAGAAGTAGGTGTCTATCTAACCACACTAAGCACAATAAAATTATAATATTTGTTTATAATATTTTAGATATAAGTAGAGGACTCATGACCCAATGTGATGCATATTTTTTTTATAATTTTTTTTCAATTAAATAATTAATTATGAATATTTTATTACAACTTTTAAAAAAAAAAAAAAAATTGTATACAGTCTGACCACCTTAACTTGGTCAAAAATTCATGAAATTCATTTTTTCTTTTTTAATCCTATAGTATGTGAAGTATAGAATGTGACACCTATTTTGGATTCAAAAAATGTGATATCATTTGAAAGATATAGATGTTTTTCAATCAACCTATCAATTAGGACTTTAGTTGTAATTTGAATAGAAAATGAATAATAATTACTTATTAAATTCAAAGTAAAGCATAATTTATATTAGTGGAAAGCTAAGAATATCATTTAAAAACCCTTTTTGTTTCATCAATTTTGGGTAAAAAAATAGTCGTCAGCCACATACCCATCTTATTGCCACTTTTTGGCCCATCATGACCCTGCACATACCCGGGGACACCTACTCTATAACTAGAATTATGTACAAGATGATGAATTAGTACTAAATAAACATCGTCTCACTTTTTTGTAAAATTTGCTAACTAATATATATAAATATATATATATACATATATATATATATATACACACATATATATAGACTTAATTATCAAGGTGTTATGGTGAATGAGAATGGAATATTTAATGATGTAAATCTTATGTTGAGTATGAATTTCTCGAGGAACTAACGAGACAAAAAGAGCAAGGCACTAGCCACAACACTAGCCTATGAACTAACCACAACACTAGTATTGGAACTGAAGAGTTAGATAGGGAGCACAATGTTCAAATACAAGTCAGGAACATGAGAGAAACTCCAAAATTCCCATCTATGGTCACTCTCAATTAGAGTCACAACGAGGAGTGGGAAAAGACCCACTGGTTCAAGAATTGAAGAAGGTGCAAGCCCTTAAGTTTGATGGGACTGGGGGTGGGGATGTTGTTGAAGCATGGCTCATAGGTATGAACAAGTATTTTGGGTTGATAGAATTAAGTGCCAATGCTAAGGCTAGGATTGCCATTTATCACCTGGAAGGAGAAACCTTACTTTGATGGGAACATTTGGTGGAAATCAAAAACTATAATATCAGTCAACCAACTTGGGACAAGTTCACCAAGCAATTTCATAAGGAGTACCTTTCTGCTCATCATAGAGACCAAAAGATGACTGAATTCCATTCAATGCACCAAGGGGGAATGATAGTAGCTGAGTATAAGTCCAAATTCATGAGCTTACTCCATCTTGTGCCTTATCTATGAAGGAAGAATAAAATTGGGTGAACAAGTTTATCTTGGGATCGAATAAGAATATTTTGTATGCAACCAAGCTCACTCAACCTAAGAGCTTAAACCAAGCAGTGGAGGTAGCTTTGGTTGTTGAAGAAAAGCATAAGAGCAAGCAGGAACGCAAACAAAAGTCATATTCCTCCAACCACTCTGATAATAAGCAGAGGGGTAATCAAGAAGCTAAATCTAAAGGAAAGGATTCTCAATAGACTAAGAGGGGCCAAAATTATAGGGAAAATCGTGGGTCAGAAGGTCAAAAGGATAAACAAGAAAAAAGGAAAAAATCATTTAGGCATGAGGCACAAGGTGATTCCAAGAGAGGAAAGGAAGACCAAAAAGGACCAGTTAGTGGATGTTGGACATGTGGAGGTGATCATTATATGAGTGATTTCCCCAAGAATCCAAACAAAACCACCAAACCCACTGCCATAATTTATGTATTTATGGATAATCATCAGGGAGATCAACAAGCTCCATTGATAGAACTTCAAGGTACACTTCTCAACCAACCCATTTCTATTATGGCAGATTTAGGAGCCACAAATAGTTTTATTTCCTCCCATGATATTCAAAAATGTAAAATTGATCATAATAGTCTTAGTAGAGAGGATATGGAGGTTGAGTTTGGGTCGGGTAAGACACAAAAGATCAAATCTTACTTGTGAGGAGCTGAAATTAACCTAGGGATTATAAGGACCAAGGTGGATCTATGGGTCACTCCATTAGGGTCTTATGATTTAATCCTTGGGATGGATTGGTTCCAAAAGCACCAAGCTAAGCTGGATTGCTACAACAAGAAGATTGAATGTCTAAATGACAAAGGGATGTCAATAGTTCTTTGGGGGATTAGGAGACCTGGGTGGTAAGAATGATCTCAGCCATGCAAGTGAAAAGAGTAGTGAGAAAGGGTAGTAAAATTTATCTAGTGAAGGTAGAAGAGGGTAATGATCATCCCACACCTAGCATTGAAGACCATCCCATTCTATAAGAGTATTGTGATGTCTTTCCTGAAGAATTTCCAAGATTGCCTCCTAAGCTATGGATGGACTTCAAAATAGATCTAGTTCCAGGAGCCGAGCCTATCTCCAAAGCCCCCTATAGAATGAACACTGCTGAATTACAAGAACTTAAGATGTAGTTGCGAGATCTAATGGAGAAAGGCTTGATATGACCTAGTGTGTCTCCTTGGGGAGCCCTAGTTCTATTCATTAAGAAGAAGGATGAAACTTTGAAGTTGTGCATAGACATCAATAGATATCACATACCTAGAATTGATGAATTATTTGATCAAATGAAGGGAGCTGCTATATTCTCCAAGATAGATATAAGGTCAGGTTATTACCAATTAAGAATCAGGGAAGAAGATATTCCAAAGACAACCTTTAGAACTAGGTATGGCCATTAAAAAAATTTGGTGGTTCCTTTTGGGCTAACCAATTCCCCCTCAGCTTTCATAAGTCTCATAAACCATGTTTTCAATGACTACTTGGAAAAATTTGTGCTAGTGTTTCTGGATGACATTTTAATCTACTATAAAAAAATTCAAGAGCATGAGGAGCATTTAAGAATAGTCTTGCAAAGGTTGAGAGATCATAAATATATGGGAAATTGTCCAAACATTCTTTCTTTCAGCCTAAAGTGCACTATTTGGGACATATTATATCGGTCCAAGGAATTGTAGTGGATCCAACCAAGGTGCAAGCAATTATAGAATGGCCTATTCTTAAAAAAGTGACCGAAGTAAGAAGCTTCATGGGTTTGGTAGGGTACTATCGATGGTTTGTAGAGAACTTCTCCAAGATAGCTAACCACATAACCTCCCTTCAACAAAAGGGAAAGAAGTTTGAATGGACAAAAAAATGTGACATTGCATTCCAGAAATTGAAGCTCTTACTACCACACCAATTTTTCAAGTGCCTAATCTAGATAAATAATTTGTAGTTTGGAAAAATGCATCATTGGATGGGCTAGGTGGAGTGCTAATACAAATTGGGTGAGTCATTTCCTTTGAGTCTAGGAAATTGAAGGTTCATGAACTCAATTATCCTACACATGACTTGGAGTTGGCAGCAATTGTGCATGCCTTAAAGGTATGGAAAAACTACTTGGTAGGAAGACCCTTCAACCTAATCACAGATCATTAGGGACTCCAATATTTGTTCACCCAACTAGATTTGAATGCATGTCAAAGAAGATGGTTAGAATTCTTAAGTAACTATGAGATAGATATCCCATATGTTAAAGGAAAATAAAATCATGTTGCAGATGTCTTAAGTCAAAGGGCTAAACTAGCTGCAATCTCACAGCTGAAGTTTGAACTACCAAAAAAGATCAAGCAAATGGAGAAACTAGATCCCTTTTGTCAACAAATGAGAGTAGAAATACAAAGAGGGACTAGTCCAGTTGAGTACCATGTGGGAAATGATGAAATTCTTTGTTATTTGAACCAAATTTATGTGTCGGAAGAGGGTGGTTTGAGAATGAAAATTATCACATAAGGCCATGATGTGCCTTATCAAGCACATCCCAAGGTGACTAAGATATATGTAGACCTAAAAACTCATTACTTTTGGCTAGGAATGAAAAAGGAAATAGCTTGCTATGTCACCAAATTTCTTGAATGTCAACAAGTTAAGTTGGAGCACTGTCATCTAGCGGGAGCACTATATCCTCATGATATACCACAACATAAGTGGTCGGTAATCTCCATGGATTTTGTGACGGGATTTCCTAAAACTCAGCATCAACACGATAGTATATTAGTGGTGATTAATAAACTAACCAAGGTAGCACACTTCATACCAAGCAATGTAAAGGATGATGCCCCACTGTTGGAAAAAAGATTCATAAAGGAAGTCATTAGGCTACATGGGATGCCTGAGGTAATCATCTCGGATAGGGATAAGTTGTTCACTTCTAGGTTTTGGACCTCTCTTATGACCACCCTAGGAACCAAACTCAATTTTAGTATGGCTTACCACCTTGAAACAGACGGCCAAACTAAAAGAGTTAACCAAGTTATGGAGGAAATTCTCAGAATATATGCCATGGATCATCCCACTAAGTGCTAAGAGTATCTACTGCTAGTAGAATTTATATAACAATTCATACCATTCTTCCATCAAAATGGCACTATTGGAAGCATTGTATGGTAGAAAGTGCAGAATTCCTATAGGTTGAGACAGTTTAGAAAATCAAGTAACTATAGGGCCAAAACTTCTTCAGGAATATGACACTCAGGTGAAATTTATAAGAGAAAGACAAAAGGAGGCTTCAAATCGGCAGAAAAGTTATGCAGATACCAAGCAGAAACCAATGAAATTTTTAGTAGGAGACAGGGTGTTCCTAAGTGTTAAACCACACAAAAGCTCAATAAAGTTTGGCGAGGCCGCTAAACTATTTGCATGATTCATAGGGCCTTTCGAGATACTTGATAAAATAAACTATATAGCTTACCGGGTAGCTCTTCCGCCATCTCTCTCACACATACACAATGTATTCCATGTATCCTTAAGAAATATTTTGTTGACCCCTCACATGTAATTGATTGGAAGGCACTACAGGTAGAAGATGTTGGAGATATCCACCTCAAACTTCTTGCAATCATAGATAGGTGCAATTTGTAATTGCACAACAAAACCATCCAACAAGTTAAGGTCCTATGGGACCAATATGGGGAACAAGGAGCTACTTGGAAAGATGAAAATGTAATGAAACTAGAATATTCATACTTGTTTAATTAAGTCGAGACGAATTAATCCTAAGGGGGGAAGTATGTCATATCCCCTCGATACCTTGTTAATCTTTTTGCATGACCCCTAGCTCTGATGTAATTTGGACTAGGGGTGGAACTTCATACTTTAATGTGCTAACATAAATAACTATGTGTGTGTGTGTGACTGTGCGTTAAAATTATGAACCTTGATGTTATTATTATTAAGTGTGATTATCAATCTTATTATGCTATTTTAATTTACTGCATTAAATGCTATATTAAAGTTGACTAATGATTTGGATGTTGTATTTGTACAAGGCTTGTCATTGGATGCAGGTACTAGGGATGAAAAGTGAGGCAAATTATGTGGATTCGTTGACTAAGAGGTAGATAATTGGTATGCCATTCTAGTGTTGACCTTGCCTATAGATTCCAATAGCCTAATGTTCATTCAACCTAGGATTTTGATATATATATTGCTAGAGTTACTTGACTCAACTAGGTTGAGCCATTAGGTCCACTTAAATATCTCGATTATTTGACAATGCTCAATTTGGTAGATTTAATTAAGGTCTATGAGAGAAGGGGGTAAATTAAAATAAATAAATATCTAAAGGTGCATAAATAAATTATATAAGAAAATAATAAAATTATAAATTATATAATTGATAGCTACATTATTGAAATAAAAACAATTTAAAGAAAATGAATAAATAAGCACTCACCATAAATATTACCTAAAATAAAATACATGGGCATTGAAAAGAAGAAAAATAAAATAAAATAAACCATAATTTGAAATGTCATTCACTAAATTGACATTTACAAGGGGTGTATAAAGTAATATTCCCAACAAATTAAATAAAATGAAGAAAGAAATAAGTTTCCCATCAAAAAAATAAGGAAAGATAGAGAAGGACATAGAAAAAAATAGAGCGATGATTTCATGGGAGAGGAAGGGCAACATGAGACAGCTGAGTAGGGAGGTTATTAGGAATCCTCGACCAAGGAGAGGAAGAGGCGTAGCTAGATTGAAGAAAAGAACATCATAACTTTTAAAAAGGCCTAGCAACCCCTACAACCGCTGCCCATGCTTGGAAGGGACATTGACCAACATGTCACGGAGAAACTCATCTCTCTTCTCCTTAAATCGACTTGGAGAAGTCTCATTTTTGTGTGGAGAAATTTAGGAAAAGAGAAGCAGAGGTGTGGATGAAATTCCAAGAGTTGTTCAATGCCAGCATCAACTAGGGCATCCTCCATTGTCTCTACAACCACCTTTACCTTCAAGCACGGGAAATCCAGGTTCTTAATCTTTGGTTTAGTTAAGAACAATATTTACAATGCTATTTCAGTGATGAATTTAGATATAAGTGTTTTAAAATTTCTTATTTGAATGCTGCAATAATGGAGGCTACAATTGTCCTCATGTTTTTTTAACATCACTCCTAAATTATCCTTCAAGCTTGGTAGATGAACAACATTATCTGAAAATAACATTAGAGAGAGGGTTACAATAGAATTTTTTCTTTTGACAACAATCTCTACCTAAAAGTATTAGGAATTTTAACCCAAGACATGGTTGGGTGTGTAATGTGTGATTAAATGGTCTCATCTGGTTAAGCTATAGGAGATTAATATTAGCACTTGTTGTATGATTAAAATCAAATAAATTAAGAATGAAGGAGAACATAGGGTATTCGATTGCTAGAAACAATCTTTTTTTATATATAAGCAACTAGGAGGGTAAGTTAAAGAAGAAAAGATAGATTACTACCATGGAGGTCTGGCTTACCTCAAACTCGGCCTATTCTCTTGTCTAACTAAAGCCTTACTAAACTAGCTGGCTGCAACCCCAATAAATTTTAGCTTAGTTAGTAGTGACCCCTTAATTTGTTTACCAATGTTACCTTGAAATTCAAAAAATTATTAAAACATACATAAACACTTCTAACTATTGGCTTTAAGAATTTAAATGTCTTATATTTATAAATATTTTCTGCCAACATAAACATTTTGTAGCCCAAAGTTAGATAACACATATCAAAATGTGAAAAATATAGAGAAAATCTCATTTAAAACTTGCAGCTATTAACTCGTATCAAAATGTGACAATTTAGAGCAATCTCATTAAACCTTGCAGTTGTTAACACATCAGAATTAAAGAGTTAATCTCATTTAAAACTTGTAGTTATTAACTCATATCAAAATGTGACAATTTAGAGAAATCTCATTAAACCTTGTAGTTGTTAACTCATATCATAATTAAAGAGTTAATCTCATTTAAAACTTGCAGCTATTAACTCATATCAAAATATGACAATATAGAGTGATCTCATTAAATCTTGTAGTTTTAACTCTTACCAAAGGTAACAATATAGAATACATTTCAATTTAGTCCTTGCAGCCATTCACTTATATTAGAATGTGACATTATAGAATAAATCTCAATTTAGTCCTTGTAGTCGCTAATCTATCCACGAAGATTTTGGTCAAGCAAGCATCATAGCCTTAATCTCCTAACCATGGGGCACATAATGACGTATTTATACTTCAATGGGGAATTACCTTATGGGTAAACAAAAAGAAGTATTCATAACAAGTTACAGAGTAGGATATCTCTTCCCATATTTGTCTTAAGGAATTGATCGTTTTTATGGTGCAGCCAAAAATCTATTACCATTACATTTAATTCTATTACCATCAATTATACTATACTAGATTATGGCTTTAAGTACTAACCGCACCATACCCCACTACACTGTTGGCTACTAAGTTAGCTATCCATATGAAAGACTACAGTTATTATGATCAAATGACTATTAAGGCAGTCATTCTCATTTTAATGAGTACTCCTAGTAATGCAATCCTTGCTAGATCATGACTTGAATTATTTCAATAGGATCAATGAATTAGGTATCCTCTTCCTACTAATCGAGGAAGAAGAATTTCCTTACTTCCCACCAGAAGGTGACTAAGGGTAAGAAATGCTCTTCATAGGATATTTAGCAATTCCTTACTTGGCGGTAGCTAGGAGGGAAACCTACTAACCTTTAGTTGGGAGCCTACTTCTGGTCTAGTGCTAAGCATAAGCTAGGGAATAGTACTTTCTTGAAATGGATGATAGTCTAGGAGTGGTACTATGCTTGAGATGGACGATAGACTAGGAGCAATACTATACTTGAGATGGACAATGCTCTAGGGGCAGTGCCAAGCTTGGGATGGACGATGGTCTAGCGGCGGTACTAGCTCGAGATGGACAATAGTCTAGGGGCAGCACTATGCTCGAGATGGACAAGATTCTAGAAGTAGTACTAGGTTTGAGATGGTCATTAGTCTACGAGGATTTCACGCCAATGATGGTTACCCTAGTTGCTTGGCCGATATATGGACAACTAGAAGGTGGATTCCCAACAAGCTAAAGTAGGTAGATCTAACTCCCTTTGTAATCTCATAACTGTTGGAAAAGGAATTATAAGTTTACCGTAGCTAGGTGCATCTTGGAAAAAGGGTCACTAGGAAGTCATATAGCTCATAGCTTAAGGGTTTGAATGGTGGCTCTTTCTCTCTCTCATCATGGGCCACATAATCCACTTGGAGGGGTGGATAGGGTTGAGTCCAAAAGTGGTTGGGATCAATTTTCACCCCACCATGACTGGAACGAGTAGGGTCTTGGAGATAAAACAATTCACCATCATGAAGATGTGCAATCTAGTTAGTAGCATTCTTTTTATTAAGGCAACAAGTTGTGCTAATAGAAATTATGTAACTAACATGATGTTATATTACTTAAGCTGATCTCAATTAATGTTATATCATATAATCTTTTATGTAATCCATTTTGCATGATGATGAAGGAAAAAAAATTGTGCATAAATTGTCTATTTTGTTGGGGTAGTTGTTACAGATTTTCAACAATTTTTAGGTTGACAAACAATGAAAATGGACTTATCTATATCCATACAAAGGGTGGTGATATTTACTCATGTTCCTATCATGATGAGGATATCTAATGTTCCTTGCATGCATGAATATTAGTTTAGTATTTCGATTAATAAATTTTATTGTGGTAAACCCACAAAAGTGGTTTACAATTTGAATGAGGAAAGAAAATTTGTAAAAAATGACCCTATGCCAATTTTTTCATTCTGGGGGTTCGAATGAACTATTTGGTTCAAATGAACGAAAAGAGGGTTCACACAAACCAGGTTCGAGCAAACCCATTTAATGCATGTATGGACCAATCGGCCAAAAAAGCAAATGGAAATCCCTTTTTGGAAGGGGGTTCAAGTGAACCCAACTCAAACCCCCATTTTCCCTAATTTTAGATCTTGTTCACCAAAAAATTTAAAATTTTTGGACTTCGGAGCTTGGGTTGAAGATGAAAATGGCATAGGCTTCACAGACCCAACTAGAATCATGTAGTCCCTGGAACAAGCTATTGAATGAATATAATTTTAATATGTTTTGGTTTTATTATGTTTTTTTTTTAATTTTAAAGTTTTATTAAACATAGGTTTTCACTAAAAATCAAGCTCTCTATTCTGCACATGTAGAAAAATAACACATTATCAAAAATGTTTGTTGAAAAATATGAGTGCACTAGATATTGAAGTCCTTGATCCAACAAAATAATGAGTGCACTAGATATTGAAGTCCTTGATCCAAAAAATATGAGTGCACTAGATATTGAAATCCTTGATACAAAAAAAGTTACGCCTTATATGGTCACACTATGTCTGAATTGTAATTGGTTTGACTTCGAAACTTGATAAAGAAAAAATATTCAATAAAAACTTATCTAACCAAGTGGAAGCACTAGATATCGAAGTTACAAATCTAAATTTGAAAGAATTAGAATTTTATTCTACATGAAAAAAAGTTATGAGTTATACGGTGAGTGCCACTTTTTAAAAAATTTGTTTTCTAAAAAAAATTAGTTTTTGAGGGATATGGAAAAAGAAGTGCAATCTGATTCCAAAAATTTTGAAAAAAATATATTTAGAATCTACAGAAAAAATTTCATGAAACTTTAGTTTGCATCATCTTCAAAATCCTCACGGTTTAGCCGCTATAGGTGCCCAAAAGTGAAGATTTAGTTAAAAAAATATATTTTAGTGTCCAGTTTGGCCAAAAATTGGAAACCACTATTGTGGGATCACCCATTTGATTTATTATGAGCCTTATCCTTTATTATCAATCATTTTAAGGCTCGCATATGAGGCCAAAGTAAGGTGGAACTTTTATATTTATATACTGCACATGCAATATTAAATGATTAAGGAGCATAATTTTATGGTCAAAAGTAAGCCACAACCCTATTAGGTATATTGAGATAATTTTATAATCAATATAAGAACAAATGTATTGGCTTAATAATGATTTGTTTTGGGAATCGAACATATTTAATAAGATAGTTCATCCATCCCAAACCAAAGGGCTTGATCAAGATTAATTTTATCGTTTTCATGAATATTTTTCATTTTAAATAATATGGATAAGCTATATGTTTTGATGCATTATAGAGGCATTCTCATTATCATCTTGAGTAAGCATGCAATGAACAAATGTATGCATATGCATTCTTGAAAGAAACAACTTTAAATCACATAATTCAACTAAGTATTCAATGAACTACATATTTCAGCTAACAAAAATTCTCAAAGACACCTTATAATGACACTATTTTTGTTTAGACAAGGAACTTAAACTTTTAACAAATTTTAAAGGCATGTAGAGCATATGCAAGAAATGGGAGAAATTATCTAATATTTTGTAGAAGAAAACCCAAAATCAATTAAATACTCAACAAAGCAAAGGTGAAGGAGGGTACTCAGCTCTAAGAAATATTGAAAACATTTTTTTGGATGTAGGCAGAGAAATCTACTCAACTAACTCCATGTTGTGCCCTTGTCATAACCATTCCCATCACAGACCATACCCTAACTTCTTCGCGTCTTTTCTATGTTCTCATACTTCTACATAAAAGTCTGCCAGGGAAATTGCATTGACCTGCATTGACCCCCCACTTCTGCATGATTTTCTCTTCCTTTCTCCTACGATATCTGTTCTCTTGTGACTCTTTGTCATCCCTTCCTCCCACACAACTCCCACTTCTTCTCACTCCCCCCACGCTCTTCCTCTGTATTCTCCCATCTTTTCTCTCAAGGACCAAGCTTGCATTCTGAAGAATTCTCTTGGTATTCTCTCCCCTGCATGGTTTTGGTGCCCTTCTTCCACACATTCTCTTCTCCACGCGTTTTTATGGTCCCTCTCTGCCCACCAAACCAATATTCCTCTCCTTTCTCTTTCTTGCCCTACTCTGCCAACTTGCAATCGATTTCTTCAATCTCGACATGCTTGACAACAATAAAATACAAGATAAGGTTGCCTCTATTTGAAATCACTTATCTTCATACCCAACCCAACAAGCTCTGTAAATTCTATTTCTACAAATCCTCCACCACTAAAGATAAAAATCTTGGTTAAAATGAATGTTTGGTGCAGTTTTGGATTTGTATGTACAGTTTTGTTAAAATGTACAGTTTTGAGTTTGGGTGTTTTCATACAGCCCTACCATGGCTGTGTGGCATTTTGTGCAGCTTACGTTTTGCCTGTATAGCTTTGTATTATTGTACAGTTTTTAGTTTAGGCTTCTACATACAACCGTCTTGTAATTGTGTGGTTTATGGGTTGTAAGTTTTTTTTTCCTTTCAGCTACCTTTGGTAGCTCTTATTCTTTGTAATAATCCACTTGATTCAATATTAAAAAATAAATAAAAAATCTTGAATTTTTTTTTCTTTCGCAGGCGGATAAAATTCAAACTGCTAAACGACGAACCTTGATCTTCACGTTCACTGAAAAGGCCAAATCTTTCATCGATGCATCTGCACACCCCTAAGCCCTCTCTTTGCTTTCCTGTTCTCCCCACGTTTTCCTTTACTATCTGTCCAAACAGCGTCTCCCCCGTCAAGGAGGGGTCACCCGGCTTTTTAATGGTTCATTGAGCCTTATTTTGCACATGGCTTCAATTTTTTCCCGTCCATTGACAAGGGTGCCATGCCTATTAATTGCATAAGCACCTTTTTCGTTTCATCCACACCATGCAGTCAATTGACTGCGCAACCTGCACAACATACCAACACCATTTCCATTTAATTTAAGTTGTCTCCAGTCGTGAGAGGGGTAGATGGATCCATGAATAGCACCCTTGCCTTTATTGGGTCACGGCAGAAAATATATTGACCTCTAAAACTTTTACTTTTTTTCATTCTTTTATTTATTTATTTTTTGACAAGGCCCACGTGAAAGGGGTCCTTTTGACCAAGATGTGACAGGGAAACAAAAAGCAAATGCTCAAAGATTCAAATTAATCATTCATCTTCAACATCAAATTATTACATTACAATGACTTTATAAAGTATGTCCTTCCTTCTAACTACCTCAATGAATATATAACTAGCAATCGCACCTTGGTGTGCAATGGGTACGCCGAAGAGGTGTGTAAGGTCAATCTGGGGAAAAATGGTCTGTGTTGGGTACATTTGTGCAGTACATGAGGTCAATTGATGTCCCAGTTAGCAAATAGTGTTGTTTTGTTCCCTGTCAATATACAATGGCTACCAACTACACTAATCTAATTTCACATCCCAATTACTTCAAATACAATACAAAAGGTTTGGCCTATGAATGAATGCAATAATGCTCTATATTTTCCCATAAAAAGTACTTTTATCTTCTTTCCTTGCTTTTTGCTAACTTTATCTCTTCCTATATTATTCGCAGATTCAATATGAAAATTTCCTGAGGCAATAATGTTGTCAATGTGAGAAAACACAAATAAATGGTACAAACTCTATGAAATCCGCAAAAACTCAATATCTCTTGCTACATTATACAGTATCACTACTGTTCAGCATAATAGGTATTTAGGAAAAGAAAACATACAATCAACAAAAACTCAATATCTCTTGCTACATTATACAGTATCACTACTGTTCAGCATAATAGGTATTTAGGAAAAGAAAACATACACCCTGCATCATTCCATCAGTGAGTCCAGAGTGGCCACAAAAGGCACTTGCCCAAGGCCTCCCCATAATTCAACCCGGAACACTCAGACATAAACACATTAAAACAAATCAATGCCACCACCACCCATAACCATCAACTTCTCCAAAAATTAGTCATTCTCTCCATTACATCCACTCAACATGCAATTCCAATCAAAACAAAGCTTCTAGAAACAAAAGGCACTGGCCCAGGGCCTCCCCATAATTCAACCCGGAACACTCAGACATAAACACATTAAAACAAAGCAATGCTACCACCACCCATAACCAGCAACTTCTCCAACAATTAGTCATTCTCTCCATTACATCCACTCAACATGCAATTCCAATCAACGAAAACATTAAGACTATCAGCAAATGCAATGTAAATGGAGATAAAATGCCCCACTTCTGGATCCACCATTAAATCTCATGTGAAGATAAAAAAAATGCACCTTGGCAAACATTTGCTTTTGACTCCAACAGAGTGTAATGATGATCCATTGCAGTTGTTCAAGTATATATTTTCTTGCAGACTGCCACTACTGTTTCACTCAAACCAAATCATGGCAAATCAAATAAAGGGTATGCATTAAATGAGATGAACCAATTGAAGTTGGCCCTCACGTTGTCTTCTGTGTGTTCTTCTTTGTAGCTTTCTCTCAGCCTTCACCATGAACACTGTAAGAGCATTGTAAGTAGAAGTAGCTCGAGGTAAACAAGTTACAACAAAAATTCTCAGCTTCTGATGACGCTCAAAAAAGAAAAATCAAAATAGTGAATATTAAACTCGACATGCTAGAAACTAATTTAGTGGAAAATGAGCAAATTGGTGAGAAAAAGTACCAACAGTGTGTCCTTATAGCATCACACATGCTCTTCATCAGAGAACTTCTGGCATCATTCCTGGCCTTCCCATGTAAAACCACATCGATACCCAGAGAGCTTTTGACGGGGTTTTTAACACTTCAAGCAAGGTAGCCTTTTTCTAGCTGCATAGAAAGTGTATCTGGCTGCCCATGAACACAAACTTCTTGATCTGTCATTCCTAATAACTAAATGAGTACACAAATGTCAAGAAGATTAACTGGTTACACCCTTTAAACGTGACTGACTTCAAAAATGACTGTTGTACCTAGAAGCGTAAATATTAATTTGCTGTCAACTAGAGCAAGCAGAAGAAAGTCTCACTAAAAATTTGCATCTCACCTCTAAATAAGCAGGAAACCGTAAATGTCATAGCAAATCGATTGGGATTTTCGCTCTAAATTTACCCCAACTTCCCACTTTGTGTACGCCATAAAAATTTCTAGGGTTTCTCTGTTAGCAGATCAACTATCACTCAAAACTTTAAGGTATACAACACAATGTATTGAAATTTCTATTTTCTACGCATTTTTGCATTTAAAAATATGCTTACCATTTTTTAATATTTCATGCTTTAATGGAATGCTATGATTTTAGGCTATGTAGGAAATGCTAATGCTGAGGTTGGCTTAAATTTGATAGGAACAGATTTTACAGAGAAGTAGAAATCTTAAGCAGGAAAGGATTCAGACTCTGGAGCAAAAGTTTGAGAGCTAAAAAAGTGAGTTTCGAAATACCTTCTTGACTGGAAGTATCAGGAAATCTTCTCAAATAAACTACTCTGCAACTTTGAGGAACTCTTCCCAGATAAACTACTCTTAGCTCGTTGATTTCCATGGCGGTGAGTTGTGCAATAGAAAACCATGTGAAAAGGATAGATAGTATGCAAGTTCGTTGAGAGATAAGTATGGAGGGAACAAAATGCAGTTAATACCATTCATGTTAGGTGAGATGGATTTCTTGATCTATCCGCCCGCAGGGCTATAGACACGATCGCTCATTTCACTAAACAAAGCCATTGACGTGATCGCTACCGCCTTACCTTATTAAAAGATAAAACTGGGCAGAAAAGAAGACCGACGAAATAAACGTCATATTTACTGCGCATGGTGAGAGAAGCACATTAAATGCATTGTTTTTCACCAGAGGATGATCCACGGTACAGTTCATTCCAATCGTTGGCCGGCTATTGTGGACAGAGCTCAACCATGGATTGCAAATTCTAGGTTGGTCTCTCTCACATTGGATACGCCTTCGGCATAAATTAACACCTATAAATAAATAAACAATATTATGTTTTGATTAAGTTAAAGAAGGTATTTTGAGAGGTTTTAGACCCTTGTACAATCAGATAGATAAATATGTAAGCACGACAAGATAACAAAAGACAATCAATAGGAACAATGATGAAACCACAAAAAACTAAGAACAACTAACCCTTATAAACTATCAACCCATATTTAGGATTGTTTGAAACCAAATTGTTCCAACGATTTTTGCTTAATCATAAAGTAAGGAGCCTTCGGTCCTAAATTTCTTTTCTTCAAACAATAGATGAGATCACAAGTGGATCCATCATCCAATCCAGATCCCTTGAGAGAGGTATCCATCACCATACTTTCACCAAGAGCTTCTTCTCCATTTTCTTCCTTTTGTGTTTCATTATTGGTACCAGTAATGTAATCTTCAGCAGCAATAGTTTTTTTTTTTATTTCCTCCAATCAAAACAGTTTTTTTTTACTTGAGCAATTAACAATATTATATTGATTTATCATTTATATCTAATAATTATTAATCAATGTTATGCATTATTTTCCAACACCTATTTTAATATTAACATAAGAACTTTTTTGTTTGTCCCTCTTCAATGAAATTTTTTCTTGAATGTCAATTTCTATTGATAATGCATCCAATTACAATCTCATTTTTATAGATATATGAAGAAAAAAAAAACATTTTCAAGAAGCTCCAATATTATTTTTTCCCAATTGTATTCAAATCAATTTATTGCGATAAAAAAACCAATGTAACTCACTTCATGTCCAAATTTTCATTAGGTTATTAGGGCACAAATACATCTCTCTCAAAATTTGATAGCAAAATACATTATTTGTGATTATACATTGATTTCTAAACCCCCCATAGTTGTTTAGAAATGGTGAGATTTGTAACCGGATATATAGAATTTCTTTATTTTTGTTGTTTTATAGTCTCCATGCCATTGAGCATTGGTAGACAAGGGAAAAAAAATTAAACAAATCCAACGGGTTAATTTCCTTCATAGAAATAAAAGTTATAAGTATCTGCCATCAAGTGTCATTCCATAAAAGGTTAGATCTTCTACACTATGAAAGTTTTACATCTAATCTTTCATCGTAACTCATAAGTTTATGCTATAATGACACAGCTATTGTACCAATAGCAATTATTATGGCAAAAGAACTCTGGATACATGGTTGTCTTTTCTTCAGTCTTCATTGGCATCTTGTGCAAGTTCTATGGCTTCTTGATTCTATTGCACATAGCGCATTGAAATTTGTATGTAATTGTTTCCAACTTCTCACTCATGATTGTGCCATAATCAATGCATCTTACAATAAATGTTTGTGCTTAGATATTTGGTCCTGTAATTGTTTTGAGGTAAGGTTCTTCAAATGCACATTCACGCAGATTTCAAGCCCAAATTTCCTTCATATATTAGCCGACTTTTTAACAAAACTTTTGCTTTGTTATTTCTATGATTGAGAAAAATAAACTTATGCCAAGTTTTTCTTAGAACAAATATTGGCTCTGAAATTATATGAAGTTATGGGCATACGGAAAATTCATGTCAACAATTCACCAATGGAAAATTCACTGCCATGACAACTCACCGTGCAAAAAATTAATTGTATGAATTTTTGGCAATTAATTTTCCATGGCTGTGAATTTTCCTAGAACCAAAGTCATGCTGCTATTTGTGTAATGGTGCCCTTCACCATTGTTTGTATAACACAGAATTTGTATACAAATTCCAAATTTCAGACCTATGCCTCCTTATGCCTTTTGTTGCTTTCTCAATGCCTTTATTTTTATATATTCCAATGCCAATGTATACAGAAAAAATAAGAACAAATTTCAATTCACAATATTTCCAATGACTGAACATATGAATGATCATATCAAACTTAATATTAAATTATTAGGTACTTTTGTTGGATAACAATCAGAAAATTAAATATACATTTTTTATTTTTTTAAAAAAAAAATTTAATAGAAATATGAATAAAATGGAGAAAACAATGAAAAGAGTAAACAAATTGAAGAGAGAAAAGAAACCAAATACAAATGGATGATGAATCTTAACAAGTTTGCACATGGTCTGCACTATGCTTCTATTGACAAAATACAAGAATGGTGCACATTGCGGATTTGAGAAAAAAGAAAAGACAGCTACTTGGTGGAAAGGTGCTTCTCAATGTTCAGCATTATACGGTTGAGAAGAAAGTTGATCAGAATAGGAGTTTTTCAGAGGTGGTTGCTTCTAAATCACTAGGTCTTGGGATGCCCCCTTCGGTCGTCTCAAATGGCGGGATCGCTAAGGCAACCCCTATTGAGTCAACGACTGCCATTTTTAGGTGAAAGTGAATCGACTTCCCTATCTGGTGGCTCTTCAAAAAAGTCTTTATCTATGCAAAGGAATCAAGATCAAACCCCTAATAATTTGGCTACTAGCTTTCATCTTCATGAAAGCAATGAGCTAGTGTGGCATGGTAAGGCGGTGCAAGTGGAAGAAGGTTGGATCACGGTTAAGGGAAAAAAAGATAAATCCTCTAGGCCTTCTTTTGACATGACTCTCCACTCCCACAAAAAAAGTGTAAAATGTAAATCTTGAATGGTCTTGTTTTGGAGCTAGTCTTTTTCACTATTTTCTGCAACCTTGCTCTTTTTTGTTAAAGGTTTCTGGGTCCCTTCAAAATTTGTTTTTTCCTTTGTCAAAAACAATAACTGCTACATGTGATCTTCATTGCTTGGTCATTTTATGAACCACTTTGGAGAAGAGAAGACAAGGGAATGGAAGAAAAACAGTGAGGTCTAGAAAACCTACTATAATATGATATTAAAAAATGTGAAACAAAGAGTAGAAGGCACAAAGATACAAATTAATCATTAATCTTCAAAGTCAATGTATTACAATATAATGGTTTTAGCAAGCATATCTTCCTTCTAACTACCCCAACTACTATATAATTAACACCTATTACTAAATTTACAATATTATGTTAATACATTATTTATCATCTTATAATTATTAATCTATATTATGCACTATTTCCTAATAGTTTGATACATCAAAATTATCTATTGATCCAAATTAGGTTAGGGTTTCAGGGGACAACCCTAATAAGGGATTGGTGGCATTGTAACTTTTGTAGAAAGTAATATGCAAATTATAAAATAGCCTATTTCTTTCGCAGGGAAGTTCCAAGTGTGCTCCAAGATTCTAGTGGTCACACATATCTACTACTCCTCTTGTTGGCCCCCCTTGAAAGTTGCCTATGCCAAGCTTGGAAAACTACTTAAGATCTTTCTTTGGGCCTCTGCGGAGTCCCATAGAGGGTTTCACCATTTTTCCTAGGAGTTTTGTTGCCTTCCCAAAGTCTCTGGAAGACTTGGGTTGCTTTCCACTCAATGACAAGGGATTGCCTTGTGTGTGAAATGGATAATTAGAGCCCTTAAATTGAGATGAAGCCTAGAAGATTCTCCTTAGGCATTGCATTGAGTCCAGTTTTCCTATTCACATAACCACTTGGAAGGGGATTGGCTTTTAAACCCTTATGGTCATAAAAGAACCTGTCCAAATTGTGGGAACTTTTGTAGCCAAGAGCATTTGGAGAGCTTGGGAGGTGGTTAAACCCTAGCTCCGTTGGGTCAGCTCTAGTTTCCATGATGGGCTTTCACTCAACCAAAAAAATGTTTGGTGGTCACCTCTCTTTTCCAATAATGGTCAGCCGCTAGCTAAGTCACCATGGCTTAAGGTGCTAAGGTTCCACAAGAAAGGAATTCAAACTTTGTAGCAGCTATTTCAGAGACCCACAATGTGCATCATGCCATGGGAAGATTTTTGTGCCCTTTACAAGCTTCAAAACCAAGACCATGATACTTATGATGGTCTGGTGAATGCTATTCTTGCAGATATGCTTCATAAAGTGGGAATTTGTGGGTCTAAGCCCTGGTGGAAGGAATGGAAGTGGTACCAAGGCATCCCTTTCAAGAATTGCAAGCCTAGGCTTGGTTATAGATGGCTTTCACCATAGTTTCCTACGATTGAAAATCTAAACTAGAGGTGGCTTCTTCAATCCCCCGCTCATGTTTGGAGAAAAAGATTCTTTGCCACTTAGTCTACAAGTGTTGAGCTGAAACTTGCCCACTTTTCTTGGTGTATTCTTTTCCAAGGCTTGCTTATAGGATCTTAGCTTGTTCACTTGGGGGTCCAGGACCCTCGTTTCCCTTTTTGTGGGAAAGATGAGTCTTATAAGCATCTCTTTCAATTTTTCACCAGAGCTCAATAGTTTTGGAATTGGATTCATGACTTCTTTCGACCTTTCAGACCACAACCCTTCTCTTGGCATAAGATTCTTCTTGGAGACTCGTCCAGACTTCCTACTAACTATACCCAGCTTTGACACACTTTTAGGGTGGAAATCCTCTTCAATATCTGGAAAGACAAAAATCCCTACATATTTTCTAACACACAAATGGATAAAAATGTTTCTTTGTATTCTACAACTATTATTTGCTCTAATGTGCTCTTGCATATTAAAGTTCAAGCCAACAAGGTTGCACATGAGGTAGCTCACCTTTAGGTGCTTTTGGATAATTGGGGCAATGCCCTGTGTACTATTGCTTGGGTGCCTACTTCGCCCAATTCCTCTTGCAACCAGTTGCCCTCTTAGGGCTGGTAGCAAAGTGGCTCTGCTTGCCCCCACTCTCAACCTCCTCTTTGGTGTGGTTTCTACCCTCCTTGGTGGACTCATTCTCCTCCTCTGTGGGTCGGCCAAGGGTGGCCCTATGAAGGAGTAGCAAGGAGTAGCGGTGGTGGTTCTAGGTGGCCCTCTGATGATACTCCTGCTACTAGCTCTAGTTGGCTAGACTCTAGTAAACGTTTTTCACATTTGGCACTTGCAATCTCACCCCAATACTAGGATAAAGATAAAAGAGAAAGAGAAATATTTTGATGATGGATGGGGTCATCCTCTTGATGTCACTCCAAACCCCGCTGATGTATGGGGGTGCTGTCATAATAGTGGTTTACAATTCCTGAGAGGAACGAATTTTAGCTGAAATCACATATTTTAAGAAAATATAATGATTTAAGCCTTAAAAAGTTCCATTTTAAGGATTCCAATTGAAGGGGGTTTGATCAAATGACCTTAGATCAAACCCCCTTGGATAGAACCTTGCTAGTTTTAAACCATACTTATAAATATGTCTCCTTTACACCTATCAAAATGCTGATAAAAAATCACTTTTGATTTAGCTTTTGGGGGATCAAATGAATTCATTTAAAATTTATTTCAAATGATTATGGTATTCCTCAGAACAAGCTATCCAATGAATATAATTTTAATATTTTTTGGTTTTGTTATGTATTTGTTTTTAAGTTTTATTAAACATAGGTTTTTCATTGAAAATAAATTTCTTTGTTCTTCACATGTGGAAAAATAGAAGATTATCAAAAAATTTGAAAAAATATGAGTGCACTAGATATTGAAGTCCTTGATTAAGGAAAAAATATTCAATAAAACTATCTAACCAAGTGGAAGCACTAGATATCGAGTTACAAATCTAAATTTGAAAGAATTAGAATTTTATCCTTCATGGAAAAAAATTTATGCATTATACAGTGCATCACTTTTTAAAAATGTTTCAAAAAAATCAATTTTTGTGGGAGATGGAGAAAGAAGTGCAATTTGATTCCAAAAATTTTGAAAAAAATATTTTTAGAATCTACAGAAAAAATTTGATGAGACTCTAGTTTGCACCATCTTCAAATTCCTCACAGTTTAGCCGCTATAGGTGCCCGAATGTGAAGATTCAGTTAAAAATAATAATTTCAGTGTCCACTTTGGCCAAAAATTGTAAACCACTATTATGGGATCACCCATGGGGGAAACACATGGATGACAAAGACCCTCTTGGCTTTGCTGGAACTAGTCTGGCTACTTG
Source organism: Sequoia sempervirens (assembly GCA_007258455.2). Classification (NCBI taxonomy): domain Eukaryota; kingdom Viridiplantae; phylum Streptophyta; class Pinopsida; order Cupressales; family Cupressaceae; genus Sequoia; species Sequoia sempervirens. Next base: position 223,347,574 of record VDFB02000002.1, read on the forward strand.
ATGGCCATTTTATTTTATATTTTTGTAATGTTTATGAATTTTTGGGCTAGGCCCAAGTGACTCTGGTTTTTGGTTTTCTAGGTTTTTCCCATGTGACTCTCGGGGTGTGCCTTCTTACCACCTACTCTATTTTTGTGAATAGGTAACTTTATCTTTATTAATAATTAATATAGATAGTTGCCTATTCATCAAAAAAAAAAAATGTTGCATACCAATTGAAAAACAAACAATATATACATAAACCAAAAACTTAGTAAGACTTCCAAATTATAGCCCCCCTTGGGAACTAAAAAATTATAGAGAAACAATGATTGAGGATCTTGCATCTATCTAAACATGCATCATATTTATTATAGACATATACAAATATTCATCCTATATGTTTTAGGAGTGTTCAAGGATATCAAACAAGTGGTATTAGATTGAGGTTTTCAATTACCTCCTTGCCCATCATGAATAAGGTTGGCTTTAGCAATGTAATCATTATTGTCATGTGAAAAAAAGTTTTAATGTTGTGTAAATTTGAGTGTATGTTCTATTTTATTGTTATTGTGGCTTGACACAATCTTTAAATTGTTGATTTACTATTTTCATATTTGAATTCAATATTGCATCTTTCTAATCTTCTTGTACACTTTGAAATACCTCCTTTAAAAGTGATATTAAAAAGGGTCATAGCCACCAACTAAAATGATATTATTTCTCAAATATTATTGACAAATTATATCAATAACTTAATTATCATACAAATATTAACTCATAATTTATCCTATTTTTCTAATATAAATCAATATTTGATTGTTTTAGTTGTAAAAAAATTATAATTTTATTTATATATTTTTTAAATTAATCAATTGTAAAAAATCCTATTTTATAATTTTATAAATTATATTTAAATAAAATAATATTTATAATAAAATATTACATAAAATTATTTAAAAATAAAGATATACATATATTTAAAGGAAACAATAGATTACTAACACAATTTTTTCCCCATTACCAGAAATCTATTCAATTCATGTCTCAATATAGTTATATAGTTGAGAATAATATTAAATTGAGAGAAACACACTTAAGCAGGTGAAAACCTCCACAACTCTCTTCTTCTTCCATCACTAGTAGTCCTTTCTCCATTTCTCCTTTAACCTAGATACCCTTCTTCGTTTGTATATGTGTACCCATGATTGTGTGTGGCGGGAAATGGGAAATGTTGGAGGAGTGTGAGCTCCTTGAAAGAGACTATCTAGAAACTTCCTCAATTCCTTACAAAAGGACAAATCAATGTGCCTTAGATTTCTCAAATCACCAAAGCTGTTGGGTAATGATCATAGATCTTCACACCAATTTAACTCCAGGTACTCCAACAATTGAAGAAGACAAAATTCTTCCAATAGACTCCTCAACTTGCTCCCATTCCTCACGACTATCTTTTTCAAATGCCTGAGACATCCTATTGACTTTGGAAATCCTTGAAATTCTTTGCACTCATCCATAACCAACTCTCTTAACTGCACAAGAGCTTGCAATAAATTTTTAAATGAGATCAATTGAATCCTAACAATAATAAAAAATATGTAAGTAAAGCTTTAAAAAGTAGCTTATTAAAAGGAAGATACTTTTGCATTGCTCGCAGTCTCCCATAGTTCTACTAAGCGACATTCCCCTCTCAATTTTTCGTAGAGTTCTAAGACCCTCAAATTTTTCAATGGACTCAACGGTCCCAAAGATTTCTTTGCTCAACACCATCCCAGCGAAGCCATACAAACTCTCTTGATAGATCACCAATTACTTGATTATAATAATTTCCTCTAAAAAATTTGCAATCCAAGCGAAGAGGGTTCCAGGCTATAATTTTCTCTTCTTGCCTTAACTACAAGCTTTCCATCCTCAGAACATCGAAGAAACTCCTCATTCTTTCTTGTAGAGTCAGCTGTTGTAGCCATTATTCCTTGAATTTTGATTCCATTTTAAATAAAAATGAAAAAAAAATTTAAATATTTATGGAAACATTGAACTTCATGGAAACAAGAATCATACAAATATAACCAGACAAAGAAAAGTATCAATCTTACCTCTACTTCATTACTAACATTAATAATTTGTTGGGGAGATCAAAGATGGTGGGGTGACTTGCAATTTTCAATTTCTCAACCCAAATCACAACCCAAATTACGTAAGTGGTCATGCATTCTTATGAGGTCACCATTGATTTCAAGCACACTTATTTAAAAGTTGTTCACAACTATGCTGACCATTCCATCCTGATCCATCCCAAACTGCAATGATTGAAGTTGTTTTCTCTCTAGTAAAGAAACAAGCAATATCTAAGAATATTTGCTTCTCCTCATCATCTAGAGCATCATAACTGACTTTTAATCTTTCTTTGATATCTCTAGGTAAATTTCTAGAGTTCTTGTGCAATTGAATTTCTCAATAATTTTTGTTTGAGTTACCATATAGTTGTGCTCCAAAAATTTTTAGAGACAAAGGTAATAAATGTGACAAACATTTAGGAAATTTTCAACTAAATCTTCAAATGCTTGTTGTGGAGAGGGTTGCAAGAAACATGCCGAAAAAAGAGCTGCTTGGCATGAGATCGATCCAATGCTTTCACTTTGTAAACATGGATGAGATGCCCCAACATCGAAGGACTTCAAATTCTCTTCAAGTCACTACAATCAAACTACCCCATCCAAGACTATCCTTCTTGGGCACTAGAGCATTCAATTTCTCTACATTATCCACATCATCCAAAATGATAAGCACTTGAATAGATCACAAGTGGCTAGGAAGAATCCCCTTCCTTCTTCTACATTATCAATTGACACACCTTGAATACCAAGGTCTTCTAGAAGCTTTTTCTATTTTTTATGCAATTTACTTTTAGAAGTAGCATCTCTAACATCTAATAGAAAACTCTAGACTTGTCTGTAGTTCTATATTTATTGTTATATAGTTTTTTGGCAAGAGTGGTATTTCCGGAACCACCCACACCCCATATTCCTACAATTTTCCATCATCATGACTCTTTGCAGATTGAAGAGTTATCTTTTGAAAATCTATTAGAGTTTCATCTAAATCAATTGGATGATTGGCAGCCACAAATGACATATTTTTTTATTACTTTCAAAATAGAGCCAACAATTTTCTTCATCAAGGTCCCCTCATCACTAAACATATACAACAACAACAAGATGAAATAAAACAAGCATCACTTAACATGAAACAAAAAATAGGGAATAAAAAGCATTCAACAAAAGTTGAAAATAATTGATAAAAGAGTGTGGTAGGGCGTATGACCTTCTAAAAGAGAATAGCTTTCCACCAAGCAAAAAGGGTGTTGGGTTGCATAGGAGTGTTGTTCTACAAGATCCTCTACGTGTGTTGATCCTTTCACCCTGGACACATCGAGCAAACTAATCAACCTTGTTTGTGGATTCATCTATTGTGGCCATTATTCCTCAAATGGCGATTCCCTTTATTCAAACAAAAATGAAATAAAAAAATTATGCAAACATGCAGACAAGGATCAAACAAGTACAAGTAGACAAAGAGGTTGGCACACCATTGTTTAGTGAGACCAACAAAGAAAGTATTAATTTTATATGTAATCCATTATTGATATTTATAATCCAGTCTATATAAACCACTCCATCCTGATCTATCCCAAGCTACAGTGGCTAAATTTTTATTCGATCCAACGAAGAAACAAGAAGTATCTAAAAATATCTGCTTCTTTTCATAATCTAAGGCATCATAACTTATTTTGAGTCTATCTTTGATATTTTTGTCTAATACTCTAGAGATCTTATGTAATTGAGACTTCCAATATTCTTTGTTGGAAACACCATATAGTTGTGCTTCAAAAATATTTAGAGACAATGGTAATCCATTACAAGCATGTAGAAAGCATTCAACCAAATCATTGAACTCTTGAAGTGGAGAGGGCTACAAAAAAGCATGCCAACAAAAGAGTTGCATGGCATGAGATGGATTCAGTGCTTTCATTTTCTAAATGGACAAGATACCCCAACATTGAAGGGCTTCAAGTTCTCTTGTGATCACTACAATTAAACTATCCCATCCAAGGCTTTCCTTCTTGGGTGGCCCACTAGAGCATCCAATTGGTCTGGGTTATCCACATCATCTAGAATAATGAGCACAAGAATAGATCTCAAATGGTTAGTGAAAATCCCCTTTCCATCTTCTATATTATCAGTAGATATACCCTAGAGACTGAGGTCCTCTAATTGTTTTTTTTGCTTATCATGCAATAGACTTTTAGAAACAACATCTCTAACATCTAATAGAAAACTAGACTTTTCCATAATTTTGTATTTATTGTTAAATATAAGTGTTTGGCGAGAGTGGTTTTGCTAAAGCCACCCATGCCCCATATTCCAACAACTCTCACATTGCCATGACTATTTTCAAATTGAAATGTTGTCCTTTTGAAGTCTTCTAAAATTTCATCTAAACCAATTGAATGGTTGACAACTACAAATGACACATTTTTTATTACTTTCAAAACACAAACAACAATTTTCTTCAATAGGCTCCCCTCTTCACTAAACATATACAAGAACAACATGAAATAAAACAAACATTGCTTAACATTACATGTGTAGATTAAAAATTAGGAAATTAAAAAAATACCCTAAATACATATGATAGAAAAGATAGTTACTGGATTTGGTACTCATTCTTCATTATGAATGATGCCACCAACATTATACAATGCATTGTTGAGCGTGTTCTTCCACTCTTGAAGCTTTTCTAAAGTCTATCTACCCTTTTCTTTGTGTCGGGAAAATACATCAGCGTAGACTCCTTTTACACATCGGACATCATCGGGTTGAACATGGTAGGAAACATGAACAATTTGGGTGACAATTTGGGTGCTTGCTTTGAGCATAAATGAAAGTTTAGCCAAACACAATGGGGATTGTGCATAACTCTTAGAAAATATGGCTATGTGAAGCAAAGCACTACGCATTGCTTCTTCTATATCTATAGGCAAGAAATCCCCCAATTCAAGCTCTTGTTTATCAAGACAAACCCTGAATCCCATGCCAGTAAGAGTCTTATAAAGAGTGGCCGCACGTGTGTGTTTGACATCAGAGCCAAGATGATTAATAAATACATCGTAGGGCAGCTTCCTCACTGGCATTGCAGATGCACCAGAAGTGGATGCAGATGCAGATGGTGCAAGTTTTTCAAAAGAATTTATTATCTCAACCTCTGGGTGCCTAGAAGTAGATGACATGAAATTAGATTGAATTGAACAGAAACAAAGATAAACCAATGAAAGGGGCTTCTTGTTTGAGGAGGTGAAATGTCAAGTATTTATAAAAGGAGAGGGAGTCGGTAGTGTGGATTTCGTGGAAGAAAGGCAACATGCTAATTAAGTTTGACAAAAAGGATCAGGCCAGGGATTGTGTTCGAAACCCGATGGAAGGAGCGAAGAAGTATACATTTGGCCAGAGTAAGCAAACACATGGAAGCGTCACACAAAGTCTTGGTCAATTATAATAATACAGTACAATAGTCTAATCACGTGGAAGCGTCACACAAAGTCTTGGTCAATTATAATATTTCAGTACAATAGTCTATTCATGTGCGTTTATGTAAACTAGTTTAGTTATCTTATTGAGTAATATATCTAGATAATGCTGAGAGATATTTACACATAGGAGTTTGAGAGATCATTAAATTACTTTGATATAATTTTATATAATTTTCTTGTTTCAGTGGAGTGATATACCTAAAAAGGGATAAAAAGTGACTTTGGCACACCCCAATTCAAGAGAAGAGAGAATGGGCATTGACCATATCCCTAAGTCTATCACATAACGGAAGGCTTGCTACCACTGTAATTTTGTAGTTAAGTTTAGTTCTCTTATCCCATGATGGCCAATACTTTTGTGTTTCGGGAAACGCCTCTTGAATTGTCATGAGTGGTAAAGGTGAAATATGAACACAATTATTAGTTGGAAGGTTATGCATGTAGCCACATTATCTGCTAGAAACTGAAAAGTACTATGAATTCATAAATTTTGGTTCAATATCATAAAGAAATTGGGATACAGTTACCCATACACCTTTTGGTGTACCACAGACATTTTCGAAATAAAAGTATGGTGGACCTTGCTCAAGCTTTTTAAGCTTCCACTCTCGACTCATAGGGTGACCTAGAGCTCCAAGTCCAACTAATCCTCTAATAGCATGACATTATAAATAGAAATTTGTAAGTTCATTTTGGATAGACCAACCTTTGGAAGATGTGCTTCTTTTGATATTTTCATTGATTTAGAATTTTTTTTTTAAATTGCTTTTCATTAATTTATAATTTTATTTCTATTCTATTAGTAAAAAAACATTTTACAATGAACCAAAGAAAAAAATCTTTTTTAAAGATTTTTTTTCAGTATTTTTAAATTTGGAAACTTACTTTTATATGCAATAGTAAATTTAGGAAAGTTCTTTCATACTTACTTTTCTAAATTTTAGAAACTTATTTTTATGTTTAGTAATTTAACATTAATTTTGAATATATTGTTTTTGTGAAAGATTTCTGGATTAAAACTATGTGCTAATATTTACATCAACGTATCCATTTTTATATTATTTTTTATAAATATTATTATTTTGATTGGAAAAAGATTACTTAAATAAATTTATATAATAAATATCCTTGATTTATAAAGATTTGAATTTTCTTAAAATTGAAGTCTATTAATTTAGAAACTTACTTTTATATGCAATAATAAATTTATGAAGGTTATTTCAAAAAGATTACTTAAATAAGTCTATATAAAAAAAAACGACATCTATTAATTTAGAATACTTTAATATGAATTAGTAAATTTACAATATTTCTTTTATACTTGATTTTATAAATTTTAGAAACTCTATCCTTGTGTAAAAGAGTTTGAACTTTTGCAAAACCCAATCTTTATCATTTTAATAAAAAAATATCTACCACTTAAATTTTAGTCATAAATCTATATGTCATTTAAAGAACACCTATATTGATAGTAAGTATTTAAAAACTCCATTCTTGTGTAAAAGAGTTTGAACTTTTCAAAAGACCAATCTTTATATTTTAATAAAAAATATCTACCACTAAAATTTTAGACATAAATTTATGTCATTTAAAGAATAATTACTATGGATAGTAATTATTTAAGTACTTCTAAATTCATTATTTGACTCTGTAAAATAAATTGATTGAAATATTTCATAACAAACTCCAATCAATTTTATAACCATTGAAATAGTTTTTCAAATGAATCTTTATTATTTGACTCTTGCTGGTTGAACCAAACAAATAATTATGTTGCTAAGAAAGAAAGAATTTTCAATGCAAGATCAATATTCATCAGATCAAAACTGTAAACACTATACATGACTTTAGCTTCCAACTGTGCAAAATTTTTACAAGTCTCGGGCAAAAGAAAAAACCACAAAGAAGGTAAAAAAGAAAGATCAAGTCATCGGCTACATTATAGGATGAGAATGACCTAACATAATGAAATTACCAGGGTTCGTTATCATTGACGATGAGAACTCTATTTTCAATCTGACAATTCATGAATGAAGGACTGAAAGATAAACTATTGTGGTCATAAATTAGAAAAGAAAAGCTTCAATGCAAATTCACTATACGAAAGGATACAACTTAGAAAAGCTCCACGATTGGAAGATGGCGCTCTCTGACAAAATCTCTCCTCTGCACATATTTTATTATACATTTCATTTCATTCGCCTATTTCTGAAATCATTTTTATTGAATCTTACCTCCCTCACAAATCTAGGTTGAAGAGCGCCACTTCCTGAGACTTAAAAATATGGATGTTGTTTGTTTTGAGATCTGTCACCAACTTCAACAACTTTTCTATTTGGGTGTCTGACATATTCTCACTCTGAAAAACTCTCAGCAACCTTACGATTGCAGAAATTTGAACCTAGGTAGGCCTAAATGATAAAAACAAACATTGCACATGCAAATAAATAGATGATTCATAAATAGTGATACTAAAAAATAGTTATTGGTTGTGTTGTTACAATTGTAGAATGCCTCTCTGGCGTAAATATTTTCATGTCAAACTTGTCAGGAGCTTTGATACTTTCCTGAGCATATTCATATCCCATGCCTCCACAATTCTGCCACCTTGTTATGACATTATTCAAATTAAATATAACCATTGCTAGGCAGAAGAACGTCAAAATAGATTATTACAAAATTTTAGAGCATCACACACGTTGTGAGCATCGTGACTTTCCAGCTAGCAATATTGTGCCATGTGTACTTGGCAAAGGGGTCATACTTGCTACCTCTTATGATGTTAAATGGTCTTTGTGCATAGTTGATATGCCTTTACTAGATCGCTAATACCAATGTCTACATTACAATAAATGATTATTGAAGATATGTTTATTTGTGACAAATGGTAGGTTTTTATTACATCATTGAGGCTCTTCAAATTGCAGTTTTGAGTATGTAGCCTCTTATTATTCTTGTGATGTCTAATTCTTTGTATGTACTAAGAAGTGTTGAAATGATAGAAATAATTGTTTCCTTCAACATTGTAGTGGGTGTTATGTATTTTTGGATAGGTTCATTTATGTTTTTTCTTTCAATGATCTATTGGTAGCTCATATTCATTGTAAATTACTTTCTTTAATATAAAAAAAGTGGCAATATATTATGTAGTGAATTTTTGAGGTGAATAAGTGGTGAAATCTTATTGCATTGTAGAGGCCCTTATTGTGATATTGAAAGTGTGTCCCACTCTCATAATCACAATGTGTGATGGAATTAAATACTAAAGTACTCCCACCCAAAAGTGCCTTAGTTGTCAAGGTGCATGGTAGAAAGGGGTAGTATACATTTAGCAAATGTCATTTGGTCCAATAATTGTTACACTCTCTTTAGTCAAAGTGAAAGGCAAGTTTCTCTAATAACTCCAAGTGTAAAAAATAGATGTAAAAGGTTGACACCTAGAAAGGTTTCTTCATTGCAAGCACCCTTCGTATCACAATTTTAAAGGAATACAATATACATAAAACTATGTTGTGCAATAGTAATTGATTACTCATTAAAAATATCAATGGTTAGGTTTCAAACATAATTGAAGATGTTAATTTCTTCACTATTTAATTTGTTCAAATTATGTGCACGCATTCAATGTGAAGTTGGTGAGGAGGAAAATAGATTATTACAAAATTTTAGAAGTGAATCAAGGGAATTTGCAATTATCTATGAATTTACAAGTGGAGGAAATTCATTGTTTTTTATTAGAAGTAAAATATGGGTTTTGACGAGGCCCATAACCCTTTACAAAAGAGACCAGCTGAAACTAAAGAAAACAACACTAAGCATAAATTAGCCCATCATTAGTGAAACAACAAAAAAAAGTCAACCAAAAAGGAGGACCCCAACCAACAACACTAAATGTTTTTCAGAATATCTATCGCCTCCACATCGCTTGTTGCAACCTTTTGAGCATCATCCAAAACATCAAGAATTTCTTTACAAAATCCCCAACCTGACCTTTAGTCTTGTTTCTAGTTCTAGCACTAGGTCCATCCGTATTCACCTCAATAATCAAAACATTACCCTTCTCCCCACCCTTCTTAGCAGCACCCTCCTCCTCCATCAACTTACCAACAACATTGATCTCTTCAACATGAACAATTTCTTTACGCTTCTTGGCACTAACCACAAGATAAATCACACCAACAAAATCAAATTTAACACTAGATTTGGACACCTCCCAACCCCTCATCACAGTATCCCAAATATTCTCCATTTGATCCTCAAGGGTGAGCATTCTACCTTCCAAATTATGATTCATCTTAAGAGTTTTTTCTGCCATAGTGTTTAAGGAATCAAACAATTCATCTATCTAATTTTGGATAGAGGACTCTTCAGCCTTACTAACCACATGCCTAACTTTGACATTAGTTTTAGTGAGTTCATGAAAAAACCATTTAAAATTTGTGAACAAAACAATGGAACCCTCATGAGTAGTTCCCAACACATCAGACATCTCTTCTCTATAAATATTAAAAACCCTCTTCCCCAAAGCATCTTCCTCCTTAGAGGAGCTAACCTCATCTTGACTAGTAGAGATTTTCTTACCTTTCCCAGCAACAATCAGAGTCTTGATTTTGTCGATGGAACTCAAAATCTCCTCTGCCATAACCTTTCTCTTCTTCAACCTCTCCAACTCTGCATCCTAGATATCCACAACAATTAAACCACTAGCAACCCCAGTTTTATCTTTCTGTTGCAAGTTTAGGTTAACACTCGAAGAATCATCAACATACAAACCACCTGTTAAAGTGAGAGGAAAGTCCTCCAATAATTGACTTGTAGTCCTTAGAAATTGTTTCTTCCTACTTCCCTCCTCTATCTCCTTCTTATGCTTGGTTACAGGGGGTGACGAAGAAGCCTTTCCATACAAATCAATCTTCTCCTTCACATCCCTACTCAATATATCAACAGCCACCTCATTACTACAAGTCACATAGCCCTTGCTTGCACACAACTCCCCTTTTTTTGTCTTTCCTACTATAGAGGATTGAGGACCCACCTCTAAAGAAGAAAGTAAGTCTAGGACAAATTCTGGACATCCTCCTCTAACTTTGACCCTTTTTCTAAAATAATTTTTCTTTTCTTTGCTTTTTTGTTGGCTGGTTACTCTTTAGAGGAAATCTCATACTCCTCGGTTGGCTTAATCTGTTTACCCTTTGGGGTTGCAATTGGCCTAGCTAGCTCAAAGAACTTCACATAATCAGAAATAAGAAGGATTAACCCCACATACCAAATGGTAATTTTAGGGTTTTTCTTATGATCCTTGAGACCTAAATACAGAGACATCAGAAGATAATAAGGAAAGGAAATCCTTTTCTTATGGCATAAATGATAGAGCAAGATGAAGTGGTATGTGTTTACCACTGAGAAGCATCCTTCCAAGGTAATAAAGTGAATGAGCTCTTTTGCAACATCTTTCCATAGCACCTTAAGAGAGCTTCTCTAGTATCCTCCACTCCTCACAGTACTCAAATCCTTGGCTTCATCCCTCTTGAAAAATATTTGCATAGTAGTTTGCGACTCCTTTTCATCTCTAAAAAAATTCATACCATCCATGGCTAGACTAGTAATGTTAGCTATAAATTCTTCATTAACATCAAACTCTATTTTGCCCAGCTTCAGCACCCTATCATTCCAACCTTTAGCAAAAGCATCACAACTTGAGGATTATTGCCATGTAATTTCTCTAGGTAAGGAGTTAACCCTCCTTTCTCCAACACCTACCAAACCTCCTTCTTCTTGACAGCTTCACATGAGAAGGGTTCCGCTTGATCTCTTTCTCCACCTGTATCGATAGAGTTAGTAGAAAGTAACGGCTTGAGAAATCTAAACTTAGTGAAAGGAAAACTCTAGAAGACAATGTTAGGAGTGCCTAGAATCTGTGTGAGAACTAAATTGAGGTAGAGGAGAGTTAATAACATTGAGTTCTATTTCCTACGACAACAATCCCCTGTACTAATAGCTCTTGATTCAAATCTAGCTCACCATCCTTTCTAATAATATTCAGCCACATGAAGAAAGACATGCACATTGCTAGCCATAATGATAAATTAAGCAAATTAAAATAAAAAATCATAGTTAATAGTTTATATTATCTCAATAGGGAGAGGGTCATTCAAACCCCATTCCTGAACCTCTCTAACTCCAATATTAGCAAAAATTTCTTCTAGATCATTACCCTCTCTCAAAATATGAGAGATGTAACATTCATCAAAAGATTTTAGAATATCAATGGAGTCCCTTATCAAAGACTCAATATTCCAAGAAGGGGGAGCACAATTTTTCAAATTATTAATGATATTCAAAGAATCACCCTTCATCCAAACTTTCTTATAGCCTTTGATAAACTTAAGACCATGATAGGCTGCAGCCACTTCCGTATAGTGGTTATCAAGCTTATTCATTTTTGTTATCATTGTTGTTATCAAGCTTATATAATTTATTTAAAAAACCTAGAAAGACCTTGTACTTTTAAAATAATCCAATTGTCTACCCAGCTTACTTATTCTAAGAGATGATTAGAAAAGGACTTGACATTCCAAAGCCTTGATTCATCCAAGAAGCTAAAGCATGCTCGATGGATTAGTATTATTCATGATAGGTGTATTAGGGATGCAATCATTCCCTCAATTGGTTGGGACTTGTTCTCATATTGTTACAAAGTTCTATTCAGAGAAACCCATATCATTTTGAAATTTTTTGAGGTTTGAATTATAATCTTGTAGTGCCTAATTTATTTATCTTCCTAGACCTTAATATATCATTTGTTCCAATTATGACACTAACATCAAACAATTAGGAATGGGGAGGGAGTAGAAATCTTCACTTTGAATAAGGAATTAATTTGAGGCTATTTTCAATGTAGACCCTGTGGCTAGTAAGAAATTGAATTAAATCAATTAGGTAGAGAATATAATGAAGATAAAATATTTAGAGTGTGAAATGGTCCCTTTATCACATGCCATGAGATATGTATGGTAGGAAGAATGATTTCTATCTAGTTAGAGAGGTGGATCCTCTTAGTGTGGACATATTTGATGATTATTCTAGGAATATATACATAGATTTTTACCAAGTTTTGGTGATGGAATAGAAAGTCCAAATTATTTTATTCGTAATGATCATAGTAATTGGAATTTAGCATAAACATGTCAATAGGCTCTTTGACTTATCCTTTATATTCGCAGATAACATTCATAGGGAAATTATTTCCTTAAAAAATGATAAGATACCATTTTTTAGGTGGTATTCTCTCGTATGCCACATTATATTATGTTTGGGAAAAGACAATACAAACCCTAGTTTGAAATTTCATGTCACCAAAGGGAAAACCTATCCATTTTCAAGGGTGAACTTACTTATTGGATCTCCATTGCCAAAATGTTGACTATTGAATATTTAAAGATCATCTTGTGACAAGGGCCATGAACATTTTAGGACACAAAAGGGGAAGGCTCTCTAGGGAATTCACTAAATTCTTCATGCCAGAGCAATTGAATCTTGGGGCTCAAATTGAGAATAATTGGGGAGATTAGTTCCATCATAATGACCATACTATTATTATGGTTTATGTAGGAGCTATGGTAATGGGTGCTAGAAAGAGTGGTATTCCTTGAGGCTATTTAGAAAATTAAAAATTTAGATAAAATTCACTTAAAAGAACCCTTTTTCCCTCCTAGACTGAAGTAATTAGAATTCCATATTATAGCTAAATAAGGTTTATATCTTCTAGATTTAAAATTGTTGGGTTATATGATAAATCTTGCTAAGGATATATTATCCTAAACACTTCAGTAATGCTCTAAGGAAAGCTATAGGTAGGTCCATATATGAACATTGGTTATTGAGTCATAAGACTTGACAAAAATTTGTGTTACAAGTGAGGAAAATGAAGCTAGGAGGAGAAAATTTCGGGACACTTATTTAGATGAAAGGTGAACACTAAGTGATAGGAGCTATAAGGGAGAATTATCTAATATTAAGAAACATATAGAAAGAATGAAGATTCTAGAGAATGCTAATACTTAGACGGTATTAGACCATAATTTTTTAACAAAACTAAACCCCATGTAAATATTAAATGAAGAAAAGGATGTTGACTTGCAATCTTGAATTGAGAAACCAATTGTCCAAATTAAAGGTTCTTATTCAACTTTAGGAGGTGGTGGATAGGAACCCATGGAAACCTTGGAAATAGAGAGTCATAAATCCCTTTTTGGATATGAGAACACAAATGAAAGCGAATATCATTACACAAATTAGAATGAGATTAGGAAAGCAATTACTTCACCTAAGAGAGATATAATATATGTGTGGACACAAAAAAAGTAACCCTTCTAATTTTTCTCATGTTCAGGACCTCCTAGTGGATTTTGGCTTTATTTTTCCTATATTTAATGTTGTAATGTGACCAACACCTTCACATTAGGTCTTAGACCATTGTGAATCATTAAGACTTCTAAGATGTCTTGTAAAGGTGTTGTGAAGTGTTGTAACACATTTATACACTTTTCTAGACTCTTCTTATCATAATTCATCATAATATCTCCTTTTTATCACTTACCAAGTCTTATTTCAAAGTGTTGTAAAGTGTTGTAACCCACTTTAATGCTTTTCTAGACTACTCATCATTAATTTAACCCTTTATTATGTTTAAATGACCCTTTAATGCACTTTTTAGCCTCCCTTAAGTATGTTTTTGAGGATATTCCCATTAGACAACATTTAATGTCCCATAATTATGGACACTCACTTAATTTTCTTAATTGGGACTAAGTCGCCAATAGGGGTGACTTAGTCCTTTTTGGCATAAAACTCAAAATAATTTTAAAATTCTAGTGGAGTTTCATCCTCTAATCCTTTAGGTCGGTCTGTGATGTGTTATTTTTTGGAAATTTAGTAAAATCAAGTATAAATAAGGATTTTTACACTCATTTTACATCTCCTCATTCATTCAAGCATTCTCTCAAGCAATCAACTTAATAATTCTCAAGAACTCAAGAACTCTAAGCATAATCAAGTCATCCATTGAAGCACTTCATTGCATATCTTTAGATTTCTACATCAAGGGTTTGGTAAGTGTATGACTATTGCATGTTATTTATTTATCATTCTCTTTCCATTTCATTTCATTTCATGGGTTTTGATTACCAAAGTGAGGTTTGACCAAGGCAAACCCCTATACTCTAACCCTCAACCATTTTTCCCTCTTTACGTGTGTGTTTGTAGGAATTTGTTGGAAAAATTGTCAAAGAAATAAGTGTTGAAAAGTGGTCAAAATTTCATCAAAGCTATTCAAGTCAACATAAAATTAATTCAAGCTTGGGGATAGTCTACAGGTCTTTTTCTATAGATTCAGATCCATACCCACATCAAAAAAAGCAAGTACAAAATCAAAGCTACAAAATCCTATCTTGAGATTCTCGAAATCTGTAGGTGGACTAAGTCATCACCCTTGGTGGATTAGTCCCACTACCAAGCCTGAAAAGTGTTTTCTGCATTTCTAGATACCCATTTGGTAGATTCATGTTTTAGACAGTTTTCCCCAAAACTAGGACTAAGTCGCCCAACCTAGCATAAGTGTCTCGCTCATCATTTTCAGACAATTTCTCAGGATTCCAGAATCTCTTCACATTTGATTTCATATTCTAGACCTGCACCTCTCCAACTTTATTAAGTTATTTCATCATTTACTTGCATTTTTAGGTGTTTTTTCATATCATAGTGTGTTTTCCAACACTTTGCATTTCTTAGGTTTAGCATCATTACATTGCTTTCTTTTCAGATTAGTGCATCATTACATCATAAATATACAACATACATCTCATTTACATTAGTCTTGAGTGTAAACACCCTTCTTTTTAACCTTATTCCTTCCCTTTTAGGTTAAAAACCCTAGAAGGGCAAGTGTCCAATAAGGTTACCAAAATATTTGTTTACATTTTGGTGAACCTAACTTTTGAACATATTTACTTCTGATTTTCAAGTACATACTAGGTTTCATTTGCATTACATTAGCTATTTCATTGTTTAAGTTGCATCCTAGGGTTTTCAAATTTGCATTAGTGACAATCTCAAATAGCTTACATTTTTACATCATCTTTACCTTGAAAACAAAAAAAATTATACATTTTCATACTGTAGTTGCATCTGAAAGACATAAAATTGCATTCAAAATTTTGAAAAAATATAAAAAAAATCATCTTTGGAACTAAATCGCCATACTAGGCGACTTAGTCCTTCAGCACATTTTGCACTGTCATTTTTGGCATTTTTTGGGAATTTCCTATATTTCTATTTTTTATTATTGTCTTCCTATTTCAGTTTATGAAATTACTTTTGTTAGCATTTTATTTTTCCTAGTTTGCATTTTCCTTCACCCCATCCTTTTATGTACTTGTATGAGTGTTTGGTGCCCTATTGATAATAATTTAGTGAGATGAAGTTCTAGACTCATGGCTTCCCACGATAGCACTTTCATTGTGGACCTTGGGATTTCAAGAGATCCTACTCTTGGTATTAACAATGGTGCATTAGGCATGGATACTACCAATAGTACCCCTTTTCCTTCCAATAGCTTGCATGTTGACACACAAACTAGTTCCATTCCGCAAGACAAGATAGTGAACATTTATGAGGACCTAGCACACCTTCAACATAACATGTGTCTTGAAAACATTTCAACCACTACTATTCCTTCTATAGATAACATCCATCAATTGCTTGAAAGTGATGCAAGCTTAGATGTTATGAAAAATATTGTTGAGATATATCAAAAACATGCCCCTAGCACATCTCAACCAGCAAACACCGTGGTTAGTTAAGGAGGATCCCACATTCCTCCTCCTTCAACCATTGCATCCATACCCACCTATACCACTCCTCAAGTTATGACAACCATGCAACAGGTTATTCATGTGACTCCTTCCTTTGTTATTCCAACTAGCATTCCTAGTTCTTTTGTGGCATTGAATATTCCATCCTCCACCACCTTTGCCCCTCTTAGTGTTCCCTTCACTTGTCCTACCACTACATTCACTCCATCACCATTTTCTCTTCCACCTCATACCACTTATATTGACCCCCTCATAACTATTAAAAACCAAGATTAGATTTGCAAACCGAAAAGACCTTCCATAGAAGAGAAAATCAGAAAAAGTAGAAAGGTTGCAAAAGGATATGCAACATAATATTATTCGAGAAATTCATAATTACAAGATAATGATTTGCTTTATAAAAGAAAAGATGCATAACCCTAATCTTATCTTGAGCAACAAGATAGCTCAAAAGATAAAGATGAGAATTAATTTTAACCTAGGAAATAAATATTACCTAACTAAACTTATGCAAAGTGTAATTAAATATTAATTACACCAACAACCCCCCATAAGTGCAACTTAGGGAGAAGTAGATTATTATGCAAATATGAGTCCCAGCAACAAGGCCTAATCAAGTACTCATGTATAAATGTATAGAGAGAGAAAACCCAGTGGGAAACCCCCCCCAAAGAGATGAACTATTGCGAAGAAGCACAGGAAGAACACTGTGGAGTAACACTGGAATCGTAATCCAACAAGCAAGGAAAGATACCTCTGTCTACAAGAAACCATAACGAAATCATAATAATGTGACAGCATACCTGATGCCATAGAACATTGGAAAACTCACAAATTGGAACAACCCTAGAATCTGTGAAGCAATAGTAGATGAGATGATGAAAGAATCTAGAAGTCGTGTATCTCGATGCCGATGCCAAACTATTAATGAAGATCTTCTGTGGGAAGGAGTACCAAAAAAAGACTCTAGAACATTAACCATAAAAACATGGCCCTCAAATTGAGAAGAATCTAAACCAATGAGGATCAAAAAACATAATCTCTCAACTGAAGTGTGAATTGATGAATCTAATATGTGTCAAGCTATAGAAAAAATGTGGCCAAAAGAAACTAAGACACCAGATATAACCCATGCGAGCTATCATCAAATCAAAATGAATATGGAGATCAAAGTGCATGCACACTCTAATCAAATTATTATGCAAGAAACCCCCCTAATGGAACTTTATCATAGTTCATTTATTACAATAACCCAATGATTTCAAAAGGAGAGAATCCTAAATGTTCATAAACAGAAAATAACATGATGTGGTACTGAAATGAAGGAAAAATATTCAAGTTTCACCTTTCCAACTACCAAAACATCTTTAAGTAATCTCCAAAACACCCATATGGACAAATCTGGAATAGCGAAAAACTTGGGATAGATACAGAAAAAAATGCATGGACAACAAGATAGAGCTCCTCAATACCTTTCCAATGCCGCAAAGAAGATGAAAATTGAAGATCGTGGCAAAACATTATGAGCTCAGAAGCCCAAAATAAACATTTCACTTCAAAAAGAAATAATTTTAGATAAACATCAAAATACTGAAAAATAAATAGTACCACTAGAAAGTGCTCGGATTTAGCTTTTCGACAATATCTCATTTTCCCGATTTCGATATCGTATGCCCAAGTTATGACCAAAAGAAAAAAATTGCTCCTTTAGGAAAAATCAGGGCTAGGAGGGGCAAAGAGGGGCCATACGGCCAATGACATCATGTTGATGTCAAAACTTCATAGTATAAAATTTGACGGCCACCTAGCCATCGGCACAAAAAATCCCCCTTGCAAAAAAATTGATGGTCGTCAAAGGAATATTATGTTTGAAAAAGGGAATATTCCCTAGTTGCGGTTGGAGGAAGGGTGCATGCCCCTTGTCATCCATATGACCTATGCTAGGGCTAGGCGGATGGGTGGGGGTTGGGCACATAGCGCCCAGTCCCCCATGGGACTAGAGCCTTTGGAGTTAGGGCTCGCGGGGGCTGTCCCTGGGCGGCGGAGGAAATGGGTGGCACCACCGGCGGCGGTGGTAGGCCGATGGCCGCTAGGTGGCAGAGATGATTTACACTGGGCGCAGCAGTGTAAAAACCAAGAAACACATTTTTTTGATATTTTTCTCGATTTTTGAGCCTCATGAAGTGTGCAAGGGAGACCATATGGCTCCTCAGACAAAAAACTTTTTCCTTTCGGACCAACTTCTTAGAAATCGATGAAACAAAGGGCAATCTTAGGGTTTTTGGCTGCTGTGAACGTAATGGTGACCTCTGTTTCTACCCAAACTACTCAAAAAATTTGACTACCCCCAGAGCTTGCAAAAAATCTCCTAGCTTGAAACCCTCACAGATCTGGCAAAAAATGACCAAAATCTACAAAACAAAAGCCAATCCTGACTTTTTCTAGCACTCTAAATCCAATGGTGAAGCCCAATCTGATCCAAAATGCCTCATGAATGAACTAAAGGCATGATACCCTTGAGGAATCCCGAATGAACCCTACAATGATTTTCTCAAAAATCTGAGAAGGGGCTGCAAATCAAGGCTCTAATACCATGTTAGAAACCAAGATTAGATTTGAGAGCTAAAAAGACCTTCCATAGAAGAGAAAATTAGAAAAAGCAGAGAGGTTGCAAAAGAATGTGCAACATAATATTATTCGAGAAATTCATAATTACAAGATAATGATTTACTTTATAAAAGCAAAGATGCATAACCCTAATCTTATCTTGAGCAACAAGATAGCTCAAAAGATAAAGATGAGAATTAATTAACCTACGAAATAAATATTACCGAAGTAAACTTATGGAAAGTGTAATTAAATATTAATTACACCAACATGGTATCAAGGCTAATATTTGTACTTCATTTGATTTATAAATATTAAGATTGGGGTTATGAAATAAATATTATGAGTATTACTCATAATCTTAAGGTTGTGGAAGGTGTTGGTTTCTAATATTATTTTTACTAGTTTCTAACTTGGTATCAGAGCCTTGATTTAATTACATAATTATTATTAAATATATTATGAATGAGATGACTGTTGCAAAGAAGCACTGGAAGAACATTGTGGACTAACACTAGAACCACAATCCGACAAGCAAGAAAATATACTTTTGTCTACAACTAAAACCAAAACCAAAATCATGATAATGTGACAGTAGACCCGATGCCATAGAACATTGAAAAACTCACAAACTGGAACAACCCTGGAATCTATGAAGCAACAGTAGATGAGATGATGATAGAATCTGGAAAGAGAAATTAAATGGTGATAATGATAGCATTGGAAAAATAGGGAACAAAATAGAGGTAGTGGGTAAAGGAGTGTTGTAAGAAATGGAGTTTTTGAAAAGTTTATTGTAATGTTGTTTCATGAAATCTAAATAAAGTTATTGATTTATTTTTAATTTTGTATGAAATGAGTGCAATTGTAAATTAATTAAAGTCAACACAAGTAATTGTTGATTTTGGATTTAATTGTCATGAAGTTTTTGTAATCTATATTTGATGAAATTGGAAGAGTTTGTTTTCTTCTTCATCAAGTGGTATTAGAGCAAGAGGTTATGAGTATGTGGATGGAGAACCAAGAGAGAGGTAGTTCACACGAAGACCTCTAGGTGGAGAGGGAGTGATAGAGGTTTTGGGGCACAAACAAATGATCAAGCATTAGGTAGTTTGTGACAAAACCTATGGAAAGTGGAAGTGTGATTGATGATCTCAAAAGTACCATTACAGGTGTGTGGAGTCCCGAGTAGTTGAGGGATGGAAAACACATAGTTGGAAGCATGAGAGAAGCTCAAAAGTACCATTGTAGGTGTGTGGAGTTCTAAACGATTGAGAGCAGAAGGCATGGAAAAAATTTGTTGTGAAAGTGGTAGATTATAGCAGATGAAGTGAATCTTCATGAGATCAAGGTACAATTTCAATCTGGAGGTTGCAAGGGAAGAGTTGTAAAGAAATTTCAGAGGAGGGCATGGAGAGAAGAGGAAGAGCACTTGGCGGAGGAGGTCAGACTGATAGTGATGAAGTTCACTGAATATTTTTAGCAATCTCAAAGAGTGGTTCAACCACTCAACTCCACCTTTGTGAGCCCATGCTCGCAAATTTTCTTACCCAACATGTCTGATGTAGGAGAATCCTAAGTTCAAGGCAACTGACATTACCCAAAATATTTTTTGCCAAGGTTTCATGAAAAATTTACTACAAAATTTTGACTCTATGGATTTAATGGTTCAAAGTTGACTTTCAGTCTCGTTGATAAAGTGTCATATTGCATTGTTTGCTATAATCTCCATAATAGTTTCTTTCAATGACACTTTTGTTAGAATACAAGCATAATTATCTTGAACCTAATTTTTGAGATTGATGCACCAATAATATGCAAAATGGGGTAGATGTTACATTTAATATGACATATTGGTCAATATATATCAATAAATTGAAATTTTTTTAAAGAGCAGCAATAATAAGAGGTATAGGGCACTTGAAGGGACAAATTCCATGTAGTAAGAAATAAAAAATAGATGCAAGATTATGAAAGGTCAAAGTTAAAGGTTGGAATTTCAAGCTAACAATATTGGAATATGAATAGATAGGGGGGTCGATCAAGTGGGATATAAATAAAATATAAATGTTCATATAGAATGTGTGGCAGTTGTAGGAGGTATGGGGAGGCACTAGAGTTGAAAAAAAGAAGAAATGCAAAGAAAATTCCCTATCAACTGTGCCAATAGTTACACATGAAGAAATTAACATCAATGATTAAGCATGAGGATAAAGGAAAAAAAGAGGAATAAAAGATTTGTGCGGCCCATGGGAAAGGTTTTTTTGAATGACATGATGGCATTCATTTTGAGAAGAATATATGGAAGTTTGGATGGTCGATACATTGGTGAATTCAAAAATATGTAATTGTCGTGCTAGATAGAGAGGGAGTGTGGCTGGAAGGCGTTTGGCTAAGAATCTCATTGATTCGATGGATAGAGACATCATAGGAGCTAATGGATTTAGATTATACAAAGTGAACATGGAGGTGAAAAAGCTGATATAGAAGAGAAAAACATGTGTAAATAAAGAAAATCCAAAATTCAAAGGCAATTAAACAATGTAGAAGCAAATAGGAGGAAGCTGAGGAGAAAAAGGTTCACGTGGTTGTGCAAAAGAGTAATTTATACATTGGAAAAACCAATCTGAATTGGTTGTCGATAAAAGGGCCATGACATAGCAAGGAAAGGAGAATCGAGCCAAATGGGAGCTTGAGAAGATTAACTATGCATACTTACTTTGTAAAGGTAAGCGATGATTTAAATTGGATTTGGTATTATTTCAAATTATAATGAATAACTAGGCGTGCACATGATATAAATTTAATTTGCAAATCAAGGACTAGTGATTGTGGATAAAAATCCCTAATGAAAGGTGGGACTTAAATTGGTTTGTCAAATATGTTAAATGAATAAGCGAGATTGCATATGAGATTAGAAGGAAGAAGGTGAGAGAATGTGTCTATGGGATAAACCAACGTAATTTATAGAAATAAGTGAGAAGCAGGCCGAGGAGTATGGGTAGTGAGGTTACAAGAGAAGTTAAACGATGATAAGGATAACATTGGAAAAATAGGGAACAAAATAGAGGTAGTGGGTAAAGGAGTGCTATACGAAATGGAGTTTTCAAAAAGTGTATTATAATGTTGTTTCATGAAATCTAAATAAAGTTATTGATTTATTTTCAATTTTGTATGAAATGGGTGCAATTGTAAATTGATTAAAATCAATGCAAGTAATTATTGATTTTGGATTTAATTGTCATAGAGTTTTTGTAATTTGTAGTTGGGTGAAATTGGAAGAGTTTTTTTTCTTCTTCATCGCAATGGCTCATCCCTTAACGTGCACGTAGCATAAACCTTTTGGATAAGATTGAAGTGGAGAAAAGCCAAATTCAATCTGATTCTTTATCTATTCGCTATTTGATAACGTTGGAAAATAACTGCTTGGTGTGATCACATTACCTATTATAGTTGGAAGGTTACATTGCAAACTTCAGTCCATGTTATGCCTCGTGATTGTTCATATAATCTCCTCTTAGGAAAACCATGGATTCATGAGATGAATGTGGTGCCTTCTACTCTTCATCAAAAAATGAAGTATGTCTATAACAACAAAGTTTACACAATCAAAGTTAATCCTAAGCCTTACAGTGATTTATATAGGGTATGTGCAGGATCATCATGGAAGAAATAGGCCCTTAAGTGGCAATAAATTCAAAAAAATCAGAGTTAGGAAACTTGAAGTAAAAATTTGAATAAGTTATCTATATTATTTCAAAAATATGTAAGAATAGAATCTATAGAAGATTGAATGTAGTTTCTAAACTACTAGGTTTATTTAAAAATAAATAAAATCTATTTGGTGAAAATTTGAAATTTCAATGCAGTAGTACTTAAATTTCAGGGAAAAAATAAGAATTAGGTGTCTGTTTGACCACCCTAACCATAATAAAATGATAATATTTTTTTATAATATTTTATATATAAGTAGAGGACTCATGTCTAGATGTGATGCATATTTTTTGTAATTTTTTCCAAGTAAATAATTAATTATGATTTTTTATTACAACTTTTAAAAATATAAAAAACTGTATGTCGACCACCTTAACTTGGTCAAAAATTCATGAAATTTAATTTTTCTTTTTTTAATCCTATAGTATGTGAAGCATAGAATGTGACACATGTTTCAGATTCAAAAAATATGATACCGTTTGAAAGTTATAGATGTTTTCCAATCAGCCTATCGATCAGGACTTTAGTCATAATTCTAATAGAAAATGAATAATAATTATTTAGTAAATTCAAATTAAAGAATAATTTATATTAGTGGAAAGCTGATAATATATTTTAAAAACCCTTTTCGTTTCATCAATTTTGTGTAAAAAAAAGTCATTAGCCACATACACTATAAATACCCATAATATTGCCACTTTTTGGCCCATTATGATCCTGCACATACCCTATATTGAAAAATAAAAAGAAAGTCCTTTAAAAATATTGAAACCAACTACATAAGTCAAACCCATGCAAGAGAAAGAAAAAGAGAGCAATATTGTAAAATTCACAAAGTTATTAGAAGATGATTGAGGTTCCTCAGATTGCACGCCTACATTCATGGGTGAATACAAGATCACAAGAAAAGAGTTTGAAAAGGGAAAAGAAAAAGTGGTAATGTCAACACAAAACTTGAAAGCATCCACTTCAACCACTTTAGAAGAAGAATCAAATTACACAACAAACTTTGATGAAGTTTATTATGAACAACCACCAAATCCAAAAGAGATGAAATAGCATGAAGTAATGATGAATGAAAAAATGCAATGTCACAACTCACCAAACCCTTGTTTGAACCTTGGAATATGGAGGTCTAAAACTTGCATGACATGGATTCAATGGATGTATACCTTGATCATAAAACTTGATTTGAAACAAGGAATTTGATTGCTTGAATGGATCTTGAACACTACATCAACATATTAGCTCAAATAACATGCATGATGCAAGGAGAATTTTACATGATAATGGATCTTGATTGCTGCAATAGATATTCAATAATTTTTCCTTTGAATTCCTTGAAATGATCTTCATAATTCTCTCCTGAAAATACTCTTGATCTCATGAAAAATTGCTAGGTGAAACATACCGAAATGACCTCTTATTTATACATATGTTAACATTAATTCCCAAAATTCAAATAACACAAGCTGACATGTGAATACACATTTGAAATCATTGAAATACCACTAAAAGCATATTTGAAATTTAGGTCCTAGGCCTAAGTGAGGACCCATTCATCGTTGGGAAAATGGGTCCTAGGACACACATTCTCCAATGTTTAGTGTTATCTTATGGAAATCATAGGTATTGGTCTTTATCTCGATATAGCTCTTTTACATAATGCTAAGGTAGACGCTACTTTATCTCAATCTTTCTATTAATCATAATCATTTTTTGAGCTTTCCAATGAATTGGAATGTCAAATTTTATCCTTCAGAAATTGCAATTAATTAAGCTTGAATTTGAATTAAAAGGGCCAATTAAGGTATAATTAACCTCAATTAATTAATAAAGTCCTAGATTAGTATGGAACTGTAAAGGTATTCCTTACAACAAAAATAAGGCAGAATTAAGTCCATTTTAATTAATAAGGCCTTAAACTTAATGTGAATATGTAAAATACATATTACAACACTAAATTAAGGCATAGTTTAGTTCATTTTATTATTAATTATTCCCAAATTAAGTGTGAAAAAGAGATACTTTTTCCTACACTACATTTACCCCCCGCTTTAGTGATAATATGAGCCGATGTCAAACTCACACTAAAGTAGAAATTAAAGACACTTTTGTATGGATCAATGACAAAGATACTCAATCATACACTATAGAATACTATAAGGAGAAGAAAAGGGGGGCAAATCAAGCTTCGACTATCCCAGCTTGATGTGGAACATGACTATTTTTCTATGGAAGGGGTGGATTAAGATTCGACTATCCCAATGCAATGTGGAACACAATTGTTTTTCCTTCTAGTTCACAAGTAGAACTCGATGTCCACTATGCAAAAAAAATGTATTCTCACATACGCTAATGGAACCTTATCTCATCCACTAGGTGAGCCCCTAGGAAAGTATCTTAGTGAGAAATCCATGCCTTTGTCTCATCTCTTAGTGTACTTACCATACTGAAGCTATCCCTCTACAAACTCCGATAGAGTGCCACACACATTTTAGTTTCGAACTTCACAAGGTTAACAAGTTGCATTATGCTAAACACTTATGAAAATTATATATGGTTTTGTTCAAATGGAATTTTCTTAGTTCATGTAAGGTCTTCTTCGTAAGGATCACTGTGCCTAATGCCTCCAAGAGAGAACAATTCCAAGATAAAAGTTTCACAACTTAGGGAATGCAACACGTAGCATCACCACTAAGATGAAGTCACATGCTAAAACATATCATACTCTTAGAGGACATCAAACCTAATGATACTACCAAGAAAAGAATGCATCACAAGAATTAGGGTGATCACACAATAGTGGTTTACAATTTTTTGCCAAACTAGACACTGAAATTATTATTTTTAACTAAATCTTCACATTCAGACACCTATAGCAACTAAACCGTGGGGAATTTGAAGATGATGCAAACTAGAGTCTCATCACATTTTTCTGTAGATTCTAAAAATATTTTTTCAAAGTTTTTGGAATCAAATTGCACTTCTTTTTCCATCTCCCACAAAAATTGGTTTTTTTCAGAAAACAATATTTTAAAAAGGTGACATAGACTATATAAGGCATAACTTTTTTTCCATGAAGGATAAAATTCTAATTCTTTCGAATTTAGATTTGTGACTTCGATATCTAGTGCTTCCACTTGGTTAGATAGTTTTTTATTGAATATTTTTTCTTTAATCAAGTTTAGAATTCAAACCAATTACAATTTAGACATAGCGCAACCGTATAACGCATAATTTTTTTTGTATATATCAAAATTCTTTTTTTTTGTTGGATCAAGGGCTTCAATATCTGGTGCACTCAAATTTTTCAAAAAAAATAAATTGATAATTTGCTCTTTTTTTGCATGTGTAGAAGAAAGACCTTCATTTTTGATGAAAAACTTATGTTTAATAAAACTAAAAAAAATTACATAATAAAACCAAAACATATCAAAATTATATTCATTGGATAGCTCATTCTAAGAACTACCTAATTCTAATTGGGTTTGTGAAGATTACTCCATTTTCATCCTCAACCAGAGCTTCAAAGTGCCAAAATTTAGGTTTTTGGTGTCTCATGGGAGGGGATGAGAAATTAGGGGGCTTTGTTCAAGTGAGGGTTCATTTGAAGCCCCTCTAATATGCCTTTTTTTTTTGTTTTCTTTGGGCGGGAACTGTGGGCCCAATAATAAATAGGTTCGCTCGAAGCCTTGTTTAGTCAAACCTCTTTTTGGTTCAGTCAAACTTGTAGGTTCATTTGAACCCCTAAAACCAACTTTTTTGTCATGGGGTCATTTTTTCGTAGTTTTCCTTCATCCATCAAATTGTAAACCACTAAATTGTGGTTTCACCCAGTAAGAAAATTAGACAAAGAATGTGTGGACACCGATGTATGCCCCCACTTTAAAGGAGTTGCTAACACCAATTTGTGAACAATAACTTTAAAGGAGCAGAAGACATGAGAGCTTACTCAAAAATCCCTATGCCAAGTCATATGTTTCCAAATGAGGCTAGATCATGTAAAAGGGTTGCTCACAAAAGGGATCCATGGATTCGAGGTCAGTATATCTTTGCTACAATGTTGTTATAGAGAGCGAAAATGTCATCATTCCCCAAATACTCATAGAACAAGAAGAATGAAACATAGAGAGTGAAAAAAAAGAAAAAACTTTTGGCTCAACATGGAAGAGACCTAAATGTCTTGACGCCTTGCATCATCCCCAAAAGAAAAACACAAGAAAAGTGAAAAGGTAAAATGTTTACGAAATGGAGAAGAATGTAAATACATATATAAGAATACACATGAAGAGAGAAATACATCAAAAAAAATAGTATAGGGGATCACATTACACACATGCAATCACACAAAGAAACATGAAAAAAGAAAAATACTAGTAAGGTGCATGCAATTCAACCTGCAGTAGGTCATTCACATCCCAATCTTGTTTAGTATTTTTGGGAGGAAAACTAGTGAAAGGGACAACATCAAGTGACAAAACTAGGACAATGATATCTAAGCCCTTGCTCCCACTATGTGTAGGACAAGCATGAGCCGAGATGAGTGATGAGAATGAGCTCCTTGCAATAAAGAGAATTATTTTTAATGAGTGTTAAACATGTATTAGTGAGCATACTAAGATCCTACAACTATTACATGGAAAGGAGAGAAAATATTATGCTTTAGTTCAATATGGATGGTGATCCCACAATAGTGGTTTACAATTTTTGGCCAAACTGGACACTGAAATTATTATTTTTAACTAAATATTCACATTCGGGCACCTATAGCGGCTAAACCGTGAGGAATTTGAAGATAGTGCAAACTAGAGTCTCATCAAATTTTTTCTGTAGATTCTAAATATTATTTTTTCAATTTTTTGGGAATTAGAATGCACTTCTTTTTCCATCTCCCATGAAAATTGGTTTTTTTAGAAAACAACATTTTCAAAAAGTGACACACACTGTATAACACATAACTTTTTTTCCATGAAGGATAAAATTCTAATTCTTTCAAATTTAGATTTGTATCTCGATATCTAGTGCTTCCACTTGGTTAGATATTTTTTATTGAATATTTTTTCCTTAATCAAGTTTCAAATTAAACTAATTACAATTCGACCTGTGTATAATCGTAAATTTTTTTATATATATCAAAATTAAATTTATTTATTTTTGTTGGATCAAGGACTTCAATATCTAGTGCACTCATATTTTTCAATTTTTTTTTTTGATAATTTTTTATTTTTCCACATGTGAAGAACAAAGACTTTCATTTTCGATGAAAAACCTATGTTTAATAAAACTAAAAAGACAAATACATAACAAAACCAAAACATATTAAAATTATATATGTTGGATACCTCATTCTGAGGAATACCATAATCATTTGAAATAAATTTTAAATGAATTCATTTGATCCCCCAAAAGCTAAATCAAAAGTGTTTGTTTATCAGCATTTTGATAGGTGTAAAGGAGACTCATTTATAGGTATGGTTTAAAACTAGCAAGGTTCTATACAAGGGGGTTTGATCTAAGGTGATTTGATCAAACCCCCTTCAAGTGGAATACTTAAAATGAAACTTTTTAAGGCTTAAATCATTATATTTTCTAAAAATATGTGATTTCAACAGAAATCAACTCCTCTAAGAAATTGTAAACCACTATTATGGCAGCACCAGGGAATCTAAATTTCTTCAATATTCACTTTAAAGGATAAAAATTATCGATGCGATGTCCATAGAATCTATGATAGGCACAATATGGACTATGTTGAGAAGTTTTCTTTGCAGTTAGATTTTCACATTTTGGTGGTAATTTGATTAGTTTCCAATGTAGAAGGGTGTTTAAGTTTCTAAAACTATTAAAGATCTATAAATTTTTTGCATTATTCTCCTCTCAAGACTAGTGTAGGAATTTTTTTCGCTACCTTAGCTTATTTACAAGTGGTATTAGAGCCTGATCACCTTTGGTTTCAGCTGCACGGGTTGTTGGGTTTTTTGGACTAATCTAGGTTTGAGTGGGAGCTTGTGTAGAATATACTTTTTGATATTTTTGTAGGAATTTTTAGATGGCAAGTTCATTAGGGAGATTAAAGGTGAAGAAATTTTCTTGAAATAATTTTGAAATATGGAAGCTAAAGATGAAGGATCTGTTGATAGATCGAGATCTATGGGATGATGTTGATGAGACTATTTCAAAGCTTGCAAATCCTACTCAGGTCACTCAATATGATGTTATGGACTATAAAGCCGAGGGTCTAATCAAATTGTGCTTGGAAGAATTTTTTTTAATTAATGTCCATGAGGATACCTTTGCACAAAAACTATGGAAGAAGCTTGGTGAGATGTATTAGCCCAAATCTTTAGCGAACAAGACTTTCTTGAGGAATAAATTGTATTCCTTGAGAATGGAAGAGGGCAGATGAATCATACAACACTTGAAAGCATTCAATATTTTGGTGGCTCAATTGGCATCCATTGGTGTCAAAATGGATGAGGAGTAATGTCAAATCTTGCTTTGTTCTTTGCCTAATTTGTGGGATTCTCTTGTTATGACTATTAGGAGTATTACTATAATTTTGAAGACTAAAAATTTGGTGGGTTTTTTACTTTATGAAGAGATGAGGAGGAAGGTATCCATCACTACCAAGGAGGCCCTGAAATTTCATGAAAGGCCTAAGGAAAAATGCAAGAAGAATGAGAAGCATGACAAATCCAAGTCTAGGGGCAGATCTAAATCTCTTGGAAAGTCAAAATTTATTTGATGGAGTTGTAGTAAGCTTGGGCGTGTTTATAAGGAATGCAAAGAAGAAAAGAAGAAGAAAAAGAAGAAATTTGATTCTAATTCTGAGTCTGGAAAGGAAGATGGTGACACATTCATTGCATCTTTGGCAACTCATGTAGGTATTGATGCATGGTTAATTGACTCAGGTGCATCTTTCCATATGACCTTTATAGACATTGGCTTTGTGAATATGAAGAGTTTGATGGAAGTAAGGTGTACTTGGGTGATGATTTTCATTTAGACATTATTGGCCATAGTAAAGTTAAAATCAAGGTCCCTAATGGAAGAATAAAAAGGATTAATGGTGTGTTGCATATCCTTGGATTAGCATGAAATCTGTTATATGTGAGCAAACTAATAGATGTGGGTGTGTAGGTAGTTTTTTTTGATGCAGGATGCAAGATGGTTAGAGGTGTTATGCTGATTGTTAGAGGTCTCAGATATGGCACATTGTATAAGCTTGATGCATGCACTATTGATTGCAATAGTACTTCTATGAAAAAAATTGTGGAAAAAGTGAGGGTTTCACCTTCAACAGATGCTCATGGATTTTGGGTACAAGTATGTGCAGGACCATCATGGAAAAAATAGGCCCTTAAGTGGAAAAAAATTCAAAAAAATCAGAGTTAGGCAACTTGACATAAAAAATTGAATAAGATATCTATATTATTTAAAAAATATGTAAGAATAGAATCTGTAGCAAATTGAATGTATTTTCTAAACTATTTAGTTTATTTAAAAAAAGAAAAAATCTATTTGGTGAAAATTTAATGTTTCAATGTAATAGTACTTAAGTTTCAAGCAAAAAATAAGAAGTAGGTGTCTGTCTGACCATCCTAACCACAATAAAATGATAATATTTTTTTAAAATATTTTAGATATAAGTAGAGGACTCATGTCTTGATGTGATGCATATCTTTTTGTAATTTTTTTTGAAGTAAGTAATTAATTATGATTTTTTTATTACAAATTTTAAAAAATATAAAAACTTGTATGTCTAACCACCTTAACTTGGCCAAAACTTCATGAAATTCAATTTTTGTTTTTTTAATCGTATAGTATGTGAAACATAGAATTTTATGTATATTTTAGATTCAAAAAATGTGATACCATTTGAAAGCTATAGATGCTTTTCAATTAACCTATCAATCAGAACTTTAGTCACAATTCAAATAGAAATTGAATAATAATTATTTATTAAAATCAAAGTATAACATTATTTATATTGGTGGAAAGCTAAGAATCTCCTTTAAAAACCCTTCTTTTTTTTATCAATTTGGGTAAAAAGAAAGTTGTCAGCCACATACCCTACACATACCCATTATATTGCCACTTTTTGGCCCATCATGATCCTACACATACCCATACCCAATGGTGCTCTTTCTTCTGAAACAAGGTTAACCACAGAGAAAACTATGTTATGGTACTAGAGACTTGGCCACATTGGAGAAAAGGGTCTAAGGATTTTTCCACTGGTTCTGATTTGCTTGTCAGGGTTGAGACTTCTAAGCAAAAAAAAATTTGGTTGCTAATAGGAAAAGATGAATTAAAGCTAATGGGGTCTTACAAAATACCTTTTCTATGTTACTATGGCCTCCTTTGTGCTATATAAAATATTTTTCCATCATCTCCCTCAATGGGTTTAAAATTAGGCTTCTCAACTTTATCCTACTAGATGTTGGCCACTCTTTTGCATTTACAATTTGATTTTCTTTGCCTACAACTTGGACAATATTCTATAAGCATAGCCTCAACTTCCTCCTATTTTTTCTTAATGTGGAGAGTATCCAATTGTATTTCCAAATGACTGATTATATCCTCTTTCATATTGGATAATAGATTGCTTAACTGATGTTCTATTTTCTCTTGGCCTTTTTGTGAAGGTCCTAGAATAGTTGTTGCATATCTTAAAAATTTATTTAAATGCCATTTGAGAGATGTCTCCTCTCCTAATAAGGTTGAGGGCATCAATGCAATCTTAATTTACTCCTCTTAAAAAGACTATCTTGAGACTCTTTTGACAACTTGTTATGGGGGTTTTTCTTAAGAGAAAACTAAAATATTTCAACATAATCCTTGCTCCTAATACTTTTGTGTCATTTTAAATATTTCATCCTTCCTCTTGCCAGGTCCTCTATAGTAGTCCTGATACTTTTCCAAGAACAATGTCTTCATGGTGTCCCAATTAGGAACAACATCTTTACGTAATCCCATAAACCATCTCAAAGTTGCATCCTTTAAAGTGGCAGGAAAAAGATTCAACCTATGTGCATCAAAATTATAATCATAAGTTTTGCATAGGACATCAAATTCAAAGATGAATGTATCTGGGTCTTTAGTTATTAATCCATAAAAAACTAGCAAAGTCGAAGGAGGGATGATTTTCAGCACTGTAGCCCTTTGTTGGTCAATAATAGGTATGATAGGTTGAATGTAAGCATTAGAAAACAAGCAGCAAATAAAAGAGTGCAAATAAACACCAAAACAACCTACACCTCAAGATTAGCCTAAGTTGGAATCAACACAAGATAAAAAAAAACAAATGGAACATTATACCTTGTCTCGAATCAATCCTTTGGTTGGCCCTTCGATCTTTGATGTGTATGCTCCTTGGATGGCACAAGATGCAAGCTAAATGATGTTGTGAGGATGAGTGCAAGTGGATGAAAACATGAAAATGGCTAAGTGTATATTGAGAAATAAAATTGCAAGAGTTTGGCTAGCAAAATAATCTCCCCTAAATGAGAGAAAAGAGGGGGTATTTATAAAAATTTTGAGAATTCCTAGAGGAGATGGATGGCCAAGATTGAGCCACCAAATATCAAGATGTAGGGCTAAGGTGAGTTGAGAACTCACAAGCCCTCACATCTTTACATGTGGCATGGGGAGAGGCTTAAGAAAGATGAGGTGGAGGTGAGGTGTAAGAGAAGTACATGACATGGAGGGGGGTACAAAGTACCTTGGGATTGGACAAGATCTCCTCATAAAGGAGGTCCTTTTCCCCATGTGGATGAGAGGACATGTGAGGAATTAAAAATTCCTCAAACATTCTCATGGGGAGATGGGAAAGAATAAAGAATAAAGAGAGGACATGTGGGAAGGAGTGAAGAAATTAAAAATTCCTTTTGAGTGCATTAGGGGATTAAAAGTGAATTAAAAATTCACATGGGGAAGTGGAGTGCCTTGCCCAAAAGGAGAAAGCCTTTAATAAGGTTGACTTAAGGACACATGCCATAAATGGGAGGAGGATTAGGTTAGACTAACCAAACGATTAAGGTTGTGCAAGTACTTAGTTAGATGGACTAATGACTCATTAGAAGAAAGTGGGAGATTATGGAGGATGTGACCCTGATGATGATTAAAGGTGTGCACATGCTAACCCTAGTTAATTAGAAGAAGATGAAGTAATTAAGATGGATTAGAGACCAACTTGCAAAAGTTGGAGGATGTGACCATGAGAGAGAAAAGAGGAATTAAAAAATGAATTTTAATTCCAAAAGGGGAATATGACTAAACTAAATAAAATGGTATATTTATTTAATTTAGAGGAGGAAGAGGGGTAAAGTATTTATTAAATTAAATACTTCAGAACCATTATGTAAGATGCAAGGTATTAATTAAACAAATGGTTTAATTAATATTAACAGATGGGATAAGCAACTGGATGAATAAGGAGATGTGTTTGATCATATGGAAGTGATCAAATTGCATGTCTACAATAGGAAACCCAAATGTTGGTCAAGAATCATCATCATTTGTTGCATCACCCATGGTGTGGTATGTTCCTTCTATATATTTGCTAGAGGTTGGTGAAAAAGAATTTTCTTCTTCAATGGTACCTTCGCTTTGAGTACTAGGGTCACCAATTTTTGCAATAGCTTCTTGGCATGTGGAGGGAAGGAACCTACCCAAGGGATCTCTTTGCCTCCGCATACATGAAATATAGCTTTAATTCTAGTGGTCCTACGCAATGTTAGTATCCTGGTGTTGAAAAGGATGGTATCTAATGTAGTCCTAATGCTTTGAAAAGAAAAATTTAACTATGAAAATTGGAAAAAAAAGGTCTATGACAATAGTAGCATCCCTGACAACTACACCAAAACTGTAGATTCTAATCTAATGTTTTGAAATTTTGGTGGAATCCACTCAATTTATAGGTTAAACTAACTAAATAGTCCACTTGACATTGCTTAAGAATACATAAAATTATCAACCAAGGCATGCAAGCTTATGATGGTGTAACATTATATATGCCTTCATGGAGTTAAACTAACTAAAGTATCCTTCTAAAGTCATTCTAATTGTTGGAAATTCACAAAATTATAAAATAGTAAAAGTAAAAACTAAAACTAGTTGCTACAGGCACCTACAATAAAGGTTGTAACTAAACTATTGCTAATGAAATGATACTATATTAACTAAAAACTTGATAAAGACTACTAACTTAACTTAACTATCCTCAGGAGTGTTACTAATGATCATTAAATGGATGTTGCTAAGTATTCATTCATAATAAGCAAGAAATGAAATCTCAATTAACTTGCATACAATTCGTGAACAATGATAAACTAATAACAAATATCAAAAAAAAAAAATTAAAGGTGAAGTGAAGAACAATACCTTGAGTGGCCTGCTCAAGTAACTATTTCCCACTTTAACTAAACTCGATCTAACTGATAGATTTCATGCATTCCATGAATTGATCTCAATTTATTGCATAAGATGAAAGATTACAAAATATTCTTGCATAAATCATACTCAATCATTTTGTAGATTCATGTTTTAAAATGAAATAAATAGATAACATAAAACTATGAAAAACCAACTAAATAATCTATGGATTCAACCAACAGTTATATGAAAACTAAGGGAATCTTTATTGAAAGCAACAACTTAATTGCAATCATTAATTCCACTCCTAGATATTTAGAGAATGGATTTAAGACTTGGAATTAAGCAACCTATAATTGGAAAAGAAGGAGAATCCTATCAAAACTAGAACTCTGCCAAAAAGCAATGCATGAAATCATATGCCTATCTATCAAAGTCCCATGTGAGAAAGACCTCTTCTTTGTTGGTATGTGGCGACTGATTATTCTATACTATACAATCTTCATGTATCTTAATTCAAGAAGTTTCTAAAAGGCTTGTAATAAGTGGTTGGGACTGGAGTTGTAGTATGGAATTATTTGCAAGATTGTAATATGGTTTTGCACTAGATAATAAAATCATTGGATGGTTGTGATTTTGTGGATGTAGCCCAGATTGGGTGAGCCACATTAAATTATGTGTTGTCTTTTTGCTAATATAATTTTTTTTTGTGTGTTTTATTTCTCTATTTTTTTGATCAAATCTTCATTTAACTATTAGATATCTAGCTTCTAACCCTAACATTCTTCAACATTTATTAACTGATAATAATAATGTGTGTTCTATCTTCATTAAGTTCCTTCAACCAATGATCTTCATATTCAACTATTTCTACATTTTCCCCTGTTTCGGTGTCCAAAGCCCCTGTTTCTACGAGTTCATCCCACAATGGCTTGTATCATGGTTCCTCCTTTAGTTGCAAACAAGTTAGTTTCACAAAAAATGTACATAAGGATAACTATCATAATTAAACATAGCATTCCATCAACATTCCAATACACATATTCATATAAACCATTTAATACTAATATATTAAAACATAAATCCATCACCATGTTTTGGGTTTAGGTCTGCATAATGGATATAAAAAAGGATAATAAGATATGAAATATTGTTTAGAAAGTATTATTAAACATATCTTAATTTCTACATAAAACCAATAGAAAATGAGCTATTATCTAGACCTATCAATCTGCATAATAAACATAAAATATGACACACTATAGGAATATGTATGGAATAATTATCTTAAGATAACAAAAAATAGCTAGTAAATGGGCTCATTAGAGACATCTATTTTCCTTTCAAAGGTCTCGAGTCCAAAACCTTGGGTAACATGGGAATGTTTAGGATCATGATGGGCCAAAAAGTGGCAATATGATGGGTATGTGGCTATCAACTATTTTTTTACCCAAAATTGATGAAACAAAAAGGGTTTTTAAAGGAGATTATCAGCTTTCCACATATATAAATTATGCTTTACTTTGAATTTAATAAGTAATTATTATTCATTTTCTATTCAAATTACAACTAAAGTCTAATTGATAGGCTAATTGAAAAATATCTATAGCTTTCAAATTGTATCACATTTTTTAAATCCAAAACATGTGTCACATTCTATGCTTCACATACTATAGGATTAAAAAAGAAAAAAATGAATTTCATGAAGTTTTGACCCAGTTAAGGTGGTCAGACATACGAGTTTTTATATTTTTTTAAAAGCTGTAATAAAAAAATCATATTTAATTATTTACTTGGAAAAAAGTTGCAAACAAATATGCATCACATCGGGGCATGAGTCCTCTACTTATATCTAAAATCTTATAGAAAAATATTGTCATTTTATTATGGTCAGGGTGGTCAGACAGACACCTACTTCTTATTTTTCCTTGAAATTTAAGTACCACTACATTGAAATTTCAAATTTTCACCAAATAGATTTTTTTGTTTTTAAACAAACCTAGTAGTTTAGAAACTACATTCAATTTGCTACAAATTCTATTCTTACATATTTTTGAAATAATATAGATAACTTATTCAAATTTTTACGTCAAGTTGCCTAACTCTAATTTTTCTAAAAATTTTGCCACTTAAGGGCCTATTTTTTACATTATGATCCTGCACATACCCACACTTGACCTATAACTATATGAAGGGACATATGCTTCCACTATATTGGTAAGGCCTCAGAGAAACTCTATGCCTACCTAATCCTTGTCTAACATATATCTCATTTCATTGACAAGCCTAACATACCTAGCCGTATTTTGTTATTTTTCCCAAATGATTCATGAGATCCAAGAGCCTCCTATCTAAAGCAAGGAGATGCTATGTAGGAATAACGAGAGCATAATCCTTATTCAGTGGTGGTTTTATAGGAGACACGAGAGTAGTAGGGACATGAGGGGTCTCCCCAAAGAAACTTGCCTCTTCCCCTGAAACCATCTCCTGAGAAGTGAGACTAGTAGCAACCTTTGAGAAATCCATTTCTAGGTGTCATAAAATTATTCTAACAACATACCCAAAGGTTGTAGGTTGGATCGTAAAGCTCATAAATCTTCATGATGTGCAAGTCTACAACTCACAAAAGATATGAAAGAGGAGGTCTTGATATGAAGAAAAAAATGCTACGATGTTCATATCAGGTTCACCAGAATGTAGAGGATGGGGACCAGCTACTGCGAGGTGCTAGGTCATGGAAGGGTCCTAAGAAATAGGCTACCATAATCTACCTTAACTTTTCTAAATTATTTGGAAGGGTTAACCGGTTAAGGTCAAAAACGAAGAGCAATGTGGTTTGTACTATCTGTCTCCTAACCCAAATGTTTTAGGGGGGTCACACAAGTTGATTTCCAAAGTTAAATTTATTGTCAAATGGCTCACTGCCTAAGGATGACAACATAGGACACAAACTCCAACGTAGCACGCTAGTGTCTCATGGAGGAGCACCTTTGCAATATCTTGATTCCATCATGTGAAACTTCATAGGTTGATTAAATTTTGGTGTTCCAACATTCTATTAGGGTCCTTCAAGTCATTTATCATGTATTATTGTCATATTTTACAAGCAAATGTGAAAAAAAGTAAAGTTGTAAGTGACAAATATTGACAAAATTGCACAATTATGTAAAAGTTGCATTAAGAAGTTGAAGGGACTTTTAGGCTTTTAGGTCATTTAGAAGTAGTTAGAAGATTCAAAGTCAGTTGTTTTTCCTTTAAAAAGTCTTTTGTATGCATTGTAACTTCGTGGGTGATTGGAGAACTAATTTTGAATGAATAAAAAGCACAGTTTCCTATATATTTTCTCAGAATTTCATTGTTTCCAGACCTTGTACGGAACTATATGGGAACCAAAGCTTGTAAAATTGTTTTCAAATGGTAGGGGAACCAATCACCTTCCTTTAGTCATTTGTTTCATGCAATTTGGTGAGGATTTTTAAAAGTTATTGTTGTTTTTCTAAAAACGGTTAACCCCTATTTAGGGTAACAGTGAGTTTTTAAAAATGTATTTCTCTATCCCAATTCAATATGAGATCCTAAAAATGGGTGAGTATGTTTTATTTTCTATATTCTAAGAGATTTCAAAGCCATAGGACTATAGTTGAAGTTTCAAGTAGATATTTTGATGTCAAAGCCTAGAAATTTGATGTAACGGTCTAAAAGTACAGAGTTAAGGGAGTAAAGTATCTAGGGTTTGTGAAAATACATAAGGGTGTGAAATTTTGATGCATTTTAAAGCATATACATGTCAATTATAAAAATTTCCAAGCATTTGATCAAAGGATATATGGGTTTGGAGGTATTAGTTTCAACAAATCTATTTGATTCAAGTTTAAATAGGATAGTCAAGAACCCGGGTATAGTCAACTTTTGAGGCATATGATACAAAAAACCTATTTTTCATTTTTCATATGTTTTGGTATCCTGTAAAAGGTGTCTAAAAAGTTACTCATAGTCTGGAGTTAAGGACTGTAATGAAAGTTATGTCTGACAGTTTATGGAAGGAGGACTACAAGGATTCAAAACATCATTGAAGGTTTGTTCATCAAAACAAAGAGACTACATTCTTGGGGTTTTGAATGAATTTAGTTATGTTGGATGAAGCCTAATAAAGATTGAGTTAGGTCTAGGGTTTATGGTTTGTGATTTGTAGACTAAAGTTTGCATCTATAAGAAAAAGTGCTATTGCAGTTCATTGGAGGACAGTAAATAATGAAATGTTGAAATGTGGAAGGGAAAACTCTAATAATTGTTTGTTTTAATTCTTAAAGGAGGGTCAAGACAGTTGATGCAATGATATAATGTTGTGTCATGTTGGATATTGTTGTATGAATTTTCCTTTTGGAAATTGGAAGAGTTGGGGGTTTGAGCCCTAATTTTGAAGTTTGTTAACATGGAATTGACAAGTTGATGTTTTCTTCCTTTGTAAGTTTGCATCAAATTGATATCAGAGCTCACTAAAAGAACTGGGCTAGAGAAATTTAGTTTTTGGTTTGTGTGTGTGGTTGTTTGCAGGTTGGTGCAGTGAGAAAGTCCAAGAGACTAGGTGAGTGGATAGACCTAGGTGAGGCAGTGAAATGGAAGCAAGGAGGAAGCTTTCTTGAGTGAAGAGAAAATGGATTTGTTAAAGAGATGTTTGTAGGTAGAGGAGGAAAGGAAGAAGAGAAAAGAAGAAAATACAAAGAAAAAGAAGAAGGAACAAGAAGAAAGGAGGCAAGCAATAGAGAGAAGGGTATGTGTAGGATCATGATGGGCCAAAAAATGGCAATATGATGGGTATGTGGTTGACGAATTTTTTTTACCCAAAATTGATTAAACGAAAAGGGTTTTTAAAGGAGATTCTCAGATTTCCACCAATATAAATTATGTTTTACTTTGAATTTAATAAGTAATTATCATTCATTTTCTATTTGAATTACGACTAAAGTCCTAATGGATAGGCTGATTGAAAAAAAATTATAGCTTTCAAATGGTATCATATTTTTTGAATCCAAAATATGCGTCACATTCTATGCTTCACATACTATAGGATTAAAAAAAGAAAAAATGAATTTCATGAAGTTTTGACCAAGTTAAGGTGGTCAGACATACGAGTTTTTTATATTTTTTAAAAGTTGTAATAAAAAATTCATAATTAATTATTTACTTGGAAAAAAAATTCAAAAAAGTATGCATCACATCAGGAGTAAGTCCTCTACTTATATCTAAAATATTATAAAAATTTTTATCATTTTACTGTGGTTAGGGTGGTCAGACAGACACCTACTTCTTATTTTTTTCCTGAAATTTAAGTACTACTGCATTGAAATTTCAAAATTTCACCAAATACATTTTTTTTATATAAACAAACCTAGTAGTTTAGAAACTAAATTCAACTTTCTATAGATTCTATTCTTACATATTTTTGAAATAATATAGATAACTTATTCAAATTTTTACGTCAAGTTGCCTAACTCTGATTTTTCTAAATTTTTTGCCACTTAACAGCCTGTTTTTTCCATGATGATCCTGCACATACCTAGAATCAATGAGAGGTTAGAAAGATTGGAAGCTGAGGTGAAACAATTGTATAGAGATGTCACAAGTTGGCACTTGAAGGTGAAGAAAAGAGCACCATGGCCCATAAAGAAGATAGCACACAAGAGAAGATGAGAGAAGATGATGGCATCATTGATGGGAAAAGATCAAGAACAAATCAAACAAGGTGAGTTGATGAAAAAAGAGGACAAACAAGAAGAAGTTGTAGCCATACCAAAGTTTGAAGACATAAAGAGAGAATTGATTTTCGAGGGAAATGATGAGAAAGAGAAAGAATATGAAGAATTTGAGGATGCAAAAGAAGGATTCTTAGATGAAGAAGAAGATGTTGTAGATATTCCAAAACAAGAAGGTGAAGGTATGACAGAGATAAGAGACCTAATTCCAGAGGTTGAAGACATTGAATTGATTAGAGGAATGATTATGGATGAGTTGTCCTTGGAGATATACAAGGAATTGAAGAATGATGGAGGTATGATGATAAAAATTAGGTTTCATTTCTTTAATATACTGATCTTGTGGATAAGAAACAACTTGCAGGTCAAAGAACAAGGAGAAAAACAAGGTATTGAGAAGAATCAAAGTATAAGGAACCTGATTTCAGTGGGAAAGGAAGATAGAAAGTTGATTTGCATGGAAAAGTTTAAACCCAAGGTGAAAATGAAGGTGATTTGGAGTGGTTGCAAGGAAAATCAGTGGTAGAGCATAGAAAGGATGCAATTTTGTTGACAACATCAGTCCAAGTAGACTTGGATTCTTTTTCTTGGCTGGGAGTATGTTGTAGGAGAACCTTTACAATATCTTGATTCCATCATGTGAAACTTGATAGGTTGATTAAATTTTGGTTTTCCAACATTCTATTAGGGCCCTTCAAGTCATTTCTCATGTATTAGTGTCATATGTTACAAGCAAATGTGAAAAAAAGCAAATTTGTCAAGAAATATTGACAAAATTGCACAATTATGTAAAAGTTGCATTAGGAAGTTGAAGGGACTTTTAGGCTTTTGGGTCATTTAGAAGCAGTTATAAGATTAAAATTCAGTTTATTTTCCTTTGAAAAGGATTTTGTATGCATTGTAACTTTGTGGGTGATTGGAGAACTGATTTTGAATGAATAAAAAGCACAACTTCCTATATATTTTCTCAGAATTTCATTGTTTCTAGACCTTGTATAGAGCTATACGGGCACAAAAGCTTGTGAAATTGTATTTAAATGGTAAGGGAACCAATCACC
Organism: Sequoia sempervirens; assembly: GCA_007258455.2. NCBI lineage: Eukaryota > Viridiplantae > Streptophyta > Pinopsida > Cupressales > Cupressaceae > Sequoia > Sequoia sempervirens. Next base: position 223,388,525 of record VDFB02000002.1, read on the forward strand.
TTCCTTTAGTGATTTTTTTCATGCAATTTGGCGAGGATTTTTAAAAGTTATTGTTGTTTTTCTAAAAACTGTTAAAACCTCTGTTTAGGGTAACATTGAGTCTTTAAAAATGTATTTCTTCGTCCCAATTCAATATGAGCTCCTAAAAATGGGTGATTATGTTGGATTTTATATATTCTAAGAGATTCCAAATCCATAAGGATTGTAGGTGAAGTTTCAAGCATATATTTTGATGCCCTAGCCTAGAAATTTTGTGTAACAGTCTGAAACTACAAAGTTAAGGGAGTAAAGTATATAGGGTTTTTTTAAAATATGTAAGGTTGTTAACTTTTGATGCATTGTTAAGCCTATATATGTCAATTATCAAATGTTCCAAGCATTGGATTAGAGGATATGGGTTTGGAGGTATTAGGTTCAATAAGTTTGTCTGATTCAAGTTTAAATAGGACAGTCAAGAACCTAGGTACAATAAGCTTTTGAGGCATATGATACAAACAACCTATTCTATATTTTTCATATGTTTTGGTATGCTTTAAAAGATGTCTAAAAATTTACTCACAGTCTAGAGTTAAGGACTATAATGAAAGTTATATCTGACAGTTTATGGAAGGAGGACTACAAGGATTCAAAAAGTCATTGAAGATTTGTTCATCAAAACAAAGAGACTTCATTCTTGGGGTTTTGAATGCATTTAGTTATGTTGGATGAAGCCTAATAAAGATTGATTCAGGTCTAGAGTTGATGGTTTGTGATTTGTAGACTAAATTCTGTATCTATAAGTAAAAGTGCTATTGTAGTTCATTGGACGACAGTAGATAATGAAATGTTGAAATGTGGAAGGGCAGACTCTAATAATTGTTTGTTTTAATTCTTAAAGGAGGGTAGAGACAGTTGATGCCATGATCTAATGTTGTGTCATGTTGGATATTGTTTTATGAATTTTTCTTTTGTAAATTGGAAGAGTTGGTGGTTTGAGCCCTAATTTTGAAGTTTGTTAACATGGAATTGAGAAGTTGATGTTTTCTTCCGCTGTACTTGCATCAATGTCTTAGTGAGATGCTAATGTCTGTATGGATAGGGAGTGTGAGGAATAGATAAAAAAACTAGAAAAGAAACTAACAACTTGACTAATAAGATTTTATGCTATGAAAAAATGTAAAGAAAGTACAAAAATAAAGTACAACAAGAAGAATACTTTAACTAGATGTGCTTAAATTGGTAAAAGAAAGACAATAAAGTAATACCAAACTTCATGCAAGTTGATTCTTCAGATAACCCCAATCAAAAAGTACCTACACACATGAGACCAAGGAAAATGTTGGGGTTCTTTTTAGAGGACTACCTTAGTCAATCCCCCACTTTGGTGTTTCTACCTCCATGGAAAACTAGATAGCAACGATGTAGAAAGATGATAAAGAAACCTATAGAAATGGAAATTCTAAGAAATAACATAAACGACAGTATGCTACTGTGCAAATATGATGATGACCAAGTGAATGGAGATGGTGGATATTACCTTCGTAGCCATGTGCTCTCAAGGAAAACAGAGGAAGGAGTGAGCTTGCAAGCTCTTCAAAGCCAACGTTATCGCAACAAAAGAGAGGAGAAGCCAAAAGAAAAACAACTTGTAGCTTCAATGGAGGTGGTGATGCTTGAAAGTGTTGAGAGTCAAGTTGAGAGCAAGAGTGTAGAGTGAATTTGATCCAAGAGTTGAGTAGAATGAAAGATGAAGTGATTGGAATGAAAGAAATGAGGCAAAAGAGTCATTTTACGTTGGTCAAGGGGCATTAAGGTTCACACCCAATGAAGAAACATAATGCAAAGAAGAAACTTAACACCTTTGTAGATTCTAGAGGAAAAAATTATGTTATGATGGAAGCCATGACACACAGACGTCTATGTGGCATGTGCATGTACCTGAAAAACTTCCCTCACCTACACACAAATAGGATGTCAAGTGGACAAGGAAAGGTGGCAGATGTCAAGACTGCATCATCAAAAATTATATTTTCTAAGGTGGAGGGTGTGAAAATGGGGAATTTGCAAGGGGTGCAAATTCATGCCATTACAAGACCAAACAATTTTCCTAATGATGACTAATGCATAGTATAATTTTGTAATGATTGTGAATAGTATTAATCCATCAAAGGGTTGGGTAGGTCATGATACTAAGTACCTTATGACCACCCACTAGAGAAGTGACATTATCTTATGACATCCATATGTAGGCTACACCCTACAATTTTTCTTAAAAAAAATTAAATTGAGAACACATCATATGAAAGCTAAAACTAGCATATAAACCAAGGATGTGACAAGTAGATGGTATATTGGTCATATAATTTTAAAACTATACATATTTGTACAAGTGGTATGGAATTTCGTATGATATCTAATGAATGTCCTCCTAAAATGCCAAAACAATTTCATCACCAAATCCAATAGTGGACCTTATATGAAAATGTAGTTTTTTGCACCTTTTGAGCATAACTATAAGGTCATTTTTACTCCATGATACACTGCTTGATAGTAGGTGCTAAAAAATTCTTATAAACATTCCACAAACAAGAATTATGGAAGATATAATGTTATCAAAAAAATTAATGTAAAATTTACAAATGAGACTAGCAAATAAAGACAAAGTTAAGGAGGTAAGAAGGTAGGAATATAATTTTAACTACCCCTCCAATTGTGAGACATGTGTGGCTCAACACTTGAAGCAAGTGTAAATACACATATATAGAGTCCACATGAGATGAGAGAAAAGATAACAAGTTTCTCTAAGTGAGATTAGGTGTAGTGTGAATATTTCTAAGTTAGATAAAAGTAAATTAGATAGGTGATAATCTTTTTTCACACTAACATACTTTGGGAGAGTAAGTTAAGATGGTAAATTTCCTAGAGGCATTGAGTTCGCTACAATGAATTGGTGGTTTGATTCACTGGATGTAGGGTACTTGTGTTAAATGAATTCAACTTAATGAGAGAAAGGTTAGACCTAACTAAGTTATTAATCAAGGAGTGAATGAGGTAGAGGTTGGACAATAATTCTGAAAATACAAACAATGCCATGTGCTCATTACTCTAAATTTACCTAAGTAAACTTAATATAAGGTGCAATTATATAATTGCACCAACACTTGTCTCATTATACACTACTATTCATACAAGTCTATTTTAATAATTACCCTACAATTTTTGCCTCTAGAAATACATGCAATTTGGAATAGGTTGTAAATATCTATATTGGTTCATGCTCTCCATTGGTTTCAACAACACTCTCTTTATCATGAGAGATTAGTATTATTTCTCTAGTGTGTCTATGCACTTGAGCGAAGTGACACTTTCATCATTTTCTTGGTCAACATGATTTCTTACCTCATCTAGTCTATCATTCTTTAGCTATACTTGTGGAAGGTCAATACCTTGTGACCAACCTCTCCATAACTATAATATTTTTGATTAACCATCTATCTCTTCCTCTTGGTTTTCGACTATAATTTTTGTTTTGAGTAGAATTGGACTCTACTTCATTTACATGCTATCTTCTCCCACCACTTGATTTTCCTCTTCCTCCATTTGAAATTATATAGCTAATTCCTTGACAACTTTTCTTCCACCTTCAAAGCATATAGATAGTCTTCTTCTACTAGCTTCACTCTAATCAGTACTAAACACATCTTGAATGGATGTGAAAATTTTGTTAGCATACCTTGAGTATTTTTCCTTTCCATCCCTTACATGGCTATCTTGAATGTTGAACTTGTAGAATTCCTCCATGTAGTTTATAATATTCACCTTCCTTTGCTTTAAGTTTTACTTCTTGAATAAAACTTATTTTATAGTCTGGTAGTAATAATTTAGCCTTCAACTTTGAAACACTTTAATCCCAACATTTGAACTTCTCTTTATCTTCCTTTTGTCTCTCCATTTATACATGAATTCACCACAATTGATCCCAAGATTTAAATATTTGGTGCATTCTAATTCATCGTGTTGTGGTGATCTTTGTTGATTAATGAATTTCATTTTTTATTTGAATCACCCATTATAGTAATCTTCAATAACTTTTAGCCAAGGATACATATATTTTTAATACCAAGATTGTATGAAATCAACCCATTGACATGTATTTGTCACTTGTGAGATGTTTCCTGCATTTTGAATTGTCTTATGCTAGTAATAATCCTTAGATTTTGAAAGCACCTTTGTAAATGCATATAGCAAATTAGAGTTACAAGTTTAAACTTCACAAGGATGTTGCAGGATCAAGGCTCAATTCCTTTCTAGCGTTATCAAAAGATCATTTCGTAGACATCATGTTGTCATTCTTACCTAAAATTTGTTATTTGCAGTATCAATGAAAAGGGGTTTCCCAAAAATATCATGTTGTTTACATTACCTAGTCGAGCTCTCAAAAAGGGGTTTCCCTTATCATTGCTTAGAGTTAATGAACTCGATAATAAAATCTTTACATGTAGCTTTTTGTCAAGATATAATGATTTGGTGATTATTTTCAATTCTCTTAGATTACTAATTTCCTTAAATAATATATTGTTCAAATATAATATTACTTGTAATTGGAATGTCCTTAATCAAACTAGGACTTCAAATTGGCATTCTAAAAACTTGTTTATACATGGGCTTAAGATAACCATGTTCAGTGTAGAGGTAGAAACACTTTGCCTTAACATTATTTAAAGTTTGGCCTTTGGAATGCTCTTCAACTAGCCCTCAAAGTTTGGACACAACAAAACAAAAACTTGCAATGTTAGTCTGCAGTCTCCAACCATGTGATATGTCACTTAAATGAGGAAAATGATCTAGATGATATCAAAATTGGGTGCTTTGATCCCTGTTTGAGGGATTGTGCAGAACAAGTGTTTGGTGAAAATCGAATAAGTTTAAAAGTCATATTGTAAATGATGAAGGGTTTGCTTTTGTTTACTGCAGTTCATTGATTGGGATCACAAATAGAAGGAAAAGTTTGGGTTCTTTATAATCATCTCTCTGGAAGAAGCATTCCTGAAATACTGGATGCTTCCAAGGCCCGACTGTAAACTTTTTCTACTCATATTCTACTCCCTACATCTTGAGAAGTTTAGCTTCTGTACTTATTCTGCATTTGGTTATGTAATAAAGTTGATGTCATGATGTCTGCAGTTCTTCGTACTGAGTTTACGATGGATTTAGGCTAATAGTTTGGGCGGTTGGGTGTTCTGCAGAACATTGCTAATTGATCCATATATATTGTCCTCGCGAGCAAATCTAATGTGTCCATATATCATATAACAACAGATAGTAATGTTATAAAAATTTGGAAGTTGCCTAACATTTTGCAATTGGCGGCATTTCTTTTAGCTAATATACTTCCTACTGTGTCTTTCCCCGGCCTTAGAAAATTACTAAGTACAATAACTAAGCACTGCAAATTTAGTTATCTTCCCTGACCTACAAAATTGGAAGGAGGTCGTGAGTGGGAAGAGAGGGCGGTCCGCACAAGGATTAGACAAACATGTCAAATACAGAGAACTGTAACTTGGGTGTTGCAGGCTTACCACTGGGAATTGTAACTTAGATTGAATAACATGGCACCTTTTCCACAATCGTACAATGCCATTAACATCCACTACTCGATTCAAGATCATCCAATTGAAGGTGACGCTGCAAATTCTGCTTCCTAGACAAAAAACCCCTGAATACTCCTCTGCATATCTTCAATTATTGCGGAGTTACTTCCCCAAGAACGCATTTTTACAAGGTAAAAGAGTTCACTCTTCCATCGCTCACAGGGGGTCTGTATATGCTACACGCACAACTTTTCACAATAAACTAATTTACATGTATGTCAAGTGTGGAAACTTGATGGATTCTCGAAAAGTGTTCGATCACACGAAAGAACGAGACAACGTCTCATGGAATACGATTATTGCAGCGTACAGAAGACATGGGCTTCCTCACGAGGCAGTCACACTGTTTCACCAAATGCAACAATCAGGTTTCCAACCCGATCAGTTCACATTTGCAAGCGTACTCTCAGCTTGTGCGAAAATGGGAGCTTTGAAAGAGGGCATGGACATCCATCAAAGCATAAAGGAGAGAGGAATTTTGTCAGATGTTGTAGTCGCAACAGCCCTGGTAGACATGTATGCAAAATGTGGAAGCATAGAGAAGGCACGTGAACTGTTTGACAAAATGCCTCAAAAAACTGTTGTCTCATGGAATGCAATGGCTGCAGGATATGCACACAATGGACTTTTTGAAAGGGTTTTAGAAATTTTCAAGGAAATGCAAATTGCAGGTGTCAAACCAGACTCTACAACCTTTGTCAGCATTCTCCCTGCCTGTGCCAAAATGGGAACTTTGGAACACGGTATGGATATGCATCAAAGCATAATGAAAAGGGGATTTTTGTCTGATATTGTAGTAGGAAATGCTCTGGTGGACATGTATGCAAAATGTGGAAGCATACACAAGGCACGTGAAGTGTTTGAGAGAATGCCTAAAAGAGATGTTATCTCATGGAATACAATGATTGCAGGATATGCACAAAACGGATTTTTTGAAAAGGCTTTAAAATCTTTCAAGCAAATGCAGTTGGCAGGTGTAAAGCCAAATTCCTCAAGCTTTGCCAGCATCCTCCCTGTCTGTGCCAAAATGGGAGCTTTGCAAAAGGGTATGGACATCCATCAAAGCATAAAGGATAGAGGAATTTTGTCAGATGTTTTAGTAGCAACAGCCCTTGTAGACATGTATGCAAAATGTGGAAACATAGACAAGGCACGTGAACTGTTTGACAAAATGCCTCAAAGAAATGTGGTCTCATGGACTGCAATGATTTCAGGATATGAACAAATTGAACTTTTTGAGAAGGCTTTAGAAACTTTCAATGAAATGCAATTGGCAGGTGTAAAGCCAGACTCCACAACCTTTGCCAGCATCCTACCCGCATGTGCCAAATTGGGAGATTTGGAACAGGGTATGGACATCCATCAAAGCATAAAGGATAGAGGAATTTTGTCAGATACTGTAGTTGTAACTGCTCTTGTAGACATGTATGCAAAATGTGGAATCATAGACAAGGCACTTGAACTGTTTGACAAAATGCCTCAAAGAAATGTGGTCTCATGGACTGCAATAATTGCAGGATATACACAAATTGGATCTGTTGATAAAGCTTTAGAAACTTTCAAGCAAATGCAATTTGCAGGTTTAAAGCCAGACTGCACAACCTTTGCCAGCATACTCTCTGCCTGTTCCAAAATGGAAGCTTTGGAACAGGGTATGGGCATTCATCAAAGCATAATAGAAGGGGGATTTTTGTCTGATATTATAGTTGGAAATGCTCTAGTGGACATGTATGCAAAATGTGGAAGCATAGACAAAGCACGTGAAGTGTTTCACAGAATGCCTCAAAGAAATGTCATCTCGTGGACTGCGATGATTGCTGGATATACACAAAATGGATTTGTTGAAAATGCTTTAGAAACTTTCAAGCGAATGCAATTGGCAGGTATAAAGCCAAATTCCACAACCTTTGCCAGCATCTTTCGTGCCTGTGCCAAAATGGGGGCTTTGGAACTGGGTATGGACATCCATCAGAGCATAAATAATAGAGGAATTTTGTCAGACGTTGTAGTTGCAACTGCCCTAGTAGACATGTATGCAAAATGTGGAAGCATAGACAAGGCATGTGAACTGTTTGACAGAATTCCTGAAAGAGATGTTATCTCATGGAATGCGATGATTGCGGGATATGCACAAAATGGATTTGCTGAAAAGGCATTAGAAACTTTCAAGCAAATGCAATTAGCAGGTGTGAAGCCAAATTCCACAACCTATGCCAGCATCCTCCCTGCCTGTGGCAAAATGGGAGCTTTGGAGCAGGGTATGAACATCCATCAGAGCATAATGGATGGGGGATTTTTGTCAGATATTATGGTTGGAAATGCTTTGTTAGACATGTATGCAAAATGTGGAAATGTACACAAGGCACGTGAACTCTTTGATGGAATGCCTCAAAGAGATGTCAACTCATGGAATGCAATTATTGCAGGATATGCACAAAATGGATTTTGCAAGGATGCTCTCAAAATATTTGAACTAATGAAGCACTCTGAAACATATCCTAACATTGTAAGCTTTGTTTGTATTCTATGTGCATGCAGCCATGGAGGTTTAGTGGATGAGGGCTGTAGATACTTCAATCACATGAGTAAACAGTATTGCATTACACCTACAGTTGATCATTATGTGTGCATGGTTGACCTTCTTGCGCGTGCTGGCTATCTTGAGGACACTCTAAATTATATCATTAAGATGCCAGTTAAACCTGTGGTGGTTGTGTGGATGTGTTTTCTTGGTGCCTGTAGATTACATATGAATATTAGCTTAGGAGTATATACAGCCACACTGCTTTTCGATTTGGATCCTAAAAGTACTGCGACTTATATTCTTCTCTCAAACATCTATGCAGAAGTGGGCAGGTGGGGTGAAGTTCAACTGTTAAGGAGATTGATGAAAGAGAGAGAAGCTAAAAAGATTCCTGGATTTAGTTGGACTGAAGACCATAAAATGGTGCATTCGTTTTGTGTGGGAGACAGATTACATCCATAGACACAGGGGATCTATGCAAAGTTGAAGAAATAGGCTTGTGGGATGAAGGCAGAAGGGCATTTTCCAGATTCAGGACATTTACTTATTGATGTGGAAGAGGAGGAAAAATCATTATTTCTCTCCCAGCATAGTGAAAGTTGGCAGTTGCATTTAGTTTGTTAAGCACACCCCTGGAACAAGTATTAGAGTTGTAAGGATTTTCAAGTATGTGCTGATTGTCACAATGCAACAAAATTTTATCTCCAAGTTTGTTGGAAGAGAAACTGCAGTGATAGATGCAAATCATTTCCATCATTTTAAGCAGGGACAATGATTTTGTAGAGATTATTGGTGATGCTAAATGAAGCAATCTGAAAATTACGCTTGCACTATATTAAATGTGCATGAAGGGACAAGGTTTTATTTTCAGTTTATAAAAGATTTTATTTATTTTTTATTTGACAAGTTAGACTATGCTGTTGGTCATTGTTTATGTACACTGTTGAGATATTTGTCAAAAATCTGTTTTATGATAAGATGGACATTTTATTGAATTGTATTGAAGTAATCTGCATGTGTATGAAATGAAAAGTTGGAGGTGGGGTGCAGAAGGGACAAAAAACAAAAAGTGAGAAGCCACTTCAATTAAATGAAAAGATCCTTGGTCAGCAGGAAGAGGTCTCACAATCTGCCCTTGTCATTTTTTACAGTTCTTTTGTATGGATTAATTGTATTATCTTTTGTACATGTCAATTTGATTATTTGAGATTAAATTACATGTCCAAAATTAAGTATGTAGATGTTGTTTCATTTATGACTAGATATTTTTTAATATTGCTTTGCTTGCCTTTGTTTATTGAGATGGTGATAGATTTGTAAGTTCACAAATACTTTTCAATGTAATTAATTTCACTCTATTTGGTTTTACTTAGATTATGAACTATTATAATTTGTGTATGAAGAAGGAAAAAATTACAATTACATTTGTGTTATAATAGCAAATATGCATGACACTTGAAAAACATAACTTCAATGTTCATTATCAATGTCCATCCATTGCATCACCATTTGCATCATAACCAAAAAAAAATAGAGAAGCTGAAAATGAATGACAAATAGTGTTCAATAGTTTGGAACATTTGTCCCGATCTATTGTTCTTTAGCCAAAATTAATGAAGTTTGGAAACCCAAGGACCAAGCAACAAACCTAGGCCCAAAATTGAAAGGAGAGACAGTAGTAGCAAGGTTTGAAACAAATGACAAGTTACTAGATACCATATAAGTGTTAAGTTTATTACATGCCGATAATTTATAAATTGACTTAAATAATCTTTATGAATCTCTAAAATAGACCTTATAATATATATTTTAATAGAACTTATAAATTAAACATGGATCCACACTTTCTTAAAATGGGTTAGAATATTTTTGTATCATCACAAACAAATTTAGTTGAGTTGAGCAAAATGTCTAATGAACTCAATGGTGACGGAATCGTACATATGGGTATTGCACATCTACTTGGCGTGCCACTGGAAGAAGAAATTCTTATTATACAATCATTTTGGTGATGGTGGAACCTCAAATCCATGACTTCCTCATGCCACTCTTCTTCACCATCGTTCTTAGAGCTTAAGTATACTTCACCTTCACCATTACTCTTCTAAAATAGCAGCAAATTCTGAGTTATCCCCTCCCATAGTTGAAGATAATTAATCTTGGTTGTTCTTTACATATGAGTATTGTGGCAAGAAGGTTATTGGTATTTTAGAAGAGTCTTAGCCTTACATTTGTAGATGTATTTTAAAAGTTCTCTTTAGACCTTTTAGCAAAGCTAGGCTACTTTTCTTTGAGGCATTTTCTCAGATAGTTTTGGAACCATGTAGACACATACTTGCTTAAGGAATTATGTCATAGTTTGGTTGCCTTGTTCTTGTTCTTTTGTTCACTTAAAGTTTTTTATGATACTAATCCTTGCCTTGATATATATCACTATGTTTTAGATACTATCTATCACAGCAATTCCAATGTTGGTTGCTATTGAAATCCCTTTATTTCTTTACAGGAGGGATGCTTAAGAAATTAGGATGGGTGTGCAATTTGTTTATAATCATTTTTAAGTATTGGAAGTATGCATATAGAGAGAAATCATATATTATGTGTATTAGCACTAGTTTTAGTTTTTGTGAATGACTACACAATGTATGTGAATGGTAATATGTAAATAGATGTGTATGTCAAATAAATATTTAGTTAGATTAAACAATTTAATTGCATATATAATTATCTTTTAAAATGTTGCTAGTATATGTAACTGTAGTAACAATAATTTAAATTAAGTAATTGAATGTTCTTCATATTGAAACATGTGTAGTGATGGATCATGAAAATGCTATTATTACTAAAACATTATGTTAGTGCAATGCTTATATATAGTTATTTTGGATAGTTGAGTAATTCTATTCCTTTACTTATGATAAATTACTTAGAAATAATATACTAAATTATGATATATGATTATGTAGCTATTGTCTAGTATGATTGATGGAAGAGATCTTTCTTGCAACTCTCTACACTTCCAAACTCACACAAGAAATTGTTGAATTAAAATAAATAAAGACACCAACAATCAACAACAATAGCAATGTATATTTGCTCAATGGCACCTACAAACTCCTGTGCAATACATTCAATGAAAAGGAATTACAAAGGTAGTCCAAAGTACTAAGAATATTGATGCAACCATGGTCGAAGGGTCCTCAAAGAGAACAATCCAACCATGCAGCAAGAGTCACACAACGGAAGCAACTCAAAATTTTTTTGATACAAACACAATTGCAGACATTCTTATTATCAGAGAATTTAATCACAACAAGCCGAAAACATCCAGGCTTACAAGATTTCGGCTCGCAAGCCTAATTACAACATGCTCAAATATCATCTTCCTACATGCTCCTCAATGTGAGTGAAAACTCTCCAGAGCAAATCACATATCAGACTCTCTATCCTACTCTACTACTTCTCTCCTCCTAATGATCAATTACATTGTTTTATATACATTCACAAGGCCAAAGACATCTGTGTCGACCAATAATTAAGTTAATTCCCAAAGAGGAAAAATACAATGGTCGCAAGAACAGGTCAGCCTCAAACCTTGGATTACTTTTTGGTGAATGCATAGAATGGAGTGTGGACCTAAACCAAGGTCAAAAACACCCCAAAGAATAATTATATTCACACCTCCACTATCCGTGAACAACATAGATGATCCACGAACAATCCAACTAGTCATTGGGCTTTGAAAACTATTCTGATGTCGAATCCAGAAAGTGCCAAATATTCTAGAAGCGATAACTTACCGAAAAAGAAACCAATCATTCTCAAAATCTAGAATAAGGTAAATGAATATGCCCCTGAGGTACACACAGATCCGTGAGGTTTGACGAGAAAACATGAAGAACTACTAGATCTACCAGCTTGAACTAAGAAAACAGAGACAAACTGAACTGAAATTTTTTTGGGGGTGATGCAAGATTGCTACAACCCAAGGATGCTCCTGCATCAGACACCCCTAGTGAGAAAATAAGTTCCATGAGAGGAACTCATGAAAATTGAACTAGATTCGAGATGTAGATCCCATGCTCATTCTTGATCCAAACATCTTCCTTGTCTGAACTCCTCCTCTTGTCTTTTCTCCTTTCTCCTGCCAAATCCTCCAAATCATGCTCTTTTCCATCTTTCTACTTCATATTTGCACAAGGTATTAAGGAGCACTTATCACCACCTGCCTTCTTCTATCTATCTATCCTTCCTTCCTACAAGGCTTCATCTTATCGGTCTTCTTGTCTGCTACCAGAGCCTTCTACTGCACAATTATGTCTTTACCTCCATCCTATACCACCTTGCTCACAGGTTTGTTCACATGATTCTCTTTCAAATCATTTTCATCCTTTAGTATAATCTTTACATCCTACTTCCTAGCATTGAAACTCTTCACAAGACTCAAGTTCCTCACTCCCTCCTATGTCTTCTTTAGGGGATCCAAAGTAATCTTCTTCCCATCCTTCTCTATAGTAATTAGATTTCTCTTGCAATCATATATAGCTCCTCTATCAAATTGCCAAGGTCTGCCCAACAAAACATGACAGGCACTCATAGACAAAACATCACATAGAACTTCATCTCTAAAAGGGCCAATATTAAAGTCCACCCAAGACTAATATTTCACCTCCACCACATGATCATTTTTGTAACCAACTTATCCTATAAGGACAAGGATGTGGAAGCTTCCTTAAACCAAGTTTCTCCACCATCTCCTCAGATACCAAATTATCAGTACTTCCACTATCCACAATAGCATTGCAGTACTTAACTCTTGATTTGCATACAGTTTGGGAAAGATTCTTCCTTTGTGAAGTGTCAACTTCTTCCTTGTTTTGTCTCATCAAAACTTTTCTAAGCATCAGAGATTCTCCTTGTTCAAGCTATATCCTTTCATTAGCTACCTACTCTTCATGTGCCATACAACACTTCTTACCAGTCCCCTTACTTGATCCCTCAGAACACTCAAAAGATCTATGTCCAAATTCTCCACATTTGAAACATTTTCCAAAGAACTCTTTACTGCTATTTCCTCTCCTCTGCAACTTCTAGTCAGATTATTTACTCGACTTAGGTCTAGGTTCTTCTTCACTTATCTGCTTCTCCTTGCCACTATTCATCTATCTCTCCTTCCTTCTAGGGAAATGTTGTTGTCTTTTCTTCACTTATCTTCAGCCTTAAGAGCATATTGAAAGGCATCCTCCATTGTGGAAATCCTCAACATACTCATCTCATCCTGAATGTTAAATCTAAGGCCATTAATGTGTCTTTCCACCTTCTCCTTGGTCATCTCTCTGTGTCCAGATCTGATTTTCATCTTGTAGAATTCCTCTGTATACTCCTTCACACTCATTTCCTTCTGCTTTAGGTTCTACAACTTCTTAAAATATCTAACTCGTAATCTTCCAGAACGAACTTAGCTTTTAACCTTGCAACCACTTGTATCCATCGAGTGATTCTTGCCTCAACATTCTCCACTCTATCCTTCTATAACTCTTTCCACCATAAAGCAACATGTCTTTTCAACTTAGTCTATGCTAGCTTAACCCTCAGAGGATCTCTAATATCTTCCAATTCTCCTATCCAGTCTATCAAGTCTTCCAAATTTAATGTACTAGAGAAATTACAAGCTTCCAGCTTATGAGTTTTACTTACTTGTGCGACTACCCTCATTAATCTCTCTTATTTCTCATTTTTCAATCCCTCAGCATCTTCAATCTCAAGCTCTTCTGTGGCTTCTTCATATTCATCCTCTAGTTCAGGGTTTCTCCTCAAACCACCCAAGAGGTTCTGGATCTCATTCCTCATCTCATTCTTAAAGTCTTCCATCATTTGCTCCATTCTTCTAGGGTTCATCCTTCTCAGCGACATCTCTCCCCTCGCTTGATGCAACTGCCTCAACTCGGTGATCTCACTACAATGTTTCAATTGCCTCCTCTCAGTGTTCTATTGAACACACTTACAACCTACCTCCATTCGGTAATCTATTCACCCAAGTAATGCCACAAGGACCACAACCCACTCAAAGCTCACAACCAACTCTCATCTCCAGATTTGCAGGTTCACAACCTTCTCTGATACCATCTGATATAGCCATGGTCAGAGGGTCCTTAAAGAGAACAGTCCAGCCATGCAACAAGAGTCACACAACGAAAGCAACAAAAAAAAAAATTGATACAAAAACAATTGCAGACATTCTTATTATCATAGAATTTAATCACAACAAGCCGACAACATCCAGGCTTACAAGATTTTGACATGCAACCCTGATTTCAACATGCTCAAATATAATCTTCCTACATGCTCCTCAATGTGAGTGAAAATCCTATAGAGCAGATCACATATTAGACTCTCTATCCTACTCTACTAATTCTCTCCTCCTTCTAATGATTGATTACATTGTTTTATATACATTCACAAGGCTAGAGACATGCACGTCAGCCAACAATTAAGTTAATTCCCAAAGAGGAAAAATACAACGGTTGTAAGAACAGGTCGGCCTCAAACCTTGGATTACTTTTCAGTGAATGCGTAGAATGGAGTGCGAACCTAAACCAAGGTTAGAAATACCCCAAAGAATAATTATAATCACACCTCCACTGTCTGCGAACAATGCAGATGATCCTTGAACAATCCAACTACTAGTTGGGCTTTGAAAACTATTCTGGTGCCAAATTAGGAAACTGCTAGATATTCTAGAAGCGATAACTTGTTGGAAAAGAAACCAATCATGCTCAAAATATAGAATAAGTTAAATGAGCATGCCCCTGAGGTACACACAGATTTGTGAGGTTTGACGAGCAAACATGAAGAATTCCCTGATCTACCAACTTGAACTAAGAAAATAGAGACAAACTGAAATGAAATTTTTTTTTAGGTGATGCAAGATTGCTACAACCCAAGGCTCTAGAAGTGGTCTTTTGATGTTGTTATTTCCTTTGCATTTTCATATCACTCTTGTTTGGAGCTGAGTCTTGTTGTTTTTTGTTTCAATGATCTTGGTCGAGGATCCCTCCTTGTCTACTCCAAGCACAGGGGGTGGGCTTTCTAACCCACACAGTCAGGTGGAATGTGCTACGCACCCCATTGGGTTCCCTGTCAGTGGTCGTGTAGTACAGTGCAGTGCTATTTAGTTGTAGCATGATCTAGAGTTCACTTTTTTGTCAGTAAATGATAAATAAATAAATTAAGTAAATAATATTTTTTATAATTATAAATTGTCATTCTATAAAATGGGATTATCTAATATAATTATTTGATGTTAATTATTAAGTTGAGGATAAATATTGAAATAAAGAGATTTTTTATTAATTTGTGTGATAATTATGAGCTTTAAATCTAATAAAAATAAAAGTGAGATTTTATTTAAAATGAAAAAAAAATAAGAAAAGAAGAAAAAGGGTGAATGTATGTTCATCTTCTTTTCGAAAATTAAAAAGGCAATGGAAACATGCTACTTCAATTGTTTTTTGTTTTTGAAAACTAAAAGAGTTTCTTTTAATTAATTGGGAAAAGGAGAATTTTTCTTAACTAGAATTTGGTGTGTGTTTTTGAAAACAAGAAACTTGCAAGCAAAAATATTCTAGCTCTCTTGTCTTTCTCTGTAAAAAAAAAATTTATACAAAATTGAATTTCAAGGAAAATTTGGAAAAGTTTCTAAGGAAAGTGGGAGAAATTATTGAAGGGTTGTTTCGAAAGAGCAAAGAGGAGATTGTCATGCACGTCACTCCATTTGTAGAGCGTAGGACTCTAGGTTGATTAATCACTATTCAATTTAATGGCTATTTGGAATTGAATGTTTAGATTTGTACTTCTTTTGTTGATCATAGTTAAAATGGTTTATGTTTTCTTAGAAAATATTTGTTGTTTGAAAACTGAGTGTTTGAAAATCTACTTGAAAAGTATTAATTTTGTTGATTGGCTGAATGCAAATCTTTACTTCTAATAATCGAAAAAGGGCTTGTGTTTTATATCCTTACTTTTGAATTGAGCTAGGTGTGAAATGGATTGTTTGATTTGGCTTTTATTCTTCACCCATAAATTTATTTCCGGTGTTGTGATTTAATGATTGAAACGATATTGTTTCTCCCCGATCCATTTTGTTTATTATAATTTTCTAGAGAAAATTGCAATTCCTTCTAGGGAAAATTTGTGTGTCTGTTAAAGAAAGTTGTTGTTAATTTTGGGAAAATTATATTATGTTAAAAATACTTGTTTGTATTTTATTTTTGAGAAAATTAGATTCGTTTTAAATATATATATATATATTATATCTACTTATATAAAAAAATACATACTTGTCTATATTTTTGTTTGAGGTTACGAGATGAGGGAGGGACAACATTTTCCGCACCCCAACCCCCTTTTCCCCCATGCTTGGCTCCCTGTAGATGATTGCCTAGCAGGCATGCGATGGCTACACACAACAGTCCAAGTGACTATTGTGTGAAGCAGTCACTTGGCTATAGTGTGTAGCACACAAGGGCTACACACAATAGTCCAAGCGGGTTTTGAGTACAGCAGCCCCTTGGCTACTATGTACGACCATTGGGGAGGCTGCGGCCTCCCTAAATGGGGAGATTTGCTGCCCCCTCAATATAATTTATTTAATTTTATTTATTAATATATATAATATACATATATATATATATCTATATATATATATATATATATATAGATATAGATATATATGTATATATATATATATGGTAAGTTGTATTTCACTATTTAATTATGCAGATTTAAATATAAATATAATATGTGTGTGTGTATTTATATACTAGGATGTATATATGTAAATCATATGATGTGTAATTGTCAATACCTGATTATATGTTGAATATAGGTTGAGTTGAAAAGCAAGTGTATTTAATAAGCACATTGAAGGATTTTTATTAAAAAAATATATAATATAAGAATTCCATGTTTGTAACTGTATCTTGAGGTTTTGTAATTCGATTTATTTCTTATTTTCCCCATGGGTCATTTTCTATTTAATTTGAGTTGGTGTATGGACATGTTGGAACCCTCAAGGTTGTGTTATCCTCTGTTAGGAGATTGTGTTTATTTTTCCTTTAGGATTCTAGAGGCGAGTGTAAGTTTTTTGTTTATTGAGTTGTCATTTGATTTGGTATTTGACAAGATTTTGATTGTAATTGCAATTTTGAGTTTATGCTTGGGTTGTACTTGCTTTCAAAAGTATCTATGCATGTGGCTATTGGAAAGATGATTGTGCCTCGCGTATGTTTCATTTTTGAGATTTAGTATTAATTCTTTGTGTAATTAGTAAAACCCCTTTGAGCTTTGATTTTGTGCTTTGGGTTTCTAGGAAGAGTGGCTCTTCATGGGGACTGACGCACAAAGGGGCGGCCTACATAACCCATGCAAGAGTTAGTGTAATAAGTGATAACTTAATTAAAATAATTAGTGGGTTTGGGTAGGAATAACATTAACAAGATAAGAAAGGATGCCTCATCCACCCGTTAGGGCTTTCGCATACTAAGGATGGGCTAAAAAGGTTGTGGTTGGCAAGATATTTACCTCATCCCCATGAGAGGTTAATCGTTCTGCATGAGTCACCCTATGGGTCCGGTGCCTAGAGAAGCAGCCAAGATAACCGTAGATGGAGGCTAATACCTAGAGAAAGGAAACCAAGATAACCCACATTGATAGGACTGTGCAATGACACTCTCCCCTAGCATCCCTTTGATTAGTTAACTTTGCAAGCCTCTGGAAGTGGTCTTTTAATGTTGTGATTTCCTTTGCATTTTCATGTCACTCTTTTTTGGAGTTGAGTCTTGTTTTTTTCTATTTTGATGATCTTGGTTGAGGATTCATCCTTGTCTACTCCAAGCATGGGGGTGGACTTTCTAACCCATGCAGTCAAGTGGAACATGCTACGCACCTCGTTGGGTTCCTTGTCAGTGGTCGTGTAGTACGGTGTAGTGTTATTCAGTTGCAGCATGATCCAAAGTTCATTTTGTTGTCAGATGTATATTTTGTATTTCAGTTGTACTCTTGTATTGATGTATTATTCCCAAATGTGACGAGAAATCTTATGATGTAAACTCATGTAATTATTCAATGTGATGTTCTGGAAGCAGATGTAATGTATATTTATACTTTTTATTTCCTTCTTGATCAATGATAGTGGTTATCGCTATATGAACATGTTGTATCTATGGAATTATGTTTATTGCATTCCCATGATTATTATATATATGTGTGTGTGTGTGTGTGTGTGTGTGTGTTTGTGTGTATGGTTATTATATTGATTTAATCTTGTCATATTGGTTTATCACTTGTGAATGTTTTAATGCTAGAGTTATGATGGTTGAATGGTTTATATTATTACAATTCAAAATTTTGTTTATTATCGTTTCTTTATGGGTTAGAATATGAAATGTTACCTTGTGTACCCTAAATGACTTAGGTGATTAACTTGTATTCATTTAGTTGAATTATATGCATTGGAATCTTAATATACATACCCTATATGTTTTAAAAAAATGTGTTAATAGTTGTCCTTTGGGGTTTGCACAATGGGGCATTACACATATTCAAAAAAACCTAATTGGAAATAAGGATTAACCTCAAGGGGTAGGAATTTTTTGCATCAAAATAGAATAAAACGAAATAATTTCTACTTGAATGGCATAACTAATTCAAGATAATTAAATCAAATGATAAAAATTAAGTATGATTAACCTAGATTACAGAGCTAAGTTGATAAACTTGTGATAAATAAATTCAAAAATTAAATGCAATGAATGGGCGTTCTTAGAATTCAAACTAATGTTGAAATATTGAAGTTGATTATTTACAAGATTGGTTATCAAATGTTTTGAATTTTATTTTCTCAATTTGGTGGTTGTCTTGAAATGAAAAGAAAGTCCCAAAAATTTCTACAATTTAACTTTGAGCACCTTAGGTTTGACCCCAATCACCAAAAAATCAAGTTCTAACATGTGTAGATATGATTTAATAAAAGGTACTCTTAAAATTTTAGTGCAACTTGATCTCTAGTATTTTAAGACTCTTATGAATACTATGGTATTTTTGAATAATGTTTGAGAATAGATCAAACCCCTAGGTGCGAACTAACTTTATGAATTTGAATGAATATTTGAAGATAAAATTCAAAGTGTGCAGGTGACTTATATGATTTTGATGTGATGAGTCCTTTTTCATTAGAAAATCAAAATGTGTTCTAGATTTTTTTAATCCCTTTTCAAATATGTATTCTAATGGTATATTGAATGTTCGTAAATACAAAATCCTACTTAAAAGTCTCATAGTCTATCAAGTCAACTCATAATAACGAGTACAAATAAGAAGCAAAGTTGGCATTCAAATTTTAAATTTATTTCAACATAGATTAAAATTGAAGTAAATCTTAGACTACATAAAATTGAACCTTAAAATTAAAATATTGATTTCAAAATATATATAAATATAATTAAAAAATACAGTAAATAAATATAAAAACAAGTGTGACGTAGTGGCCAATAATTGCCTTTGTAGTATTGCAATTAGAGGTTTGTAGAGTTAAAATAAAATATATGCAAATTTAATGAAGGAAAATTATATTAAATGCTTTTTTTTTTTTGTTAATTATTGTATTTTATTTTGACTTTTGTTTTTTGTTTTGTTTGTTTAGTAGTGATGGTTGTTTTTATTTGTTACTTCCTACCTTGGCAGAGAACTATAGCACCCACCTTGTGCTTAAACAATGATTATTAGTTTGTTTTACAACCAATCAAATGTACAAATTTTGTTACATAAAGTCATTTACAAAATATTATTATTTTCATATTTAACTTTTGTAAAGTAGAGATGCAATTTTTTCAACTTAATTTTTTTTTGAAAATTATTTATCATCAATCTTATTGGTCTAAAAATTTTAAGAGATAAGGGCAGATTTTCAGGGAGCATAAACTTTTTAGCTAATTTTTAAGAATTTTTTTGAACTCTTCAAAATTAGTTTACTGTTTTTTTTTACATTATCTTTTTTTTCTTATTGATGAAATAATTGTGAAAGGTTTTGACTTAAAAATTATACAATTGAATCATAATAAAATAAAATAATTTAATATACTTTCAAAAACACTTTATTTTTATCACCATTAATCATATTATTACTATCACCAAAATCTAAATTTGATAATCTTATGATTATATTTTATGGTAAAATACAATTGAAATTTTAAGTAGATTATATTATTTAAAAAGATATATCCAATAGATGTCAAAACATATATAGATTCTTATAAATACATTTAATCTATAACTTTTCTAAAACAAAAAAAATCTTTTTCTTTTTTAAATATAACTTCAAATAAATAATTTAAAAATTTATATAACAAATAGAATAATTATAAATACAAATCACCATTAATCATATTATTAATATCACCAAAATTTAAATTTGATAATCTGATGATTATATTTTCTGATAAAATACAATTGAAATTTTAAGTAGATTATATTATTTAAAAAGAGATATCTAATAGATGTCAAAACATTTATACATTCTTATAAATACATTTAATCTATAAATTTTCTAAAATAAAATAAATTTTATTTTTAAAATATGACTTCAAATAAATAATTTAAAAAATTATATAAAAAATATAATAATTATATATTCAAATCTTAATTACTACTATCTTACATACAATAATAAATAATTTCATATTATTAATTAAAAAAATATTAAATTAATGAACTCTAGTTGATGAGGTCATAAAAGAGATACTTCATCTCAATTTTTAAAGTGACTCGAATATAACATTATAAATAAATTCTCAACTATGGGATAAAGGATAATTGTATTTTCCTTAAAGGAGATGAACAAGTTGTATATGCCCCTCATCTATCATTGGGTGGACCATGACCCATTTCCTATTAAAAAATAATTAGTTTAATAATTTTTTATAATTTTTAAATATTTAATTATTATTTTGATTATAATTTTTGAATTAATTACAAATTATAATTTTTTAAATTTATATTGAACATATAATAAAAAAAATTTAATCGTGAACATTAATTTGAAATTTTGGTAGATTAATTTTATGCACATAAAATTACTATTGAACATCATGAAAGGTAACATGGATCTATACACTGAACTTTTGCAACTATGCCACCTAAAACTCTACTCTACATTGACCATAAAAAATAGGTAGTATTGAAAAATTCTGAGGAGGCTATCAAGTTTTTAGGGTCAAGCTCTCCTAGATTAACCCCCTAGAATGAGGATAGGTAAGTGATCAGCCAAATAACCCAACTTTACTCAAGATTGTGCCATTTATCAATACATAATTATATTAATTCATTTCATTAGAATGGACCCAAAACTAAATGAGAGTTGGTATGGGTATGCAAATTTCACAATTACAATAAGTAAACAAGGTTTTCGAAAAATATCCAAGTTTTTCTTTCAACAAATAAATGTTTAAATGAAATTTTCTCAATTTGTTTTCATTCAATATTTTATGTTCAATTATTTTTTATTATGTTTTTGATAAAAGGGGGATAAACGGGTTTTACAGGGACCCGAAACCACAAAGTAACAAAACAGGAGAAGACCAAAACAACGGTCCAAAAAACAAAAAAACTGCCAAAGAAAATAAAACCAGCATCAACAGGCAGCAACAAAAAGCCTCAAAGAAGCCAGCAAACAGCCAGCAAATAGAAGAAGCAAGGCCCGACCACCACTAGTTCATTGAGTTTAGGAGCTCATCCGCAACCTCCTCCAAGTCCACCATTTCCTGAGCCCCCTCCATAAAGATCTGAGCCATACTAGGGGTAGTCTGGACTTTCCTTTTCATGCTAGATCTGGCACGTTTGGATATCCCAGCTTCCTCATCCTGGTCTTTCTCCTGATCAAGGTCGACAATCAGAGCTCTCTTCTGGGTTTTCTCTAGTCTTTCAGACATTGCCTTGATGATAACAGAGTTATGTCTAGTAATTCTGCAATTTTGCTTAGCGATCTTTTTCAAGGTTCCTTTGATTTTTTCAAGTTCATTTTCAATAGTGCTATCCTTTTGAGGAATATTCTTCATATTGTTGTGCTTCTTCGCTTCGAGCTGAATAAGCCCAACGACTTTAACTTCAATTTCCCCCAGTTTGCTATGAAGAGACAAATTTTTTGTTTTCAGCTCACTTATCTCATGAAAACCCCATTTGGCAAAATTGAGTTGGTCCTGGGAATAGCTTTTGGCATTACCAACAAAGTCAAAAGGGGGGTCACTATCAGGATTGACCCCAAAGAACACTAACTCCGCACCTCTCGGGGGGCTCAAGTTTTCCTGATGAATATTCTGGGGGGCGTGAAGTTCCTCAAGGATGGCCCCAGCTGTCTTAGCAGAAACAGCAGGGGAGTCATCAGGGTAAGACACAAGCTTATTAACTAGGGAGCTAGAGCGAGCCATATTGGCATTAGGGTTAGTGTGGCTAGAGGCCGAAGCAGAGCAAGCTCCAAAAGGTTGAGGGGGGCGGCTAGAAGCAGAAGGAGGGGGCCAAGGAGGCGAAGGGCTCTAGAAACGGTCAGGAGAAGCTTTGGTTTCAGACAAGCTAGGCTCAGTCTCATCTTCGTCAAGCTCCAGTGGGGCAACAGGGTTAGGAAGGGCGGGCATATTCTGAAAGTGCTCAAAAATAAGTCTTAAAAGACCCGTGTGAAGAATCAGGTATCTTTTAGGGCTTCTTCTATGATCAGAAAAGTTGTTTCTCAGAGAACAGAGCAAGAAGAAGGGGATAAAGATACGCACCTTATGCCGGAAGTGATTAAGCAGCACGAAGTGATAACCGTAGACCCTTGTGAAGCGGCCGTCGAGCATGATGTACTCCATGATAACCCTTAGCACTTTTCTCCATAGAGCTTTTATAGTGTCCACTTCATAGTAGCTATTCGACATCTTGACCAGATTTTGTTTCTCCATTTCAGATTTGGGAAATTTCAAAACAACTTCGTCGGAGAATTTCCTATCTCTGAAGAATTTGTGCTCTTCCATCGGAATGCCCGTGACCTCCACAATCAGGGCTTCATCAATTTGAACTTTCCTCCCAAACAGGAAGACCTCCCCATCATTCCAATTCTTCTCAAAGAAGTCAGTAATCTCCTCCTTAGGGCCATGGAGTTTCTCAATGAACGGAAGTAAACCACCCCTTCTGATTTTACTCCAGGATTTTTCATTCTTGGTGTGTGATTCAAAGCTGGTAGGCTCCACCCTCCTCAGTTCCCCACCCATGATGGACAGGTTAGTGCGAATACTGTTACAGACAAATATTCTGTTCCAGAAAGTTCCTTTGTTTTTCAGGACCCACAATACATGCCAAAGAAGATAATTAATCATCCGGATCCACTCGGCCCCATTATATCTTCGGATATTGCTATTCATGAATCGTACCTTTCTCATTATGACATGACGCAACCTTTTTTCCATTCACCATATTGAACTCCAAAAGAGCTTGAACATTGGAGTGGAGTTCGGTCTTCTTATGCCATGTAAGGAAAGTGTCACTCTTAACTCCCTCATTGGCAAAAAAATCAGCAACTGCGTTCACCTCATGGTAGGCATGAGTAATTTTTATATTATCGAAGTTACTAAGTAAGGCCTTAGAATCGTCAATCCAATTTTTTATCGACCATGTGGGCTGTGATCTGCCATAAAGGCTATCAATAATATTTTTTGAGTCACCTTCAATCCATAGATTTTTGCATTTAATTCCCACAGCCAAGTTGATTATGTAATAAGCCCCCGCCACTTCCGCCACGTGATTGGTTTGGATTCCCAAGGGAGAGGCAACAACACCCATAAAGTTACCTGCCGAATCCGTTAAGACCCCACCACACCCAGCCTTTCCTGGGTTTCCCTTGGCTGCCCCGTCGAAGTTGGCTTTAGCCCATCCTTCCATTGGAAAACACCAGCAAATTCCAACCCTGGAGTTTTTGGTAGAATTAGGGGCAATGGAAATATCCCAGCTAATTCTCCATTCCCTAGCAATCAGGCTATCATAAGGGGAACAAACCACAATATTAAACTTATCTTCCCCGAAGGGGACAATAGAAAAGTTTTCCTTGATCATTCTAAGAATTCTCTCGAACACAATTTCCTCTGAAGATTCCTTATCCCTGAAAATCTGGTTGTTTCTCTCTTTCCAAATTCTCCAAGCCAAATGGGGGAACGAGAAGGCCCAAAGTTTTTTAATAAAGGGGTTGAAAGAGGGGGGTTTCCATTGAACAAAAAAATCCTCAACAGACTCTGGAGGGGCCCAAGAGAAATGCCAGCATTTTAGAAGTTTGTCCCAAACTATGGAGGAGAAAGGGCAATGAATAAAGAGGTGATTAGCTGATTCAGCATTACTTTTGCATAGGTAGCATCTATTAGGGATCAAAAATCCTCTTTTCCTAAGGTTATCCATAGTAAGAACTTTGTTTTGCAATAAGGACTAGAAAAAAATGTTAACCTTAGGAAGGAGATGCTTAGTCCAGGCTTGCGAACACAAGGGGGAGGGTTAAGAGCTTGGGAAAAATTGGCAAAGGCAGAAGAGACAGAAAAACATCCAGATGGCTCAAATCTCCAAATAAGCCTATCCTCCTGATTAAAGCAAAGTCTGACAGCATTCAAGGAGGAGCAAACAGGGATCAACATAGAGTTAATCAAAGGGAGATTGATCCACTTCCCATCTCGCCAATAGTCTTTGACAAAAAGACCAAAAGTGTCTTTACAAAAATCCACCCATCTACTGAGATTCCCATCCTGAGACAAAGGTTCATCACGCAGCCAACAATCATCCCAAAATCTAACCTTGTTTCCATTACGCACCTGCCATTTCAATCCCAAATTAACCACTTTAATCCCATCAGACATGTAGTTCCAACAACTTGATCCTTTCGGGAGATTGGGGTTATCCATAAAATCTCTGAGGGAATTATTGTTCTGCAAATACTTGCTTTTGATTATATCACTCCACTCACCAGAGGAAGAAAAAAGTCTCCAAATCTGCTTAGCTAGGAGCGATTTATTCAAAGGTCTAATTCTTTGTAGCCCCAAGCCT
Source organism: Sequoia sempervirens (assembly GCA_007258455.2). Lineage (NCBI taxonomy): Eukaryota > Viridiplantae > Streptophyta > Pinopsida > Cupressales > Cupressaceae > Sequoia > Sequoia sempervirens. The sequence continues at coordinate 223,413,785 of VDFB02000002.1, forward strand.
CCTTCCTTTTTAGATCTGCAAACCAAATCCCATCCAACAAGAGGCATTCTTTTTCTTTCTTCAACTCCAAACCAAAGAAATCTTTTTTGAATCTTCTCAATGGTTTCAACATATTTGCAGGGGATTTTAAAAAGACTGAGAGCATAGATGGGGAGATTCTGCAATGAGGCTTTAAGAAGCTAGAGTTTTCCAACCTGGCTTAGGTGAGCACCTTTCCAGCCTGAGAGTTTTTTCTCAAATCTATCAACCAGAGAGATCCAGAATGTGTCCGGGGGTTTTAAACAAAGGGGTAACCCCAAATAAGTAGCAGGAAGGGATTCAATCTTGCAACCAAGAATTCTAGCAATCTTTCTTTATCTGTGCAAAGGAGTGTTGAAGAAGAACAACGAGCTTTTTTGCTTATTTATGACCTGACCGGATGCTCTACCATAGGTATCCAACAATTTCTTCATCTCTTTAGCTTCCGAGACAGCAGACCATCCCATAAGCAAAGTGTCATCCACAAACTGTTGATGAGAGCATATCAAATTATTCGATGAAGGTTTGAGCCCCATAATAGATCTTTGAGCAACCAATTTACTCATGTTTCTGCCTAAAACTTCAACCATAATTGTGAAAAGGATAGGAAAAATGGGATCACCCTGTCTTAACCCTCTAGAACTCCAGAAGAAGGTAGAAGGGGAGCCATTAATTAGAACCGCCACAGAAGCAGAGGAAATGAGTTGTTCAATGAGCTGCAAAACCCTTTCATTAAAACCAAAGGATTTTAAGATTTTAAACAGGAAATTCCAATCCACCCTGTCAGAAGCCTTCAAAATGTCAAGCTTAAGAAGAAAACCTTCCGATTTGGAAACCTAGAGGGAATGAACATTCTCATGAGCATGGACAATAGAGTCAAGAATTTGTCTTCCAGGCACAAATCCATTCTATTGAGGGGCAATTATAGAAGGCAAAATAATGAGCAGCCTAGAGGTAAGCACCTTTGAAATAATTTTATAGAAGGAATTACAGAGACTAATGGGTCTGAAGCCTTCAAAATCCTGCACACCAGGCTTTTTTGGGATAAGGACCAAGAAAGTAGCATTTAACTCCTTCAACAAGTTTCTAGAACAGAAGAACTGTTTCACCGCCTTCTCAACATCTTCGCTGACAATATCCCAAAACCAATGGAAGAAAAGTAACGGGAAGCCATCAGGTCCAGGCGCTTTGCTTCCTTCAAAAGAAAAAACGGCTTTTTTGATTTCCTCACTGGTGGGAATTGCTGTTAACATTTCATTATCTCTAGAATTAACAATACTAGGGATAGCCTCAAGCAGTTGATTTTGATCATCAACATCAATGTCCTCTTTCTCAGACAGGAGATTCTTAAAGAAAAGAACAACTTCTCTTCTAATCTCCTCCTCCTCCTCATAAGTTCTACCATCTACCACAATCTTAGCAATTTTGTTAGCAGCCCTGTGTTTAGAAGCTGAGAGGTGAAAGTATCTAGTATTTTTGTCTCTAGTTTTTAGCCAAAGAGCTCTAGACCTTTGTCTCCAGAATTCCTCTTCTCTAGTAATTACCTCATGGAGTTTTGAGAGAATCTCATTTTCCTTTTCCTTAGTATCAACCAAATAGCCTTCCTTCTGAATTTTGTTTTGGATTTCAGACAGCCTAACCTGAAGATCATATTTGATTTGAAAGATATTGCCAAAAGACTCTTTTTTCCACTTTCTAAGATTCATTTTAACTTCCCTTAGTTTTTTGGTGATTCTAAACAAAGCAGTGCCTTTAATTTTGATATTCCACCACTTCCTAACCTCATCACGGAGGAGAGGATGGGAGAGCCACATCTTCTCAAAACGAAAAGGGGTATTCCTCTTAATCTTTAAGGGGTCAGCAACGAAACTAATAGGGAAATGGAAATGGTTAGAACCAATCCTAGGGAGGGTTTTCAAAGAACAACAATAATTTAAAAACCAGATATCAGAAACAAGGGTTCTATCAAGTCTCACCTGGATCAAGTCCGATAGAATTCTTCTATTCGACCAAGTGTAAGAGCTACCTTGCAAATCCAGATCAATCAAGGCATGATTGTTTATGAAATCCAAGAGGTCTTCTTTACTTTCTTCATCAATCTGAGACCCTCCAAACTTTTCACCCAGAAGGAGAGGAGAATTGAAGTCTCCCATGACAACCCAGGGGTCATTTTGAAAGATATTTTAGAAAGCAGCCAACTCTTTCCAAAAATCCTTACGAGCTTTTTTACAGTTTGGCGCATAAATATTAGACTGAATCCAGCTGAAGTTGTCTCTAATATGAGTAAATCTAGTGGCAACATGGTTAGGACAAGAGAAAAGAGGATCACCTCTTATGACCATACAGTTCCAAAAAGTTGCCACCCCACCAGAAGCCCCAACAGAATCACTGCCCTGAATGGAGCAGTGCTGGAACAAAGAAATATTTTCAACCTTTTCTCTTAACATTTTGGTTTCCTAAATGAGGAGAATATCAGGCTTCTGGTCCCAAGCAAAATTGTGTAAAATATCCTGTTTGTGGGGATTATTTAGTCCCCTTATATTCCAAGATAATAACTTCATGGGAATTTGGGCGAGAGAAGGAGTTTCGGGATGGTTTTTTGGAACCCATCCGCAATTTCTTGAAAGCTATGGTGCTCTCTTATTAGGTTTTTGTGTTTTCTTCCTTTTGCCACAGAGATTGCCCCATAGTCCGCTTTTGCTCTCGACCTTGTTGAAATCCCACAGGGGGTGATTTTGATTCTGATCTTCGATTTTTTCTTCTTTTTCTTAGAAAGCACTTCTTCTCTATCAGTATCCTCTTGACTATCTGATTCTTTGCTAGAATCCCAATCTTTATCAGAAAGGAATTTTTGTTCCCAAGGGAGGGTATCCATAAGGCCATTCCTGGAAGGTAGAGAGTTGCTTTTTTCAAGAATACTTGCTTGGCTGGGGTCCGAAAAGGTGTCTTTAACAACATCAGAAGAAGCCAGATCTGAGCAAAAATCAGCTCCTGGGATATTTATCCCCACCAGAGACACAACCAAAGGAATTCCAACCTCAATAGAGAGACCCTGAGAAGAAATATCATCCAGCCATGGCATCAAAGGGTTCTGAAAAAGGGGGCTCCTGTCCAAAGTAGAAGAATCTTCTGATTTACTAGGGGCTAAATTCCCTGCTTCCCATTCCGCTCTATCCACTTTAATCTGAGAATCGGCTATAAGTTCTGGAAACAAAACTTGGGGGATCTGGGTGGCAGAGCCTTCATTAACAGCTTCTTCAAACATCTTGTGTTGAGATCCATCCATATTACTTAGAGCTAGGGTACCAATAGTACAGCCCAATCCATCACCTTTATTCTGAAGGCCAGCCTTAATCTCAGAGGCAGCAACTTCAGGGGCCATGACATTGGGGCCAACATTACCAACTCCACCTGGGTGGATGTCAGGGGTAACAGTAGCCTTTCCCACTTTCCCCGTCACACATTTTTCCTCCTGCTTCTTTTTCCAAACAGCTTTTGAGACCCTATTGGGTTTTTCCATTGCTTTAACAACTTTCATGGGACAGTGCTTCGCCCAATGACCAGATTTTCTGCAGATAAAGCAAGCGAAAGGAATAGTCTCAAACTCAATAGCTTGCGACCAAGAGCCAAGTTTAGAGAGGATCTCAATAGAGGAGGGGAGATTAGCATCCTGAGAGACACCAACACAAATTCTGGCAAACACCAGTCTCCTTCTAGCAGCAGTCATGGGGTCAATCGATAAGAGCTCCCCAAAGGAGCTAGCAATCCCCCTAAACACATCCTCATTCCAATATTCCAAAGGGAGACCATGAAGGTTGACCCAAACCAGAGCATTCTCAAAGATGGAATCCGAAAGATCTAAGTTTGAGGTCCATTTTTTAAGTGCAAGAGTGGATTTCCCAACAACCCATGGTCCTCCCCATCTAATAGCCTTAATATCATCCAAGTTCGAGAACTCAAAAGCAAAGAACCCTTTAGGGAGGGCTGCAACAGAAACACTACCATTCGTTCTCCATTTTTTCTGATGAAATCCCTAACAATCTCAATATTTGGCCTTTGGCCCATGAATTTGCCAACCAGGGAGTTTTCCATTATAGCAATATTATGATCAATGATCTCGTTAGGAATAGAGATAGCAAATTTATCAGCTGAAGGGTTGGAGATATTGCTCACAGGGGGAAAGAAAGACTTACCATCAAGGGTTTAACCCCAAAAAGTGAGGCCCACTTCTTCCGTTGCCCACTGTTCGAGTCACCAGCTCCAGCTGCATCCTTGAGGTTACCTTTTGGGCAGTCACCGACATGAATAAAGGGGGGAGGGACTGGAATATTCTTTCCCCCTGGGTCGTCCGCACGCTTATTTTGGGAGTCCTCCCGCTCTGGCTCCTCCATGCTTTTCTTGATGCTCGAAGCAGGCCCGTGACCCACCTGGGCCATCGCAGATCCATCGCCATCACCCTGCTCAGTACCAGAAGATTCAAAAGTCCGGTTTTCCCACCCATAGCTCCGCTCCTGACCGCTCACCATTGAGAAGATTTATTTTTTATTATGTTAATTATTACTAATTTTCTCCACATTTTGATTATAAGAAATAAGAATTACAAAAACATTTTGATTTAGAAAAATCTAAAGATTATGAAATCTTTTTCTTTGAAAATAATCAAATGATTGCACACAAATAATATTTTCTAGAGTGAGATTAAAAGTCAATTTTATAATCTACACAATTTATTGAATCTTACACACCAACTTAATTTAAAGGATTATTTTCATGTTTTATTAGTTCAATTCTTTGTTGAAAAATAAGATATTCTCAAAAGAATTTTTTTTAATATATTTTTTTTAAAATCTTAATTTATTTCTAATTCATTATTTTTTTTCATAAAAAATAGATGTTTAATAATTATGAAACATTTAAAAATGAATTACATTATTTATTAATTCTTAGAAACTAATTTTCAATTTTATAATAGAAAAAATACATAACCTACATTTTGAACCTCATTCATTTTACATTACTTTAAATCCATATTATTGATATATAATATCATGCTAATTTAACTATTTTAGCATACTCACTAACCCAAAATCTAAATAATATATTTAATATCTTATTATATTTAATTAATTTTATTCTTTATTAACTATCAAATAATTTCCACATTATATTTAATGAGTAAAATCTTTATGGTAAAAATACTAATATAATAAACATTATTTGATTTTTTCTTTTGCTTACCATACATTATATATATAACTTATTTTTTTGGCATGTGATGATAGCTTAAAAAGATCATAAGGCCCAATAAAAGGAAGCATGTTTTGTGGTTGGTTGATGGGGTTCCCTTTTTACTCTAAGCTTAAAGACACTTTGTAGTGGGGTCATATGGAAGTGGATTGATTTTATTATTATTTATACAATGTGGGTGGTTTCAAGTAATTTAGTCAACAAATACTTTTAGAATTGAAGAATTATTTCAACAATAAAATTATTGTATAAAAAAATTAGATAATATTAATTGTTTATTAATAATAGGGTGATCCCACAATAGTGGTTTACAATTTTTGGCCAAACTGGACACTTAAATTATTATTTTTAACTAAATCTTCACATTCAGGAACCTATAGCGGCTAAACCGTGAGGAATTTGAAGATGATGTAAACTAGAGTCTCCTCACATTTTCTTTGTAGATTCTAAAAGTATTTTTTCAATTTTTTTGGAATCATATTGCATTCCTTTTTCCATCTCCCATGAAAACTGGTTTTTTCCAGAAAACAACATTTTCAAAAAGTGACGCACACCGTATAATGCATAACTTTTTTTCCATGAAGGATAAAATTATAATTCTTTTAAATTTAGATTTGTAACTCTGATATCTAGTGCTTCCACCTAGTTAGATAGTTGTTTATTGAATATTTTTTCTTTAATCAAATTTTGAAGTCAAACCAATTACAATTCAGACAAGCACGACCGTATAACGCATAAATTTTTTTGTATATATCAAAATTCAATTTTATTTTTGTTGGATCAAGGACTTCAATATCTGGTGCAATCATATTTTTTAAACTTTTTTTTTGATAATATACTATTTTTCCACATGTGCAGAACAGAGACCTTCATTTTCGGTGAAGAACCAATGTTTAATAAAACTAAAAAAACAAATACATAATAAAATCAAAAGATATTAATATTATATTTGTTGGATAGCTCATTCCGAGACCTACCTAATTCCAAATGGGTTTCTGAAGACTCCTCCATTTTCATCCTCAACCCGAGCTTTGAAGTGTAAAAAAATTGACTTTTTCTGTGTCTTGGCAGGGGGATGAGGGGCAAGGGGGGTTCGAATGAACCCCTATGAGTTCAGCCGAACCCAAAGGGGTTTGCTTGAACCATGGTTTGGCCGAACCCTAGTTCGAGCAAACCCCTTCAAGGGGGTTTGGCCGAACCCCTTTGCTATGCATTTGGTTTTTTTAAAAATTCAAAGGGGTTCGCTTGAACCCTAGTTCGGGTGAACCCCTAATGGGTTCGCTCGAACTAGTAGGTTCGTACGAACCCCCAAAATATTTTTTTTGCTTTGGGGTCATTTTTTGTGAGTTTTCCTTCCTCACTTGAATTGTAAACCACTTATGTGGCTTCACCCAATATTGTAGATAAATAATATAAAATATTTCTCTCATAATCTATTGAATATTGAAAAGGATAAAATAGGGGCTTACTAGAATTTTTGACTTTATTATAATTCATTATGTTTACTTTTACTTTAAGAAAATATTTTTTCTTAGGTTAATCTATAGATTAATCAAACAAGATGTTTTGAATATAAACTATCAATTAAATTAATCCATTATGTTTTTATTTTTTCTTTCTAAAGTTAAATTAGTTCACAAGACTAGTGCTCTATTTCCAATGAAATCATGAATAAAGGAAAATCATATTTTGCAATCAAATAAACCCTCATTATTAATCAATCGTAACTATGACAAATCAAGAAGTAACCTTTGAAATGTCAAAGTAAGTCTTAGAACAAGAATAAAACATGTTTGTAAAATTCTACTTAAATTGGCAATGGTCTTCAAAGAAGTTGAAGCAACATATTTCCAAGCTATAAAACTATTAAGAATATAAAATCAATGTACATATTCCTCCATAACATTGCTTAAAATAAACAAGGTCAAACTTAGCAAACACAACAAATTAAAACATAACTATTCTAGAACTTTTTGGCAGGAACTTCACATTAGCTTTCTTTATGATCAGACCTAATTTAAGAACTTTCTAGTATTTGATATCCGCACAGCATAAAAACCATAAATAGAAATCTAAAATGTGAAACTAAATATACTGAGCAATTAACTACTATAGAAAATCCATAGTGGAGATAAAGAAAAAATCACATTCACAATTTGACACCATTATTTTGGGTAGAAGCCCTTGGAAAAAACCTTATGGTAAAACCAGTCAAATATGAGATCTTCTTGTATTTATTTTCAACAAAAATACAGAGATTACACACACAAGTATTACACATGGCCTATCAAAGACCCCCTATTATTTGTTACTCTCATTCTACTCTGAACTGTCCAAGAAGTTCTCATGCGCCGATCTCTCACTAATGAATAATCAATTCTTCACTAGCCATGCACTCCTCACATAGATCTTTGAACTAGAATCAATGGTGAAGATTAAATCTTCCACCATCCATATCAAAAGTTATAATTTAATTAAGTGTTCACTTATCTGGATGCTTCTAGAGGAGATAATAAATATGTGTTCCTTGCTTGCTAGAGGTCAATGCCAAAGCAAGAACACCATGCAAGCTAAAATATTCAACATTCCCTCTTAGCGAGGAAGGTATTTTCACCAACACCCATATTATCCTTGTAGAAGATAAATTTTCCCTTAATTAAGGCCTTCGTCACAGTGTCGGCCACTTTCTCTTCTGTAGGAACATACTGCAACTAGACTACTCCCTTTTGCACACAATCCCTGATGAAGTGATACCGAATGTCGTGTGTTTTGACTGATCATGGAAAACTAGATTCTCAAAGAGCTTAATGCAACTTTGATTATCACAGTGGATTATAGTCAGATCTAGCTCCTAACTGAACACTGCTACTAGCAGATTCCGAAGCCATACGACCTAACACACTACCAAGCTTGTTGCCATGTATTCTGCTTCCATAGAATTCAGTGCCACTGAATTCTATTTTCTACTGAACAAAGAGATAACTCTCGATCCCAAGCTGGAAGAATACCCTGAAGTGATTTTCAAGTCTACTACACTTTCTACCTAGTCTGCATCCATGTAACCTATCAACTTCACTCCTTCCCCTTGAGTATACCTCAAACCATATGAGACTATGCCACAAAGATATCTCAAAACTTACTTTTTTTCTATCCAATGTCCTCTTCTTAGTTCAACTATGAACTAGCTAAGAGTAATAACTGTAAAGCAAACTTTTGGCCTCATGTTTATCAGATACATAAGAGAGCCAATAATTTGTTTGTACAAGGTATGGTCCACTACCTCCTGACTAGAAGTGTCTACTTTCTTCCAATTCATTTCCATGGGTGTAGACAATGGCTTACAATCTTGCACCCTCAATTTCTTCAAGATCTCAACTGTATATTTCCATTGACCAAGGAAAATATCACCATTATGCTACCATACCTCCAATCTAGAAAGTAATGCATCAGACCCAATCATCCACATATAGTACCAGAATGAGTGACTCTCCCCCAATCACTATGTAATAAAGGTTTGAATCAACTTCACTCTTTACCATGCCCATTCCTTGCAAATAGTTGTCTATGCGCTCATACCATGCCCTGGGTGCTTGCTTGAGCCTGTACAGATAATACTCTCTTCAACTTACACACATGAGAATCCCTCCCATGCACCTCAAAACCCTTCGGTTGTTCAATGTACACTTCCTCATCTATCACTTTGTTAAGGAAGGTTGTCTTGACATCCATCTGATGGATCTGCCATCCCATCTCTGCTACAAGTGAGATCATAGCTCTAATGGAGGTATATCTAGCTATGGGGGAAAATGTTTCATCATAATCCACTCCCTCTTTCTGAGAGAACCCCTTTTCCACAAAATTTTCTTTGAACTTCTCAACACTGCCATCCATAGTATGCTTGATCTTATAGATCTAGTGTGATCCAACTATCTTCCTATCTGCTAGTCTAGGCACCACCTCCCAAACATCATTATTCATGATGGAATAATACTCTTCCACCATGGAATCTTTCCACACTTGTAGCTATGGTGCCTCCTGAAAATTGGAAGGCTCACAATCAATGCCATGTAATCTGAATATTTTTGTGGTTCCCTTCTCTATTTGGCACTCATCCTTGGAGCACCACGAACTCCTGAGCATCCTAAATAGTCTAAGTAACCACTTAGCTTCTATCCCTTTTTGTTGTAGGAGGTATTGATACAGTGGGTGGAGCTTCCTGCTCCTTAACCTATTTAAGCACCTAAGTACTAGTCCCTATACTTGTACTTGTCCCTTTGACCTATACCTTAGACTCACTTCCCTCCTTTGGAATAATCATTTGTTGATCCTCTATTGTTGGCACATGATAAGATTTATGAAATGCCTTCTCCTCCTCAAAGCGTACATCCCTCCTGACCACTATTTTCTTAATAGTTGGAATGTATACTCGATATGCCTTGGTGGTTTCACTATACCCCATGAAGATTCCTTTCTCTACAGTAGAATCAAACTTTGTCCTCTTATCAAAAGGCACGTGACAATAGACAAGACATCTGAATATCATGAAGCATCCTACTTCAGGTTTCTTTCCTGTGAAATCCTCTTCAAGAGTTAATTTCCCTAATACCCTATGAGGAATCCTATTCTAGATGTAAACTATTGTACTGCATGCCTCCTCCCATGTAGAAACTTGGGAAGATCCTGGTCATACAACATAGCTTTTGTTGCTCCCACTATGGCTCTATTCTTTTGCTCCACTACTCCATTTTGTTGTGGATTGTAGGGAACCGTCAACTCCTTCTTGATCCCAACCTTGACAAAAAAATCCTTGAAGGCTTTCATTGCCTACTCACCCCCATTGTCCAAATGAAGTCCCTTAATTTTCCTACCTATTGTGTTCTCCACGAGAGCTTTAAACTCCTAGAACCGATAGAAGACTTCATCCTTCATTTTTAGGAAATATATCTAGGTCTTCCTAGAGAAATCATCTATGAAGGTGACAAAGTATTCATACCCTATCAATGAGGCTAAAGACATAGGCTTGCACACATCTGAATGCACCAAGTCTAGGATGCCTTTGTATCTGCTATCACTAGGTGGGAAGGTTGTCTTTGTAGACTTCCCCATTGCACACCCCTTGCACACGTCATTATGGTTAGTGCTCATATCCAGAAGGCCTATCACAATCTTCTTAAGCACATTGAGTACTCCATGGTGAAGGTGAGCCATCCTTCTATGCCATAACTCCCATGTATCCTTGTTGCTACTCACCAGTACCTTTGGTGACTAAAGTTGCAATCTATACATCTTCGATCTAACCCCAATCATTTTTCCTTGATGAGAATCACTAGGCTATAGATACATGTTCTCTCCTATGAAAGATACATCATATCCCTTGTCTTGTAATGTTGAGATAGATATCAAGTTCTTTATCATCCCTGGCATGAGCACTACATCTATGAAGGTAATGGTCTTGCCTAACCCCCTTTGAAATGTGACTGTCCCTCACCCAACTAGAGTGCACCTAGACTTGTTTCCCATTTCTATGTCAAATTCCATCTCCTCCTCTCTGAAATTGGAGAAGTGGTCATGAGCTCACATCATATGATATGACACTCCACTATCAATATACCACACTCCTGTGGTTGTAGTGCTAGAGCTAGAAAGGAAGGAAATGAGGGATAAGTCCTCATTGAACTTGGAAGTGAACTCGTTAATGTTTGTTGAAGCCATTTTATGAGACTTCTTCTTATCATTTTTCTTCTTGTTCAGACATTGACTGGCAAAATTTCTAGGTTAGTGACAAGAAAAACATTTCACCTACTCATATCTTTCTTCTTTTCTCCCTAAGGGATCTTCTTGTTATCTTTCACCTTGGGCTTACCCTTTCCTACAAGAGAAACATTCTCTTCATCCTCACCCTTCTAGCCACTAACATAGCTCATCCTAAGCTCTTCCTATGTAAAGTCACTGCACAGGAAATCCCACTTAGGAAGATCTTGCCATCCAACTACTACCTTGACAAAGATATCCCATTGCTTAGATAAACCATTTAATGTGGTCCTCATAAGATCTTCATCATCTAGCTTCTCTCTGATACTTGTCAGTTCATCCTTGACTTTTCTGACTCTAGTAAGGTATGAAACCACACTTTCCTCCTTTTTCTGCTTGGTGTTTCACAACTTATCCCTAAGGATTAGTTTTTTATTCAAATTAGAACTCTGGAAAAGATCTATGATGGAATCCCACATCTTCTTGCACGTATCCAACTCTGAAATATGGGAGACAATATGATCTTTGACCCCATCCAAAATTATACACCAGGATTTGGCATCTTCTTTATTGTATGTGGCTAACTGTATAGGATATGTCAGTATGAGAATAGTTGTCGTAGCATACTCCTTCAGTTTGTTCTCCTCTAACAACAAGAGAATTCTTTCCTTCTAGACACCAAAGTTTAATGCACCATCTAATCTATCTTTGACCCTCAAACCAACTGAAGCCATCTTGGAAACCCTCAAACAATAACCTTTAATAAACTAAAGAACTCTAAAGAAATACTGACTCTGATGTCTCCTGTGTGACTAAACCTTTGATTTCTCTTCTTCAGAACTGTAGCTTTGATACCATGTTCACTTTCTTTATGCCCAAACCTCATTTAAGTTTCCAGTATTTGATATCCCCATAGCATAAACAACATAAACAAAAATCTAAAATACGAAACTAAATATATTGCATAATTAACTACTACAAAAAATGCACAATGGAGATAAAGAAAAAATCACATACACAGTTTGACACCATTATTTTGGGTAGAAGCCCCTAGAAAAAACCTTACAAGAAAACTAGTTGAATATGAGATCTTCTTCTATTCAATTTCAACAAAAATATAGAGATTACACACATAGGGATTGCACATGTCCTGTCAAAGACCTCCTATTATTTGTTACCCTCAATCTGCTCTGAACTCTCCAAGAAGTTCTCACATGCCGACCTCTCACTAATGAATAATCAATTCTTCACTAGCCATACACTCCTCACATAGATCTCTGACCTAGAATCAATGGTGAAGATTAAATCTTCCACCATCCATATCAACATTTATAATCTAATTAAGTGTTCACTTATTTGGATGCTTCTACAGGAGATAATAAATATGTGTTCCTTGCTTGCTAGAGGTCAACACCAAAGAAAGAACACCATCTGAGCTACAATATTCAACACTTCACTGCTCTGTAGCTCTTGATTTGGTTATGTAATGTAAATATCTTGTTTAATGTTTTTTTTTTATAAAATAAAGTAGAATTCATTATAATTTTATAAATTAAACATGAATGTAGAATACATTTGAGTATTTACATATAATTTATATTATTATATAATATATTATAGTATTATAATTTCATATATAAGTGATTATTAAAAAAAAATTATGGTAAAAGTGATAAAATTATTATACTATAATATATTATATAATAATGTAAATAATATATAAATATTCAAAAGTATTCTACATGAATGTTTAATTTATAAAATTAAAATGCATTCTACTTTATTTTATTAAAAAAAAAAAAACAAACATTTATACTAGTTTATTTTAATTTTAAATATTTATAAGCAAGAACTTTTGTAATTTGATTGATTGATTTTAAGTTTGATAGAAAATATAATAAAATGATTCTTCACTAGTACTAAAATAAAATAAAATATAATAATTATTAAAAAAAATTAAAATAGAATATATGTAAATATAGATATTTCAAATACATCTTAGTTTTATATTTTTAAATAATTTTAAAACAAAATATATATTTATATAGATATTTGTAATCTTTTATTTCATTATAATATATATATTTAACAGTTGTATTAAAGAATATAATATATAATAATAATAAATGATATAATTATATATTTATAAATTTTTTTTATTATATAAAATTTACATTATTATAATTATTTGTTTACTATATAGCATTTACATTATTCTAATATATACTTAACTATGTAGGGGAAATAATGTAATAGAAAATGTTCAGAGAAGCTCCTATACATTATAGACCTTCTAAAGATGAACTTAACAAGCAATCCCCCTGGAAATGAAGGAAATTGAATAATGGACCTTCCCAAAACTTGTAAAAGACAAAATGCTGGTACTTCTCTAGGAAATGAAATTTGATTATCATAAATTAAGAAGCCTATTTTTTCAATGTATTCTTAATTAATACAAGACACAACAAAAAACTCCATGTCGATTACCATCTTTTACACCTTTTCTAACATACCATATCAACCATATCAAAATCCAACTCATTTGAATAAAAAATCCTTGCAATCTATAAACTATCTATATAATAGAAAACATCGATTGCATCAATTCAACCAATTTTTAAAAGCCAATTAAATTTAGCCCTATGATTCTAGGCCATTTGATAAAATAAACGCAATTTATCAAATCTATCGAGCTCGAATGAAGATGGAAGTAATTGGACTTACTCAAATAATCTTCTCACCTAGAGGATTTAGGCAAGAGTTGAGGATCCACCTCATTTAAGGGGAAAGCTGAGTTAAGAAGAGTGTAAAGAGCATTAACAACTCCTTTTCCTGCAGTCTCAATGACTGTACAAGTGCCAAGAGTGAGTCCATTAGGTAGGTTCCTTTTATCTACAGTATAAGGAAAACAGTAAAAGCAACCAAAAAAAAAAAGTAATTTAGTAGATTTGGTTTCTTAAATATAGACAAAATAATAGTTTATTTTATGAAAAATAGGAAAAATAATAATTAGTTTATGAAAAGTAGGCAAAATAATAGTTCATTTTCATTTCTCTTCAATAACACGCAAAACTTCTTACCCAATGATATTGAGGAGAAATAATTTTTATAATTTATAAAATTAAATATTTTGCAACTTCACTTTCCAAAATTGAATTTTATTTTTTCCAAAAAAAAATTATTATTTTTGATTGGTTGAAAGCTAAGTTATTAATAACTAATTATCTAAGAAAAACAAAACAAAACACAACTCATTGCAATAATATTGCCAAGTACTAATAACACTCAACTACTTTTAATATTCATTGCATCAAAACTAATTTCATAAAAATAAAAATAAAGCTAAAAAAGAAAATGGCATGAATAAACTAATGATGTAGCAACATCCCGTACCGCACTAGAACGGAAAAATCTTAAAACTTGATTATTGGTTATAGAGACATTTCATTGAGCTCTTTTCATGGAAATGTCTAAGTAAACAGGAGTGTCGACGAAATAAAGCTAATATCGTAACAGTTAGATTCTGTTGTATTTAATTATTGTAATTATGTCGGTGAGCGAGACCTGTATTGGGGTGTACACCGTGATGATTGCACGGGATTCCTTAGGCGAACCCGTGATTTCTTATATAAAGTGCGCCTACACTCTTCTCAGATTCAGTGATGTCTTTAATTATAGGAAGTAATCAACAGTTTTTTATGATGGTGTCTGCCATGATCGTGATTTCTTGTATAAAGTGGGCCTACACTCTTCCTTGCAAGCGGTTTTCCAGAAAACCACGTCTACTAATTTAAGATTTGCATACTGTGGTGTAATTTACTTCTGTGATTGAACAGCTCTCCTCGGACCCTTCTGAGTTTCTTCCACGCGGTTTCTGTATGGAAAAACAGTCCTTGAGTCACTCAAAGTAACAGTTTGATCACTTTCTTCATTAGTACTTCCTCTCCTTTTACAAATACTTAGCACTTCACCTCCTCGACAAGAAGACTCCTTTCGTTCCAGTTTATCTTTCTAGTATTTTTCCCTGTGAAAGTTGAATTGAATTCCATGGCATCTACTTCCACTTCTTCTTCTAGTTATCAGCCAGAGATTGAACATACACAGGCTTCTCAAGGAGCTGCTCCATCCCCATCTACTTCTGCTCTACTCCCAATCGGAACCCTGTTTTCATCCTGTTTCAGTTGGTGTTCTTCCTTTCTTTCTCTGTCTTCAACGCAGTCCAATTCTATGGCATCTACATC
The DNA here is from genome assembly GCA_007258455.2 of Sequoia sempervirens. Taxonomy (NCBI): domain Eukaryota; kingdom Viridiplantae; phylum Streptophyta; class Pinopsida; order Cupressales; family Cupressaceae; genus Sequoia; species Sequoia sempervirens. The sequence continues at coordinate 223,429,042 of VDFB02000002.1, forward strand.
TACCACTAGTACTCAACCAGAGAATGAGGTTACAAATGCTTTCCAAGGACTCGCGCCATCTCCATCTGCTTGTGCCGCATCATCTTCACAAATGAGGAGGCAGTATGATGTATTCATAAATCATCGCGGGCCTGATGTCAAACATACTCTGGCCACCACTCTCTATAGAATGCTGAATGGAATGGGACTAGGAGTTTTCCTGGATTCCGAAGAGCTTGAATTGGGGGATTCCTTGCCTAGAGAAATAGAAGAAGCAATGCGCAGTGCTTCGCTTCATATAGCTATCTTTTCCCAGAATTATGTACAATCACTCTGGTGTTTAGCGGAGCTGTCATTTATGATCAAAACAGGCACTAAAATTGTTCCTGTTTTCTACTATGTTCAACCTGATGATGTTCGTTATGCAAAAGGAGTCTATGCGGATGCATTTTCGCAGCATGAAAAGAAAGCCAGATACACCTCAGAAAAGCTCCAGGAGTGGAAGAAGGCACTCAACAATGTCTCATATAATATTGGTCATCTTGTTATTAACAAAGAGTAAGTACTAATTACTCTACCTCAAGTACTTTTATCCTTTTTCTGGCCAATCTTCTCTTGCATTATGTGAGTTCTATAAATTCTCTACTTTTAGTTCCATATATTTTTCGTTCCCTTATCTGTATGATGTTTATTCCATTTCTTTTATTGTTGTACATGCCTAGTGATGAGGACAGGCTGCTGAAGAACATTGCTTATTGTGTATTGAAAGAAATAAAAAAGGTACCATTTGTGGTCGCAGAACATCCAGTTGGTTTAGATGAAGTTGTTAAAGATTTTGAATTGACTACACTAGAACCTGCCAAAAGCCATGTCCAAATTGTGGGTATATGGGGCATGGGGGGTTCTGGAAAAACTACTCTGGCTAAAAAATTATATAACAATATATATCCATCTATGGAAAAATCTAGTCTTTTATTAGATGTTAGAGATGCTGCTAGCAAAAATCTGTTGCATAACAAACAGAAAAAGCTCCTATACGACCTTGGTTTCAAAGATGTACCAATTGACAGTATAGAAGACGGGAAGGCGATTCTTGCAAGCCAGCTGAGATCTGTTCGCGCATTAGTCGTTCTAGACGATGTGGACCATGTTGATCAGCTGAATGCGCTATTGCCTGCTAAGGACAGCCTGGGATCGAGAAGTTTGATTGCATCGGGTACTTTGATTGTGGTCACTACCCGCGAATTTGAAGTCCTTAGATCTTGGGGCATTTCCTCCATATATAAAATGAGACCATTGCAACCATTTCATGCCAAGCAGCTTTTCTGTTGGCATGCTTTCTTACAATCCTGTCCAACACATGGATTTGAAGAGCTTGTTGAAAATTTCTTAAAAGCTTGCAATGGGTTACCGCTGTCTCTCAAAGTCCTCGGTGGGCAGCTTTATGGGGGCTCTAACAAAGATTGCTGGAAAACTCAATTAGATAAGATCTCTAGAATACTGCCCAAAGATATAAGCCAAAGGCTAAAAGTAAGTTACGATGCACTAGATGATGAAGAAAAGGAGATATTTTTAGATATCGCCTGTTTCTTCATTGGAGAGAAGAAAACTTTGGCTATTGCAGTCTGGGACGGATCAGGTTGGAGTGGTCTGCACACTTTGGAACGGCTTGTGAATAAATGTTTAGTTGAGATGGATGACAGTGACTGCATAAGAATGCACGACCATTTAAGAGATCTGGGTAGAGAAATTGCAAATCAACAGTCACCTTACCGTCTTTGGTTTTCCGGGCAGCTTATTAAAGTTCATAATGAAACACAGGCGAGTATAATCATTTCTTTTTATGTTAAACTAAACAACGGCGTGGCAACCTTCATTGTCTACTTGTATTTGCTTGATTCTTGTCTCCGGTAAGTTTAATGTTTCAATAATTTACTGATTTCACTGTCTTTTCTGTTACAAGAGTATCGGAATTCGAGGAATAATGGCCACAACTGGATGCACAAGCGAATTTGAGGAGTTAGCACGTTCCCTTGGCAGAAAGCTCATAGTTAACACAAGCAGTGGATATCGTTGCACAAGTGAGTTTGAGGAGTTAATACAAGCGGAGGATATCGTTAACATAAAGGGAAGAAAGCTCATAGTTAACACAAGCGGAGGATATCGTAGCTTTGCACCCTCTAACCTTGGATTAAAAATTCTTCAGGTTAGAGGAAATTATTATAATCAAATAATTGGTGAAATATCAAAAAAGCTGGTATGGCTTCGCTGGTTTGACATGGGGCAGAACAATCTGGGTTCACTGGGTTCATTGAAAAATTTAAGGGTTTTAGAACTCCATAGAAAAGAAATTTCTGGACAAGAATTGTGGGAGTCTGACAGTGATGTAAGTGTATTCTTTTAAACTCCTTAAAGCTTTATTTCTATTTATACATAATTGTATGTTTTCCATCCATCTCATGGATAATTTGTTGCAGGCTCCTGTGCAGTTGAGAGAGTTGCTTATTTCTGAATGCTATAGTTTCCAAAGATTTCCGAAGGCAATAGGATGTCTCAAGGATTTGAAAAAACTAGTGCTTAGTAACAGATATGGGAACAAGATGAGGAACCTGCCAAAAGAATTTTGCCTTCTCCAATCATTGGAGCACCTGGAGTTATCTGGGTGTCGAGAGCTATCAACATTACCCAGCAGTTTTGGCCATTTGACAAACCTGAGGCACTTTGATTTGTCCAGGTGTGAGGAATTAAAGAGGCTCCCAGTCTCTTTTAAGGAGCTCACACTCCTGCAATACCTCAATTTACAGGGATGTTCTAAACTCACCTTAGAGTCGGACATTCTAGACAACATGATGAAGCTCGAGTATTTAAACCTTTCCAGCTGCGTGCGATTGAAAGAGCTACCTCGTCAAATCACAAATCAGGTGTCCTTGAGAGAACTCTATTTAGGTGGTATCAGCAGGTTAATGGAGCTACCATTGCACATCAATCAGCTGAGCAAGTTGCAAGCGATGACGATCGGGAGTGAGTTGCTCACAAGTTTGCCGACATCTCTTGGAGATTTGTCGTCGTTGACCAGTCTTCTCATTGCTAAATGCCCCAAGCTACAATCTATACCCGACTCTCTTGGACATCTTAATCTCTTAGAGTGTTTAGAGATATCGAATTCAGGATTGCAATGTTTACCAAAATCAGTCAGGCAGCTGACTAATCTTCAAAGACTGGGTATTTATAGGTGCTCAATGAGCCAATTGAATCTCTCGTCGGGGTCGTTTAGTTCTTCGCTCTGCAACCTTAAGCAGATAAATTTGATGGGAACAAAAGTGTCTAAGATTTGCATCCCTCCGGATTGTTGTCCCGGCCTGGAGACTCTCCTTCTTTCATCTAATAAGCATCTAACTGAGATAGAAATTCTACCAAGTACAGTGAAGGAAATAAGATTGACAGGGTGTAAAATGGTGAGGAGCATATGGTGTATTGATGGTCTGGTAAACATTCAAAGCCTGCAGATACAAGCGTGCCCCAAGTTAGATGCACTTCCAAGCTTTGCGCAATTTTCTTCTCTCCGACTATTTGAACTGCAAGGCTGCTACAGAGTTAAGAAAATACATGGTTTGGAACATTGCACAGCGTTGGAGGGGCTGACAGCAGAAACGAGGTGGAAGGAAGCAGGCATAGAAAGTTTGAAGCGCATGGAAAGATTGAGGATTCTGTATCTCACAGCAATGAGCAGATCAGCTGTTGAAGGTTGCATTCAAAGCATGCAGGTAATAATAGTTTATGGGCATTTAGAATTCTAATTATTTTCAATTCATTGTGTATTTTCAATTCATTGTGCATTGACTGAACGTTGTGCACGGAATTTACAGAAATGGCCAGACGAAATTCTAATATGTACACGCGGGCAATCCCGGATGCAGGTTCATTTGCAAGCTTTGTCTTTAAATATCTTTTTGTCATTGGCTCAAATGATAATCAGAATATGAGTTCCAATGCCCATGGAACACTGGTATGTTTTGTTGTGGAATGTCGATCTTCTAAAATGAATTTGGCCTTAATGGGTAGTGAAACGGGTTTTAATATGGAAATATGTTCAACGGAAGTGGAGGAGGGCAAATGGGTGTGGATAGCTCTGTTCCCACAAGGTTCCAGGTGGCACAAAAAAGAGGAGTATCAAGTACGCGAATCAATTTCAAAAAAACTTAGACAGTTTGAAAGAAGGATTCTCTGACTGTGAAGAAGAATTCTGGATATCAGAAAGCACAATCCCAATCCCTTCATATGAAGTGGAAATATCATATTTTGTGACGGGAGAAACGAAGAGACTCATGGAGGCTTTGAAATTCTTATGGCACACTGTACCAAATTAATATAGTTTTATTGGGCATGAAATAAAAAATAATTTCGCTCTTTTGTCATGTTCCCTTTGAAGTAAAGAAAGTTAAGTGAAAATTTGCATAAATAGCATTTATATATCAATGTGATTAGATTTCCACAATTCATATGAATTTATGTCTGAATGCTTCTGGATTTGATTGTGTGGAATCTTTTTTTATCAACGTTTCGGATCACACTCTATGAACCGTCATCAAGATAGAAAAAGACTCCACAGAGTGTGGTCCGAGACGTAAAACGCATTTATATAATTTTATTTAAATTTGTTATTGTAATATTATAATTAATATTATTTAATATAAATATTGCTTTTATAAATAAAAATTACATTTAATTTTTCACTTTTCATTATTTTTAAAAAAATATTAATAATTTTTTTTTAAATAAAAGAATAATACAAATTTAAATTTTTTAATATATGTAATAAATGTTTAACATTTAAAAAATGATAGTTTAAAAAGAAATATTTATTTTATAATCTTAAATTTATTATTTGAATTTATTTGTATGTGAAATATTTATATTGATATCTTAATATTGTATAATAAATCTTTATCACTCTAAAATTAGTAATTAAGAATTTTTATTTCAAAAAGTAAATATTTTATCGATAATCTTAATTTCCTCATCTCAATGTAAATGATTTGATAGATATTTTATAGTAATGGGGTTGACTCAAGTTAATTGCACACTTTGTCAACATAAATGGGTGGAAGAATATAGTTGTGTTCCACTTGTGACACAAGGAACAAAATTGAATCTTAAAAGGTAAAATTCATTGCCATTTCAATGAAGATTTTTCTTTGAATGAACCTCCTTCATGTCACATCCCCATACTCTATACTTTATTTTGTGTTAGTCATTTGTCATCTCAATGTAATTTAGAAGGAAAAACCTTAGTATCCATACTAGGATAAAAAAAATTGTGTGCATGGACGTAATGATGAATGCTATGAACCTATTAATTTGTTAGTTGGTATAGTTGTCAAGTAATTTAGAATTGTTAATTTAATGATTATATATGTATGTATGTATGTATGTACATGCATACATACTGTAGACACGTCAAATTTGCATTATGCATATTCATCCGCTCAATAAATAAATCAAATGCATCACATCCATTCACCTAGTAAATCAGGTTCTTATCATCAAAAGCTCAATCATAGTTTAATTAAATAAATCAAGCTTTATTTAATTAAAATCTCAAACAATCATATTCCACCATTTTCTGATTTAAATAAATCAAATATTTAAGTCATAAAAGTCAAAGCAGCCTAATCATCATCCTAGATAATTAATCCTGATTAAATCTAATGCTAATCTCACCCACTTGCATTCTCTAGATTTGGCCACTTGCACATGAAATTTCAATTAAATGATTTATCAAAATCTTTATTTTCAACTTGGCATAAAGGAAGAATATTCTCCAAGTTTGAATCTCCCCCCAAGTGGACATGTACACCCAACAGAGCATTTATGAGGCCTTACATGCCTCTTACATGTCCCCTTCCAAGGTCAAACTCAAGATTTATTGGAAAATTTGAATTCAAATTTTCCTCTCATGGGCACTCTTCCCAAATCTTGCACATGCATCAACCACTCACATGATGACAAGTGTCCTTATCTCACAGAATCTTAGTCCCACATTGGTCTCTCTTCAACACTTAGCATTTTGAAAATCCTTAAATAGGTGCTTCATCTTTTGAGCAAATCCTCCACAATTTTATGCAAGGTTACTCTCTTCATTTGAGATTTGATCTTGTTCATCATCACTCCACCATCTTCATAGCATTTTCATCTTAAGCTTTGATCAAGGATTGGGAAAGGGTACTAGCACATGTAGCACCAATCCAATATGGAATAAAGTTTTGACTATGTTTTTATATGCTTACATTTGATTATCTTTGTTTATCTAATTTGCATGTTTCATCATAGTCAAGTATTTCATAGGGATTTCAAATCTAATGTTTTTCAAAGGACTAACATGATGATATTATGTTAAAATTGTTAACCATTTGCAGATTTGATGTCCACAAAATGGCGCTAGAAGGAGGGCTTATATGCTTGGACTAACGACTTTTCTAATGTGCTTGGTCTATGCTTTGAATTATTTTAAGTGTGGGACAGTTCATGTGCTGGAGGGAATTATTTTAAGGGCATTGACCACCTATTCATGTCAGACCTTAATCAAGCATCATTATTATTGGATGTCCAAGTTTTTAGAGACTTGTTATATCTCCTTCAGCAGGTCTATATGTCCATGTAAACCGTTTGTTTCTAGATCTCATGTCAGATCTAGCTCTAGCTTGAGTAAGGATTTATTTAGATTTGCTAAGATCTCCTGCATTCCATCTTAGCATAGCACATAAGGTCGTTAGTCCCCTGCTAGGGACTCTTTGTTCCTGCTCGTTTACTTACACAGTTGTACACGGCATAGCTGTACGCAATCACGACCATAGTTCTAGTCTCCCAAATCATATACTATGATCATATCTACGAGTAGTAAGGAAAGCGAACACTCAACCTAGGGCTCAACCAAACGAAGTCCATTTTCCTTTTTTTTGGTGAAGGATTATTACATACGCTGGATCACACCCATATTATATGTGCCAAATCTTTTGCTTTCATATGGTATAAAGTTTCAACTTATTTGAGGCCCGTCAAAGTCTTTAAAAAATCTCTGCCCATGATATGTCTTTTACATAGGAACCCATTAGATCTCAGTGTTAGAAGGAACTCTGCAAATATGGTCATTGGTTCGCTCTATGCCGTTCGTATTCTTAGCCATTTGAGTCCTAAACCCGAGTCTTAAGAGGTAAGTTCCATTCAGAGTCTTAGGCGACTAGCGAATTCTTGGAGGACTGAACATGCACACCCCAGGGAGTAACAATGGATGTTTTCATTGCAGTAATAGACAGCTAGCGAACCATTTGGTAGAAGATCCTTGCGCAGACCCTTCAGTCATTGAATAAGGCGTCTTTGCATCTCCAACTCATCTGATACGTTCAGAATAATTGACACTTTGATTTGTCATCTTTGTTTGTCCACATGCGCCATCACACCTGCCCCTTATCTATTTCTCATGGACATTGATTAATTGGCAACAATGTTCAAGCTTGGAGAATGAACTGGTTGCGAGAAAGAGGCTTCAGAAGGTGACTGATTCATATCCTACTTGCCAATTACATTAAGTCTTTGAAAGCTATTAATTACTGTCAGCTTGGGTAGGGTGTTGATTTTATTTTGTTTTGTTTTGTATTCTTTAAAATATTTATGATAATAAAGAATAGGACGACTGTAATCATAGCTGTAAGCTGATGATTTTTTGACTGCAACAAAATCTTTACAGAAGATGCGCCTAGACTAATATCATTCAATGTTGTCTCTATCACTGTCTTATAGGAAGGAGAAGTCTTGGGCACTTGCTTCAACAATTAATGATCAATGCAGGACTCCATGAGAATTTAATGAAGTGATAGCTACTTCTGTCGAACCAATAAAGAAATCAGCTTGTTGCCCATGTGCCATAGATCGATTAGTATTAATTTGTGCTATATCTCCTTGCCTAAAAGAAAAGAATGCTATCTTAGTTTGTTCCAAGCATTGTCTTCCTTTTTATCAAGCATTTAAGATCTGCAACCAAGTTAATGTTTTGGATTGGCTAAATTTTACATTGTGTCTGTCAAAACATTTGTGTACATTCACAGATAGTAGAGAATATAGCAAAATTTGCATACTTCCATTAAAACATTATGACACAGGCGTTACCTAGGAAACATGCACGGACGGGAACACTTGGCTCGAATTAAAAGTAGAATGTGACATTGAGAGCAGTAAATGCTAGGCAAGACAGTGACAACTAAGTTCAAGTTTGGAAAAGGAAGTTGAATTTTTTTTTTTTAATTATTATTTTTAGGACTTGAGCTGAAAGCAATGAAAGATATATTCTTTGAATTTTCCACATTGTTACTATCATTAAAAGATATATTCTTTGAATTTTCCACGATGTTACTGTCATTATAAGCTGTCTATTAATATTCTTAATAACTTGCTATTGATATCTAGAGAATTCGCTAAATGATCATCTATCATCAAGTGATAAAAAAATCAAGGAAACAAACACATTTTCCTTGATGATTTGGGGAATCAAACAACACAAAATTTTTGGTCTTATTTCTGTTATGGCTTATTTTGTTTTTATGTGGCCTCTTTCACATTAAACCAAATATTATTGGTTATCGTTTTGTGATGTTTGTAGGTGAAAGTGAACATTAAAACCGAATGTTGGAGTGGGGCGAAAAATAAAAGCAAGATCAAAGTTAAGGATTTGGGCATTGAAACGTGAAAGTCATAAAGAATTTTTAAATACTTTGAGCTTTTATTGCACGCTTTAATTTTCTATCTTAGGTGAACTCATTTGTTTTTGGGCTCTAAAACAAACATAGCAAAAGTTTTTCAATTTTCATGGCAAGGGGCTTAAAATAGATCTTAGAGCAAATCTACTAGATTTCGTTTAAGGATAAACAAATTGAACAAGGCAATCTTCACACTCAAATTTGGTGCTTAAAACAAACTCACAATTGCTTTGAAGGTTATAAAACGAACAAGTGTTTGAATTGTGTGATTTTGTCTTTCGAGTGCGCATCCTCTCCCCTTGCGCTTCGTACGATCTAGGGTGCAAGAGAAACACTCAAAATACATTTTATTGCTTTGAAACACTTCAATTTGGGCTTAAAAATTGAACATCTTGTGCGAGTGTGAGTAGGGGCATTTTCACGTACATTCTCTTTCTTTGTGCCATCAAAGATTGATTGAGTTACGGATTGTGTCTTTGCTTGCTTTTGTTTATCTTAGAGGGCCTGCCTTGGGGAAAAAGTACTCACCCAAGGGACGACTCAACCGGTAACACTATAAAGCCAAGAGTATTTCCAGCTGGGATATAAATGTGGGTTTTGGTTAAATGCCATAATCACGCAATTGCTCCAACAAGATGGATCCGAAAGGGGACTCTTGTCGTATGGGTCAATCTCCACGAACGGAAAGTCCTTACTAGAACCCATGTGCTAGAATTTTCCAAAATCCTTAATCTATTTGTTGGTGCAAGAACGGTCGTTCTAAAGCCACCCCACACTCTTACAGTCTTCTAGTAGAGATGGAAAGCATGCCATGGGAGTTTCATGGGTGTTGATGCTTGGCTGGATTGACGTAATGAGCCATGGAGGGGAGCCAGTGGGGTCAAGCATCTAAACATCTGCTAGAGATAAGCGTAGTTGGACTTGTCCAAGTGGGAATCCAACAAATATTGTCTTACACATCCATAGGGCTTGTAATTATTCTTTGTTTGAAAACACAGTGTGTATTTGAAAATATTTTGCAAACAAACATTCAACATGATTCTCAAAATTTCAAACCCTCTTGAAGACAAATATCATTGACTCAATCCATATGTTACTAATTTCCCTGTGGATTCACGTTCGTAGAGGTTCCTAAGCATTGGATTATACCTCAATTTGTCTTCTTGAGTAAACAATATGAAAACCCTTCCCTTAAGTTCATTGAATTTCCACATAAAATATCTTGTGGGGTTTAAGGAAATTAAGACATTGGTACATATTAGTTTGAAACTTTAATCAAAGAGAGTATTTTTTATAAAATAAATCCATTAAGCAAAGATAACAAATTGGACCCCACACATGTGCTTGATATCTTTTGGTTATATTGGTCTTTTGATTGCTCTTAGAGAAAAGTGTGTTCTTCAATACCTTGGCCTAGTAAACAAAGTCTCTCTAAGTCTCTTAGGATTAAAATCAAACACTTCATCCATCTCAAACATTTATCAAAATTCATCCATCCAAACAACTTTAGAGCTTTGGAAACATCATTACCTAGACTTGGGTACATCCCTAAAATCACTTGTTTAGCTAGGTGTGTTTGGATGAATCCTTCCATGCACACTTAGTTAAATTATCAACCATCCTTTGAACAAGTTCATCCTAAAGATCACATCCAACATCGTAGGGTTTACAAGTTCATCATCCAAATCAAACAAAATCAAAATCAAAATCCCTAAGTCTAGCATTGATCCAAAGTTCCTAAACATTCAACACTCTCATCATTCACCCCATTCATCCTCCATATCATCATTGATCCTAGAACACCTTAGAGTTCAACAAGGTCAAAACACAAGAAGAACATGGAATATAAACTAGATTCATACATCATGAGCGGTCCAAACCAACCAAACCATCCAAGCCTCACGAAACCATGGGATTATGGAAACTCACATCCATACATAGGATCACTATCTCCTACGAATATCAATAGCACAACGAATGTGAGTATGCCCAATCTGAATTTTGGAACACATCTCCCCATGATAGATTTCAATCAAAGTCCAAACTCACAAGTCTATCCTCCAAACAATCAATGCATGAACCTTGAAACGAACAACGTCATCCCACCAAATCCCTACTTGCCAAATGTGGATGTACCAAGTGCAAGTTTTTGAAACATGAATCCTAACTCGGAAAACTTTGGAAAAATGATTCCCAATACCAACAATGTTCATCCTATCATGCCAAATCTGAACATCATCCCAAATCAGAACATTATCCAAAGTCAATTTTCCCATAATCCCATTCAAAAACCGCAAGTAGGCATCCCAAATCCGCTTAAACAAAAGCCAAATCAACTATCTCAAGTGAGTCAAGATCAAAATCAAGAACAAATTTGGCGAGATCAAATTGCGGAACTTTCCAAAATAGTTGAGGCATTGCGCCAAGGGAAATCTCCACCACCCATATCAACATCATTCATTGGTTTAGGGATTCCCCCTTTACCTAGCACCAATCAATCCACCCAAATCAATCCACCTAACATCAATAAAACCATCACGACAAATTCTTTGAATATACCATTGACATCACACCAATGGACAGTATCTAATCAAACAACAACATCGATCCCAAATCAAAATTTGGTCTCCCAAGGACCTATCACATCGGTCAATCCAACCATCTCTATCACTTCGATCACTCCAAACACCACTATCACACCCATCACATCTCAACCCCTCATGATCGCTCCGAGCGTATCTCAAACACTTGTCACTACATCCAACATGATTCTAAATCCACCACCACCCCCACCACCACCAACTTCCACCACATCAAACCAATACAACGTGACATTACAAGCTTCTTTTCAAAAGGGATACCAACAATATCTAGCCATGCAACAAGCAACACAAGTGAAACAATCCTCTCAAGTTGCCCAAGCCTCTCAAGCTACCCAACCAACACGAGCAAAAACACAAAAGATGTCAACTATTGAAAACAAGGATCAAGATCAATCCATCACTGAGCACACGTTTACTTCATCCAATGATCAAATCGACATATGTCAAGAGTCACTTTTGAATCACGATCAAAATCCACCAACAAAACTCGTCAATGAGCCAATTCAAGAAATATCAACATCACTTGACTCTATGGTCGAAGACATTCACAATCTATCCACCACAATTGTCAAAAACAATGATCAAAACCTCTCCATTGAGGAGCACATTGAGGATGTATCTACACAATTCGATGATAAACTCACCATACATCAAGAGCCACTTTTTAGTGATCTCTTTCAAGAGTGTTAGGGTTATTTGATCCTATTGACATAATGCACGATCCATCGACCTATGATCATGTTGAAAATGTCTCTACATCACCTTATGAGGTAGAGGACATATCTCAAGAGTTTATTCCAAATCATGATCAAAATCTTTCACTAAGGTCTAGCAATGGTCCCTTCCAAAACATGTTGATCCCCTTTGACCTCATGGTTACAGATGTTGAAGGAACCTTGAACTTGACCATGCCTAATGTTGACATCCAAAAGTCCTTTGTAAGAAATCCATCCTTTGAAGCTGCCCCATGTCAAGAACTTGATCCAAAGCATGTCGAAAGCAACTCTGAAATTAATCAAGATCAAGAATTTGTATCTTCAAGATACTACAATAATCTAATGAACACTCTCTTATCCATGCAAGATGATCATATCCATGTAGCACATACTCCTCCATCTACCCATGAGATTCTTTCTACAGATGGGCACGTAGATGATCTTCATCTAGAACAAGATTTTGTTACACAAAAAGAGCAGATTCTTAACTCCTACAATCAAACGGAGTTGTCAACATCAGGATTGGATATGTCCCAAACTCAGATTGAGGACATCATGAATAAAGATATCCATCATTATCCGCTCAAGGAAACAAGTCAGATAGAACATCCAGAGTTAGCCAAGCAGCAAATTGAACTAATGTCATCTACAGTGGTCATTCGTCAGAGCACGTTTATTGAACAAAACACCTCGAAGCAAGCAAAATCAAGGAACAAAGGTGCTACTACCACCATATTGGGGGCAACTTCATCTTGTGCAAATGTCAACATAGGGAGCATGAAGAGTTCTTATGATGAAACCATTGCCAATACTACAACCAGTCATGTCATGAATCGTCATCCACCCATCACCCCATCCATGAATTGGGACCAACGTCAAAAGAAAGATTTGAATCAAAATACGAAGAACATTATCAAAGAAAAAGAAGCTGATAAGCATAATGGACAAATCAAATACCCATGGATACCAAAGAATACAAAGAAAGATCATCCCCATCAAACTCCATTAGTCAAAGAAACTATGGGGCAAAATCAAAAAGGGAAAAGTATCCATCAAGAATGTCTGCAAAAGAAAAAGCAGGATTTTCAAGCGATGTACAAAGTGTATCAAGCAGTTGGTCCTAATTCCACACACACTTTCGTATCCATCCATCATTGCTCATCTTCCCAAGTTTGGAGAGTCAAAGGTTCCAAACTGTCAACCAATCCATCTCTTATCCCTAAGCACACTCCATCCATGCCTCCATGCATAATATCCAATTCTTACATTGACCGTGTATTGACAACGACCCTTCATCATAAGGATTCTAAAGGCCCTTTATCATGATGTGTGCACCAAGACAAAGTCAACCCTAGTATCGACGAAGCAGATCAAGAATCCCAAAAATTGTATTCAAGTGCACGTATCTTGGCAAAGCAGCTTCTTCAAGCAGGATATCGATGGCACGCCATGACAGGGGCATCTACGTCAACACCACCAGGTGGTTCAGCATGAATCTTTCAGAAAAATACAAAAAAAATCAAAAATATGAAAATCCAAAAAAAATTAGAAAAAGGATTGAAAACAGTAAAGATAAAAATCGTCTTATAGTGAAAACCGCATGGGCAGCGCTTTGGGCAAGACCATGATGAAAACCTGGAAAACAGGCGTCATGTGTAGAATCGAGCATCTATGTGCACCAGTTCAGATGAAAGCATCTCATCCCATCTGTAATAAATTGAGCATTCCATCCATCTTATCCATAATAAATCCATCCATCCATAAACCATTGATCCAATCCATTCGCATATATCTGCATCCATCATCTTAGTTATCTTGATCTTGATAAAATTTTGGTGCACACTTTATGCTTGCTTATGGTAAACATCTTAACATGGTCTATTTTCATGGATCCTATTCTATCCAGCAGTATTTGAGCCATGAAGCATTATCCAAATGGGTATTCGTTATCCAAACACTTTATCTTATCGCAATATAATCCTTGGCATCCCTTGCATATCCATCCATCCATACACTTATCCAAGAATCCACCCATGACACTCCATACATTGCTAGACATTGGGGGCAAATATATACATCTTGCTTCGAGAATAAATCTTGGTCTATGTCCTCTGACTTATGTGGCGATCCGAACATTGGAAAACATGAAATAAAATTGCTCAAACCACTTGTGAGAAAAAATCCAAATCACTAGCCCATGGCATATTTTGACGAGAAGACATTCCTTATCAGTCTTCATCATTCATCGAACATCAATCTGAACAATCAACATCAGTTGCATCTAAGCTGCACGTCAAACGTCACATCAAATCATCCAAACATCTTTTGTTCGAAACCAAGCTTCATCAATCATGATCAATAAAGTCTAATCAATCCATCATCATCTTAGGATATTCGTCCTTATCCTTGTGTTGCTTAACACTATCCTTGCATTGTTGTGCATCCTCAACAATGTTATCATCATCAATCCATCATCTTATCTTTGCATTGTTGTGCATCCTCAACAATGTTATCGTCATCAATCCTGATCAAAAAATCCTTGCATTGTTGTGTATCCTCAACAATGTTATCATCATCATCAATCCATCGATCTGATCAATCAACCTTAGCTTGGTTTTCAGCAAAATTCCAAACAGAGCACTGATATCATTACACATCCATATCCAAATCGTAAAAATCATGCGAAAATCCAAAAACATCCAAAACATCAAAAAATCCAAAACAAGTCAAAAATCAGAAAAACATCAAAAAACATTAAAATCCAACTATGTCGTCTCTAAGCTTAACATAGGTAGGGCTAATCTCTGATCAGCCCCTGAGACACAAAAATCCAAAAAAATCCAAAATCACATCAAAATCCAAAAACATTGGAAAAAACATCAAAATCCAAAACATAAGAAAATCAAAAAATCAAAAACATCGCAAAATCCAAAAACACCAAAAACAACCTCAAAACATTCCAAAAACGTCAAAAACATCCAAATATTTGAAAAATCCACTGTCCCATTTTTTCACTCGAAATAATCAATCATCCATAATAAACTGATCATCACCTTCATCCTTTGGCAACGCAAACAGAAACAATCATAGCAAGCAACAAAATCAAGCTTCAATCGTAAAATCAAAATCGAAACAACGAACCATTGAACACAAAATCAAACTCTTGATCAGTCGCAAACATGTCAGTCAACCTCATATCAACAACCTATCAATCAACTTATCAAACCATCATCATCCTGTATAATGCATGTCCTAGGATATATCGTTCTGACAATGGGCATCATTTTGGATATCATTGGATTCCTATCCTATCAAAACACATCCCTTTGGTTGAAGGTATGAAGAACATTGGCTTGTTTGTGTACTTGATCTTTTCTTTTGATTTATCTTATTGCGCTCAGTCCAAGGACCTCTCGATGATATCCAAACGAAGGATTTAGAGAGATAGGAATGGGGCAACGATCATTATTCTTTTGTCTGTTGTGCTTGTTGGACGTTCTTGTAAAATAACTTGGTGAATACTTGCTTTGTTAGGTATGCCCTAGCAAGGTTTTCGTATGTCAAGTGTGAACAAGAATACTCCTATCTATTTTTCGAGTCAAAGTCCATCACACTAAGTACAACGCCATCCTGGTCCTTTATACCTTGATGCCTCGTGCTTAGGCGTGTTATCAAACATAAAGTAAGTGACCCTTTGAAAATCCCAATCCTTGATAAGCAAATCATCATCATCATCTATCATCACCATCTCTAATAAAGTCTTGACCAATCATGGACTTGTTGGATCCTCTTGTCATCATCTCATGTCCACGCTAACATCATCATCCATCTTGCATCCATCATGCATCAACAAACCATCAGCATACCACATATCATTCATATCATACATAATAGGAAACATCAATCATTTCACATGCATTGCATTTGCATCATCATCATAATATAGATCTGTTAGTCTAAGCATCATCAATCTCATCCATCTCATATCATATCATTATTTAAGTTGTTTAGGATAATATAGATTTGTTATTCTAAGCATCTTAAAATCATCTCATTTGCATCGTCATCCATAACCATCCATTTTGAACCTCTTTATCATGAGATCGACCCTCAAATCGAATCTTTTCGCTCGATCTCTCGAGGGGAAATGTACCGTGTACTTTTTCAGGGCATCCGAAAAATCAGAAATTTTTTAAATTTTAATTGCGGCAAGTTATTCTTTGAACCAATGCAACAAGTACGTTGCTTCAAAGAGGGGCAAAATGTAGACACGTCAAATTTGCATTATGCATATTCATCCGCTCAATAAATAAATCAAATGCATCACATCCATTCACCTAGTAAATCAGGTTCTTATCATCAAAAGCTCAATCATAGTTTAATTAAATAAATCAAGCTTTATTTAATTAAAATCTCAAACAATCATATTCCACCATTTTCTGATTTAAATAAATCAAATATTTAAGTCATAAAAGTCAAAGCATCCTAATCATCATCCTAGATAATTAATCCTGATTAAATCTAATGCTAATCTCACCCACTTGCATTCTCTAGATTTGGCCACTTGCACATGAAATTTCAATTAAATGATTTATCAAAATCTTTATTTTCAACTTGGCATAAAGGAAGAATATTCTCCAAGTTTGAATCTCCCCCCAAGTGGACATGTACACCCAACAAAGCATTTATGAGGCCTTACATGCCTCTTACATGTCCCCTTCCAAGGTCAAACTCAACATTTATTGGAAAATTTGAATTCAAATTTTCCCTCTCATGGGCACTCTTCCCAAATCTTGCACATGCATCAACCACTCACATGATGACAAGTGTCCTTATCTCATTGGCATCTTAGTCCCACATTGGTCTCTCTTCAACACTTAGCATTTTGAAAATCCTTAAATAGGTGCTTCATCTTTGAGCAAATCCTCCACAATTTTATGCAAGGTTACTCTCTTCATTTGAGATTTGATCTTTTTCATCATCACTCCACCATCTTCATAGCATTTTCATCTTAAGCTTTGATCAAGGATTGGGAAAGGGTCACTAGCACATGTGACACCAATCCACTATGAAATGAAGTTTTGACTATGTTTTTATATGCTTACATTTGATTATCTTTGTTTATCTAATTTGCATGTTTCATCATAGTCAAGTATTTCATAGGGATTTCAAATCTAATGTTTTTCAAAGGACTAACATGATGATATTATGTTAAAATTGTTAACCATTTGCAGATTTGATGTCCACACATACATATATGTGTGTGTGTGTGTAGTATCAAATTAACAAGATATTGACAATTGTGATGATGTGTGTGTGTGAGTATTGAATGGTTTTGTAAGTTCTTGGGGTGTTAAAAAAGGTGGACTTGGCAACCTATTCTAGAATAACTATTTAGACAATCAAGAGATTAAATCACCCTAGTTACATAATGACTAAGATTTTTCCTATCACTATTGGTATACCTTTGACCAATTATAGGTCACCCACTCTAGAGTTGAATAATTAGATTAACTCCCCTCCCTCCCCATAATTCTTGCACTAGAAACTACTTCATAAATAAATAAATAAAAATTGTAAGGAATGAAATAAAAAGAAAAATTAAAAAATATGTAAAAAAATACATAAAGATAATATGAAAGATTGAAAATAAAATAAGGGAAGGAGAAAATTTATGGCATGATTATAACAACCAATAGGGTGAGTGGAAGGTTTTTCTCTCCTCATTCATGGAGGAGATAACTTGCATTAATGAAGTGAGGGACATTGGTTTGATAAGGAGTAGATTGTGTCACTAATAGGTATGGCATCCTAGCCCCCAAGCAGCTCAAAGTTTCCAAGAAATATAAAAAATAACGAACAAGAGCCACCATAATGTGTGTGTGTGTGTGCGTTTATGTATATATATATATAGTGTCAAATTAACAAGATATTGATAATTGTGATGATGCGCATGTGAGTATTGAATGGTTTTGTAAGTTCTTGGGGTGTAAAAAAAGGTGGACTTGAAAACCTATTCTAGAATAAACCTCAAACCCTATAACCTATTTAGACAATCAAGAGATCAAATCACCCTAGTTACATCATCGACTAAGGTTTTTCCCATCACTATTGGTATACATTTGACCAATTGTAGGTCACCCACTCTAGAGTCAAATAATTAGATTTACTCCTCTCCCTCCCCATAAATTCTTGTAGTAGAAACTATTTCATAAATAAATAAATAAAAACTATAAGGAATGAAATAAAAAGAAAAATTAAAAATTATGTAAAAGCAAACTTAAAGATAATATGAAAGATTGAAAATAAAATAAGGGAAGGAGAAAATGTGTGGCATGATTACAACAACCAATAGTGTGAGTGGAAGGTTTTTCTCTCCTCATTCATGGAGGAGACAACTTGCATTAATGAAGTGAGGGACATTGATTTCATAAGGAGTAGGTTGTGCCACTAATAGGTATGGCATCCTAGCCCCCAAGCTCAAAGTTTTCAAGCAATATAAAAAATAACGAATGAGAGCCACTATAAAAAAACCCACAACCCCTTGAATACAGAGGGACACATGATTTTAGAGAGAGAGAGAGAGATAGAAGAAGTAAGAAGGGAAGGGATTTAGAGTGCTGACATGTTGGGAAGGAGAAGACCAAGAGTGGCATTTGGATGACAAAAGCATAACATTGCACCCAAAAAAATTGTAGATGCACTCACCAGGTTCCCCTCTAATTGTCTAAATTTAATAATCTCTACATTTCATGTCTATTGTACCTCTATACTTGCTTGTAGTTACTTGGATTTTATGATTTTGTATTCTTTTTCAATGATGCAAAAAATTATTATTAATTATTTATTAATTATACACCATTTATGCTCTATCTTAGTAATAATGCAAGGTAGTTAGAGATACATTGAATGAGAATGTTGCACAAAAGAATATGATCATAGTATAATTTATGATACTTATATACCCTCAATTGGGATGTTACATGGGATATTATTACATATGTTTATGTTTTATGAAACTTGTTATACACGAGATGAGTAAATACATTTGCCTCTCTCAATTAGCACCAATAGATACCTTCTTAACTCCTATATATAGTATATCCATAGGTAGGGGTTTTATCCTTTAGTGAAGGGAATAATTGAGTGAATATGATCAATGAAATTCTACAAAAAATAGGAGATCAAATCAATAAAAACCCTAATCCAATTACTAAAATAGACCTATTACCAATGAAATGTTTGCGTACTTCAAATGAAAGCAATCAAATATAATGTAAAGAAAATTAATCTAACCTAATTTACCTCACCCGAAAATCCCTAACCTTAATCCATTGTCAAATGTATAAGAATTATGCTATTTTAAGTATGTATGTGCATTGCTCATAAACTTAGCATAACCTTGTTGTGCAAAAGAAAGATGTAAAATGAGTAGAGTTTGGTTGTTGATTCAAGGAGGGCTTGAGTGATCAAAATATGTTTGATTTATAAATTTTCAAAGCATGAGATCAATGGTATAAGATGTGAAACGAGATAGAGGGATTAGGATGATCATGCACAAGTTTGCATAGAGATATGAAGTGAAGTGAAGTTAAGTTCACTCACTATTTTTATGAATGATCACTAAATTTATCCTGGTCTCTAAATATAGGGTTAGAAGAACAAATATAAGAAAATACTATTGTTAGGTAATAAATTGAACATTGAAATACATCATCAATAATGTTGATTATTAGGTAAAAATGAGATATACTGAACATTTATCGAAGGTCAATATATTTATTGCATGACCCAAGTAAGGAGTATAGGGTTATCAAAGTCTCACAGTATCTAATACATTATCATGGAGCATGGACCTTGGACAAATCTTCAATGATTATGGGTACCTAATGGAGATTAACAAATCATGGTGCTTCATGGATTATTTGCGAACTTCTCACTTTCTATGTTTATGTTTAATTTAGTTATTAGCATTTAGTTATGAAATGATATGACTTTTTGTAAAAGGCCTAAAGCTTGTAGCTTCCCATATACATCAAGGGAAACTAAGGACGGATGAAAAAATTGATTATCTAATAGGATTATCAATAGGGATAGCAATCATACCAGCATACATATTTTGCAACATAAAAGATTTCTACTATATAATGTATCATTTTTTGAAGTAAATATAATGGAGAAGAAGATGTAATGTTGTGGCTAAATTCTAGTATCAATTGTTTGTTGTTAATACACTATTATTTGGCGTTCTCTAGTTTGAAGTCAAAGCTCAATTTATCAAGGCACATTTGTTATTCTTGTGTGGTTTAATTAATTGGTTTCTTCAAAAGAATTAAAAATCCTTTTAATAAGTCACAATAATTTGGGATTATCATTTGAATTGATAAGAAGAGTCCTATAATTGATAAAATTATCATACTGTCTCCAGTTTGATTCTTTCTTGTTATTCAAATCAGAAGTATATTTGGTTTGTCAGGGCACACTTGTTGCTTTTGTGTGATTCAGTTAACTAGTTCCTTCAAAAGGATTAAAACTTCATATTAATTGATCACAATAACCTGAAAAGAATCATTTGGATCGATAAGAAGAGTCTAATAGTTACATTCTTGCATGTTTATACAATGTATAAACAATCACAAGTGTCAAACAATTCAAACTATATCAAGAAATAAGTCACATATCATTCATCTCTTGACTCCATTAACCGAATAGAATTAGGCACTGGTCATACCCATTACATTTCAAAATCTACAAAATCTCATTTATATATTCACATTTCAAATTTCAGTACTAGGAGTAGGAGTAGTTAACAAGCCTTCATCTATTCCACATTTCATGCCACTGTAGGTAGATCCTTAAAACCAACTAAGTCACACAACTTAATTAAATCTGCATTAGTTATCAAGGTTCACCACCTAGGTTTAACATAGCATGAAGTGTAGGGAGTCATCAACCACCTAGGTTAACTCTGTTTATTAGTTCAAAAATGTTGTAAGTATGACCATAGAGCCCAACATCCTCTTAAGGATTTACAACCTACATTTTTGAGACCTAACACCCCATATTCTCATTGGGGATGATTCTCTAGTGGATGTAATTGGGAAGGGTTCAATTAATGATGGAAATGGTACATTTGAGGATTTCCTCTATGTACCTAATCTGGCAGCAAACCTTCTCTCCGTCTACCAGGTCACTCAGAATGGTAGAAAACTTGAATTCACTCAAAATTTTGTCAGCATCATAAATCTTGAAGATAATGCACTCTTTGCAGTTGGTAAGGACAATCATGAGTCTCACTTGTAATTTTTCTCTCATTTTGTACCTGATTCACATTCTACTACATTGCTCATCCATTCAAATTTCATGAGCATTTTGGCCATCTCAACTACCGTGATCTTTATTAACTCAACAAACAAAACATGGTCATGGGTCTTCCTCAAATCAATTTTTCTAATGGTGTATGTACAAGTTGCGCCTTGGGAAAACATCTTGAGGACAAGTTCAACAAAGGGAAGGATTGGAGGGCTTTAAAAGTCCTTGAATTCGTTCATAGTGACTTGGAAAGTCCTTTTCCTTAATTATCTTTTAGTAAACTCATTATTTTCTCACCTTCATTGATGACTATTCTAGATATGCATGGGTCTACTTTCTTCGACACAAAGTAGAAGTCTTTGATAGATTTCAAGAGTTTAAGGCTCATGCTGAGAAACAATCTAGAAAGTGTGTCAAAATTGTCCACACTGGTAATGGCAAAGAATATGTGAACCAACAATTTGAGCAATACTATACTCTTAAAGGGATTGGTCTTCAACATACTATTGCCTACACACCACAACAGAATGTTGTAGTTGAGAGGAAAAATAGGTCCATGAAAGAGATGGCTAGCTGCATGATCCATGCTTGCTCCCTTGCACCTACACATTAGGCAGAAGCTATCAAATATGCTTCTCACATCCAAAATAGAGTTCCACATAAAGAATTAAAGGGCATCACTCCTTTTGATACCTAGTGTAGTAGGAACCTCTTATGGGGCACTTTAGAGTTTTTGGCTCCCCAACATGGGCACATATTCCTTCAAAGAAGTGCAAGGCCATGGAACCTTAGAGTCGGCCTTGTATCTTTGTTGGTTACCCTAATGGTGTCAAATGATATCAGCTAATGGACCCTAAAACACATGAAATTTTCATTGAGTGCATTGTGTATTTTGAGGAAAGCTCTTCTAGCTCATCCTCTACTCATCTTTCCTCAATAGTGGATTTAGAGAATTTTGATATTGAGGATTTTCCTCAAGCTTCCTCTAGTCATCGAGTTTATCATTAGATTTCATCTTCCTCTTCACAAAGTTTGGAATCTCCTCCTCCATCCCCTCCCATGCCTCATTAGGCTCTCCAAATACTTGAGTCTGCAAGCCCTCTTGTTGGGGATCCTTCCAATACTAGGAGAAATCGGTCACAACATCATGATATTCCACATTCCTACATCGCCATGGCTTTGGATCCAAAATCATTTCGTAAAGCATCTGGTATTGCTAAGTGGGATTCTGTAATGGAGGAAGATCTTTAATGCAAAATAAAACATGGGATCTTGTACCACTTCTTAGGGGAAGAAAAATGGTTTAGTGTAAGTGGATTTATCAAACCAAATTTGTAGCAAATGCCTTAGTTGACAAATATAAAGCATGACTTGTGGCAAAAGGTTTCTCTCAAGTGTCAGGTGGGTGATCCCAAAAAGCTAGTTTACAATTTATGGGAGATTATGATTTTAGTTGAAATCACATATTTTTAGAAAATATAATGATTTAAGCCTTTAAAAGTTTAATTTAAAGCATTCCAATTGAAGAGTGTTTGATCAAAGTACATTAGATCAAACCCCCTTGGATAGAACTTGGCTAGTTTTAAAGCATACCTATAACAGAGTCTCCTTTACACCTATGAAAATGTTGATAAAATCCACTTTTAATTTACCTTTTGGGGGATCAAATGAATTCATTTAAATTTTAATTTTTGTAATTATGTATTACTTATTATAAGCTTCCCAAAAAGTATAATTTTAAATAAATTTAATTTTATTATTATACTTATTTTTTATTTCTTGTGAATGTAGGTTTTTCACCGAAAATCAAGCTCTCTATTTTGCAAATGTGGAAAAATAGAAGATTATCATTTTTTTTTTGAAAGATATGAGTGCACCAGATATTGAAGTCCTTGATTCAACAAAAAAAATTTGAATTTCGATACATACAAAAAAAATTGTGTTATAAGTTCTCCTATGTCTGAATTGTAATTGGTTTGACTTCAAAACTTGATTAAGGAAAAAATATTCAATAAAACACTATGAAACCAATTGGAAGCACTAGATATCATAGTTACAAATATAAATTTGAAAAAATTATAATTTTCTCCTTCGTGGAAAAAAAGTTATATGTTATATGATGAGCATCACTCCTTAAAAATGGTGTTTACTGAAAAAACTATTTTTCGAAGGAGATGGAAAAAGAAGTGCAATCTGACTCCAAAACATTTGAAAAAAATATATTTAGAATCTATAGACAAAATGTTACAAATCACTAGTTCACATTATCTTCAATTTCCTCATGGTTTAGCCACTATAGGTGCCCGAAAGTGAAGATTTATTTAGAAAAAATCAATTCAGTGTCCAATTTGGCCAAAAATTGTAAACCAGTATTGTGGGATCACCTAGGTATTGACTAGAATGATACCTTTTCCCTGGTTGCCAAAATGAACTCCATTCACTTGCTACTTGCTATTTTTTCAGCTCATGGTCGAGTTGTACATTAGATGGATGTGAAGAGTGCATTTCTTCATGGAGATCTACATGAAGAAATTTACATGGTGTAGCCACAAGGATTCATTCAAGATTCTTCATTGGTTTTCCAACTAAGGAAGTCTCTCTATGGCCTCAAACAAGCTCCACAAGCTTGGTATGCCAAAATGGACTCCTTTCTTCTCTCCATTGGGTTCTCTAGACACCACTCAAATTGGAATGTCTACATATTGCCATAGGAAGATGCTCTTCTCTTCTTGGATCTTTATGTTGATGACTTGATTGACATTAGGAGCACCTCATCCATCATTATGACTATCAAAACTTCTTTGTACGACAAATTTTCCATGATTTACTTGGGTCTCTCGCACTACTTTCTCAAAATCGAGATCACTTAGACCTCTTCTGGGATCTCTCTTGCACAACCCAAGTATGCTCTTGATCTTTTGTCACATTTTCATACATTAACTTATTATAATTCTGCACCAAATCCCTTTCAATCTGGGTTAATATTAGGGTGAAACGTTCCACACCACTAGTTGATGCTACCTTGTATCATCAGCTTGTTGGTAGCCTCATCTATTGACTCATGCTTGCCTTGATATTTCCTTTGCAGTTGGCATTGTTTTGTGATTCATGATGAAACCCCATGAGCTTCATTGGAAAGCTACCAAACATATCTTGCACTATATCCAAGGCACTCATAGGTACAAGATTCATTATGCAACAAGCACAAGTTCAAACTTACTTGGATACACTGATTCTGATTGGGTTGATGATATTGATGATCACAAGTCCACCTCTAGGTACACTTTTCACTATGGTTTTGGTCCCATTTGTTAGCAAAGCAAGAAGCAACATGTCATTTCTCTTTCTTCAACTAAGGTTGAGTATCGGGGGGCTATCAATGCTGCTATTGAGGCTATTTTTCTTCAAAATATCCTCACTAAACTTGGTATCCCCTTTCAGAATCCATCAGTCATCTATTGTGACAACCAGACTGCCATCTATATCTTGAAGAACTTGGTCCATCATCAATGAACCAAACACATCAAGATTCACATGTATTTTCTTCAGGAGCTAATTCAAGAGTAAGTCATTGATTTACACTACTATCCCATAATAGATCAAGTTGGAGATATTTTCACCAAACCCTTCAAATTTGAAACAAAAAGCACATATTGACCATTATCACTACCACATGCAAATTAGGTTGCTCTTGAAGTTTTGTCATCATTATGTGCTTTATGTTTTTCCTTAAAGTATTTTTTATCTTATCCCATGAAAATTTGCATTCATATGCTTCATGGCTACCTTTTCAACCATATCCTTTATAATACAAGTGGTGCCTATCATTTAGGTTGTTATGTTGTGAATGCGTCATTTGATAAATGGCCTATCAATTAACCTCATGTACTTCACAAATGTATGCAAAAAAATAGACCATATTTTTTCCTAATTGACCTTCCACACCTATTCAACATACCCATTGCACACCAAGATGTGATTGCTAGTTATATATATTTTCGCCTCTTTCATCTTTCCTTACTTTTCATTACTTACATAATTAACATATTTATCTTTTTGAAAATAGTTTTTCTTCAAAATAGTCTCTTACTAAATTATCAACATCATCTTCTCTCCACAAACTTTCACTCCTTTAATAATTATGTTAGCTAGCCTCTTTCTTCTTTCCCTTTCTTCTATCAATTGTGGTTTTATCGATTCATATTCTTTTAGTTCTCGAATACCTCTTTAACAACTCTTGCCCGTCACTTAGCCTCCTCTAACTGACATCCTCTATCATTTTCCTAACTTCTCACCCTTCACAACTCTTTTATTTGTACTAGATTCACTTCTACTATGATTTTTGGTTTCTAGATTCATATATATTTGTTTGTGATATGTTTTTAACATGAATAGTTCCTGCTACTCAACTTCCATCAATTTCATAAACTGTCATTTTCTCTTTTTCAAGCGTTTCATTGTCTTTTTCTACTACCAGTTTGGTTTTGTTGTCCCTTGCTTCTAGGCCTTCTACTTAATCTTTAACTTCCTTGCACCGTAGTGTGCGGACCAAGACAAAGAAAGAAAGAATGAATATATACTATGTATATATAAATAAAAATTAATAGAAGTACTTTTCCAAGGGAAAAGGAAAAGACAACCGGTTGCACACAACAAGATCTAAGGTCATGTTTGAATCTCTGTTAATAGATGTATATTTGATTTGAAGCTACCACTTTTTCAGAAAGACCTTTATTGCACAAACACCATCATTTTCTAAATGGCCTGCCAATAAACCTCATGTACTACACAAATACATGCCAAAAAAAAAAAAATAGACCAAAATTTCCCCTGATTGACCTGCCACTCTTCTTCGGCGTACCCATTGCACACCATTGTGCGATTGCTAGTTAAGTTGTTTCCCCAAAGGATGGCACTTTATCACAGAAATCATCTTTACTGGCTCGAGAAAAGCTGCGATGAAGGAAAAACATTGCGCTCTAATCGAGTTTCGTCACATGGATCCACATCACCTTCTACCCATTAACCCCTAGCACAAATGGAGCCACGTCACAGTCAGACGCATTAGTGCAAACTCGGGCTCAGGCCCACAAGGTAAAGCGACAATGAACTGAGGCCGTGTGATGCAATGAAGTTGCGACATGTATGCTGCAGAAAAAATGTTTAGGTGGTAAAGAAGATTCGAGCCCTCACACGTCAGCAAATATGGACATGCATCAACCACCCGAACCGTTGCACCTTGAGGCTGCACAAAATGAACCTGCGATATGAAGAAGGTAAGCAAAATGATGACAGTGTCCTCCAAATTGGCAAGTACATCCGCGTTGGTATTTGGCATTTCACTTGTTCCTTCCGGGACAACGCTGAATGGATGCCACATGTTAGTAAAGCACGATAGTGCATCCTTGCAAACTTGTGATAAGCAAAAGTTTTGGGTTCAAATGAGAATGTTACACCTCAGCACAATGAGTTAGAGCTGGCTGAATGAAAGAACTTGGTGGACACATGGCAACATTGTGCGAAGTCGCAATATTAAAGAGTGCAAGAAAACATAAGTTGCAATGTGCTATCACTACTACATTGAGGGGCTTTTTAAGACGATAATTTAAGACAAAATACTAATTTTGTTTTAAATATATTTAAGTTGTATTTATTTATTTATTTTGTCTTAACTTAAAACAATAGAAATTAAATATATTTAAGTTTTTTTTTTTTTTTACATTGTCTCAAATTAAGACAATAGAAATTAAATATATTTAAGTTTTATTTTTTATTTTACATTGTCTCAAATTAAGACAATAGAAATTAAATATATTTAAGTTTTATTTTTTATTTTACATTGTCTCAAATTAAGACAATAGAAATGAAATATATTTAAGTTTTATTTTTTATTTTACATTGTCTCTCACTATTTTTTTTCTTTTGTCATTTTTATTTATTTATTTGGCATTTCGTGATAAAGAGAATATGCCACGTGCCTATTTCGATTATCAATGCTCTGTGTTATTTCTTTTAGTTTAATTTATTCTTAATAATTTTTAAAGTTAAAAAAATATTTGAGTAGTTATTAGAGTTTTTTTATTGTAGGTTTTAGTAAATTTATATTTATATTAAATATTTATATTTAAATTTTTTTAATATACATTTTAAATTAAATCACATAAAATTTATTAAAATTAAATCAAATCAAATCAAAATTATCTATATTTAAATTAGAAATTGATTTTTTACCTTTCATTTTATTTTTTAGTTTTTTAAGTTTAATCTTACTTGTAATTTTTAATATAAAAGTTAAAATTTTAGTTTTAACAGTTTTAATACAGTTTATTTTTAGTTTTACTATTTTATTTGAAGTACAATTTTACTTTCAAATTAATGTTACTATTGTTTGCAATATATTAATTATATTTTTTAAGTACATTTTTTAAAATTTTAATTCTATTATTTAATTATTTATTCTCAATAAGTTTATTATTTAATATTTTTTAAAAATTATTTGTTTAAATGGATATTTTAATTTTGCATTTCCTTTATAGTATGATTTAACTTTGAAATTTATTTTACATATTTACTTATATTTATGAAATTACAAACTACAATTAAAAGTTATTAGAAATAATTTAATTTATAATTATTCATGTTATTAAATTTTAATTATTTTAAAGTTATTTGTTTAAATGGATATTGTAATTTTGCATTTCCTTTATAGTATGATTTAACTTTGAAATTTATTTTACATATTTATTTATGCTTATGAAATTACAAATTATAATTAAAAGTTATTAGAAATAATTTAATTTATAATTATTCATTTTATTTTTATCCTAATTTATATAATAAAATAAATTTCAAACTTAAAATCTATATTAAACGTTATTGAGAGAGAGGGAGACTAACTTTTGACTAGTCGATTCATGCCAACAATCCAAGGATTACATGTGTCCCTAGGGAGTTATGCTCAGGGTACCACATGTGTCATTTGATTAAGGATACGATAATTCACCTTTCAAACCTCTTTAGTGTACTCATTGCACACTTAAGGAAGATAGAGAAGATATAAAGAGGAAAAGGGAGAAAAAGAGAAAGAAAGGAAGAGAGAGAGTGAGGGGGAGGCAAAGATAAAGATGGACATGGATATAGATAGGGAGAGGGAGATACAAAAAGAGAAAAGAGAGAAAAAAAGATAGAGAGAAAGATAAATAGAGATCTATGGAGAGGTAAAGAGGGAGACAAAGAGATATAGAGAGATAGAAGAGAGATGTAGATATAGAGATAGAGATAGAGGTAGAGATATAGAGGAATAAATAGAGAGAGAGAGAGAGAAAGATAGAGATAGTAAGAGAGAGAGAGAGAGAATATAAGAGACATAGATAGATATAAAGTACTATAGGGAGAGAGATAAAGAGATAGATAAAGAGAAATAGGAGACAAAGATATATAGAAGTAGAGAGAGGGGGAGATAAATAGGGACAATAAAGGAGTAAGGTAGAGAGATAGGGAGAGAGAGGAAGAGAGAACATAAGAAAAATATATAGAGAAATATGAGAGAGATACAAAGAGAGAAATTGAGAGATAATGAGAAACATAGAGATTGAGAGGGAGACATAGATAGAAGGAGTGTCTCTCTCTTTCTCTTCCCATCTTTATACATATATCTCCTCATCTCTACCTCTCTTTATATATAACTCCCTATCTCTATCTTTCTATCCTTCCAATGCTCCCTCTCTCATTCTCTCCCTCTTCCCTTTCCTCTCTCCTTCCATCTCTCTTTCTCTCTCTTCCCCCTCCATTTTTTCCACTACCTATCTCTCTATCTCTCCCTCTTTTGAGATCTCTCTCTCCCTATCACTTCCTCTTTCTATATCTCTATTTTATCTCTATCCTCTCTCCATTTCTCTCCCTCTCTCCCTATATATATCCCTTTGTCTCTATCTTCATATATATATCTCTCTCTCACACACACATACACACTCCATTTCTCCCTCCTTATCTTTATCTCTCTCTCCCCCTCTCTATTTATCTCTTTATTACTTATCTTTATCACAGGTTATCTCTCACTCTTTCCTTCTCTACATATCCCTCTCTCTACCTCTATATATATGAATTCTTATATATTTATCTTTCTATCTCTCCATCCCCCTCTCATTGTCTCCCTCTTAATATCTCTATTTCTCCCTCTCCATCTCTCTCTCAACCCCTTTATCTTTCCTAAGTTATATCTATCTCTATCTCTCCTTCTTTCTATCCCTATCTCCCCCCCTCTCTCTCTATTACTCCCTCTTCTATATCTCTTTACATTTTTCTCCTCTCTATTTCTCTACCTCCCTCTCCTTCCCTCTCTATCTATTTATACAAATCTCCCTCTCTATCTCTCTCCATATATCTTTCTCACTCTCTCTCTCTCTCACACACACACACACACACACACACACACACACACACTCCCTATTCCTCCCTCACTATATCTAACAATCCAAGGATTACATGTGTCCCTAGGGAGTTATGCTCAGGGTACCACATGTGTCATTTGATTAAGGATATGATAATTCACCTTTCAAACCTCTTTAGTGTACCCATTGCACACTTAAGGAAGATAGAGAAGATATAAAGAGGAAAAGGGAGAAAAAGAGAAAGAAAGGAAGAGAGAGAGAGAGGGGGGTAAAGATAAAAATGGACATGGATATAGATAGGGAGAGGGAGATACAAAAAAGAAAAGAGAGAAAAAAAGATAGAGAGAAAGATAAATAGAGATCTATGGAGAGATAAAGAGGGAGACAAAGAGATATAGAGAGATAGAAGAGAGATATAGAGATAGAGATAGAGATAGAGGTAGAGATATATAGGAATAAATAGGGAGAGAGAGAGAGAGAGAGAGAGAGAGAGAGAGAGAGAATATAAGAGACATAGATAGATATAAAGTACCATAGGAGAGAGATAAAGAGATAGATAAAGAGAAATAGGAGACAAAGATATATAGAAGTAGAGAGAGGGAGAGATAAAGAGGGACAATAAAGGAGTAAGGTAGAGAGATAGGGAGAGAGAGGAAGAGAGAACGTAAGAAAAATATAAAGAGAAATATGAGAGAGATACAAAGAGAGAAATTGAGAGATAATGAGAAACATAGAGATTGAGAGGGAGACATAGATAGGAGTGTCTCTCTCTTTCTCTACCTCCCTCTCCTTCCCTCTCTATCTATTTATACAAATCTCCCTCTCTATCTCTCTCCATATATCTTTCACACACACACACACACACACACACACACACACACTCCCTATTCCTCCCTCACTATATCTAACAATCCAAGGATTACATGTGTCCCTAGGGAGTTATGCTTAGGGTACCACATGTGTCATTTGATTAAGGATATGATAATTCACCTTTCAAACCTCTCTCTCTCTCTCCTCTACCTATCTCCCTCTCTTTCTCTCCCTCCCTCTCTTTATATCTCCCCTCTATCTATCCCCATCTCTCCCTCCCTCACTCCCTCTATATCCCCCTATCCATCTCTCTATCTATGTGTCTCTATCTATTTTTCTCCCTCTATCTCTCGACACATCTCCTTCTCTCTATCCATTTAGCTCTCTCCCTCTCTATTTCCCTCTACCTCTTCCTATACCTCCATATCTATATCTCTTTACCTCACTATCTTTATCTCTCCCTCTCTATCTCTCTCCATATATAACTTCCTATGCCTATCTTTATATTTCTATTTATTCCTCTCTCTCCTCTCCATACCCCTCTCCATCTCCATCCCCATATCTATCTTCCTCTTTACCTCTCTCTCACTCTTCCCCCCTTTATATCTCCCTCTTTGTATCCATATCTCTCCCTCTATCTCCCTCTCTTCCTATGACAAACATAACATGAGCCTACTACTAATGAAGCCTGATTATCTTCTTGATTCAAAGGTTTTGTTTCTTTCATGTTTGGATACTTGTAAGTGGATGCATATTTCATTTGAAGCTATCACCTCTCCATTGAGACCTTTGTTGCACAAACAAAATAATTTACTAAATGGCCTACCAATTAGTCTCTTGCATTGCATAGATGTATGCAAAATAAAGACATAAAATTTTCGTAATGGATATTCTAGACCTCTTCGGCGTACTTATTGCACACCAAGGTGCAATTGCTAGTTAAGTTTTATTTTTTACTTTACATTGTCTCTATCTCTCTCTATATATAACTTCCTATGCCTATCTTTATATTTCTATTTATCCATCTCTCTCCTCTCCATACCCCTCTCCATCTCCATCCCCATATCTATCTTCCTCTTTACCTCTCTCTCACTCTTCCCCCCTTTATATATCCCTACATATCCCTTTCTCTACCTCTATATATATAACTTCTTATATATTTATCTTTCTATCTCTCCATCCCCCTCTCATTGTCTCCCTCTTAATATCTCTATTTCTCCGTCTCCATCTCTCTCTCAACCCCTCTATCTTTCCTAAGTTATATCTATCTCTATCTCTCCTTCTTTCTATCCCTATCTCTCCCTCTTTCTATCCCTATCTCTCTCTATTACTCCCTCTTCTATATCTCTTTACTTTTTTCTCCTCTACCTATCTCCCTCTCTTTCTCTCCCTCCCTCTCTTTATATTTCTATTTATCCCTCTCTCTCCTCTCCATACCCCTCTCCATCTCCATCCCCATATCTATCTTCCTCTTTACCTCTCTCTCACTCTTCCCCCCTTTATATCTCCCTCTTTCTATCCATATCTCTCCCTCTATCTCCCTCTCTCCCTATGAAAAACATAACATGAGCCTACTACTAATGAAGCCTGATTATCTTCTTGATTCAAAGGTTTTGTTTCTTTCATGTTTGGATACTTGTAAGTGGATGCATATTTCATTTGAAGCTATCACCTCTCCATTGAGACCTTTGTTGCACAAACAAAATCATTTCCAAAATGGCCTACCAATCGATCTCTTGCATTGCATAGATGTATGCAAAATATAGACATAAAATTTTCGTAATGGATATTCTAGACCTCTTCGGCGTACCTATTGCACACCAAGGTGCAATTGCTAGTTAAGTTTTATTTTTTACTTTACATTGTCTCAAATTAAAATAGAAAAAATACCTACCTTTTAGAAAAAATATATTAATTATTTCCCACATATGGCTTTTCCCTCAAACAAAACTATTGTTTTCGTAGCTTTTTGATGGCTCTGTGAGTTGGCTCTCCCATTTGCTGCTACAGTGTCAAACTTGGATGGAGTTTCTTCAGGTGGGAAGGCTTACAATGGGTGTGGCAGGAAGGAAGCTTATAAGAATGCAGGGTGTGGCAGGAAGTGATGATTGTAGTATTGGGTTTTTTCCAGATTTGTAGAAAATATTATGCCCTAGCTGCCATTTTCTTCATCCCGTGGACTGCCGTTTTCTTCAACCTGTGGGTTGTCTCCAAGCAAATAGGTAAAATTTAAAAAAACCCTAGATCTTTTCAAAATTCCTTACTCCCCTACCTATGTTGCATGTTGTATTGTATTATGTACCCTGTGATAATAGCCATTTTGTGAAAGTACAGACATGTTCAATGATTTAGGGTTTGTGCTTCTGAACGCTAGGTGGATGATCTGGTTCGACTTGGAGAAAGTATTAGAAGAAGATTAGGGGTTCCTCCTCGACATCAGTCATAGCAGGTTAGAGATCCAAATTTGCTAGATACAGAATGTGTTTTTTTTCCATTACCATGTGAGCTTGTAGTATTAAGTTTTGTACTATTTGTCTCGTCTGAAAGAGAGATCTTTATATTTCTTTCTGGAAGGGAAATTGAAAACATTGTATGCCTACTCTGAAATCCTGTGGGATTTGATAATTGGGTTTTCTTTTTATGTGCAATGACAAACTTTTCAATGGCTTTTGTGGTATTGAAATGCATGGAGATTGCAAGATAGACGATGGACTGTGATGAAACGCATCGCAGCGGTTCATCATTTAAATGTACTACTTACCCTAATGCTCACGCTTCACCCTTTAACTCATTTATCTTGGTTTGAAATAGGGAATGAGGGCGTCGCTGCACCTACAGGTAGCCATGGCGTCCAAGGGAAAGAAAAGAGGGTTTCCAGATAGATTGGGAGGACAAAGCCCTTTGCTTTATTTTATTTTTTCTTCTTTCTTCTGGGGCCTAACAATGATTTGGTCGCCTTGCACTTTGTAGGAGAAATAGCTACCCATCTCATTTTATTTTTTACTCTTTTATTTCCCTTCCTTTATGTTATTGATTCATTGATATTTTATTCTGGTTTGAGACTACTACAGGGACGTGTACATGGCGGGCATTAGATATAAACTATACTTTGAAAGAAAATAGCTGCCCTATAACCCCCAACGCATAGGTCCATTTCATGCCTTGATAGTAGCAGTTTCACAAGGAGATAAGGGTGCCATCATTCTTCTCCAGGGGACGGCATGGTAGGGGCTTTTGAGTGGGTTCCAATGTGACTGGTGCTAGAAACATCAGTCATTCAAAGGCCTGAGCAGATCACGTCTCAGCACTACGGAATTTTATGCTCTTCTCCCTGTTGTTATCATCATCTATTTGTTATTATCTTCCTTTGATCTTGATTTCATTTTATTTAGCTTAAATATCTCCCAAATGTGTTCCATAAAAAGTTATTCATTTTCCTACCTCTAATGTTCTTTATCAACATATTCAAATGGGAAATGGATGGAAGGATTATTGAGCCATTTGTAGAATACATGAGATTTAAAGCCTCAAATGTAATTGACATAGACATAAAACAATTAAATTTTGATTTCCCTCAAATTTGAGAGGGTCGGTCAGAATGTGACAGTTAGTTCACTTGAGTTGTATAGTTTGTAGTGATTGTAAAGTTTGAAGCGATTTCTGGCCATTTTTTCTCATCAGCATCGTTGATACCGGGACACAATTTGTGCAGATTCTTGCGGTAAGTCACTTGCCATGCTTTGGGAGATTTTCCCTTTTCACAATGGGCCCAATGATGAATGTGATTATTCATTAATATTATAAGAAATGGAATAAACTACTAGGAATTACTTATATCTGCATAGAACTGTACATATATATGTAAGATGAAGGATCTGTAAAACAGGGCTAAGAAGGATTTATACATTGAAGAATTGAACGGAAGATTACCTAGAGCGTTCAAATGATTCTCAGTTTCTATTTTCCTTTTCCTGCAAAGAGCGCTAATGTGTTTGTAGCCTCTTACCAAGATTTTATCTCTTCCTTAACAGTTGTCTCACTAATTCCTTTGTTCATCCTCATGGAAAAGATCAAGGAAATGTTTTTGAAAAGATTCAAAATAGATATTTTTCCCTTGAAAATCATTCCATCATTCTCAAGGATCACCCCCATCTTTCTCTCCAGAGGAGCATAACTCATCCACATCGACAAATAAAATACATATTTTTTTTAGCTTGAAGCAATATTGGAATAGTAATTGAAGTCCCCCAAAACTTGCTTCTCAAATCAACATAATCAAACCACTTTGGGACTATACAATTAGTGCCTCTACTGCAATGGTAATGTCCTGACAATACCCTTTCATAAGCATCTATTTGTGATAACATTTTACTTACTGCAAGCCCACTGGTTATGGGCATAACTCTTCAACAAAGATTATGTTTTCTCCAAACAGTTGTGATCATTTTGCCAACTCACATAGAGTATCCTCACATGTGATATAATCTAACATTTTGTTGATTTTCATTACAGTAAAGTTGATAAATTTAGCAATGTTTGGATAAATAATCTATCACTAAATTTTATAGCTTGCCAGCACTACTAGTTTGAAACCCATACTTGTAGAAGCAATCCTCACATTTAAAATTAAGTTCATAAAATGCAATATTGAAACAGACTAGAAGTATGTGCTAAAATGTGATTAGGATAAGAAACGAAGTGGAAGTTAGAAGGTGAAAAGGAAGGAAAGAGAAATAAATGAAAATGGAAGGCAAGGAAAGATGCTCGTCTCAACAAAAAAAAAAATAGAATATAATAATTAAAAGTGTCTGCCAATTACAATCACATTCTGGGCCATCTTAGAAACTTTAACTTAAGATACCATTCAGCAACTTTAGTTACTGATTACATTTGCAGTGCACCAGAGGATTGCAACCTTATCTTTAACATCTACGTGAATAAGTAAAATTGATTCAATTATAAAATTTACTGACTTGTCACTCTGCCATATAGATTGTTGAAGAGGATAAACTTTGACAACTATGAGTAGGATATTGGAAAAATTTGAATAGAATGAATAAGTAATCAAATAAAAGGGGAGACTTCTGCAAACTAACAATTAAGGAACTATAGAAACAGGGCTGTACAAAGATCATCTAAATTTGTTTGTTCCTAGAAAAGCCATCGAGGTATTTATTATTTTTGAGCTCCAATTGTGGGGGATGGTTCTTTCATAATTAAGTAATTTTTTGTTTCTCTTTCATGATGATTGCCTCCTGTATTATTCACTCTGCATATTACAGAAATACTTTCAAATTTCCATGCTCATTTTATTTCCATGTTTATAGAAAATTAGTTGTTATCTACCATTCAACGACCTATCGTAATCCATCTTCTGTCCAAACTCTCTTAGGCTGCCAGTGAATCCAATAAGCTTTATTGACTATAGCTAGAAGCTTCACAGTTAGCTTATGTCTTACAAAACATAACTTTTTCCAAATTTTCTCAACGTACCTTCCACAAAACACACAGCAAATGTTTGCCAAAAAAATTAGTTCTAAAGTTCAAAGGTGGATCTAAATTATGAACTGTGAAATGATTTTTATGTTCATTTGGTAGTTAATTTTTTTATTTTTTATTTTGTTTTCCTTGTTCTTAAGGCCATTTTCCTTGACAGTTCTTCAATATATAGCAGCTACTGCTGAAGGTGTAAACGCAATGGTTGCCAGAGCTATTTTCATAGAGTCAACAGCAGAGATCGGATCATCTTCATATGTTGAACTTAATACATTCTTCTTTACAAAGCTTATGCATTATACAGTAAATATATTTTTACAATTTTGTGCCATTATACTGGTTCTTGTACTTTAAAGACCAAATGTCAAGAGACAAGGGATTGGTGTAACACAAATGACTAAAATTTTAACACACTTGACGACAAGCAATCAATGCAGGTAATGAACTGTTATCTATTACCTCTTTTCTTCACTACTTTGATGTTGTAATATTGAAGGAAAAATTGGTTACCATTTGAACCTACGTAACAAGTATCACCTATTTGAATAAAAATAATAAAAATCTTTAAAAAGAACATAGATGACAATTGCACAGTGTAGGCATATTGGAAAAACCTAGATTGCTTGGGAGTTTGTTCATGGGGTTATATGCACATGCAAAGCACTTGTTCACAAGCACGACATTAGGTAACTAACTATAGTCATAGCCCACCCTATATGGTACATGTTCTTTTTTGTTTGTTGCAACAAAAAATGCACGTGCCTTTAGGCACTTAGTTGATAGATCAATTTGCTTCAAGTTTTGTAAGTTACATTCTTTAAAAACAGTAATTCCTCTCAGAAATTTACATATTTTGATGAAAATATTCTTGTCTCCTTCCTGCAGCAAACTTCATGGGATAATTTTATTAATATTCTACCTTTTCAGTGAGACTTATACTGGTTTCTGCCTTATTTTGTTGTGTTACATTAATAAGAGCTTCTTTTGTGTGGTATTTTGAATTTGCTCCATTGATGCAACTAGGAGTACCAGATCTTTGTCATTGGTGTATGCTGTTCAGATTGTTTACAACTTTATAATTCATTCTATTTCACAATGTCTTCTTCTTAAGACACAACTTAAACTGTTTTCAACATTCGATCCCAAAAGGTGACATTTTCTATAAAAACTAGAAGGGTTCAGGGCAATATCGTATTGACTTCTGTCATGCTTCTAAGTAAACATTTGAAATTATCTGTTATATCT
This sequence comes from Sequoia sempervirens, assembly GCA_007258455.2. Classification (NCBI taxonomy): domain Eukaryota; kingdom Viridiplantae; phylum Streptophyta; class Pinopsida; order Cupressales; family Cupressaceae; genus Sequoia; species Sequoia sempervirens. The sequence continues at coordinate 223,466,343 of VDFB02000002.1, forward strand.
TTCTATAGGTTCAAAACAAAAAAATTTGTGCCTCAGGCCTCCACCACTACAATAGAAAAAAATGTTGTTTATCATCTGATCGTAGGTATTCAGATTCTCAAAAAACTAAGGACCATACAAGCCTGCAACCCAGAGTTTTATGTTAATCTTTTTTTCTCCATTTGATTTTTCACATAGTAAATGATGGGAATTTGAAAGTTAAACAAAGGATCAGAGGAGGTTGGAAAATTTTCACCAGTTGATTCTGGATGACTTAGAAGAACTGCATTCTGCTATTCAGACTCACAGTCCGCTTTTGATGCAAAATTTCCAAATGAAGATCAAGCATAACAATAGATCTAGTTGTTGCTATGTTTTTCTACATTTTGTCAATTTTTATTTATAGCCTTTGAGCCTTTTGTTGTACTTGTTATACGTACATATTGACAATGAAACAGTGAAATGTTGTTAATTTGTGTCTTTTTCTTAAAGTGGGAGATGGCTGTAACTTCCAGTTCTTGGTACTTCTTCTCACAGCTGTTTCTTGTATTGTACTCCTTGTTATCCTAAAACTATCACAGCTTCTAAACTGTTCTTCATTACTCTAAATTTCATAGAGATTTTCCTTGTCCGTTTAGTTTTTTTTCTGTGATTGATTACCTTAGCATCATAATTGAAATTGGCTTACCTGAGAGTTTTGGTTGTTCTATGTGTTGGTTGTGTCTAAGCAGAATTTTATTGTTTATAATTTATAAAGTTAGAATTTCATGTATCTATCAGATCTATTGGTTTCTAGAGTTTTATACTTCAATTGGGATATTGGAGGTCATCAACCAGATTTTGATTTGGAAATTTAGAAGTCAATTTCCATAATTTAGATTTCCAATGTACTTCAAAATATTGTTTTCTATAGGAATTCGGTGAAATATATGAAGTTGAAGAAACTTTGGAACTGGCTTTGGAATAGTTTGAGCGAGTTGCAGGGCTCTATCAAGGTGAAGAAGTTACTAGTACGGCTAACCAGTGCCAACTTAAAATTGCACAGTTTGCAGCCCAGCTTGAGCAGTAAGTTATATGAAAGAAAATATTTGTGAAAGTTTTTTGGGATCACATATTTTCACTTTTGGGCTATCAAATGACTAGTGTAGTGGTTGCTTATAATTGGATTTTTTTTGGGGTTTGATTTGCAGATTTATTATTTTCAGTTAATGTGTAGAGACTTGTGGATTTGTGGTTCTTTAAATGAATAATGCAAATGGATTTACTTGTTAAATCTAATATTGTTTGCTTGCAGGAAAATTTTGCTTTCACCGTATTGATTATCTTAAAGGAAGAATTCAACTCTCTCCAAAATCATATCAAAATCTTGAAAGGTTGTGTTATGCTCAAAGACGATTTGGAAATCTTGTCGTTCATCAATAACAAAGTACATGATTTAGTGGATTGTTACAATGAAAAGTTATCAGCCTTTGAGAGGACCATACATAAGCATGCAAGAAGAAAGTTCCCGTTCTGAAGCAAAATTGTCCAGTCCAGACAATTGAGTCAACTCTTTGTCAAGCTACCTTGCCATGCTCGAAAGAGTTATGCTGGTAGTTGGGTATATTCCAATGGCTTTTAGGAAAATATTAACATTTTCTCTTTCCTAGAAATGAATCGTTTGTGTATGTCATGTTATGACGTACGTGTTGCTTATGATTGTATGAACAAGTTTATAAACTATAAATAAAAAAATACTTATTGGCATTTACTTTATGAATTTGGATTAGGATGCATTATTTTCTTTGTTTTTTATGAACATTATGCTTTGTGTATTCGACAACTGTTCATTGTTCCAACTTCAAAATCATTGATAATTTCTATTATAATTTTCCATCGCATTTGAAAAATAAAAAATAAAAACTCCAACAAATAGGAGGACGACGAGAATTTGAAAACATTGAATTGTTTATTTTTTTAATACATTTTTACATATTGTCTCTAAAGAAACAATTTTTACATATTGTCTCTGTAGAGACAATGTCTTTAATCCCAACTATTGTCTTTAAAGAGACAAAAGTGAAATTGTCTCTAAAGAGACAAACGTGAAATTGTCTCTAAAGAGACAAAAATACTTCTATGTCATATTGTCTTTATAGAGACAATTTCATATTGTCTTTAAAGAGACAAAAATACTTCTATGTCATATTGTCTTTATAGAGACAATTTTATATTGTCTTTATAGAGACACCCCCTTAAAGACAATACTTGAGACAATAAACAACTTTTTTTCTGTCTCAATTTAAGACAATATACTCAAATATTGTCTTAAAAACTGTCTTAAATACCCCCTTGATGTAGTAGTGTATGCAATCATATCTTGCTACAGAGCTAAGGTGGTGGGGTTCAACAAGTGGGTAATTAAGTCATTTCATTTAGCACACAAGCAATAACGGTTTAAGCCTATATATTAGGCAAAGGGGCAAGTAAGCTGATAACATATAGGTATTGAGACATGACATTTAAAGGGGATGGGCATCGACTAAAGAGGTCATTGAATGAATAGGAATAAAGCACACAGTAGCAATGCATGTTTTAAGCCAACATCTAGGGTTTAGGGTTTAAGTCCTAAAAGGATAATTTTTCAAACAACATAGTAGATCAAACCTTAGAACATTTTTCATGTGTTAAGAGTCCCCAAACTTCACAATGATGTAAAATGGTCCATGCCATTAAATTTAAAATGGGGGATGCAACTCATGAGTCTTATCTTAATAAATTAATTTTAAAATTATATCAACCTTATTTAAAGAACCATTGTCATAGTTAATGCTTGCTTGAAATAATGTTTAGAGATTTTCAATGAGAGTATAAGTTTCCAATGATATGTTTTAACATGATGTTCTTAAGTTGATCAATCATACCATACCCCTTAGGTACATTTTGTGTATGTGATATAGTAAAATCATGAAAAGTAGTATGGGAGTGGACAAAGATGATATATCATAAAAAGTAGGATATACAGATGTGAAGGCCATATGAATTTAATATTATCATGATACATAGAAGTAATGGTATAAAAAATGATAACAATTCCATGTGCAACAATAAGAGATGTAACCTCTTTATATAAAGTATTGTCCCATTACTATATGTATAAAGGAAGATGATGTACTATGAGTACCAATCACAAAAGAAGTGTCACAAATTAAATCATGTGGTGGAAAGATGCTTAAAGGAAAAGTATTATTATGCTCAATCATAATGCTATAAATATAGACGCAAGGGAAAGAGATAATGTGACCCTGGATCCATATGATAAAATGACATGATTGAATCAAGGATGTTAGAATCAAATGCCACCAATTGTATAAAAACATAAAAACATATTAGAAGTATGAACAATAGTCAAAGATAAGAAATCATGAAATTCCTTGATAAAAATCACTAAAGGTGTGTCCAAGGGTGGATGAGTAGGCCTAAAAGTGATAATACAATAAAGACCCAAAATCCTAACAAAAATGAATAAAAAATATAAGAATAAGTTGATGGCTAACATCAATCAAAAAATTAATTAGTGGCATATATGAAAATAAAACCCTAAAGGCACGAACAAGGGTGAGTGAAAGCAAAGTCAGATAATGGATCAAAAATCCTAGAATACAAACATACCTATAAAGCACAAATATGAATGAAAAATCAAATTCTAATCAAATCATAAATAAATATAATTATAATTATCATATTACCCTAATTGGAAATAAGGATAAACCCTATGAAGGGTAGGAATTTTGGGCACCAAAATTGAATGAAATGAAATAATTTCTACTTGAATGACATAATAATTCAAGATAATTAAGTTAAATGATAAAAAATAAGCATGATCAACCTATATTATAGAGCTAAGTTGATAAACTTGCGATATATAAATTCAAAAATTAAATGCAATGAATAGGGGTTCTTAGCTTTCAAACTAATGTTGAAATATTGAAGTTAATTATTTACAAGATTGGTTATCATATGTTTTGAATTTTATGTTCTCAATTTGATGAATGTTTTGAAATGAAAAGAAAGTCCTAAAATTCCCTACAATTTGACTTTGCACCCCTTAGGTTTGACCCCAATCACCACAAAATTAAGTTTTAACATGTAGATATGATTTGATAAAAGGTAAGCTTAAAATTTTACTATAGCCTAATCTCTAATATTTAAGAATCTTGTGAGGACTATGGTATTTTAGAATATTGTAGAATATGCCAAGCTATTTAGGTCAAGTTGTCTAGGTCAAACCTCTAAGTGGGTTGACTTTATGGTTTTGAATATTTGAAGACAACCATTCATAAGTGAGTAGATGACTTCTATGATTTTGATGTGATGGGTTCTTTTTCATTAGAAAATGAAAGTGTGTTCTAGATTCTTATTGTCCCTTTTCAAACATGTGTTCTAATTGTTAAATTTTGCATTCATGGACCAGCTAGGACTTGAACCTAGGACCTCTCATTTGTCATTGGAGTGCCCTACCACTAAGCTACTAGCCCACTTTGTGACCAATCAATCTTCAGTTCGGGTGTGGCTTTTTTCCAACACCCCCCCACAAACCACATTTGTTGCACCTGGGGCTCCTAGCCTAGTCTAACTCTGATACCATGTTGAATTTTGCCTTCATAGACCAGCTAGGACTTGAACTTGGGACCTCTCATTTTCTGCTGGAGTGCTCTACCATTGAGCTACCAGCCCACTTTGTGGCTAGTCCATCTTCAGTTCATGTGTGACATTTTTCCAGCACTAATGACATATTGAATGTTTTTAAATATAAAATCTTACTTACAAGTCACATTAATATCTATCAAATCAGCTCATAATGACTAATACAGATAAGAAGAAAAATTGAAATTTTAAATTTGAAGTTTATTTCAACATTAAATAAAATTGAAATAGAATAATTCTAGACTACATAAAATTGAACTTTAATTTAAAATACTAATTTTAAAATATGAAATAAATTAAATATATATCTAAGTATAAATAGATAAAAATAAATAAAAGATACAATAAATATAAACAAACTAAACCATGAGCACTTATTAGGTAGTATTCATTACATCAAAAACCATTTCATAAAAATAAATATAAAGCTAAAAAGAAAGTGGAAAGGATAAACTAATGATCTAGCAATAGCCTGTACCACACAAACAAAATAAATCTTAAAACTTGATTTAACGTGGCATCTCTGCAAAGAAATCTCCATGTATAGAGAAATTTCTTTTCTAAGATGTATTCATCGAAATGTCTAGGTATGTAAACATGATTAAAGTTGTGTGAGGACGAAATAAAGCTAAAGTCTTAACAGTTAGATTCTGTTGTTTTTAATTATTGTGATACTGTAAGTGATGTAAGTGAGCATGACCTGTGTTGGGGTGTACACCGTGATCAGGATTGTTGCACAGGATTCCTTACGCAACCCCACGATGTGATCTAAAGTGGGCCTACTCTCTTCTCTGAAGTTTCTACAGAAATACCTGTGCCAACAAGTGTAAGGAGAATGAGGACGGGGTGAAGTGAAACCTCAACAGTTAGAGAAGTGATGTAAGTGAGCAGGACCTGTGTTGGGGTGTATACCGTGATCAGGATTCTTGCACAGGATTCCTTACGCAACCCCACGATGTGATCTAAAGTGGGCCTACTCTCTTCTCTGAAGTTTCTACAGAAATACCTGTGCCAACAAGCGTAAGGAGAATGAGGACGGGCTGAAGTGAAACCTCAACAGTTAGATTCTCTGTTGTCTTTAATTATGGTGTCTGCCATGATCGTGATGGTCGCACAGTTTCCTTCCAAGCGGTTTGCCAGGCCACCCACGTCTACTAATTTTAACCATTGCATATTGTGGGGTAATCGACTTCTGTGGTTGCAGCTCTCGTCAGGCACTCAAGATTCGATCACTTTCTTCATTAGTACATCCTCTCCTCTTACAAATACTTAGCACTTCACCTTCTCATCAAGAAGCCCTCTTTCGTTCCAATTTATATTTTGGTGTTTCTTCCTGTCAAAGTTGGCATCCAATTTCATGGCCTCTACTTCTAATTCTAGTTGTAACACTGGGTGTTAAACAGAGATTGAGCATACACATGCTTGTCAAGGAATCGCTCCATCTCCATCTACTTCTGCTGCACCCTCAGTCGAAACCCTGTTTTCATCCTGTTTCAATTGGTTTTCTTTCTTTCTTTCTCTGTGTTTAACGTAATCCAATTCTGTGGCATCTACATCTCCCACTAGTAGTTTACCAGAGAGTGAGGTTACAAATGCTTTTCAAGGACTCGCACCATCTCCATCTACTTGTGCTGCATTGCCTTTGCAAATGAGGAGGCAGTATGATGTATTCATTAATCATCGCGGTCCTGATGTCAAACGAACTCTGACCTCTCCTATTTATAGAATGCTGAATGGGATGGGACTGAGAGTTTTTCTAGATTCCGAAGAGCTTGAATTGGGGGATTCCTTGCCCAAGGAAATAGAAGAAGTGTAGATTTTGAAAAAACCCAGATCTCTCTTGAAAACCAGAAACTAACGCTTGTGAGGTCAAAAGCTTCAAACTGTGAAAGTTTAAATGGCCATACCTTAGATGCCATAGCCAACTTGTATCCTCAAATGCCATATTGGCAAGGCTGCTATTATGTTCACCAAATCTCAATGGAAACATCCTATTTTTCATCATAGGAACAACTGTGACTACTCTGTTTCCCTGACTCTTATCAAAAATTGTACATTTCTTATTTTCAAAGACAACTCTATAGTTCTTCTCACATAATTGTTCAACACTTAACAAATTATGTTTTAACTCAGGAGTGTAATAAATATCTTTAACACTCTTCATACCTTCTCTTGTGTGGACTTCCATAGCACCTTTTGCAGCAACCACCAATGATTTATCATCACCGAGCTGAATTTTTGACTTGAAACTTTCATCCTTTGTTGAAAACAACTTCCCATTCCCTGACATATGGTTAGAGCATCCAGAATCCAGGTACCAAACATCTTTACTAGTAAGAAGCAATGCGCAGTGTTTCACTTCATATAGCTATCTTTTCCCAGAATTATGTAAAATCCCCCTGATGTTTAACAGAGCTGTCATTTATGATCAAAACAGGCACTAAAATTGTTCCTGTTTTCTATCATGTTCAAACTGATGATGTTCGATATGCAAAAGGAGTCTATGCGGATGCATTTTTGCAACATGAAATTAAGGGTAGATACACCTTAAAAAAGCTCCAAGAGTGGAAGAAGGCGCTCAACAATGTTTCATATAATATTGGTCACATTGTTAATAACAAGGAGTAAGTACCAACTACTCTACCTCGAGCACTTATCCTTTTTTCTGATCAATCTTCTCTTGCATTCTGTGAGTTTTTATAAATTCTCAACTTTTAGTTCCATATATTTTTCGTTCCCTTATCGGTATGATGTTTATTCCATTTCTTTTATTGTTGTACATGCCTAGTGATGAGGACAGGCTGCTGAAGAACATTGCTTATTGTGTATTGAAAGAAATTAAAAAGGTACCATTTGTGGTCGCAGAACATCCAGTTGGTTTAGATGAAGTTGTTAAAGATTTTGAATTAACTACACTAGAATCTGCCAAAAGCCATGTCCAAATTGTGGGTATATGGGGCATTGGGGGCTCTGGAAAAACTACTCTGGCTAAAAAATTAAATATCTATCCGTCCATGGAAAGATCTAGTCTTATATTAAATTTAAATATTCGACAGTTAGTTTAGATGAAGTTGTTAAAGATTTTGAATTAACTACACTGGAATCTGCCAAAAGCCATGTCCAAATTGTGGGTATATGGGGCATTGGGGGCTCTGGAAAAACTACTCTGGCTAAAAAATTATATAACAATATTTATCCATCCATGGAAAGATCTAGTCTTATATTAAATATTCGAGATGCTACGAGCAAGAGTCTGTTGAATGACAAACAGAAAAAGCTCCTAAGCGACCTTGGTTTCAAAAATTTAGCAATTGACAGTATAGAAGATGGGAAGGCGATTCTTGAAAGCAAGTTGAGATCTGTTCGGGCATTAGTCGTTCTAGACGATGTGGATCATGTTGATCAACTGAATGTGCTATTGCCTAATAAGGACTGCCTGAGATTGGGAAGTTTGATTGCATCAGGTACTTTGATTGTGATCACTACCCGCGAATTTGAAGTCATTAAGTCTTGGGGCATTTCCTCCATATATAAAATGAAACGATTGCAACCATTTCATGCCAAGCAGCTTTTCTGTTGGCAGGCTTTCTTACAATCCTATCCAACACATGGATTTGGAGAGCTTGTTCAAAATTTCTTAAAAGCTTGTAATGGGTTACCGCTGTCTCTTAAAGTCCTCGGTGGGCAGCTTTATGGGGTCTCTAACAAAGATTACTGGAAAAATCAATTTGATAAGATCTCTAGAATACTGCCTAAAGATATCAGCCAAAGGTAGAAAGTAAGTTATGATGCCTTAGATGATGAAGAGAAGGAGATATTTTTAGATACTGCTTGTTTCTTTGTTGGAGACAATAAAACTTTGGCAATTGCAGTATGGGACGGATCAGGTTGGAGTGGTCTGCATAGTTTGGAAAGTCTTGTGAATAAATGTTTAGTTGAGATAGATGTCAGTGACTGCATAAGAATGCACGACCACTTAAGAGATCTGGGTAGAGAAATTGCAAATCAACAGTCTCCTTACCGTCTTTGGTTTTCTGGGAAGCTTATTAAAGTTCATAATGAAACACAGGCGAGTTTATTATTTTCATTGATTGTTAAACTAAACAATGGCATGGCAACCTTATTTGTCTACTTGTATTTGCTTGATTGTTGTCTCTAGTAAGTTTAATGTTTCAACAATTTACTGATTTCGCTGTTTCTTTTCTCTTACAAGAAGATTGGAATTTGAGGAATAATGGCCACAACTGGATGCACAAGCGAGTTTGAGGAGCTTCGTCCAAAGTTCATATTTAACGTATGTAGTGGAAATCATTGCACAAGTCAGTTTGAAGAGTTAACACAAGCGGAGCATATCGTTAACAGAAAGGGAAGAAAGCTCATAGTTAACACAAACGGTGGAGATCGTAGCCTTGCACCCTCTAAGTGAAGGCCAGAGGCAGAGGAATTCACACAGTAAAAATAAAACTTAAAAAATATATATTTTCTTCAACACAGAGCTGCTGCTCGTAATTTTTTGTTTCTTCACATTCGCATTCTCGGTCAAAAATAATTACATATATAAAAATACATATAGGTAAAAATCACGTGAATATATTTTTCACGGATGAGGAGGCCTGACAAAAAATTTATTACAAAAATACCTAACTAACTTTTTCCCGTCAACATGCATTTAATAAAACGTCCTTTACAACAATATAAAACTTAAATATTAAATTTTCCCGTACTCCAAAATTTTCTGGCGGTGGCGGCTTAATACATTGTTCCCCGCGGTATCGCAATGGGTAAAACCCATATTGCGATATCGCGGGCAGCGGTTAGTTGACAGCGCAGTAAACGGCGGTAAACGGCTGGCGGTTGGAATAAAACAAAAGGCTACGGGAGTCTCTCGCGGTATCGCGATGGTTATTTTATTGATTTTGATATTGCGGGCAATGGTTGGTGGAGACGGCTGCAGTTAGGATTTAAATTCCAACACTCCCCCTTAAACATAACTACACTGTCCACCAAGCCCAATCTATTTCTTTGAAAAATAAAATTATTTCTTCCCAGCGGCTTTGTAAAAATATCTGCACTTTGCTCTTCTGATCTACAAAATTCTAAAAATATGTCACCATTGTTAATAAATTCCCTGATAAAATGATACCTAGTATCAATATGCTTGCTTCTCTTATGAAAGACTGGATTTTTTGAAAGAGCTATGGTAGAATTGTTATCACAGTAAATTTTTGTTGCCTCCAATTGTTCATTTTGCAATTCTTTCAAAATTCTTCTCATCCAGACTGCCTGGCATGCTGCACTTGTGGCTGCCACATATTTTGCTTCAGCTAATGAAAGACAGACTATTCGCTGCTTCTTTGAAGACCATGAGACAACTCCAGTCCTAAAATTAAATACATAACCAGACGTGCTTTTTTTGTCATCAATGCTGCCAGCACAGTCACTGTCTGTGTATCCTATGAGTTTGAACTCATCTGAACTTGAATACTTAATGCCAAAATTTCTTGTTCCACTTACATACCTTAAAATTCTCTTCCCAGCTTTCCAATGGGTGTCTTTTGGTGTTTCCATAAACCTGGAAATCAAAATTACTCCATACATAATGTCTGGCCTTGTGGCTGTGAGATACATGAGACTTCCAACAAGCCTCTTGAACAAAGTTGGATCAACATTAGACCCTCTATCATCCTTACTTAGTTTCAGACCTGACACTGTAGGTGTTGGTGTAGGTTTGCACCTCATCATATTAAACCTTTTCAAAATGTCATTTGCATATTTTGACTGTGAAATAAAAATACCATTTTCATTTTGATTCACTTCAATGCCCAAAAAATACTTCATCAAACCTAAGTCTGTCATTTCAAATTCTTTCTTCATGTCTTCCTTGAACAGATCAATTGACAAATTTCCAGTGAAGATTAAATCATCAACATATAAGCATACTATCAGTATTTCACCTTCTTCATTCATTTTTGTATACAGTGTGGGCTCACTGCTATATCTATTAAATCCATTCAACAAAAGATAACTATCTATTCTGCTATACCAAGCTCTTGGGGCTTGCTTCAATCCATACAGTGCCTTTTTCAATTTGTAAACTTTGTCTTTTTGACCCAAAATTTCATACCCAGGTGGCTGATCCACATAAACTTCTTCTTCTAAATAACCATTTAAAAAAGCTGACTTTACATCCATTTGAGATACAGACCACTTATTCTGAGCTGCTAATGCTAAAATCATCTTTATAGTATCCAATCCTACTAAAGGTGCAAATGTCTCATTGTAATCAATTCCAGGCTGTTGTGAATAGCCCTTTACAACCAATCTTGCTTTAAGCTTATGAACTTCATCTTTTTCATTCAATTTGGTTTTATAAACCCATTTCACTCCAATGACATCTTTGTCTTTTGGAAGACTAACTAGATCCCATGTGTGATTCTTTTCAATTGCTTCGATCTCTTCATCTATAGCACTTACTCATTTATCATCTTTGACTGCATCTTCAAAATGAACTGGATCTTCTATTTGAGAATAAAATGCAAAAAGAGAAATTTGATCTAAACTATTCTCACCTTCATTTTGCTCATATATATCTCTTATGCTTATGATTTTCTATCTTCTCAGACTTACCAATGTAGGATTTGACATATCACTTGAACTTGTGGAATATGGACCCGATGGTCCTGCTGTAGATGGTGTTTGTTGTCCTCTTGTTGGACTGCTTCCTTGAATGCATGAGGTTGTTCTTATAGTTGATGGTGGTGTCACTTGTGGACTACTTTGCTGAGCTTGAATGGGAGTGGTAGGAGTCACAATAGTTGGAATATTTGTTGATGCTGAAACTTCATTCTCCTCTTAAGGTATACTAGCTGAAATATTGACTGTTTTCTCTATGCTTCCATCCCATGCTTCATCTTCTACAAATTGTACATCTCTGCTAATTATAACTTTCTTTGTTGTTGGATTATAGAGCTTATAAGCTTTGGATTCTTCACTGTATCCAACAAATATACATTTTTCTCCTTTGTTATATAGCTTCCTTCTCAATTCATCAGGCACATGTGCATATGCTACACATCCAAATGCTCTCATGTGAGTAACACTGTGTTTTCTTCCTGTCCATGCTTCTTCAGGTACTATATTCATGACACTTTTTGTTGGACACCTATTCATTATATAGGCTGCACACGATATTGCTTCTGCCCAATATTGATTTGACAAATGTTTGGCTTTCAACATGCTTCTAGCCATTTCCATGATTGTTCTATTTTTCCTTTCAGCTACTCCATTTTGTGAGGGTGTATCTAGTTGTGAATTGCTTGTGAATTCCATGATCTTTGCAAAAATTAAAAAATTCTCTTGAAATATATTCACCACCTCTATCTGTTCTCAACACTTTGATATAATAACCACTCTGTTTTTCAACCAAATTCTTGAACTGACGAAACAATCAAACACTTCATTTTTCTGCTTTAGAAAATAAACCCATGTTTTTCTTGAATAATCATCAATGAATGTCAGAAAATAAAAACTACCACCTATTGAAGGTGTTTGCATCGGTCCACACAAATCTGAATGTATAATTTCCAAAGGGGCTTTTGCTCTAGTTGACTTTTCTGCTGGAAATGATTCTCTATGTTGTTTTCCTAATATGCACCCTTCACATACCCTTTCTGGTTTTTCTATTAAAGGTAGTCCCTTGACCATGCCTTTCCTATGAAGTAAATTTAAACCTCCAAAGTTGAGATGCCCAAATCTCAGGTGCCATAACCAGTTTTCATCTTTTATCTCAGCTTGAAAGATTGTCTACACTACTGCTATAGTTTCTTTTCTACCCACTTGTGAATTCATTAAGTGTTGTGCTTGAGCATAATTTATATTCAAATCTGGCCTTATCTTTAATGGAAACATTCTGTTGTTTGTCATTCTGACTTTTGCAATAAGCTGGCTGCTTGGGTATTTATCTAAAATTGTGCACAGACCATTCTTGAAGGTTACTCTATACCCTTTTTGAACCAGTTGCCCTACACTCATTAAGTTATGTTTCAGACCAGGCACAAAATACACATCTGAAATATACTTTTTCTCCCCCTGTTTAGTTAGAATATTGACATCTCCTTTTCCCTTGACTGACACTTTGTTGTCTTTACCCAATGTAACATCAGACTTTACATTCTCATCTAAACTTGAAAACATTTCTAGATTCCCTGTCATATGATTGCTACAGCCTAAATCTAAAAACCATACATCTTTTTCATTTGCTTGAGCAACATTACAAGCTAAAAACATTGTGCTCTTATCTGAATTTTGATTTTGACCTTCTCTTGAGAAATTTGCATTTTGTCTATTATTATCATACTACTTCTTTCTACACTCATTCATATAATGCCCATATTTTTTACAGTAGTGACATTGGATTTGAGATTTATCATACCTTTGATTTTGTGACTAATTCTATGTTGGGTTTTGGCTTGAGCCTTGATTGCTGCCTCTTCCACTTGAGCTTGATAGACTGTATCTTTCACCTCTGTTAGAGTTTCTTCCTCTTCCTCTTGATCTACCTCTGCCTCTTCCTTGACTGACTGAAGCCTGAGTTTTGAAAGCATGCTCCAGTGATGTATCTGCTGACCTTTTCAGCCTGTGTTCATGAGAAATTAGAGATGCATATAGCTCATCAACTGAGAACTATGAGAGATTCTTTGTCTTCTCTATAGCAACTACAACCGATAGAAATTTTGTAGGCAAACTCCTTAAAATCTTTTCAACAACTCTGGTATCTTCCAGATTCTCTCCATGAGACCTAATTTGATTAACCACCCCAATGACTTGGGTGTAGAATGAATCTACAAATTCATTGTCCTTCATACATATTGTTTCAAAATCTCTTCTTAGCATTTGTAGCTTTGCTGTTTTAACTTTTGCCATGCCTTGATAGGCTGTTTGAAGTATGTCCCATGCTTGTTTGGACTTTGTTGCTGCTGAAATCCTTAGAAAAATACTCTCATGTATAGCTTGAAACAGATAAAATAAAGCCTTTGAGTCTTTCTTCCTTGTGTTTTTTAATAAGTCTTTCTCTGCTTGTGTTAAAGCATTGTATGCTACTGCATCTGCTGGCTCTGGAAATCCATTCTCAACTAAATCCCATATATCTTGTGAGCTAAATAGTGCTTTCATGGTAATTGACCAATACTCATAATTCTTCCCATTAAACTGTGAAATTTGTGGGTTTGTCAAGCTTGTGCTTGCTACCATTTTTGAAATTTACACAGATAATCTGCTTTGATAAAATTGACTCTGATAATCGAACTTGCTCTGATACCACGTGAAGGCCAGAGGCAGAGGAATTCACACAGTAAAAATAAAACTTAAAAAATATATATTTTCTTCAACACAGAGCTGCTGCTCGTAATTCTCTGTTTCTTCACATTCGCATTCTCGGTCAAAAATAATTACATATATAAAAACACATATAGGTAAAAATCACGTGAATATATTTTTCACGGATGAGGAGGCCCGACAAAAAAAATTATTACAGAAATACCTAACTAATTTTTTCCCGTCAACATGCATTTAATAAAACGTCCTTTACAACAATATAAAACTTAAATATTAAATTTTCCCATACTCCAAAATTTTCTGGCGGTGGCAGCTTAATACATTGTTCCCCGCGATATCGCAATGGGTAAAACCCATATTGCGATATCACGGGAAGCGGTTAGTTGACGGCGCGGTAAACGGCGGTAAACGGCTGGCGGTTGGAATAAAACAAAAGGCTACAGGAGTCTCCCGCGGTATCGCGATGGTTATTTTATTGATTGCGATATTGCGGGCAACGGCTGGTGGAGACGGCTGTAGTTAGGGTTTAAATTCCAACACTAAGCTTGGATTAAAAATTCTTCAGGTTAGAGGAAATTATTATAATAAAATAATTGGTGATATATCAAAAAAGCTGGTATGGCTTCGCTGGTTTGACATTGGGCAGAACAATCTAGGTTCACTGGGTTCATTGAAAAAATTGAGGGTTTTGGAACTCTACAGAAAAAATTATTCTAAACATTTGTTAGAAGAATTGTGGGAGACTAACAGTGATGTAAGTGTCTTCTTTTAAAATGTGTAAAGCTATTTATTTTTATATATATAATTGTATGTTTTCCATCCATCTCATGGACAATTTACTGCAGGCTCCTACACAGTTAAGACAGTTGGTTATTTCTGAATGCTATAGCTTCCGAAAATTTCCAAAGTCAATAGGATGTCTTAGGAATTTGAAAAAACTAGTTCTGCGTGACAGTCATGGGAACAAGATGGGGAGTCTGCCCAAAGAATTTTTCCTTCTGCAATCGTTGGAGCACCTGGAGTTACCTAGTTGTCAAGAGTTATCATCACTACCCAGAAATTTTGGCCATTTGAGAAATCTCAGGCATCTTGATTTGTCCAATAGTGAGAATTTGAGGAGGTTTCCAGTCTCCTTTAAGGAGCTCACACTCTTGCAACACCTCAACTTAAAGGGAAGTTCTAAACTCACCTTAGAGTCGGACATTTTAGAAAACATGACAAAGCTTGAGCATTTAAAGCTTTCCAACTATGAACGATTGAAAGAGTTACCTAATCACATCACAAATCAGATGTCCTTGAGGGAACTCTATTTAGATGGTATCCGCTGGTTAAGGGAGCTACCAATGAAAATCAGTCAGCTGAGCAAGTTGCGAGTCATGAATATCGGGAGTGAGTTGCGAGTCCATTTTCTATCATTTGAACTTGCTTCTTTAGTCCTCTAATCGTACGTACACTGCTATCATCCTAGAACCACCCTTTTTTCCTTGGATAGAGAGCTTCCTAAGGCATAGAGTTAAACCCAAAAATTGGCTCGCCTAGCCCCATTCTAAATTTTGGGATTGCAAAGTCGTTTTAGGACTTTATAGTCTTCATCATTCTCTTCCTCACCTAAAGCATCCCCCTTAGCTGAGGTAAGTTAGGGTAGCCTTCCGCTCTTGGCTCTCCATGACCCGGGGCCTTGAACGTGGTTGGTCCCCCTATCTTACATTTTTGGTGAACCCAATGTGAACCAATTTTTTTCATTTGTTGGTGTCGAAGTCTCTCCCTTGTACCCTGTGATCATTGTATTCCTAAGTGTTGTGAAGGTTTATGAACATCACAACCTAGTCTACAACCTCTGGGTATATTGTTAGAAGTATACGACACCTTCTGATGGATATGACAAAGGTCATGTCTAGTTTCTCTACGGGTCTTTTCTCTAGGACTATGTTGGGCCTTGCGACTTAGAAGCAGTCGCCCTAGGGACGAGATGGGAGTTTTTGATGAAACCAATCATGTCCCCACTCCTCCTGCGTCTCCTATACCATCGTCGATAGATGAGTATGAGGTCATTCAGATTCCTTTAGACTATGTCTTCGCCCTTGCCAAAGTGTTGGGCGACTTAGAAAATCACTTGCAAGGAAACCCAAAGATGGCCTTGGGGCCACTCAGGTCATTAGTAAGTTAAAACATATGGTGCGTAAGGATCAAATAGGCATAGAACTCCTAAATAGTCTCATTGGTCTGGTTGAAGTGTGCGATCCTTCAAACAATCCTAGTATTGTACAAGGAGTCACTTTCAAAGAACATAAGGGACAACCCTTATGCCCTATTCTGAACACTCTTCTTCAGAATATGGGTAGGATGTAGAGCCAGCTAGAGAGCCTCTCCCAAGCCTCTACCCAACCTATCTTTCAACCATTCTTCTAGCATAACCTGTTTTCTATAGCAATCTTGAACACTCCCTTCCCTCAAGGAATGGAGATTCCTAAATTTGAAAAATATGGTGGTAAAGGGGACCCGCAAACACATGTGCTCGCCTTTAACACCTTGTGTACAAACTTATTCCATCACCACATGTTGAAGGCTAAGCTTTTTCCTTAGTCTCTCAAGGATACAACACTTGAATGGTATTGCTCCTTGCCTGATAATTCCATCTTTTCATTTGACCAACTTGTAAATCAATTCCTACGACAATTCCAGGGAAACATCAGACTGAAGATGGCCTTTTTCAGATGTCATTCGATGTAAGAAAGGAGATAACATAAAAATCATTGATTTCACAGTGCGTTACCAAGCTCTCCTTTCACAAATCTTGTATTGGCTGCCCGATTCTGACATACATAAGGTATTCATAGGGAACTTACAAAGGCCTTGGCAAAAGAAGTTGGCCCTATGAAATACCCTTCTTTCATACATCTATGTGCAACCCTACAAGAGTACCAACAAACTGTGGTTCAGTTCAGGGGATCATCCTCACACTCCCATTCTAAAGGAAAGTCCATCGTATCGATCTATAGAAAAGGTAAAGTTGTTGCAAATGTAGTAGCCGTTGTTGATGACAATGGCCTCAGGTGCAACCGAAAGTTCACAAAGTTGTTAGAAACTTATTCTTCCATCTTACAAAATTTGTTGATGGATAAGAACATGACCTTGCCAAACCCTAAGCCTTTGAAGGATCCTTACCCTAATTGGTATGATGGAAGCAATTATTGTTAGTACCATTGAGTTAATGGACATGATACTAAATGTTACATGTGCCTGCGTCATGAGATACATGATTGCATTGAGGACGATACCATTCATCTCAATGGGAGTAAATAAAATGCTAAAAAATTAGTGGCAAAAGCTAATAGTGATTGTAGATATACCCTGACCCATTTCCATCACATTCTGCTAACATGATTATCAATCCCACTGATTTTGTTACTCAACTTGAGGCCTATGTTAACATGGTCATGGTGACTTCTACCGTGCAACCCACACCTAGTTCACTGGATATAACATTCATGTCTCAAGACTTTCCCTTAAACAACAAGCCTTCTCCCCTCTACATTCTTGCTCACCTCAATGGTAGCATTATGACAGGGGTCTTAGTGGACCCCATGAGATATGTGAATGTTATTACAGAAGAAACATTATTATTCAATTCATTACAAAAGGAAGAGTATGAAGAAAAAAATTCCATTTCCACACATGATTGTCTTTGTCTTAAACCATATAGATTAATAACCTTGTCATTCCTAGTTGGACCTAGGGCTATCGACATAGTTTTTGATGTTATCCTAGAGTTGGATTTATTTAGGTTGAAGCTAGCCATACCTTGGCTAGCTTCCATGAATGGAATCTATTGCATTTTTCACAAACGCTTAAAGTTCTCCCACGAAGGTGTTGTACTTGTAGTGCATGACACTGGATACCAGCCTTTGGTGTCCTATGTGGATATCCACTAGATCACTTTTGGCCTGCCCCAGTCAGTCCACTTCCTTCGAGGATGAAGCTAATTTACAAGAATTATGTGAAGTATAACACTGGAGGCAAGGGATAGCAAAAACTGATCCTTCCTATGGTACAACAGTCAATCACCTCCTCTTCTCGAGAGGAGAAAGAGAAGCTCGTACTAGCTGCCTCCTCTTCCTAAGAGAAGGAAAAGCCCACAGTGGTTGTTCCCTCTTCCAAGAAGGAAAAAGATAAATCTATGCCACATGTCCCTCCTTCCCGTAAAGGAAAGGAGAAAGTTACCCCTCCTTGGGCTACCTCATTCTCTCCCCTCTCTTAGGAAGAGTACTAGATGAGCAAGCCCTTACAGTTATCCCCTAAGTCCAATGGTACCTCCTTGGTGTAGGCCAAGATTAGGATATTAGATCTCCCTAATGAATACCTCAAACCGTGGTATTACTTGTACGGAAGAAAGAGAGGTTCCTAAAGGGAATTTGATCTACAGCCTCCTACTATTCCTTCTCCTAAGGTAGTGAGCAAGAAGAGTCCCATTGTCAAAGATCTTGAGTCAACTCCTCCTTTTGCTTCTCAATCTACTCCTCCTACTCCCATTCATGAGTCAATTCCTCTATCAAAATGGTTGTAGTGGATATTACCATGATTGAGTAGGAGCCTTCTATTCCTTCATATCCTCTGAACTCTGATTGAAAGAGTCGAAGAAACCCCCTTGCATGTGAGCGCAAGAGCTGACAAAAGGCTCTTGCAACCAAGCAGGCTGTCTTACAGAGCAAGGAAGAAGAAGTGACCGCCCCTCCATCTGGGCCTTTCGCTATGTGCTCCTCTCTCCTTCCCTCTATTCCCATTTAGCCTAGTTTTGTCTCACCTTTGGTTCTCACTACAAGCATGCCTAACCTTAAAAAGGTGTAGGTGTTTATTGATCCTTCAATGAAACTGCCTTTGTTCATGTCCCTTCTGGATGTCGCACCTTTTCCAAAACCAATAGACATAATGAAAACCTCAGTGGTGTCTACTACGGTCTTCTCCTCTTCCTCTTCCACTGCACCTCATGCTTCATCTATGGGGAGTTCACGTCCCCCAGTGGAGCAAAAGGTGGAGGGTGGTCCTTCTAGCAATGGAGGACATAAGAGGAGTCCACCTTCTCGAAAGGGTGGTCTCATGCTGACTTGTTCTAGATTGGTGGAAAAATCAATCTTGACTGCTCCTTAGTTTTTCAACACTCCCAAGTCATTCAGTGAGCCTAGCAGTGAATCTTAGGCACAACCTTCCCCATCCATCAAAGTTAGACATGACACTCTTGTTAAGTGCATGTTTAACTCTATGGATGAAGTTCAAGCCTTGTTAATGATCTTCATGAAATTACTAACCTTAGCTCCACAAGAGCTCAGTGGAGAGGACCTTGTGGGGCCCTCTTCCTTATCCCTTGTTGTGGGAGGGTCGAAAGCACCTCCCCTAAACATTCCAGCACTACAGGATCCTCCTTCTTTTCCCTACGATGATCTAGAGTGGGAATCAGACGATCTCCTAGTTAATCATTTTTTAGGGGAGGCCCCTTCTTTATCTTTAGATTAGATGTGTGTGTGTATGTTGTGATGTGTTCCCTCATGATCATGCTATATGTACCTAGATGACCCTTGTCACCCTTGTTGGTGCTTGGATATAGGCTGTGGTTTTTGTGTCATAAACCTTCCTCTATTTGTATCATCATTCTTCCATTTTTGTGACCAATTTTTGATAAATTGGGGACAATGCAAAGCGTTGGGGGAATTTAGGCTTCCCTTCCATGTTGACCCAATTTTTTGTTTTTACTTTGTCTTCTCATGCATTCCTCACATGGTCTGATATAGTAGGGGGTTGATGATAGTTCATTTATATACTATCATTATACTACATATATATTTATGAGCAATTCTGACCCTGAAATATCAAGCTACCCCTATGCCCTTTTTTTGTGATGTTTCTTTTCATTTTTCTTTTATCTTTCTCTCTTCTTTGCTTGAGTTGTACCTTTCATGTGTGACAACTCTAGTTCTACAACATTTTGATTTTAGAAAATGCATTCATAGCCAACAAATATTTTCTCAAGAATATTTAGAAACCTTTCTTTAGGAAATCACATTCTCGACTTGGGACCCTAATGGAACATGTTTCCTTCATCATGGGTTTGTAAAGAAAGGAATTAAGGACCTTCCATTTGAGGTGGTCCAAGCAGCTTTGATCTTCCCCTTGGTTGGGGGCATTTTCTTCCTTTCAAATTCCTTGATGAAGTGAACATCTTTCAAAAGGATCCCTTGATGATGAAGCGATTCAAGAAAGAAAAATGTTTTTTATACTTTCAAACAACGCATCCTTTGAGTGGAGCCCTCCTTTTTTTTCACGTCGGGTTCCCAAGGGACCCCTTTGAAAGTTACCCAACTTGATGACGCCCCACATGACTGTCCGCTTACTTTCCTACATGGCCACTTTTTGACATGTTATCTGTGGGTAAACATGTCACTTATTTTCGACTCTATGGAGTCTACTTCGTTCAATTTCCTCCATGTGAGTGATATTGGGGGTTACCTCCCTATAGCTCTACGAATCTACACGACGCTTTCCTTTGAGCTTCCTCCATGCAAGAGATCTTGGGGCTGGCTCCTCTACAGGTCTACAGGTTTGTAGGGCACTTTCTTTGGATTTCCTTCTTGCAAGGGATCTTGGAGGATACCTTCCCTGCAAGTCTGTGGGCGGGTGATCCCACAATAGTGGTTTATAATTTTTGGCCAAACTGGACACTAAAATATTTTTTTCTAACTAAATCTTCACTTTCAGGCACCTATAATGGCTAAACCATGAGGAATTTGAAAGTGATGCAAACTAGAGTTTTATGACATTTTGTCTATAGATTCTAAATATATTTTTTTCAAATTTTTTTGGAATCAAATTACAGTTCTTTTTCCATCTCCTTCAAAAACTATTTTTTTTCAAAAATCAAAATTTTTAAGGAGTGAAACTCACCATATAACACGTAACTTTTTTTCCATGAAGGATAAAATTTTAATTATTTCGAATTTAGATTTGTAACTTTGATATCTAGTGCTTCCACATGGCTAGATAGTATTTTACCAAACATTTTTTCCTTAATCAAGTTTTGAAGTAAAACCAATTACAATTCAGACATAGGCCGATCATATAATGCATAACATTTTTTGTATGTATCAAAATTCATATATTTTTTGTTAGATCAAGGACTTCAATATATGGTGCACTCATATTTTTCAATATTTTCTTGATAATCTGATATTTTTCCACATGTGTAGAACAAAGAGCTTGATTTTTGGTGAAAAACCTATGTTTAATAAAACTAAAAAATCAAATACATAATAAAATCAAAATATATTAAAATTCTAGTCATTGGATAGCTCGTTCCAAGGACTACCTGATTCTAGTTGGGTTTGTGAAGTCTCCTCCATTTTCATCCTCAACCTGAGCTTCGAAGGGAAAAAAATTCTAATTTTTTTGGTGCTAGAGAGTAGAAAGGTGGAAAAAGGGGGGTTTGCTTGAACTAGTGAAGGTTCAAGCAAACCAGGGTTCATTTGAAACCCCTTTCAAAAAGGGGTTTTCATTGTTTTTTTTGGGAGGATGGTGGGAACATGCATTGAATGGGTTCACTCAAACCCAGGTTCTAGTGAACCCTCTTTTGGTTCATTCAAACCAATTAGTTCCCTCGAACCCCCAAAATAATTTTTTTTGGCATGGAATCATTTTTTTCAACTTTTCCTTTCTCACTCCGATTGTAAACCACTTTTGTGGGTTCACTCGGGTCTATAGGGCACTTTCTTCATATACCCTTCATGCGAGAGATCTTGGAGGATATCCTCCTTATAGGTCTATGGATCTATAAGGCACTTTCTTAGCTTCCTTCATGTGATAGATCTTAGGGGACACCTCCTTATAGGTCTACGGGTTTGTAAGCTATTTTTTCTTAGTTTCCTTCATGTGAGAGATATTGGAGGACACCTTCCTTGCAAGACTAAGAGCCTGTGAGGTGCTTACTTCCCGAGGATTCCTTTATGTGAGAGATCTTGGGGGTCACCTCCTTGTAGGTCTATAGGCCTGTAAAACACTTTCATTCTTTAGCTTCATAGTTATGTGGTGCTATGAAGTCCTCTGCTTGTCTTGCACCTTCAGATTCGCTAGATCGTGGTCTTCTTCCTCGACGGTTCAAGTATACATTTCTAACCCTATTTATTCTTTGATCTACTTTACCAAAGCACTTGTTAGTATTTGTGCTTGCTAAAGTGGGGGAAAAATGTATATGAGTGAATTCGTACCCCTCATGCGAATTCCCCTTTTTCCCTTCTCCACTTTAAAAAAACCAAATCTAAAGACAAAAATCCACCTAAGCGGGCATTTCCTTTGTTCCACTTGGCACTTATTTTGTGTGTCGATAGAGGAATAACTATTTGGGATGCCCGCACAGTGCACAAATGTCTGTGTGGCACTCTTATGTCCCCGGTAGATTTTTATATTGGGAGACTAGAGAGGCGTTACACTTCCCATTGGGGGTCGATTTGTAATGCCCTCTTCAACCAACCAACCTAAATATGGTCGTTTTCATAATTCTTTCCTTCAAATTAACCATTCACTCTTCCATTTCAAGCTTCAAGATCTTCCAAGCATTCAATTTAGCTCTCTTGCACTCACTTCCAACATTTTCAAGCTTCAAGCAGCACTCTACACTCCGTAGCAACAACTACATCACTCCATCAACTCAGTAGAGCAAGTGTGGAACAACACCATTGCAATAGGGGCTTGAGTCCTCTCATTTTCTCCCCCATTATCCTTACGTGCTCTTGGTGGAGGTGGTAAGCTTTCCGCTCCTCTCCTCTATTATTTGGTTGAGTAAGCACATTTACTGGTTTGTAGTGTTTTAGTGTTCTTTACTTCATTTTCTTTCTTCATCATACTTTTTCTCAATCATTGCAAACTTGGATGTCTGTGGAGGTGGAAACAAAAAAATAGGGGTCTAACTAAGGCAGACCCCCATACATCCCCCCAAAAATTTACCTCTTTATGTGTGTAGGAGAACATGCTTTGTCGAGTTAGCTAGTGAACGAGTTCCTTTGTGAGGTTATTCTTTCCACCTTAACTCTCATTTACTTGCTTTATCACATTCATACATATTTTTCGTACCTTATAATTTTTTTTTGGCCCTTCGGAAGTAGTTAGCTAAGATGTTAGTCAGTTTTCTAGAATTTGACCTTGCTTCTTTAGTCCTCTAGTTGTATGAACACCAACACACTTGAGAGATGCTAGCATGTCGTTCTGTCGTCCCAAAACCACACTTTTGTCCTTGGGTAGAGAGCTTCCCGAGGCACAAAGTTAAACCCAAAAACTGACTCACTTAGCCCCATTCAGAATTTCAAGATTGCATAGTGGTCGTAGGACTTTATAATCCTCATCATTCTCATCCTTGCCTAAAACATCCCCCTTAACTAAGGTAAGTTAGGGCAGCCTTCCACTCTTGGCTCTTTGTGACCTGGGGCCTTGAACGTGGTTGGTCCCCCTATCTTGCAATAATATTGGAATGGATTTAGATCAATATGAGCGGTCATTTTAGTTCCACTATGAAGGAACTTTATGTATTTATGGAATGTGGATGGAACAACTTGCATGACATATATCCATGGGTGGCCAAGAAGAATTTTGTATGGGAGATCAAAATCTAGAATTTGATAAGTAGTTTCAATTGTAGTTGGTCTAACTTAGATGGGTAGCTTTATAAAGCATTTGGATTCATGCTTAACTTTGTCATATACTTTAAAATGGTAATATTTTTTTGGAGATCGATAACATTATCAAAATATATCCCAAATATTTTATTAGAGTCAAGCTGAAAATATTAAGTCCTAGTCCACCATCTACTTAGACGTGTTTGGTTGTGGTTTTATGGATGTGAGATTGAAGGTATAGTGGATTGTTGTAAGGTATGTCTTTGGTGGAAATGTAAGGGATTGTGGGGGTGAAGTTAGTGTCCTATCATGGCTTGAAATTGATCAATATCAATGTCATTAGTAACAAAATATTCATGGAGGGCTTTCTCAAGAAGGTCCTTGTGTATAGTGGATGTTTTAAGTAGCTCAATGATAGATATTTGTGCTAGATTTTTTCAAGTGGTCAAGGATGTTATATTTATTTGTAGGTTGAGAGGAGGATGAATGTCCTTAGATAGTGACTCAACCACATTGGGTAGTGATGACACAATTATGCACTTTGATGGTTATAGTAGCTACTTGGGAAGGACTTTGTTCAATGCAACCTTGATGGCAAAACTGGATGATATATTATTTTTCTAGTTATAAGGAATGACGTTGTAAGAAGTGAAATATTTTCCATCATTATACTAAGGGAGAGGTTTCTTGTATATACTAAAGTGTTCATTGAGGTATTTTGGGCCTTCAATGGAGATCTCTCCTTGATCAATAAGATCATGGATCAAGCTCTTAAGTTTCGTGCAAGAGGAGATTTTATGACCATGAACCCTGTGTAGTCATAAAATTTATGCTCTTTATACCAAGAGATATTAGGCATATTTGGAAAAAGAGGTTTTATGGATGAAAATTGGATCATGTTGTCTTGGACTACATTTTGAAGGATGCATTTGATAGGTTCACCCAATGGAGTGTATTCTCGTCTAGTATATATTTTAGGTTGACCTTTACATATGACCACATTGTGTTTAGCAGCTATGTTTTTTTAAGATGGTGACGGTGGAGGTATTTGGATGTATTGAACATGTTTTGCATTGGTCACACCATCATTGAATAATTTTTTGTTTTTATTCTGAAGATGAGATTTGTCACTAGATCGACCTTTGTCATTTCTCTTTTTATAAATCTTTACTATTCCTTTGGCCATAATTTATTTCTCCATAGTAACTCATTTTTCTTATGATATCATCAAAGGAGTGAGCACATTTCATTTAGATATGGAATCCCAATTCAGTGTTTAAATTCTCGACAAAGATTTTCATGAGTTTCTTTTTGGATATGGGTCATGCAAATTGACTAGCAAGATGTCTCCATATTTACAACAATGATTCAAAGCTTTCACTAGTTTTTTAGTGTTATTGTTAGGATTTATGTGTCATCAACCTTGTAAATCCTTTAATTTATTATTTTCCTATTAAATTGTGTTGTAAATTTACTCATAAGAGGTGAAATCGTTTGACCAACGGTGTTGAAAGAGACAATGTAAATGCAGTGTTATCGTTACCATTTGTCCTTTTGGAAAATGACAAAATAGTGGTGTAGGAGCACCCATGGGTCTAAAGGACCTAGAATCATTTGTTATGTTTTTTTTTCTTTTTCTAATGTTGGAATAAGGTCTCATGGACCATTTCATTGATTTTTAATAGGTATCCTAGGGATTTGGTGGAGTTTTGGTCTTGATGACCAACTTTTTGTACAAACAAGGTCTCCATCCTCCTTTGTAAGTCTAGTGCATTTTGAAAAATTAATGAAATGAGGTTGCCTTGATGTAAATAGACACTTGAGGGGAGTCACCTTGCTTATTTTATCTTGTTTGGATGCCTTTCACATATTTTGGAAGCATCTTTGTAGGCAAGTTGGTGAAAATTGTCTAAATTGCCTTAATTAGGCATTAAAGAGTAAAAATGAAGTCTAATTATGTTTCCAAAAGCCAACTGATTCAAATGGAAGTTGGAAGACATTGGAGGGAGTTAGGAGGCTTCAAATATGTCTCTCTTGGTCGAGGCAAGGCTGTTGAACAAGTTTGGAAGGAGTTTCTAAGAAGAAGTTGTTCTTCTGTGTTTTTCATAAAGAAATTGTTGACTCCGTACATTGTACAGACTTTGTGTGTTGTTCCATGATCTAAGCCTATAATTTTTGAATAGATAATTGAAGAAAATTTCTTTTGGCATTGGAATGGTGTGATTTAATGGAGAATTGAGTGAGATATCCCCATTTTACTACTGGGTGGTCTCAAACCCCATGTTTTTCTTGTAGAATTTTCTGATTACACACTTGGTACGATCTGTACGTTTTGTTTTATGCTGAAAGCCTATAATAGTTGGAAAGAGGATTGAATAATATTTCTTTTGGTGCTGGAGTGGTGAGTTTTTATTGAGTATTAAGGGAGATATATTAATTTTACTCTCGGGTGATTTGAAAATCCTTAAAATCAGGGTTTTGGGTGAAAAATGCATATTTCTTCCATTCCCACATTGTAAAATTGCTAAATATCAGTGGCATGGAAGATATAAGGGTGTACCATCATGTTTTCATGGTATTGGAGAATGGCAGGCTCATTGGAGGAAGTGGTGTAAGATTTGTGGCTTGCCATCTCTATGTGGCAAGCGGATTTCTTTTATGTTGTAGTTGCAAGTACCCTGCTACACATGTATTCAAGATGTAGAAGCATAGACAAGGAAAGTGAGCTGTTTGACAAAATGTCTGAAAGAAAAATGGTATCATGGAAAGCCACATGGATTTGCTGAAAAAGCCTCAGAAAGTTTAAGCGAATGCAACAGACGGGCAAGAAAAATGACCTCAAGGCAGCTTATCACCCCAAAATATGGCAAATCGGCTGTCAAATTTCTATAGTACCTGCAAATGCATGTCAGTGCTTACTTGGACTAGTCTAGCCCACCACATGGCGCCTTTGGCTATGGCAGGGCCAAGGCTTTATCGATGTGAGGTCCTCGAGTGTGGCGAGCCCAATTTGTAAACTCGCGGCCAGCAGGAAGGCAGCCTTAATCGCAACAGGCAGCGGCAGACAATATTGGCGGTTAGTGAAGTCAGCCGCTGGTATACTGTGATCTGCAGTAGTTAGCTAGACTGATAATCAGACTGCTGGAAAGTATTGCCGAGTGGGTGGCCTCACATCTTTAGGTTAGCATATGCACAATATGTGTTTGTTGAAAAGGATTTCGCAACTTTCAGTCAAATATAACTCGCAGATGTAAAGCCAGACTCCACCATCTTTGCCACCATCCTCCCTGCTTGTGCCAAAATGGGAGCTTTGGATAAAGAAAAGAAAAGAAAAGAAGAATTTTGTGAGATGTTGTAGCTGCAACTAACCCGGTAGACATATATGCAAAATATGGGAGCATGGATAAGGTATGTGAACTGTTTGACAGAATGCCTTCAAGAAATGTGCTCTCATAGAATGCCCTGACTGCACGATATTACCAAAATGGATTTGTTGAAAATGCTTTAGAAGCTTTTAAGCAAATGCAGTTGGGAAGCATAAATCCAGACTCTACAACCTTTGCCAGCATTCTCGCAGCCTGTGCCGAATGGGAGCTTTGGAACAGGGTATGGACATCCATCAAAGCATGAAGGATAGAGGATTTTTCTCAGATGTAATTACAACCACTATGGTAGACTTGTATGCAAAATGTGGAAACATACAAAGGCACGCGAGCTGTTTGACAATGTGCCTTAAAGAAAGTTGGTCTCATGGAATGCCATGATTGCAGGAGATAGAACAAATTGGATTTGTTGACAAAGATTCAGAAACTTTTAAGCAAGCATTCTCTCTGTCTGTTTCAAAATGGTGGCTTTGGAACACAGTATGGACATCCATCAAGGGGGATTTTTGTCAAATATTATAGTTGGAAATGTTCTTGTAGATTTTTATGGAAAATGTGGAGGCAAAGACAAGGCAGGTGAACTGTTTAACAACAATGTCTGAAAGAAATGTTGTCTCATGAAATGAGATGTTTGCAGGATATGCACAAAATGGATTTTGCAAGGACGCTATCAAAATTTTTGAATTAATGAAGTACTTTGGATGTATCCTAACATTATAAGCTTAATGTGTGTTCTACGTGCATGCAGTCATTCAGGTTTAGTGGATGAGGGTCTTACATACTTCAATCACACGAGTAACCCTTATTGCATTATGCCTACAATTGATCATTATATGCATGATTGAGCTTCTTTCTTGTGCTGAGTATCTTGAGGACACCTTAAAATTTACATTCAGATGTCAATTAAACCTCTGGGAGTTGCGTGGGTGTGTTTTTGGTGCTTGCAGATCACATATAGATATAGGTTTAGGATTATTTCTATTGCGATTCATTTTAGTATTTCATTTTCCATTTTGTAGGGTTCTCTCTGCTCTCAACACCTTTGCTCTTTTTCTTCCATCTTAAAGCTTAGTAACTTAACTTTGCATTACTCTTATCTTTCTTCTATCATCTTCTGTCTTCTTCCTCGTGGTTGAAATTAAACCTATGAAACTGCAATGATCAACAAATATTGCCTATTGATACACTACAAAAGACTAACTTTTGAAATTTAGCTTTCTTACTACTTGCATCAATAGAGTAGTTCCATGGCAGCTCAATAAATTTCCAATGGTTATGTTTGAATAGATAACTTATCTATAATCTCTTTGGGTAGGATAGAAGAAATAAAACATTGTATAAGTTCCCTGAAGGTTAGCAATACATGTGTGTGATTTCTAGGTGGAGGAATTTAAGGATAGTCCCATTCACTTTTTGAAAATACTTCTAAGACATGCTCCCAATTTTACATTCATAGAGAATGCTTATTGTCCATTCTATAAAGGATTCAAATCCTTAGCTATATAGAAAAGGTAGTAATAAATGGAATGGAGACTCTATAGATGACTACAAAGTGGAAGATGGATATATTATCTGAGAAAATTTAGAATCTAAATTGTTAATAGGTAAGACAATTAACCACATTTGATGCAAGAGACGCAACCAAAATTCCATTCCTTTACATTATTAGCAACACTTGACAAGATCCTAACATATAATTATCTCACACAAAGAGGTACACATGGACCATCAAGATGTGCTTCTACCAAAAGATAGAAGAATTGGGAAACCATGTTCTCTGCCACTTTGAATATGCCACACAAATTTACAATCAATTTTTAGAAAGATGGGAATGATATGGGTCTTTCATATATCCTTACTTGAGCACACCTATATAAGTAGCCAATGGATTTGCATTGTCTAAGACTACTTTGGAATATTGTTTCACTTTGTATAGTCTAAAGTCTATGAGTAGAGAGAATCCAATGAGCCTTTAAGGATAACCCTTTAGCATGTCAATGATGATGGAATATATCAAGTGTAGTTATCAAGGAATACTTTGAACCAATGTTAAAATTTGGAAAGACAAAGTTGTTTGTCCATAATAATAATAATAAAAGTGCTAAAACAATGGTAGATGGAGGTTCCCCTCTCCTTTAAAGGATTAGGAAACAAGAAGAATTCCAAAAAAGAAGTAACATGGAAGCTCTCAATGGTTTATTCTTTCAAACTTAATTGCAATGGGCCCTTATTATAATTAAATATGGTAAGGTTGTTTTATGCATGGGGACACATAAAAATTGGGAACACTTAGTAATAAAATGGTAAAATATACATTAGTCATTTGTGGTCCAAAATATGCTAAATTCAGAGAGGTGCAAAATTTCAACGTATAAGAAGACTCATTTGTGGTAATAAATCGTATTCACAATGGAAAATGTGCAAATTGGTGATTAAAAAACCTTTTAGAACGAGCATTACAAGCTACTCAATTTTCTAAACAAATTGACTTCTCGCATTGCTATTTAAAAGCTAATAGTGATCTAGAGATTTTGACAAACCATAAAATTGATCAATTCCCACTCCTATAACTAAACAACACATCATCAAATTCATGGGCATGATTGAAAAAAAAATTATTATTATTCAAACTTCTCTGAGGTACAATACGTTGTCTATCCCCACCATTTCGTATTATCATTAGGATTGGTCTTGTGAATTTTAATCCCATTCTATTGAGAGTCTAGCACCATATTCTTCATGAATGAACTCATATTCTTCATGAATGAACTCCTTTTTGAGTTCAAAAATATTAATAAAATTTGTGTGCATATAACAATCACTGATTTGGGCGGGAGGAAACAAATTAAAAAAAACATTACTTAACCTTGCAACTGACCGCGGATTGCTGAAAGCGCCACTGTAACATTGACGAAACCGAAACGGAAAAACGAGAAAAGCAGGATTAAAATGAATCACCCAAGCGATCAAAACTTAAGGTCTGCTCTTTGAGCCTGAGAAATTGCCATTTAGAGATGTCTAGAGAGAAACACAAATATACCTAAATAAGCGTAAAGATGAGTGTGGACGAAATAAAGTGAAATCTGTACAATCAGATTGCGTTGTGTTTTCTGATTATTTTAAGTGAGCAATACCAGTGTTGTGGGGCACACCGTGCTCATGATCCACAGTTTCTTGTACAAAGTGGGCCTACGATCCTCATGATCTTGTATGATGGTGTTCCCCATGATCGTGATGGTCACATAGGATTCCTCCCACACAGCTTTCCAGGAAAACCATTTTAAGTATTGCATACTGTGGTGTAATTGGCTTTTGCGGTTCTACAGCTCTCCTCTGCGTTCCTTCCACGCGGTTTCCGTTTGGAAACAGAATCTTGTCAGCCGCTCAATTACCAGTTTTGTCACTTCTTATCTTTATTAGCACTCCCTCCTCTTACAAATATATAGCACTTCACCTCCTCAATAAGACCACTTCGATTCCATTTTATGTTTTATGTTGTTTCTTCCTGTCAAAGTGCAAATCCATCTCAATGGCATCTACTTCTACCTCTACTTCTAATACTGGATGTCAACCAGAGAATGAGCCTACAAATGCATCTGAACAAATTGTTGGATCTCCATCTTCTTCTGCTACACCCTCAGTGGGAACCCTGTTTTCATCCTGTTTTAATTGGTGTTCTTTCTTACTTTCTCTCTGTTCAACTCAATCCCATTCTGCACCATTTACATCTACCTCTAGTACTCGGGTTAGAAATGATTGTCAAGGGATCTCACTATCTTTATCCACTACACATGCTTTTGAACAAGTTGCACCATCTCCTTCGGCTTCTGGTAGATCAAGAATGCCGGAGAGAAAGCTTCCCTATGATATATTTATTAATCATCGTGGCCCTGATGCAAAAAAGACACTCGCCACCGATCTCTATAATACCCTCAATGACATGGGATTGAGGGTTTTTCTCGATTCCCCAGAGCTTGAATTGGGGGATTTCTTGCCTATGGAAATAGAAGAAGTAATGCGCAGGGCTTCGCTTCATATAGCTATACTTTCTCCGAGGTATGCACAATCTCCATGGTGTTTGGCAGAGCTTTCATTTATGCTTAAAACATGCACACCAATCATTCCTATTTTCTACAATGTTCAACCTGATGAGGTCCGATATGCAAAAGGAGTATATGGTCATACATTTTTAGAACACGAAAAAAAGGGTAGGTACAGCTCAGAAAAACTTCAAGAATGGAAGAACGCGCTCAACAATGTTTCATATTATGTCGGTGGCATCATTCATAATGAAAAGTGAGTACCGAATACCCTGTCTCCAGCATTTATCCTTTTTCTTATCATATTTTCCATTTGGTGCATTTTTCCTAGTTCTTTAATTTTCAGTACACTTCGTTTTGTTGTTGTTATTTTATATGTTTAGTGACGAGAGGAGCCTGCTCAAGAGTATCATTAATGGTGTTCTGAAAACAATAAAAACTGTGCCATTTGTGGTTGCCAAACATCCAATTGGTCTGGATGAAGCTGTCATAGATTTTGAAAGGACAACACTTCAATCTGGAGAAAGCTCTCACGCAGCCCAAATTGTGGGAATTTGGGGCATGGGGGGTTCTGGCAAAACCACTTTTGCCAAACAATTATATAATATTAGATACACAACTATGGAAAAGTCTAGTTTTCTCTTTGATGTTAGAGAGGCTGCTTCAAAAAGTGTATTGCATAATAAACAGAAAAAGCTCTTAGAGGACCTTGGTCTCCAAGGTATACCAGTTGACAATATAGAAGAAGGGAAGGGAATTCTTGCCAACCGTTTGAGATCTGTTCGAGTGCTGATCGTTCTAGATGATGTGGATAACGAAGATCAATTAGATGCTCTAGTGCCTAATAAGGACATTCTTGGATGGGGTAGTTTGATTGTAGTTACTACAAGAGAACTTGAAGTCCTTCAACATTGGGGCATCTCATCCATTTATAAAATGAAATTATTAGATCCACCTCATGCCAAGCAACTATTTTGTTGGCATGCTTTCTTGAAACCTACTCCACTCCAAGGGTTTGAAGATTTGGTTGAAAGCTTTCTAAATGTCTGCAATGGATTACCATTGTCTTTAAAGATTTTTGGAGCACAATTATATGGTAAATCCAACAAAGATTATTGGAAGACTCAATTGCATAAGATCTCTAGGATACTACACAAAGATATCAAAGATAGACTAAAAATCAGTTATGATGCCCTAGATGATGAAGAGAAGCAGATATTCTTAGATACTGCATGTTTCTTCATTGGAGAGAAGAAAACTTTAGCCATTGCAGCTTGGGATGGATTAGGGTGGAGTGGCCTGCATAGTTGTGAAGTACTTTTGAATAAGTGTTTCATTGAACTTGATGATAGTGACCGCATACGAGTGCATGATCATTTAAGAGATTTGGGAAGAGAAATTGCAAATCATCAGTCACCCTACCGTCTCTGGTCTACCCATCAGATTATTAATGTTGATAATGAAACACAGGTAAAATTAAGACTTTATTTGGTTGTCTCTTTAAACAATGTTGTGGCAACCTTCTTTGTCTATTTGTATCTGTTTGATTCTTGTCTCCGGTAAGTTTAATGTTTCAATAATTTATTGATTCATTTATTTTTCTATTTAAAAGAAAATTGACATTCGAGGAATAATGGCCACAACAACTGGATGCACAAGCGAGGTTGAGGAGCTTTCTCTATGTACCCAGGACAGGGAGATCATAATTAAAACAAACAAAGGATCTTGTACTCTCACACCCTCTATGCTTGGATTGAAATATTTTCATGTTAGAGGAAATTGTTTTAATCAGGTGATTGCTGATATATCTAAAGATCTGGTATGGCTTCGCTGGTTTGACATTGGGCATAACAGTCTGGGTTCACTAGGTCCATTGAAAAAATTGAGGGTTTTAGAACTCTACAAAAAAAAGTTTTCGAACTTAGAAGAACTGTGGGAGACTGACAGTGATGTAAGCATCTTCTTTTAAACTGCCTAAATCTTTATATCAATATTTATATATGTAAGTCTATGGTTTCCATCCATCTTATGGATACTTTGCTGCAGGCTCCTGTGCAGTTAAGAGAGTTGATTATTTCTGAATGCCATAGTTTCCGAAGGTTTCCACAGTCAATAGGATGTCTCAGGGACTTGAAGAAAGTAGTTCTTAGTAACAGGTTTGGGAACAGGATGAGGAACCTGCCAAAAGAATTTTGCCTTCTCCAATCATTGGAGCACCTGGAGTTATCTAAGTGTGAAGAGCTACCATCATTACCCAGCAGTTTTGGCCGTTTGACAAACCTGAGGCATCTTGATTTGTCCAATTGTGTGGAACTGAAGAAGCTGCCAGTCTCTTTTAAGGAGCTCACACTCCTGCAACACCTCAACTTACAGGGATGTTCTAAACTCACCTTAGAGTCGGACATTCTAGACAACATGATGAAGCTTGAGTATTTAAACTTTTCCGAATGCGAGAAACTAGAAGAGTTGCCTCGTCACATCACAAATCAGGCGTCCTTGAGACAACTCTATTTAGATGGTATCCGCTGGTTAAGGGAGCTACCATTGAACATCACTCAGCTGAGAAAGTTGCAAGCGATGAGGATCGGAAGTGAGACGCTCACAAGTTTGCCGACATCTCTTGGAGATTTGTCATCCTTGACTACTCTTACGATTACGAAATGTTCCAAGCTACAATGTATACCAGACTCTCTGGGACATCTTAAGCTCTTGGAGTATTTAGGAATATCGGGTTCAGGATTGCAGTCTTTACCAAAATCAGTTGGGCAGTTGAATAATCTCCAAACACTCTCAATATCAGGGTGCCCAATCAGCCAATTGGATCTCAGGGCGTGGTCATTTGCTTCTTCTCTCTGCAGCCTTAAGCAAATAAATTTGTCACGAACAGAAGTGTCCAAGATTTCAATCCCTCGGGACTGTTGTCCGGGCCTTGAGACTGTCTTCCTCGACTTCAATAAACGTCTAACAGAGATAGAAATTCTACCAAGTACAGTGAAGAATATAAGATTGATAGGGTGTAAAATGGTGAGGAGCATATGGGGTATTGATGGTCTGGTAAGCATTAAAAACCTACAGATAAAAGCGTGCCCGAAGTTAGACGCGCTTCCCAGCTTTGCTCAATTTTCTTCTCTCCGAATATTTGAACTCCAAAGCTGCTACAGAGTTAAGAAAATTCATGGTTTGGAACATTGCACAGCGTTGGAGGAGCTGAGAACAGAAACGAGGTGGAAGGAAGCAGGCATAGAAAATTTGGAGCGCATGG
The DNA here is from genome assembly GCA_007258455.2 of Sequoia sempervirens. Classification (NCBI taxonomy): domain Eukaryota; kingdom Viridiplantae; phylum Streptophyta; class Pinopsida; order Cupressales; family Cupressaceae; genus Sequoia; species Sequoia sempervirens. The sequence goes on from VDFB02000002.1 coordinate 223,500,676, forward strand.
AGAGATTGAGGATTGTGAATCTTACAGCTATAAGCAGATCAGCTGTTGAAGGTTGCATTCAAAGCATGCAGGTAATAATAGTTTATAGGGATTTAGAATTCTAACTATTTTCAATTGATTGTGAATTGACTGAGCGCTGTGCACGGAATTTGCAGAAATGGCCAGACGAAATTCTAATATGTGCGCGGGCAGTTCCTGACGCGGGGTCATTTGCAAACTTTTGCTTTAATTGTCTCTGTGTCATTGACTCAAATGATAACCAGAATATGAGTTCCAATGCCCATGGAACTCTGGTATGTTTTGTTGTGGAATGTCGATCTTCTAAAATGAATTTGGCTTTAATGGCTGGTAATACGAGTTGCTATATGCAAATATCTTCAATGGATGTGGAGGGGGGTAAATGGGTATGGATAGCTCTGTTCTCAGAAGGTTCCATGTGGCACAAAATAGAGGACTATCAAGTACGCGAATCAATTTCAGACTTCTCTGACAGTTGGGAAGACGGATTCCGGATCTCAGAAAGCACAATCCCAATCCCTTCATATGAAGTGGAAATATCATATTTTGTGAGGGGAGAAACGGAGAGACTTGTCGAGCCTTTCAAATTCTTATGGCAAACTATACCAAATTAAAATTGTTTTATTGGGCATGAAATAAAAAATAATTTCGCTCTTGCTGTAAAGGAAGTAAATGACAATTTGGATAAATAGCATTTATATATGGGTTGTGGAAATGTGATATATTTAAGTATTTATATAATTTTATTTAAATTCTTTTATTGGGATATAATTAATATTATTTTTATAGATAAAAATTAACAAATGTTAGTTATTTTTGAATTGAAATTGTATAATTTTTTTATATCAACATTTCAGATCATACTCCATGATCCATCATGAGGATGATATCAATAATTTGACATATCATCATCATGAAGTATGATGGGAAATGTTGATATAATTTTATTTATATAGTTTCAATCCAGAAATAACTAACACTTGATTATCAATAATTTTTATAAATAAAAGAATAATAAAAATTTAAATATTTTTAATAGATGTGATAAATTATCATTCTAAAATTGATAATTTAAAATTTTAATATAAAAATAAATATTTAATTTAAATCTTAGATTTCTTATGTGAACTTGAGTTAGATGTTTGTATGTGAAATATTTATATCGATATTGTAATATTGTATAATAAATCTTTATAATTCTAAAATTGATAATTAAGAATTATTTCAAAAAATAAATATTTTATATAAATCTTAAATTTTCCATGTCAATTTAAATGATTTGATATATATCTTATATTAATGGGGTTGGCTCAAGTTAAATTACATATTTTGTGTAAATAAATTGATGGAAAAATATAGTTGTGTTCCACTTGTCGCACAATGCACAAAAATGAATATTGAAAGGTAAAATTCAACAAACATCCTTCAATGAAGGTTATTCTTTGGATGAACTCCCTTCATTCAAAGGTATGATTATTTTCAAAAGTAAATTGTATTTGAATTAAATAGGATAGGGTGGTCAATATAGTTTTTGGACCATGTAAATGCATACTTGCTTAAAGAATTCTATCATAGTATGGTTTCCTCTCTCTTGTTCCTTTGTTCACTTAAGGTTTTCAATTATACTATTGTTATTGTATGGTTCCAAATTCTAAATGGTGTTTGTAGTCCTCTCGTTATGTTGCCATGGTGGTACACTATATCCACTATATATGTCAGTGTCCATTGGTCCTTGTTACTTAGTGTAATGGAGTGAATTTGTAACCCTTGCAAATTGCCCATTTGCATCGCCCCACCTTAGAAAAATTAAACCCGACGATGCTTTTTCACTTCATCCATTCTGCTTCCACCCACTTGGCGGCTATATGTAGTGTTAGTGGAGGAATTCTTGTCGGGGACACTAGTGTGTCATGTAGATGTTTGTACGGTGTGTTGCCATCCTAACAGGATTCACGCCTCTGGAATATGTAAGGGAATTACAACTCACCATTGGCGATGTAGTGTAACTTTCTTGCACCTCTTGACCAACCTCAAATGTCTTCCTTCCCTCCATTTCACCTTCAAATTGCTCTTTCATTGATTCACTTCATCTTCTTCTCACTTCTACACATTTTCTCTATCACACTTGTTGTTACACACTCCATTTCTCACATTGTTGAAGCTTGAAGGTGTTACTCTACTATATTTCACTCTCGATGTTGCAACAACAATGGCACTTACAAGCTTGCGAGCTCGCATCTCCCCTCAATGCTTGAGGGAACCTTGTTTGGGAGGTGATATCCACTTTGTTTAGCATTGCCACTTGATTTTGTAGTATAGTGTATTTACCATTGCTTGGTTGTACTCTCTTCCATTCCATTCTTTATTTCATTTTTTGTCCTATGGCTATTCTCACTGTCTGTGGAGGTGGGAACATCGAAACATTTTTTTGACTATGATAAGCCTCGAAATAACCCAAACATTTTTCCCCATTCTGTTGTGTGTAGGTTTTGCATACATGTGGAGCTTGTGGGAGGTTGGACCAATCGTGAGTATGATTTTCTACCACCTTTCACTCTTGTCAATTTCTCTTTTTAAGTTTGAGTATTCTTCTTGCTTTCCTAGTACTTTAGCTCCTTCATGCTTTTTGTTGTTATATAAAACTCTATTTATTAGATTGTAGTTAGTTCTTTGCTAAGTCTTAACTGTATTCTTTACTCTTTGTCCATATGAATGTCATCGTCTGACTGAGATGCTAGCGCGCCACATTGTCATTTGTCTTTTGCACTAAGGTTCTCTAGCAGAGAGTTGTCGGGTTCTCAGTTCTAACTCGAGAATTAGCTCATCTAGTTCCCTAATCCTCTCAAGTTGATAGAAGGACAATGGCATATCAATAGCCCTTCCTTTTCACCCTCCTAAAACATTAAACTTTCCTTAAAAAATTCTTAGCATGAGGTAGATCAAGGCAGCTGATTGTTCTAGACCCTCCTATTACCTAGGGTCCCGAGTGTTCAATCCCCCTCTACACTTACTATAGTAGATTCTTCTCTTAACTAGAATAGTTGTGATAGACATTCTTCAGTTTCATAGTCATTCCACTCTCTGAAAAGATCGTAGTAGACTGAATTCATTATTTTGGGTACTGTCCAGAGGTCTACCCACAATGCATTTGCTTTCTTTTCCCCTACTTCCTTTAGATGTTCATTTCTAATATGACCTTCTCTTTCAAATTAGCTACACCATATGTTAGATCTAGGTGCATATACTTCTCTTTTTTACATGATGTCTTATTGGAGTCTTAATTGCTCTACTCCTATTTGAGTTTCTCCAATTCCTTGCTTTCTCTTTATCCATCTTTTTTGTGTTAGGATTGGTTTTCAATCTGGTATGCAAATGTAACTAATTTTGGATATGTGTTGAAATTTCATCCATCCAATGCTATTTTGATTTCTAGTAGGACTTTGGAGATGAACCACTCAATCTTCTATTTGTCACTTAAGGGTTCTTCTATTCATCTAGTGACCTCTTTGAATCTTTTGTCAAATTCTTTGATTATTTTATCTTCATGTTGTGTTAGTTCTAAGAGTTCACTAAGCCATTCTGTAGGTAAATCTAGGGTGGAAAAATTTGCTATAAATTTTTGTTCTACTATTTCCTAGTCTTTGTTATGGTTAGGATAGCTTTTTTTGATGCCATCTTAAAGTTTCTCCACATTTGAAGAGATCCAAAAAATTCTAACATTTTTGTGTTGTCTCTAGTTATGTGTTGTCTTTGCTATAACAACTCCAAGTTAAACACATGTTTGGTTGCTTCACTTGTGTCTTGTCCAAACATGGGTAATTTCATGGTGTTGTTCATGATTGGTTCTTCTTCTAAGTCATTATATGTATATCTTGTATCAAAGTTATTTTCCCCTAACCCTAATTGCTAGTTGTCACATTCAATCTCAGCCTTCCATCTTAGGGCACTGGTCAACTCTCAATCCTAGCCATTCATCCAAAACATTGAATTTTATAAAAGGGAAATTTCAACCTCATTTTATCACTTCATGCTTGCAAATTTTTGAGTACACTTGCAATTTCTTAGTCAAATCCTTCAATATTTTGGTTAATATTTGTCATAAATCATAGGTTCTCACTAAAATTTGAGGGTAAATACTATTTGCAGCAAAATGGAGAAGGGAAATGAAGGTGAATCATGGAGTGCATGAAGGTTTTTGATCCAGGTGGATCTAGAATACTTGCAAGTTCCATAGTCTCATAATTCATCCAAAGAAGCATCAATGTGTAGAGCTCATAGACATGATCCTGATGCAACTTTAATGGGCTTAAAAGGAGTCCGCATGCATAAGTTATACTTAGTCAAGGGTTCGGTCAAACAAGCAAATTAGGGGTTCAAAAGGCAAAAAAATTATTGTCTCAAAATGAAATAAAAATGATGCCAATTCGTAGCGCTCGTCGTGCTGATTGCGGAACTATATTCGGTTTCAAAAATGGAGCTTGTATGTTAAAGTTACGGTTGGTCAAAGGTTGGTCAAAATTTTGACTTTGGTTGACTTTGATGACATCAACAAGCTGACATGGCAGATAGTGACGTGGCAGGAGTGGTGAGTTGGCACATACATGGTGGAAAAATAATATGGATTAAACCATATTGTTAAAAGAAAACACGTATGGTTTAAAAATTAAAAGATTTTTGTGATTTCAAGGAGGATTTGGTGGGATTTTATCCCTTAAAATCCTCTTCCCTCACCCATAAAACAAGGAGAGGAAAAAAATCCCGTAAAGTTGCAATTCAACAAATTAACCCCTTTAACCACCTTTCTCATATTTAACGGGTTTATTTTAAAGAATATCCAAGGAGATTATTAAGGGGCTTTTAAAAAATATTTTTTAAGATTATAATGTAAGTCCAAAATTATAATGACCCATAGTTAAAGGGGTTCATTTTTTTAATTGTATGGCTTGGAATTATAAAAGCCAAAGGTCGATTTATTTTTGAAAGATTAATTTGTTATACTAACGGGATATTAGTTATTTTTATTGTAAAAGGGGGAAATGGTTGGAATTTTTACTTGTACACAGGAGATATGCAATATTTGCAAAATAATATGGTTAAAGCCATATTAGCAAATAAATGTGTATATAAAGGGGTGATTTTTGTAAAGGGACAATGGAAAAATTATTGAGTGGATAATTTTGTACGAGAATTTTCCTGGAGAGAATTGTAACCGGGAGAATTATTCAAGTTCATTTTGGGAGAAATAATTCTTTGGAGGAGAATTTGCAAGGTGCTTTTGTACACCAAAAATTGTAAAAGAGTGAGAGATTGTGGAGAGATTATTGCAGGTTCTTGGATCTTGGATATTGTGAGAAAGCATAATTTTGCTTGGCGATATCAATAAAGCGGTCCCAGCATTGAGAAGCGGACCCAGAGACGTAGTCCACATTAGACGAACTCTGTTATCAATCTTCACATTGTGATCCTTCTATTTCTTTGTCTCATTCTTCTCTCTAATGTCTAATTTTCTCTCTAGTTAAAATTTAGTATTTGAATTATTAATTACTTATTTTGTAATTTCAACGGTTAAACAGCATAATCATGCAATTATGTATTAGATCAGGAAATTACTTTAATTAGATTTAATTTACAAGTTTATTTTGTAAACTCTAATTACATATTAGTTTTGGTGAGATTGTTCATTTTTTTATGCTTTTATGTTCCATTGTGCTTCATGATTACCTAGGGTTTAGTTTATTTATGTTGCTTAATGCTACCTTGAATTTTCCCTTAGTTACTTTTGGTGAACCTGATGTGAACTACCAACCCTCTTGAATGGCATTCTTTTTTTGGAAGTTTTTGGTGTTTCTTGTCTTGAAGGGTGTAGGTACTTTTAAAAAATATTGCAAATCACACTTTTGGGAGCCTTCTGAGGTCAAATAAATAGCATGGTTGCATCCAGAAGGGTCAAGAGATTAATTTTTATATATTATACTACATATTTTGGTTAAGGGTAGCATTTTTTGCAAGAAAAACATATTTTTTTGCACCTACGACTTGAAGTGATGCAACTACAAGCCAAAATGATGCAACTGCAACTAGAGTGACACAACTGAAAGCTAATGTGATGCAACTACAAGAGACACAACTGCCTAGAGCTTCATTGCATGTTTTTGATGCAATCGCCATCTCGAGAGCTGCAATTAACATTTCTTATGACATAATTGTTTTCTGGTGGTGAGCTGCAACTACTATTTTCTATGACACAATTGCTTGTTACTTTAAAATTTAGGGTTTTACTTCAAATTTCTAGTTTATATCTTTTTCATTTTGTAGTCTAGGGGTTTTATGTTACTGACATTCTATTGGCAGCATATGGGAACTTGGAGGAGGATACTAACTTTGTTTCGTTTTTCATTTTTATAATGTCTTTCATTTTTAAGTAGCAAACAAATAACAACTACAACTTGCATTTCAGATTCATGGGTTAAAATAAACTGCATTTACATTCATTGGGTTTAAAAAGAACACAACTTGCATCTACACTCATCAAGGTTAAAATGTACTTGAATTTTTCATAGCATTGGGCTAAAAAGAACCTTGTTGTTTTAATAACAACTACAACTTGCATTTAACTTTCATGGGTTAAAATGAACCGCATTTTCATTCATTGGGTTTAAAAAGAACACAACTTGCATCTACACTCATCAAGGTTAAAATGTACTTCCATTTTCATAGCATTGGGCTAAAAGAACCTTGTTTGTCTCGTAATAGGTTGGGTTAAAATTTACAAGTGTTTGGAGTGTCATGTGGTATGGTAGTAATTTCTTAGTGTGTATGTACTTCTCTTGCACCTCACAACAATCTAGAGAATCAAAATAAATTTAGAAATTATTTCTTTGCCACCCACACATTTTGGATTTGGGCATTAAAATGAACAACTTGGTGAGTGTGAATTGAAAGCTTTGTGTATGCACTCTCATCGCGCCTTTGTGTGATCTTGGATGACCAAAACAAAGTTTTTTTAATTTTATTTTGTTTACCCATCATTAGAGGGCTTTCCACCCCACTTCGAAAGGTGGGAACGACCCAAGCAGTAATGGGCTAAAGCCAAGCTCTTTCGAAACCACTATATAAACTTTTGATTGCAAGGAAAGTTTGCAATCAACGGGAAGTGGTATGTGATAGCTCACCCCTAGTATCTTTATGATGTGAAAAGCCTTTGTTCTAAGGGTTGGGAGACCTTTTGATGGATTTTATCATAGTATCCCATGAATTAGATGCCCTTACTAAAAACCTTTGTGTAGAAATCCAAAATCCTTCTATCTATTATCGCAGGAGATCGAATCTCTAAAGCCATCCCATACTTTCATGGTTCATTATAGAGATGGAATATTTCTTGAGATCCTTGTGGTATTAGGGAATTAAGAACCTTGTAAGCCAAAAAAGTGAGTTCCATGTAAAGGGGAGCTAGTGCTACTAATTTCCTGAGCTATCCTCTCTAAATAGGTGCGGCTAGAGAAATCCAAGTGGGAACCAACAAATATTGTCGTTGCCAACCATAGAATTTGTGCAATTGTTTTAAAAGTGCTTGTATAAAACAACCCAAGACAAAAACAAAGTGTTTGCTTGTAACATATATTTTTGGCACCAACTTGTATTTCTATCTCTCCTAGGGTTTTTCACCTAGAAGGAGAAAAGTGGGCCAAAAATGCTTATGTTAACATTCAAGACTAGATGGGGGAAATAGGTGTAAATGTCATAAACTAAATGAAGATGCAGATTAAAGTGTGTAAGCTAATCAAATGCAAGATGTTGGAAAACACATTGTGTAATGCATGCGTAAACTAGAAATATGAACAAAAATAGGTGAAACTTGACATTACTTATCTAGATGAATGAAAATGGCTAGAAATGACTTTTGAAATGTTGTTGCTACTGTTCTACTAAACAAAGTGGACTCATTTGCCACTTGTGGTGAATTAGTCCATGTCCAAGTGAAAAATGTCGAGAATAGGTTTCAAACTACAGGGAGTTGAAATCTAATGAAATCAAGTTTCATGGCTATAGGATGGACTCATTCACCATGCATGGTGAATCAGTCCAACTACAAAAATCAAGAAAATTAGCGGAAGATTCTGTGGAGTTAGATCTATACTTCTGCCTCTTATAGGTCTTCGCTTTAGAAATTGACAGATCCAGGTTTGAAACTAAATTTTACTTGATGAATAGGATTAAATGAAGAAGAGAAGAAGTAGATGAATTTGGAAAAAAATATTTAATGATTCCAAAGCTCCAAATGATCCTAAATCTGCAAACAATCAACACAAGAAGACCAAAAATATTGATTTTTAAGGCATGGGAGTTTGCCTTGGTCAAACCCCTCTTAGGAAATTAATACAAAATGATGAAACAAATGAATGAAGCATGTAACAATGGAGTAATTTACCCTTCAATGATGAATGATCTTGGATGTTTACAACAAATCATGTAGAATCAACCCTTGGATGCTTTACAATGCTACCTTGAAGATTCTTAATGAATAAACCCTTGTTTACTTGACTTGAATGAGATAATAGATGATGAATGAATAATAAGAGGAGTAATCATGAGCATGGGATGTAAATATGAGGTTAAAAATACTTATTTATAGTCAAGTGTGCCATAGTACCCAATTATACTACATCACAGGCTGACATATAGTGAAAATAAACTTTAAAATTCACTTTATTCTTGCCCAAAAGTCAAAATGGAGTTTAGATTGGACTCATTCACCACACATGGTGAATGGGTCCACCTGGATTTGAATCATTCATGAAGCATGGTGAATGGGTCCAACATGATCCATTCTGACACTTAAGAGGCAAAAGAATTAGGAAATAAGGTTTAAATTGCAACTTTTTTAGGTATTTGATTAATTAAAGCCTCAAGATGCACAATATGGGTTGAAATAGATCTATTAATGATGATGTAAATGTTAAATAGGGCTTGGGACACATAAATCAATGTGAAAGTGTAATTAAATGCACTTTACAACATTGAAATAGGGTCCACTCAACCTAGGAAGGAACAAGAACCAATTTGAATGCATAAAATACACTACAACACTAGTTTATCATTAAATTTAAGTTAAAATCCTTCTAGAATGATGTGATGATGTATTAAATATGTTGAATTAGGAAGAAATAGGTTTATTAAGTCTAGAAAAGCGTGAAAGTATCCTTCAAGACTTTACAACAACTTTACAAGACGTTAATAAACTCATTTTATTTAGTGTAGAAGGGTCCAAGACCTAGTGTGGATGCATAAAATTCCTCACAACACCTGAATGAAGGCCACATTTAGTCCATTCATCATGAATTATCCCATGTCAAGCAAAAGGGTCCATTTTTCTATGGCACATTGCTGAACTAATGAACGAATAAACACCTCTGCAATCTGGAAAATCATAATCAAACTGGAACAAATTTACAATCTTTTCAAAATTGCAAACAAACTAGACTTTGTTCACTATGAAACACAACTGCTATTTTGGAAAAAAACCAAGTGACTATCCTGAACTGCAACTATTACACAAAAAAGCACAACTGATAATTCTGAACTGCAACTGTCATTGTAGAAAACCTCATTTGACTATGTTAAACTGCAACTGGTAGCTAAAATGATGCAACTATATGAGATCATAGATTTTTTAGAAAATTGAAACATAGCTATTTTTCAATTGATCCTAAGTATCACTAGAGTTTTAAACCATTGATTTGTAAGACTTTCAGCCACCATCCAACATTTCTTTCCTTGCAAACATCATAGATAAGACATTAGGGAATATTCTAGCTTGCATAAACCTTGTTGTGAACCTTAGTTTTGGAAGCTTATCATATTTAAGAATAGTCCATAGTGATCATATCAAAGCTTTTCTTGACTTCAACTTTCTATCAACTTCATTTCTCTTGTCATATAGGTTGGTCCTCAACTCCCAAGGCTAGTTGGAAACCATCTTTGTCAACCTTTTTTTTCATTTTAATCACCATCATCCTTGCAGTCTTGACAAACTAGATTTAAACCTTTGGCTACCTTGATTTGGTTTAGCAACCTTGCTTATGTATTACCATAAGGAATTTAGTGGTCATTACCTTATTTTTCATTGCCATTTTCACCCACCATCCTTTCATACTTGCATTCCATTGGGCATACCTTAGACATTGCTCAAGACTTTGAACTCATTGTGGCATTCTTGACATTTGGCTATTGTCACTTTGATTCCTTTTCTTGACATCATTCCTTATACATAATCTTGCATAGACATTACAATAGCTTGCACCTCATTGTGACCTTTATCCTATTGACATCTTGACATCTTGTCACTTTGAATCCATAACTTGGTATCAGCCTTAGGCATATCCTATACTTTGAAAAAAACCAAAAAAAAACATAGCATAGGTCCATACCTTCCTTTGCATTGGCATCTCTTGGGATTCATACCATCCACCACCATATCCTCCATTCACCTTGATATGCTTGCTAGTCAAGTTGAATACCTGTTACTCAGTAATGGTCAATACTAATGATCCATAGACTTCAAAAGAAAATTCCTCAAATCCAAATCCTAACCAACCACAACCCATAGTTAATCACCCACATACCCTTCCTACCAAAAATCCATAAGTCCTAGTCATTCAACCATCCACCCTCACTATCAAGAGTCCCTTAACACAAGCCATACCATTTATACATAAAAAACATCCACTTATCACCCTTATGGACTAACTTTGACAAGGGAAACCAACCTTCCACTATTCCATTCCAAGGCTCTACATCCTATCCTATTCTATTATCTCTCAACCCATTCCAAGTCTCCACATCCTATCCTAGTCTATCATCCCTCAATCAATTCCAATGCTTCACATCCTATCCTAGTCCTTCATCCACTAATCCCTTCCAAGCCACTCCATCCCAACATTTGTTTAGTCATGAAAACATATCTAGTCATGTTCTCCAAAGTCACATCCCATTTAATAAACTTGAGGATAAACGCCAAAAGGAAAGTCCAAAGCATGACATCATGGCATCACCTTCATCTCAAGATCAAATTAGTCCATCCCATGACCCTATCTTTAAGTCCATCCAACAAGTCCTATAAAATCATGGCATTCAAAATACACCTATCCTTGATCAAGATTCCATTCCCAATCATGTCATTCAAGATGAACCTGTCTTTGACCAAGACACTACCATTGATCAATAAATTCAAAATGATCAACTCCTTGGCCTTTATACAATTCATGATCAAACACTTGAAGATGACCCTATCCAAGCTCCAAATATAAACACTTCCCAAATTGAGACAATTTCTCCCATGGGACACATAGATGATCTTCCTCTAGAACAAGAGTCTCCTATTCTAGACATATTTGCAAATGATATAGCTATAGCTGAATTCACTAGACTCTATGACACTGACCATAAAGATGGTTTCGACATCGACTTGGAAGCACTAGTAGAATCATCTAAATCTGATATATCACAAAATTATACCAAATATTTTAATAAAAAATATATCCAACATGTCAGTAAAGCGACAACATCTTATCAACTAGGATCGTCTATCTTTGTTAGAGCAGGGTTTCTTGCAGATGAGAAAATACTGAGTAATGATCTCCACATACACAATTATGGGTTTGCATCTTGCTTCCAAAATGAAAAAAATCCTCATCTTAAACAAAATTTGTAATAGCATGCAATATCAAGAGAAAGGACTAGGCCTACATGAGTAAGGAATTCTAGACCTAGTACAATTTCAAGCAAATCATAGACATCAAGGTCTTGGTTATTCCTTAGACAAAAAATCTAATGATGTTAGTGGTACTTCCTCGATATTGGGGGCAACTTTATCTAATACAAACATCAAAATGGGGGCCATGAGTAGTCCTTGTCATAAGGTTGTTTCCAACACTCCTTCCATCCACACCATAAACCGTCATTCCAACATGAATAAACCTTCCATTTGGAAACAACAAAAGAAAATTATAACAAATCCAAAGTTTAAAATAAAATTTCAAAGGCCACTTTTCCACCTACTTTGATCTTGATAAGGATTGGGGTACAAACATAAATCATGCTTTGGGAAAACTCTTGACATGTCTATCCTTTGGTCATATACTATTTCATGAAACATCATGTCATTTCTTTCATAGCATTATCCAAACCCATATATTGGAGAAAACTAATTCTTCCCATGTGACATAGTCCTTGGAGATCTTATGATAATTCTTCCAGTCTCATGTCTCCCATCTTTTACCAAAGCCATCTATCATCCTTTCATGCCTGTTGTCTATCTTGGTTTTCCCTTGTCAAATGATCTAAGGATTCTCCAACACCCAATTCAGTCTCAGAAAGAAGTCATTCCAAATGCAATGAGTCTAATTCATATAATCTTGCTATTCAACCTAGTGCATCATCCAAAACATTCCTTGGCTTTGTTCCCAGCCCTATTGCAAACCTTGATCTTTTAGTCACATTCTCATCATCCTCACGTTGTTTTAGGATGTGTCCTTCCTATGTCAACAATGTCGCCATCATCATCATCACTTTTCAATTGGTATTCAGCTTGACTAGGGGAAAGATCATGTTTTTCCTTGGATTCTTGTGCATAGGCATCATTCACATGCATTTTTCTTGATCCTCATAAAACATTCCAAAAAGACAAAAAAATAAAAAAATCTAGAAAATAAAAAAAAAATCAAAATATCTAGAAAATCCACAAAAACCAAAACATTTCAAAAAGAAAAAAAATCAAAACATTTTAGAAAGACAAAAATATTATAAAACATTAAAAATCCAAAAAAAGAAAAAGAAAAAACATGAAAAACATCCAAATAACTCTCAAAAATCTCAAAAATAGAGTCAGAGTCAATCAAAGTCGAGTCATAGTTAGAATGGTCAAACTATGCAGTCTTTGTGCATTTGCTACGTAGGCAAGGTCATCATTTGATGTACCCTTGAGACCACCTAAGTCCATATTTTAGGTTTTTAATGTCAGTTGTTCATTTCAGTATAATAAACAATTTTCTTGGTCTTTTCCAAGTCAGTCATGTCAAGTCACTAAAATTTTTCATCCTTGATCATGGTGTCAGTCGAACTATAAGGTTTCTGAGTGTATGATGTAGGCAAGTCCATTAGTTGATGAGTCCCTGATGCCACCTAGGTCAAGTCCTTTAGAATTTGTCATGTCGGTCAAATAAGTTAGACATAGTCAAACTCAGACACAAGACAATCATCAAAACATCAACATTTAAATCACAAACCAAAAGACAACATAGTCTAATCAGTCATCCAAAATTAGTCAAATTTCCAAAACAATGTCAACCTAGTCACTTTAAGGTCCCCTTCAAGATGTGTCCTTCATAGAATTGGGCCTCATGAAACTATCATTTTTCCTTTTAGGATGTGTCTTTCTTGACGACAGGCTTCATCACAACATCATTGGCCTTTTTAGGACGTGTCCTTCTTGATGAAAAGCATCGTCAACCTATCAAACTATCAAATTGTCAAACTATCAAAGCGTCAACCAATCAACCTTCGACAAACACATATTGGCAAATATATTGAATGGTTGTTGATTTTGTTGGTCTATTTTGTCTTATCTTTTTATTGTTTTGTCTCTTGGTCATGTTACTAGCTACCTTGAGGATGTCCCATGAGGGATTTAGAGGTACGATGATGTCTCATGACCCATTTTTTCCCTTGATTGTTAGCTTTGGTGTGTCTTGACAAAAAGACTAGGGGCAACTTAGTCCTTAGTATGAGTTAGGACATTCCTTGTTTGTGTTTGTCCATTTTTTTTCAAATGGATGACCTTTCACACCTTGGTTTATGTCATATCATGGTGTTTGTTTTCCATTTGTCACATTTTTACTGCCCAATGATGATTATGCAATGCCCATTATGTTATTTGGAAAAATATTGAAGGTTTCTTTCTAATATTAACCCCCATTTCTTCTATGCTAACATCCATATTTTCCATGCTACCATTCATCTTTTTTGCTCTAACATTTCTTCTAGTCTGCATCTTCATCATCCTTATCTATTTTCCTCTATCCTTTTTTCCTTCATCTTCTAGTCCTTTCATCCATTTTGAGAGCACACTCGTGTTCTTTAAATTCACCTTTCCTCTCAAGGGGGCATACTGCTACCTCCTCGTCATTCTTCCTCATCTTATTTTTCATTGGGGCATGTTTTGATTAAACTTCTTTGACATAACATGATAGACTGCATTGTATCAAAGAGGGGCAAAATGTAGACACATAAAAATAACCTAGGCTTGCAAGCTTTATTTTTCCATGACTTACCATATTTCTTCTCAACATAATTAAAATATTTAATTATGTCCTATGGTCCAAATTCAACTATAATTAATTAAATCATTCTTAATTATTTAATTAATTCCTATATTTTATTCCTCCTGATTATTTAAATAAATAAATTTTATTTATTTGTTTAAATATGTCACTAATTTCCTATGTCTCTCTATGATTAAATAAATTCCTAAATTTATTTAATTATTATTCACTTTATATTTTTTCCTCTACAATTAAATAATTTTCATTAATTATTTAATTGTCCTTTTGCCTTTTCCTCCAAATTTAAATAAAATCATTTATTTAAATTCCCATCCCCATTTTGCCACCAAGTAAATAATTAAAAATCATTATTTACTGTCTTGGTCCCACCTTTTTTGAATTAAATTAATTTTTAATTCAAAAGGTCAACTCAACCTCTTAAATCAAATAGTTTTAAATTCTTATTTGATTATCCAACAATCTCTTTTTTTGTGCCCAATATCTTCTTGTTACATGCATTCCTACCATTGATTTAATTTTCTCAAAATTAAATCATAGCCCTCCATTTCAAAATTTACCCTAATTTTTCCCTAACCCTAATTGCTAGTTGTCACATTCAATCTCAGCCTTCCATCTTAGGGCATTTTTCAACTCTCTATCTTGGCCATTCATCCAAAACATTGACTTTTATAAAATGGCAATGTCAAACTCATTTTATCACTTTATGCTTGCAAATTTTTGAGTACACTTACAATTTCTTAGTCAAATCCTTCAATATTTTGCCTAATCTTTGTCATAGGTCATTGTTGCTCACTAAAATTTGAGTGAAAATACTATTTGCAGCCAAATGGAGAAGGTAAATGCAGGTGAATCATGAAGTGCATAAAGGTTTTGGTGAGATTGTTCATTTATTTATGCTTTTATGTTCCATTGTGCTTCATTGTTAGCTAGAGTTTAGTTTATTTATGTTGCTTAATGCTAACCTATTTTTTTCCTTAGTTACATATGGCATTATGGTTTTTCATTTAAATGACCTTCCTTCATCACTTTCAAGATTATTACTCTTGTTCCTACTTGACATCTCTCACAAAATAAAATTTGCAAAAATCCCTTCTTACTTAAGAAGGAATCATAGAATATAGATACCTGAGACCTAGATGTCTCCCTAATCAATATGATCTATAGGAATGAAGTAAAAATGACAAAGAGATAAATAATATTATAACACTATTAAGAAATGATCACTTACCTTTAGGTTTTCACTGACTCGCTAATGTAACAATATTTATCATTTTAACTTTCCTATGATCTAATTAAAGAACACATAATTGAACAAAATATGTTAAAAACAAATAGATTTTTTATTTTATTTATATCAATCCATATATGGTGAATTTCAAGAGATTTTGTATTTATGTCAATCCATGTATAAAAAATTCTATGATATTTTTAAACAGTATAGTAATCATTTGTCAAATCCCACATGATTATAAAATGATAAATGTAAATGTTGGGAAAATTGAACCTCCATAAAACACATATGTTGTAATTTAGAAGGTGATTATGGACCTATGATTAGGATGGAGTTATAATAGTAAATTGGCGAAATGTGTCCTCATACATAGTTAATGTTTGTTATTGGTGAAATTATTCCACATAGAGTGAAAATTTAATGTTATTGGTGAAATGGGTCCTCATACATAGTGAAATTTTAATAGTATTGGGAAAGAAGTGGGTGAATTAATACATTCATCCAAAATTCCAAGTGAAAATATTAATTATACCATTAGAAATATGCGGTTTGTTATGGTGAAATTATTAATTACTTATGCCTAATAAAATTAATTGATGACAAATTGAAATGAATTGGATAAATAATTGATAAAATTTGAGTGATTTGGCCACCCCATTGCAATTTATTCATCAATTTCAAATTCCCTAATATGAACTATTCACCAATTAGCAAAGATTTAACACTAAAAAAGTCCCTAATTAGGGCTAGTCCTTAAATACAACTCTAAAGTTGACAAGTGAAATATTTTATATTTAGAGTAGACATATAATGACTAATTGGAAGGGTTAAGTCAACCCTTCAAGAACATTTAAGTTATTGGTTTGGATGGAAGCATAAATGTGTGTCCCACTTTTTAGCCTAAGTGGGACACTCAAATTAGTATTTTTAGTAAAATATTTATTTTATCACGTATAACAAGCAAATTGTAGAAATCTAAAATATAACCTTACCCAACCACGCTTAAGTTTAACCTATCCTAAGCCATTAATTAAATATTTATATTATTATTTATTTAATTATTTCCATCCATTCTCATCCTTTATCCTAGTCCTTTAGTTGAATAAATATTCCTTTATTTGATTATTTCCCTTCACATGATTCCATTAATTAAATTAAAAATTTGTTTATTTAATTAATTTCATTTTATCTTTTATCTTTGTCCATGTAATACTATCCTTTTATTTTATTTGCACAGATCATAATCTAAATTTTTCCTCATGTGACAAGTGTTCCCTTCACATGTTTAACTCCTCTAGATTCATTGAACCTAGACACTTTCACAAAAATTCAAACTAAATTTTCATCTTATCCATTCATATCATCCAAACTTCTTAATCCTAGCAATTCCTATAAAGGTTTTTATCCTTATCTCAATAGTAAACCTATATCCTATCGGTCATGTGCCACTTGTCACATGACTACATCCTTGATTCTAACCATAATCCTCCTTCAATCTTAGCCATCCATGATCAATTATTCATAGCCATTGATTTTTCCTCTTCAAGACTCTATATATAGAGGCTCTTATCCTTAATTTCTAGCTCTTGCAATCATTTATCAAGCTATCATACCTAAATTTTTTCATTTTGATATATCATTATCAAATCATATCAAAGTTATGTTAGAGCATTGAGAAATCCACATCAACATTAAAGATAAAATCAAACAGAATAAGGTTGCACTCCATTTCTGCTCATCAAGCAGATAAGAAAAGATTCTAGATGAAAGTAATATTGTGCTTTGTATTTCTTTAACTTCCATTTTTTACCTTCAATATTTTAATTCATTTTCATTTTGGCATTGCTTGACAGGACCCACATCCATTTTTAATGTTTTTTGGTGAAATTTTTATGATGCGTAAAGCATTTTTTGGTCTTATACTATAAAGTTCCACCTTTGTTTCATAGAAAGTCACCTATGTTGCATAAATTTGCACCTTTGTTTCATAGAAAGGTGCCTCTATAGCATAGAGTTGTGTCTCTATTTTGCAAAAAATATACCATTGTTTTGTGAAGTTTTGCTTTCATCACCCAAAATTGTGCTTCTATTACGTGCTTTGATTTTGATCATTTTGAGCTTGACCTAGGGTTTGATTGACCTTTTATACCTTTTTTTAGATATCATCATTCTAACACTATGTTTTTGTAGGTTCTTTCATTCTTTTCTAGCAAAATTTGGGGTTTATAAGGTTTTGTCAAACTAGGGGTTCTTGCAAGTTTTCTAGGAGATATAGGGTTTGCTTCATCTTGAGATATTTTTAACATATAAGCTAACATATTTTAGAAAGATCTCTTTATTTTCTAGTTCCCCATAGTCTTATCTTGTAAGTTCCCAACTAGGTTGATGAAAACATTAATTTTTGAATCTTGGAGCTCATTTTGAGGTCCTTTATATGAAATTGTGCCTTTGCTTTACAAAGTGGCACCTTTGTCCCATAGAGCTCCACCTCTAAATCATATTGCTATATCTCTATTGCATAAATTAGTGCCTCTATTTGGTAAAGCTGTGCTTCTATTCCAATTTCCATTTTCTAGGATTTTTGAGCTATTTTTCTCATCTAACCTTCATTTTTAGCAACTAACAAGTGGTGCAACTATATAAAACTTGTCATTCTATATTGCATAAATTAGTGCCTCTATTTGGTAAAGTTGAGCTTCTATTCCAGTTTCCATTTTCTAGGATTTTTGAGCTATTTTTCTCATCTAACCTTCATTTTTAGCAACTAACAAGTGGTGCAACTATATAAAACTTGTCATTCTCTATTGCATAAATTAGTGCCTCTATTTGGTAAAGCTGAGCTTCTATTCCAGTTTCCATTTTCTAGGATTTTTGAGCTATTTTTCTCATCTAACCTTCATTTTTAGCAACTAACAAGTGGTGCAACTATATAAAAAAATTCATTCTCTATTGTATAAATTAGTGCCTCTATTTGGTAAAGCTGAGCTTCTATTCTAGTTTCCATTTTCTAGGATTTTTGAGCTATTTTTCTCATCTAACCTTCATTTTTAGCAACTAACAAGTGATGCAAATATATAAAACTTGTCATTCTCTATTGCATAAATTAGTGCCTCTATTTGGTAAAGCTGAGCTTCTATTCCAATTTCCATTTTCTAGGTTTTTTGAGCTAGTTTTATCATCTAACCTTCATTTTTAGCAACTAATAAGTGGTACAACTATATAAAACTTCTCATTTAAGAATATTATTATTGATATTAATAATGGTTTGATGCAAATTCATTGGTCCAATTATTTATTTTTCACTAATATAGGCATCTAAAGTAGCTTAGTTGGTTAATGAACATTGCTTGTTGTGTTTGGAAGGGTGTGCAGATGTATTATCTCTCCTTGCACTTAGTATGATATTAGAGATCATACATATCTCACATTTCTTCCTTTTTTTTATGTTCTTTAAGTTTTATTCCAAGGCTTGCTAGCTTTTTTGTATGCTCTCCTCTTACACTTCATGTGATATTGGGTGATAACAGACACCTATAATATTCTTTCTCATTAGGAGGCCTTCTTGGGAATTCGATCACCTCAATGATGACCTCAACCATATTTTATGGTGAGGTATACAAAGGGTGGGAGTGAAAGCTATACCTCAAAGTGAGGACAGTGTCATTCAATCCAATCCATAATACTCTTGGTCCATTGAGACTTGTTTGGTGATGAGAGAAGGAGAGCCCCTCCTAATCTTGGGCACTATCAGATGAGTGCACTATTCACAGATCCACCAAGAACCTTGTATTTAGAAGCCTTTAAGATGCTTTGTACATTGCTTACCATGGTGTAGGGAATCCTCAAGGAAATAAAAAAATGTGATCCCCAAGTAGAGGTAGAGGCTCTTAAGGTAAGATCTTGGGATCTCCAAGGAAAGAGAAAAGGTGATCCCTCAAGCCTCTGGATCTCTAGCTACCGACTCTTGAAAGAGAGGCATGTCTCACACCAACCTTGAAATGTTAGCCTTTTTTGGTGGGCCTATATTGAGTTAACACACCTACTTGACTAAAATATAGGATTTTTTTATCATGATTTCCATGTTTTCATGTGAAAACTAGTGAAGCCACTTATCCATATCAACTTGAGAGTCAGTTCAACCAATCTGTCTTTTGTTTGATTTTCTCTTGCCAAAATCATCAAAAAGCATCTCAAATTATCAAATAGTTATTTTTTCATCCCTTGATGCTTGCGCATCATGTTGAGATGCCTCTACATAGTTTTTTTTGAAATTGCACCTATATTTTACAATGTGGCACCTCTATTCCCTGAAGTTGCGCCTTTGCAAAATTACTATCCTTTCACCACTTTAGGCCTTCAATTCATGATTTTGACCTTTGCAGACCTAGAGAATACATGTGAGTCCCATCCTTAGCCATCATTTCAGCTCAAAAATAAAATATTTCTATCATATTCATCCAAAAACCTCATCTCATCATCTTTATCTATTGCCATTTCTTAAGCATCAGTATCATTATCCTTAGACCTTGGACCAATCAACAATAATCTTATTTTTGTTGTCATTTCATCATCATATTTTATAGTTATCGCTTCCATCATTGATCATTCTTGTCTTCCCATCCAATCCCTATTTTATCATATCCTATCACATCCATCATCAATCTATCTTATTCTTCATATCCTTTATCTATAATAATTAAGAAATCATGTCATCCAATCCAATCCTTATCATCTTTTAGCCATCTCATCATCAAATTCTAATCTATATTGTATCTTAATCAAAACAAATCTTG
Organism: Sequoia sempervirens; assembly: GCA_007258455.2. NCBI lineage: Eukaryota > Viridiplantae > Streptophyta > Pinopsida > Cupressales > Cupressaceae > Sequoia > Sequoia sempervirens. The sequence goes on from VDFB02000002.1 coordinate 223,521,057, forward strand.
TTAAAAGTGTAATCTAGATCTTAATATTTTATCCACTAGCTTGTAAATTGTGTGAGAACTTTCCTATCTTAAGTAGTTTATTGAATTGCCCCTATCATTTTGGTTTTCCTAACTTGGGAACTTGGCTACAGGTATGTGCAGGATCATCATGGGCCAAAAAGTGGTGATATTATGGATATTTGTAGGGTATGTGGCTGATGACTTTTTTTATACCCAAAATTAATGAAATGAAAAGGGTTTTTAAAGGAGATTTTTAGCTTGCCACCAATATAAATTATTCTTTACTTTGAATTTAATAAATAATTATTATTCATTTTCTATTTGAATTACGACTAAAGTCCTAATTGATTGTTGATTGAAAAACATCCATAGCTTTCAAACAGTATCACATTTTTTGAATTTGAAACATGTGTCACATTATATGCTTCGTATACTATAGGATTAAAAAAAATTGAATTTCATGAAGTTTTGACCAAGTTAAGATGGTTAGACGTATGAGTTTTTATATTTTTTAAAAGTTGTAATGAAAAAATCATAATTAATTATTTACATGGAAATAAATTACAAAAAAAATGCATCACATTGGGATGTGAGTCCTCTACTTATATCTAAAATCTTATAAAAAAATATTATCATTTTAATTTGGTTAGGGTCGTCAGAAAAACACCTACTTCTTATTTTTTCCTTGAAATTTAAGTAGTAATGCATTGAAATTTCAAATTCTCACCAAATAGATTTTGTTGTAAAAAAAAAAAACCTAGTAGTTTAGAAACTACATTCAATTTTCTACAAATTTTATTCTTACATATTTTTGAAATAATATAGATAACTTATTCAAATTTTTACGTCAAGTTGCCTAACTCTAATTTTTCTAAATTTTTTCCACTTAAGGACCTATTTTTTCCATGATGATCCTGCACATACCCCTTCCCAAAGTTAGCTATCAAAATCCCTATCCAAGCCTTGCTTAAGTTATTATCCAAGCTTAAGTACAATAAAAATTATCCATTATCAAAGTCTTTCTTAGGAAATTATCAAATCCTAACATAAGAAAAACCATCCCTATCAATCAAATGATCTATATTTTACTTGGGACATTATTGGTATTATATCATTCATACTTCTTGGTTCTGATTACCATGGCCAATTTGTATCCATAAATCATCATTTCAATATATCAATATCCCCTTTCCATCCATTCTATCCTCTTTCTATATCCATCATGATTATCCTTTCAATCCCATCAAATCCATCCAATCAAATCTAAAGTCTATCCAATCATCACTAATAAATTTTTAATCCCATCATTCCTAGGTCTCTCTCTTAGATGGACCTATCATAAGGTCACAAGAAAGGAAACAAATCATGTACTCCCAAGAGTTCCCATCATCATCCAATGACATGTTCTTTAAAGAGGTATCTTGTCAAGTTCTTTGGCTCAGAGCCCATTCCCATCTCCATCCTAGATCATACATGATCAAGATTCAAGTGATCAAGATTCATCCACATCATTAGAGGACATTTCTCAAGACACCCAAGCTATAGAATTAATGTATTGGTATATCATGAAGCATCCCAACCAATATGCTCTTATGTTAGCAAATAAATGTGCCAAATTACCCCATGATGTTGACATCTCCCAAATCACTCAATAACCTCCTTCTACACCCCTATTTTCTATCCATCATAATCCCAAATATCTTCCACATTTTTTAATTATTATGACCCCACACATCTCCCATCTTCTTCCAATCTTCCCATTTCATCTCAACCCATCAATTCCACATCCCGTGTGAATATCAAAATCCCATCTCACACCCAAAACATCTCATCACACGTCCCACAACCTCAAAAATCTATCCCTTCTCAAATCTCAACATCAATCCCATTCAACACATCATATCATCTTCAAACCTCAAATCTAATTTCCTCATACCCCATTTGATCTACCCACCCAAACATCCAATATTCTAATACCATCTCATTTTCTTATCAATACCAACACATCTCATCCTCACAACCTCCCATATTTCACTATCAACCACCACCACTCAATTTCACAAGTTCTCTAGCCCAAGACATTCAGCATATATAGAATACCATTAAGGGACTTCAACTATGAAATAACAATAAATATGATAAATTCAAAGAAATATGTTCTTATCCTTTTGACAAGTCCATCATCATGATCTCCTTTCCCCAAAATTTTGTGATGCCTTTAATTTGAAAAATGCCAAGGAAAGAGAGATCATAGCAAACATTGTACCTAATTTTATATTGCATGCCAAGGGTCCTCTTATCTTGATGCATACCTCTTGAGATTATCCATAGAAGCCTAGGTGGATAAGCCCTTGATTGGCTTAGACACCTCCCCAATGGGACTATCACCACATTTGTTTAGCTAGCCACCAAATTTCTCACTCATTTTTCCTACAACATAAAACATGCTATCACCATGATGGATATTTGTAACACAAAAAATAGTGAAAGATTTGAATTTGTAATGCCCATAATGTTAATATCATGAAAAATTAATAAATTAAACAAAAATAATGAAACAAATATGATAACAGGGGGAAATTCATTTAAAACCAACTTAATAAACTTCATTAATACGAAAGTATTATGTAATATTAAAGCAATTAGAAAAAACCTTCACAACCATGAAACATCAATGAGACTATAAATAAATATTTGTCTTGAGTGGAAAACCCTCTTGGGGTAGAAAAACCACTCATAAAATTGTCTCACTGGCTTTATTTGAAACTTTTCTATTTACAATGCCTCACTGATTGATTGATATTTCACACTGACAATACTATCTCATTGATAGATCTCAAATGCCTCACTCGCTCTATATATATATATATATATATATATTAGATTCAATCACTATTTTAATGATACATAAAGCATCACCTTTGTTTCTTTTAATACATTTCTTGTTCTTCCTTGTAATTTTCAGAAGATATAAGAACATATGTTAACAAAGCATCATCCCTTAATAAAATTACTTTCAAAATGTATCAAAGACAACTTCAATAATAATCTGACGTCTTCAATAATGACAGGATACGATCATCTCTAAAAAAAATAGCATAGGTATTCTCAAGCAATGCTTTTTTCCAACTTAGCCCACTGAATGTAGAGCCCTGTAGGCTCTTTAAATATTGTATCCATTTTCAAAAAAAATGAAACCAACTGAAATAACTACCAGCCAAAATACTTGCTGCTGATTTTCACATTCTAACTGTTTCATGAATAAGTCTCTTTGAAGACAAAAACCCGATTCACTAAAGACCTATACAACAATATACAAGACATCACACTATCCACAGGTTGACAATAAACAATATTCATGCATGTATAAAGTTAATATAGGTCGCAAGCACAAGGGGTCAACACAGTAAGCTACACATAAAGCTTTACACATTATAGCATAAGAATCCCATGCCCTAGCCATTGGATCAAATATGATGAGAGAAACAAAAAATTGTAGGTCAACAACAACAGACCACCAAACAATAAGCCACAAAGTAAACCCCGACTGGTAACTAGGTAAAACTAGGGTAACCACAAATCTTTGTCGGCAGAAAAAAAATTTAATGAACAAATAAATAAGGGAGAGCCTAGTGTATCAGATTGAATGAAAATATAACATGACAAACCCATTGTTGAAAATAAACCAAAACCCTAAAGATCTAGACAAGGGTTTTGAAGAAATAGGAATGGGTATGTGCAGGATCATCATGGAAAAAACAAGCCCTTAAGTGGTAAAAAATTTAGAAAAATTAGTGATAGGAAACTTGACGTAAAAATTTGAATGACTTATCTATATTATTTCAAAAATATGTAACAATAGAATTTGTAGAAAATTGAATGTAGTTTCTAAAATACTAGGTTTATTTATAAATAAATAAAATCTATTTGGTGAAAATTTGAAATTTCAATGCAGCACTTAAATTTCATGGAAAAATAAGAAGTAGGTGTGCCACCACCTAACCATAATAAAATGATAATATTTTTTATAAGATTTTATATATAAGTAGAGGACTCATGTCGGATGTGATGCATATTTTTTGTAACTTTTTCCAAGTAAATAATTAATTATGAATTTTTTATTACAAATTTTAAAAATATAAAACTTGTATGTCGACCACCTTAACTTGGTCAAAACTTCATGAAATTTATTTTTTCTTTTTTTAATGCTATAGTATGTGAAGCATAGAATGTGACGCATGTTTCAGATTCAAAAAATGTGATACCATTTGAAAGTTGTAGATTTTTTCAATCAGCCTATCGATCAAGACTTTAGTCGTAATTCTAATAGAAAATAAATAATAATAATTTATTAAATTCAAATTAAAGCATAATTTATATTGGTGGAAAGCTGAGAATCTACTCTAAAAATCATTTTCATTCCATCAATTTTGGGTAAAAAAAGTCGTCAGCCACATACCCTAAAAATACCCATAATATTGCCACTTTTTGGCCCATCATGATCCTGCACATACCCGCATCATTAACCTCTGAAACATCAAAATTACTTCATTAACAATTGCACATTGAATAAAAAGGATTTCTACATTCCTTTGGAATCATTGTTCATAGAAGACAGTTAATCAATGATACCACGGATTTCAGCAAAAGATGACTAGAAGATATTACCTGAAAATGCAACTTGAAAGAAACTACCTCTTCTTCACTTAGTGACAGTTCGAGCAATGTCTTGTCCAAAGATACCGACATCATCACCTGCAAACCCTAGTTTTTCTGTGTTTTCGCCTCATGATAAAATAAATATACATCGATACCTTCTTCTTTTCTTGCTAATAATATTGCCTTCATTAAGGTCATGACTATCACTTAGTTGTTGACATTTTTTTCCAACTGATTTTGGTGCCACAAATTTCATTAACTTCTCCCCTTAAAAAAAAAGGATCGACTAATGCTTCACTTTCCATAGTTTAAATTTGGTTTTAAAACCATTAAAAAAATATAATGATAAAAGAGCTCTTATTCCCCACATCACAGAAGAATAATTAATTTAAATCAATTAACTAAACCATATCATGACCTTGTTGATAAATTCTAATATTTTATAATTTATATCATAATTTCATAAATGAATCTAAAATTAGCTCCACTGACTCAAAATTATTCTCAAGAAAATATCATAATTAATAATTAAGTTTCTAGTATGCCTTACATTCTTCCCCCCTAAGAATGGACTTCCTCCTGGAAGTCATCGAGAGAATGAATATTTCCTAACTTCATTACATCCATCAAAAGTTAGTTTTCATCAAAAGATTTTCTAAGTTGACCAGATACTTGCAACACCAAATGATGAAAATATAGAGAATTCCAAGTTTTCTTTTCAATAATAATATTTATATCACAAGAAACAAATTTTAATCCATAAATTGCAGACACTAATTTATATCACCCCATATTAGCTCACTTGATCTGCAACCACAAGATTAACAACAATTCAGATTGCTCAACACCTAACCATAGGATTCATCAAATTGAATCCACCCCCAAGCAGTTAAATAGAAACTTTTCCTTGATGCTCATCTTATCAAACTTAACAACTCCCTTAGTCTCCTAGTTTCCCCTTTATACATCAACTCCCAAAAACAATAATCATCCAACTCCCATAAAACATTAACTGCAACAAAAAAAAATACAGTTCATTCTTTTCTTAGCTTGGTTGTTCAAGTTTGACTCAACCCATAGAATCTCTATCGATCTTCCTTCTTTCTTCTCCAACATCAAATAGTAATTCCATTGTTCTAGAAACTCTAGTTACACATTTCTTTTCATTGGAATTCTGTTATATCATCATTCCTTATCCTAGAACATATTTATATCATCTAAATATTACTGAAAATCAAATTCATTACCACCTATTCTTTTATAACAACTCCAGAATATCAATAAATAACAATAATTTAATGAACTAGTAAGAAAGATAAACAAAATATACGAAAAAAATTCCAATAAAAGTTTTATAAATTAAAATAAAATTAACTAATCATAATTTAAGAGTAAAAAAATGAAGATGCACAAACTTCACTTAACTAAGAATATAGCAATATTGTTAAAGAATTAAAAGGATAATATAAAAGCAATCGATCACTCTATGTTCATGGAAACTTAGGCTAATAGTTGTCTGTTTCTCTATAATGTACATAAAAACTGAATAGAGATTGTTGAAACTTCAAAGTATGCTTGAATAACAATTGATTAGATTACTAGATGGTAGGATGTTAGATGGTAGGATGTTGGCTATTGTATATGGCAAGATATCACTTGCGACTTGATATTTTATTTTTCACAATTAACATTGCACAACTGTGTAACATGTAGGTTTCACCTTCAACTAAAACATTTTTGAAGTACATAACTCTAAACATAGTATAACTTCATCAATTAATACATAGAGGTCAAATTTGGTAACTTTACGTCTGAATCATGTCACTTTTAACTATGTCAAACATTAGCCTTCCTAGCACTAGTTTTATGCCTCCTGGCACATAAAGCATCATAACACTAGAAATTGCAATTTCAAACATATCTTCCAGACATTGGTAACATTCTAAAGTCTGCAAATAGTCCTATTTAGTATCAGATTGCTTTTACACTACAAGGACCTTAATTCTGTTATACAAGATGGTTAGCGAAACGTTTGCCTTAGGTTTCGATTTATATACAGACAAAATATATTGTACGATGTTGGAGCTATAAGAAATGTAATGTCCTATTGTACAGGTTGTAGCATTATCATTGAAACTACACACAGCTGTGGAGGAAAAAGTACATATATAGTCTCCTATCAATAAGAGAAATGAAAAGAAAAGCTTTGCCAAACCCACACCAACTTCATCCAAGCAATTTGTGAAAGATGTGTGGAGTCCAATAATGTAATTTTTTGAACATGCAATAAATTAGAAGGAAACATAGATAGAACACTTACAGAGGTATAACCCTGGTTACCAAATTCATAATTTTTGGACCAACAGGATTTGTCCATTTCAGTTTAGACTTTTAACTTCTTATAGAAATTTTACCTAACTTTAAAAAAAAAAAATCCTGATATCCAATTTTTTTTTTAACCTCCTAAACAAATCAAATTTTACAAACCTTGTAACTGTAGGTATAGCAAATCAATTAGACCTTATTCTTGGTTCTCTTATTACCTATCTTCACTATCTACATGTTATTCCCCATAGCGGATAAGAAATTGGGGCAAAATCAAAGCTTATAAATGGTTTGACCTGAGCAGTAATGAAATTGATGGAGATTCATATATAAATTTTCTCAATGCATATGGTTTGACATATATTGTTTCACCGCTTTTCTATTTTGGAATTGAGTTTTGGAAAAAGGAAAACTCAATTTGCATATTTCAAACAAAACATGCTAAAATTTATTTTAGAAAAGTAACAAAAGTTCAACATAGAAAATTGTTAACTATCTGCCACAAAAATGGTGCTAGGATTGACATTATTTTCCAATCATGATCTCATAAATTTGAATAAGAACTTACCAAATGATTAGAGGCAGGACTTATCAACCCTAGATTTAAGCTATGTTGTGAGTTGTGTCTCCAAGAATGTAGACTAAACAGAACTAAGAGATTCCAAGTTCAATAAAACAAACAATTCATTCTGGGCCAAAAAAATGGTAAATTGCATTAGCGTTAACTTTGAGTTGGCCAAAAAAATGAGGAGATAATTTGAGCACATTAGTGGTATTTGTACCATGATCACCACTTCATTTCCTTTTTCCTTTCTAACTGTATTAACATCCAACTTACAGGTAATTTGAGGGTGCCATATGTATTGTGTTGAAGTTTTGAAAGCCAACCTCATAGACCCCAAAGATTACCTGCATGCAAATAACCTGTCACAGAAAGAAGACATTGGAGACAAAAGGAAAAGGTGTTTTGAAAGATAAAAATACATTATTCAAAGAGAAAAGTTTAATAATACAATGAGATCAATCCTTATGAAGGAGATCAAGAAACCCTAAAGGGAAGATGTATTTAATAATTAAAATCTACAATGCATAACTAAGTGAATCTTAAGAAAGCAATAAAATGTGACTTAATTAAACTAATTAAGTGAAATAAACCTCTTACTCTAACACCCCCCCTTAAGATGAATTTAGGGAGTAGCTACAAACTAAATGCATGAAAGAAATGCAACTACAAGCTAGAAATAAAACTTGGGTCCCGACAACTAGGCCAGATAAGGTACCCAATTACAACCAAATCTCTATAAAGCGGAGTAAACGAGAAAACCCACTGGGAAAAACTCCTCTCCAAAAAGAGATGGAAATAAAAGAGTGAAAGAAGAAGAGAGATAGACGGAGGACTCAACAAGACCCCCCAAGAACTACTTCTATCACACAAGTACAAAATGTGTTCCCCCATAGGGGAGAGAGAGACTAGAAGGTCCCCCCCACAATGAAGAAACTCTTGTCGCAATGGTGGGTGCCTAATGTAGAATCCAGAAAGAGATCCTAAAGCAACAAATAACATTCCTCCCCTTGGGAAGAAACAAATCCAAAGAACGATGTCAAAGAAACCCTATGAAGAGTGATGAACCAATATGTCTCAAGATGTGTGCGATGACAGGATGCTGAAGAATCTCTGTGTCTGAATTGAAAAAAATGATGCCAAATCCAAACTGATGTGAAGACTCCTAAAATGCAACCTCTGAATGCACTGATAATGGTGGCTAGACAGTGATAACCTGAATATCAAGGTAGAGGAGATGAATTTCCTCAAAGTAATCCTCCAGATCTACAATATAGGACTCTACAAAAAAGGATGATATACATGTCTACAAGATACAAATCCCAAGTAGCTATGTATAGAAGATGGATGATGTCTTGTTGCATTGAATCAATAGGGGCCAAAGATGTGGTGATGTTAAACTGATCAGGAACAATAGGAGATGCTAATGTAGTCTTGATCTGAAGATTGGGAACATGAATACAAGTCTTTGAACCATTGTCACATGCAAGACTTGTGATATACTCAAGCTTCTCTAGAGTACACTTATCATAGAGTATGAAATCTACATCTACAAGAGGGATGAGAAAATCTGCAGCAAGATCCTCTGAGAATGGAGAGATATTAGAGTCTCCAAAAATCTCCCAAAGACATTTCCAAAGTGTGTGAGGACAATGAATGTCAAATAAAACACACAAAGTGTCAAAAACAACACTACAACAAATAACCCCTACAATATGATCTCGAATAATAACCCATGTTGATAAACTCCTTGATGTGTCTGGTGTAGGTATGATTCCATACAAATGTGGCAAAAAACCAAGCCACCTGAGATGTGTTAGGATGCCATGACACCAAGACTCATAATTGTCCTTGTCCAAGGTGATCACAAAAGGATGAATAGAAAAACCCATGATACTCACTCAAAAGAAAAAATTAGAGACTAAAACCCTTAGTACTGATAAAGAAGTTCAAAATATGCCATCTCACATAAGCAAGTCCTTTCCAGGTGCCAAAACATCCAAGTAATTGACAAAATTGTGAAAACACAAAATACTGAATAAAATATACCCATGGAAGATTCTAGAAAAATAAACTGCATATCTAAAGAGAGCACTCAAACACCTTTCCAATGCCTATTTGTTTGCACAAAATGAATTCTAGATGCAAAAGTTATGCCCTCGAGAGTGCAAAAAGCATGTTCTGACTTTGACTGACGAAAAAAGAATCAAAACGAAAAAATTAGGTAACCACACCTGCACCACTAGAACGACATTAGAATCAACTTTCCAATGGTATCTCATTTAAAAAAAAGGCCTTTGTTTGCAAAAGATATGAGAAAATGAAAAAAAGGGCCTGTAAAAGGCATTTTGAACTCTAAACAGGTGCAAAATTTAAGCCCCTTCAGCTCTGGTCCTTGGTCACTCATAGGACAGCGGGCTCTGGGCTTAGAAAAAAAAATTTGCCAGTCTAGTTAGCACAACCCCTAGTCCTCACCAAAGGACCTCAGCGAGGGCTTAATACCGGTGGGAGTTGGTAGCACTGGAGTCCCTCATCACTATGACCAAGAGCTTAAAGGGCTATGGGCGGATGGGTTGGGTGGCCACCTGGTGGCAGATGGGTTGTTTTTGGGTGGTGCCCTCCTTTCTCAACTATGTGTGCAAAAAATTGAAATTTTTTTAATATATTTTTTTTGATTTTTGACCTCAGAATTCGTGCTCTAGGGCCATATGGCCTTGGGGCAATTTTTTTTTTGCCTTTTCGGTTGATTGTGGCCAAATTGGAAAAAAATTATATGAAAATAGGGGTTTTTGGACACTACGAACTCAATGGCGAGGTCTGTTTTGTCCAAAAATGCCCAAAAAATTAGGAAACCCCTAGATCCACAAAAAAAATTACCTTTCTGAAACCCTTGCATAGATGAAAAATTTGTAGGCTGATATCTTCAAAAAACAAATAGGTAGCCATAGATCTGGAGCTCTGATACCATGTTGAAGTTGTGAAATCCAACCTCATAGACCCCAAAGACCACCTGCATGCAAATAACCTATCACAGAAAGAAGACATTGTAGACAAAAGGTAAAGGTGCTCTAAAAGATAAAAATGCATTATTTAGAGAGAAAAGTTAAATAATACAATGAGATCAATCTTTATGAAGGAGATTAAGAAACCCTAAAGTGAAACCCTAAAGGGAATATGTATTTAATAATTAAAATAATTATTAAATACCTACAATGCATAACTAAGTGAATCTTAAGAAAGGAATAAAAGGTGACTTAATTAAAACTAATTAAGTGAAATAAATATTTTACTCTAACATATTTCCCCTAATAATTTTCTCTTAGAATCTTGCCACCAAACTAGCTTGTAGCAACAAATTATTGTTATCTGAAAATTACACTCTACATACCACACAAACAACAAAGTACCTGTGCCCAGTCTGGAGAAAATGAAAACAATAGGAAATGGAGGATATTCTGTAATTTAGAGAAATTTAACAAGGATAAATAATGCTAATTGATGATTCATTGTAATAGTTTTGATCCAACAACTTCAACCTTGTGAACATCACCCAGAACCAACAAGTGCCCAATGCAATCATTCAAGCTCACAAGAAATGGGTTCTACCAAGCCGCTGCTCCTGAGATAAGGGACACAAAGACTTACTATTAACATAAAGTTGAATCCCAATAAAAATAATAATAGCCCTCAAAGAGCAACATCAAATTCTAGCAATAGCTGACATAGAGCAACAACAACTTCCAGTAGTAGCTCACACAGAGCAACAACAACTTCCAGTAATAGCTCACATAGAGCAACAAAAAACTCCCAATAGCTCACATAGAGCAACAATGACTCCCAATTATAGCTCACACATAGCCATTTTTTCCCTCCTATCTCTCCAATTTCCTTCCAAGAATCTACTACCAAAGTTTACGACACTTTCTTTTCCCAAGAGCATGCATAATAACTCACTTTCTTTGCATCTCTTCTCATAAATTAAACAAGAATATGGTAAAAGAAAACTATGTATTTCTCCTAATAAAAAAACTTCCATAACACAACACAACTCCCAATTTCACATTTTCAATTCCCATTATACCAACAATTCTGTGTCCTCCAATTCAACATTATCAATCATAACATAAATACCATTTAATTCTATACCTGAACAAGATTTAGTCAGAATAACTTTCATCTTTCTCTAAATACACTTCAACTAATATTTCTTTATCAATATGTATAAATGTAAACAATTAGAAACAATAATGTCCTAGTCTTCTTATACTTCTGAATTAATCATCAATAGACTTATTTGTAATACCGAGACTCTTATTGTGTGCTCGAGCATAGAAGACCCCTTTTCCCTCAATTTTGGATAACATCCTCCAACACCACATCTCACCAATTCTCATTCATCAATACATCATTACCATCAACCATACACACAAGTTTGTTAGTATCATCATAGAATAAGGTGATAAATATACTCTTTTGATAAAAAAAAATCATATTTGACTTACAAAAACATACAATTCCAAGAATACATCCATGAACATATTTGTATTTAATTCAAAATTAATTTATTTTTCCTCCATTCTGTATTATTAATCGATCAAAATTTTACCTCTACTTACCATGATAAGTTCCCCGAAATGGTTTTACATTTCTAACACGCTTACCCCAAAGCTCCCAAGTGTTGCAAATTGGTGCTCTGATACCTATGTAATGCCCCTAATGTTAATATCATGAAAAAATAATAAATTAGATGAAAATAATGAAACAAATATGATAACAGGAGGAAATTCATTTAAAACTAACTTAATAAAATTCATTAATATGGAAGTATTATGTAATATTAAAGCAATTAAAAAAACCTTCACAACCATGAAACATCAATGAGACTATAACACAATATTTGTCTTCACTGGAAAACCATCTTGGGGTAGAAAAACCACTCAAAATTTTCTCACTAGCTTTATCTAAAACTTTTCTATTTACAAAGCCTCAGTGGTTGATTGATATGTCACACTTACAATACTATCTCACTGATAGATCCTGAATGCCTCACTAGCTATATATATATCAATAGATTCAATCACTGTTTTAATGATACATAGAGTATCACCTTTGTTTCTTTTAATACATTTCTTGTTCTTCCTTGTAATTTTCAGAAGATACAAGAATATATGTTAACAAAGCATCATCCCTTAATAAAATTACTTTCAAAATATATCAAAGACAACTTCAATAATAATTTGACATCTTCAATAATGACAAGATATGATCATCTCTAAAAAAAATAGTAGAAGTATTCTCAAGTAATGCCTTTTTCCAACTTAGCCCACCAAATGTAGAGCCCTGTAGGTTCTTTAAATATTGTAGCCTTTTTAAAAAAAAGGAAGAAACCAAATGAAATAACTACCAGCCAAAATATGTGCTATTGATTTTCACATTCCAACTGTTTCATAAATAAGTCTCTTTGAAGATAAAAACCCGAATCACTGAATAACTAAACAAAAATATACAAGACATCACACTATCGATAGGTTGACAATAAACATATTCATGCATGTATAAAGTGAATATAGGTCACAAGCACAAGGGGTCGACATAGTTAGCTGTAGATAAAGATTTACACATTATAACATAGCAATCCTATGCCCTAGCCACAAGACCAAATATGATAAGAGAAACCAAAAATTGCAGGTCGACAACAATAGACCACCAAACAATAAGCCACAAAGTAAACCCCAACTGGTAACTAGGTAAAACTAGGGCAACCACAAATCTTTGTTGGCAGAAATTTTTTTAATGAAAAAATAAATAAGGGAGAGGCTAGTGTATGAGATTTAATGAAAATATAATATGATAAACCTATTGTCAAAAATAAACCAAAGCCCCAAAAATCTAGGCAAGGCTTTCGAAGAAATAGGCATCATTAACCTCTAAAACAACAAAATTATTTCCTTAACAATGATACATTGAATAAACAAGGATTTCTATATTCCTTTGGAATCATTGTTCATAGAAGACAGTTAATCAATGATACCACAGATCTTAGTAAAAGATAACTAGAAGATATTACCTAAAAATGCAACTTGAAAGAAACTAACTCTTCTTCACTTAGTAACAATTCGAGCAATATCTTGCCCAAAGATACCAACATCATCACCTGCAAACCCTAGTTCCTCTATGTTTTCGCCTCATGATAAAATAAATATACATCGATACATTCTTTTCTTACCAATAATATTTCCTTCATTAAGGTTGTGACTATCACTCAGTTGTTGACATTTTTTTCCAATTGATTTTGGTGCCGCAAATTTCATTAACTTCCCCCCTTAAAAAAAAGGCTTGACTAATGCTTCACTTTCCATAGTTGAAATTTGGTTTTAAAATCATTAAAAAAAATATAATGATAAAAGAGCTCTTATTCCCCACAACATACAAGAATAATTAATTTAAATCAATTAACTAAACCATTTCAAGACCTTGTTGATAAATTCTAATCTTTTACAACTTATATCATAATTTCATATAAAAAAATTTAAAATTAGCTCCAGTGACTCAAAATTATTATCAATAAAATATCATAATTAATAATTAAGTTTCTAGTTTGCCTTACATAATCATTGTTGTAATTATGCAAAGATCTTGCTCATCAATTTACATAACCCATACCCAAAAAACAACTCATCACAATATTTGTCGAGAACTTAAACATTGAATTGGAGTTCCATCTATAAATGTAATGTGATTACTCCTTTGGTGATATCATAAGAAAAATGAATTACTATGGAGAAATAAATTATGGCCAAAGGAATAGTAAATATTTATAAAGAGACAAATGACAAAGATCAATCTAGTGACAAATCTCGTCTTCAGAATAAAAACAAAAAATTATTCAATGATGGTGTGACCAATGCAAAACATGTTCAATACATCCAAATACCTCTATCATCACCATCTTAAAAAAATATAGCTCCTAAACACAATGTGGTCATATGTAAAGGTCAATCTAAAATATATAGTAGATGTGAATACACTCCCTTGGGTGAACCTATCAAATTTTTCCTCCAAAATCTAGTCCAAGACAAAGTGATCCAATTTTCATCCATCAAACCTCTTTGTCCAAATATGCCTAATATCTCTTGGTATAAAGAAAATAAATTTTATGACTACCATAGGGTTCATGGTCATAAAACCTCCTCTTGCATGAAACATAAGAACTTGATCCATGATCTTATTGATCAAGGAGAGATCTCCATCAAAGGCCCAAAATCCCTTAATGAACACTTCAGTATATACAAGAAACCTCTCCCTTAGCATAATGATGGGAGATCTTTCACTTCTTGCAATGTCATTCCTTATAACTACAAAAATAATATATCATCTAGTTTTATCATTGGTTGCATTGAACAAAGTCCTTCCCAAGTAGCTACTGTAACCATCAAAGCACATAATTGTGTCATCACTACCCAACGTGGTTGAGTCACCATCTAAGGAGATTCATCCTCCTCTCAACCTACTGCATACACCTAAAATCATTCATGACATTTAATTAATTAAATACTAGCTATTTAATTAATATTCTATCTATGTATAAATAAATTTGCAATTTATTTATATAGTTCACCCTTTTCTAATTCTCCAAATCTACAATCATATTCTTCTAATTTAATTAAATAATTTTTTTTTCATAAGCTTGTTTTATTAAATTAAGTTTCACTAATCTTAGATGAGGAATTCAAGCATATGTCTACAACTTTGCATGCCACCTCACCAAGGTCACATGAAATTATATAATTCTAATTTTTAATTAGAATTATCTTCAAACATGTCTTATTCTTCACTCACTTCTTCAACAAACTTTCAAATACATGGTTTTTTTCTCCCACACTTGATTCCTCCATCCATTTGGCATGTTGTCTTTGGTCAAGAGATTCCTCCATCCATTTGGCATGTTGTATTTGGTCAAGGGAACACATTCTTAATTCTCTTCATCTCCACCATTCATCCCTCTTGTTTGAATCTAGACCGTTGATCTTTGCCACATCACAACATGCTTGAAAAATCCTATAAATGCAACCTTTGCCATTGCATTTTGCATCCACATTTGAATAGAGTTATCATGTAGGAATATCATTGGAGCATTGGATCATTTTGGAGTCTTATACTTACATTTTATATCATGTTTTGTTTTGTAGTTACATCTTAGAATCACACTTTTCTTCATAGTTGCATTTTATGTCATGCTTTGCATCATAATTACATTTTAGATTAGCATATTTATAGTTAGCATTTGAGCATATCTAGAATCATTATAGATCCATACCATGGTATCCACCTTTTACAATCTAACACCATTATCCATTCATCATAATATCCATTATCATTTTCATCATATAGTTTCATGTAGGAATTTCATTGGCTTGCATATTGAATATTGATCTCATTTCTCAAGTTGTCATTTTAATAGCCATAAGTGGAAAAATAAAAAATTAAGAGCCAATATGGTTTAATAAATCCTTGAGAATAGAGGACAATGAAATGTTTTTAAAGATTTGTTTAGCTGCAATTAGAGTAGTTTCTTTGATTCAAATCTTTACTATAATTCGTCTCATTGGTGTTTGTGTTGATTTCCTAACAATTCCCACATTTCACACACACATGAAATGGCACCCACCATGGGGCAGGACCTCACATTTAACAATTTTCTAGAAAAGTTCTTGTAAACAGGCTAGATGTGACATTTTAGTGCGACTGTGAGTTCTTTTAGCGCATACGAAAAATCTTCTAGCACATACGTGGTATGTTACGATGCATACACAAAAATATTCCAGTGCATCCATGGTCTATTACGACACATATGACATTTATTTTAGCGCGTTGAACAACTATTGTAGCGCACACAGGGAATTTTTCAATGCTTGCAATCAATACTATAGCACAAACATTAGTTCTTTTAGCACATTTATTAGTTCTTGCAACACTTAGAGTAACTATTTTAGTGCATTGAAATAATCTTTTAGCACATTGGATGACTGGTTTAGCACATCTGTTAAAATTTGCAAAATTTTAAAATCTCAAGAATTAATTGTTGTTTTTTTCTTGTAGGTGGGTGATACGTCAGTCAAAGGAAAACTTATACAACTACTAATGATTTATGCAGGAGTTGGAGTTATCTAAATTCTTTTTTTTGTTAAATTAGGAATCTAGTTTAATTAAAAGGCTTAAAGAACACCATTTCTTTTGTGCTTGATGAATGGTAAGCATATGCTCTCCCCTTAGCTGGGTGACAAAAAAGCCAGACCCATTCTTTTCTTTTGTTAATCCTTAGAGGGCCTTCCTTGTGGAAAAAAGTAATCACCCAAGTAAACGACCCAACCAATAACATGCTAAAGCCAAGCAGCTTCCAACCGGGATATAAATGTGGGTGCTTGAGGAAAGTTCAAGTATCATGCATATTGTTTTGAAAATAAGAGAAACATTGGCCTCTTGCCGTATGGATGATCTCCCATGAACGAAATTCCTATACTAGAACTCTTTGTTGTAGCAAGGCCAAAATCCTTAATCTATTTACCGGTGTAGGAACAATCATTTTGAAGTTGTCCCACATTTTTGTGGTTTCTAGTATAGCTGAGAAGTATGCCATGGGAAATTCATGGCTACTAATGCTTGGCTACCCCAAGAAGTGAGTGCTATGGAGGGGAGCCAATGGGGTCAAGCATCTAATTATTCTGGTAGAAGTAAGAGTAGCTAGAGTAAAATCCAAGTGGGAATCCGGTGAATATTGTCCTACATAGCCTTCAGTTGTACATGCTTGATGTGTCTTACCAATGTGTTTATAAAATAATTTTTAAACAAAAAAACACACATTGGAAGTGAAAACCTTGATTCAAAAAACATCCTTGGAAACAACCAATTTTTTGACTTAAAAATTAGAAAAATCAAACAAAACTTGTAGAAAAACTGGGACATTTTCCCAATTCAGCGCATCTAGACTATGTTTTGGAGCTTTCAAGCTTTGTTTTAATGCATTCATGCAATCTTCTAGTGCATTGACCCTTTGTTTCAGCATGTCTAGAAAATATTTTAACACATCTATGCACTATTCCAATGCATTTATCCTCTGTTATAGTGCATTCATTGCATATTTTAGCACATCCATTCTCTATTATAGCACATCCAAGTTGTCTTCCAGGACATCTGTGCTATCTTTTAGTGCATCCAAGCTTTGTTTTAGCCCATCACCTAAATGCAAAACCCGAGAGCTAAATTTATATATTGTTTCATGGTTTGAACCAAAATTTAGAATCCTTTTCAATACAAAATCATTCCTCAGGTACAACAGAGTCTAAACATGTGTTTTATCAAATGATTTCATGAAATATCAAAATTTGGAAACCAAAGTCCAAATCTCTTAGTCCAAAAGCTCATCAAAAGCATCTCTCAACACTCTATGACTTTAGAGAGAGATTAGTCTTCAATTTCTACAAAAGGGCTTCAAAGAACAATCCCAACTTGTACATATTTTACTACTATCAAAATCCAAGACTTTTCCAAAGGTTTGAGTATCTCAAATAGGAAGTAAAATTCAAAATATTTTTCAATCCATAATCGTTCCTTACATAAAACAAAGTCTAAACTTGTTAAAGCTAACCTCTACAAGTGGAATTCTCCAATCCAAACCTAGATCTAAACATCTCAAAGTTCCTAAATCATCAAACCTATCCTATCTTTTGATTGTTAAGTCTAGTTTCATCATCATGGTTTATCATCCTTTCAACACGAAACAAGGCTATATAATCAAATCAAACTTAGTCTCATCAATAGAATTTTTCATTCTATTTGACTTAGTTTTAATCCTTGGAACTCTTCCCAATGACGATCAAAGTTTAGTCAAAGTATAACACTTGTATTCTCATTCAAAGGAGATTACAAAATCAGAAAATTAAGGAAAAAGAACTTGAAACACAAAACCTCAAAACTCAACACATCGAAACTTAAAATAGAGAAACCCAAAGCACCATGGCTGAAGCTGAAGAAAATCCTTTCCATGGAATCCACAACACTCAAGGAGGAGAAATAAATGAGGAAGACCTCCAACAAGTTGAACAAGATCCCAATTTCCATAAGTTCTTGGAAAATATTTTTGAGAGGGATGGAGAAAAATACTTCTGAATGTTGGCTAATCAAGGCATGAAATTTCCACCCGAGTTTTATGTTAATACATTGATATCACCTCCCAAAAAGCCTAAAAAAGAAATAGAACAAGTGGTTGCCTTAACCATCAAATGAAAAACCTTCAACAAAAAATTATTGATATGCAAAGGGGAACCTCAAAATGATATTTCATACAAGATATTTTTCCATACCCTTTTGATCAATCTATTAACATGATTCCTTTTTGCAAACATTGCAAATTCCCAAAGTATGAAAAATACAATGGAAAATTTGACA
Source organism: Sequoia sempervirens (assembly GCA_007258455.2). Taxonomy (NCBI): domain Eukaryota; kingdom Viridiplantae; phylum Streptophyta; class Pinopsida; order Cupressales; family Cupressaceae; genus Sequoia; species Sequoia sempervirens. The sequence goes on from VDFB02000002.1 coordinate 223,540,048, forward strand.
CGATAGATCACGTGAGGGAATTTCAAACCATGAGTCTTGAATTTGTGCATGAAGAAACTTACTTGATGAGGCTATTTCCATGAATTATAGGAGGGACATGCCTTGAATGGTTCTCCAAACTTACACCACCAATCAACACCTTTGAAGAATTGGTTAACAAGTTCATCACCCAATATTCTTACAATATCCAACATTATATAACAATGAAAGATCTTTGCAACTTGAAACAGAAAAAGGGTGAACCATTCCTTGTATTTTTGCAAAAATGAAGAAGATTATTTGCAAGATATTCTTGTCATGTACTTGAAAAGGAAAAGATAGAAATCTTCATCGACAACATAAATGATGAGATGAGCTATAGATTGGAATTACAATGCCCACCTACATTCAAAAAATTGATCAATAATGGAATTAAAATTGAAGAAGCCTTGGTCAAGAGAGGGATCATCAAAGTTTACACTGAAAACAATTCATCAAATTCATCCAACAACTACAATAGTGGTGACAAACCAAAGTTTTGGCAAAGAAACAAGAATGTGGGTAACAATGATGGCATAGTTAAAAACCAAAATACAAAACCTGTATTCAACTTAATAGTAGCCACTAGCAAAATCAATCAGAACAACAATCCCCCCAACAACCAAAACAATAACCAAAACATCAACCAAACCAACAATAAGGGTAATGCTAAATCTAAACCATCACCATATCGAACATCATCCAATCAAATGAAATTCATGCCTTTGGGGAAATCATTGGAATCAACATTGAAGGAGCTTACTGAAACTAAACTTATCACAGTACAAGAACCAAAAAATTGGGATCCGCAAGGAAAACCATCTTGGTGGAATGATGCCCACTATTGTGCCTATCATCAGAACAAGGGTCATACGACAAATAATTGTTGGAAATTGAAACACGCAATACAAGACCTAATTGATTACAATAAAATACTCATAGAGGGACCCCAAAAAAACAATGATCATGGAGTGTTCAAGAACCCTCTACCAAACTACAAAAAGGGGGAGTCTTCATCCTTCAACACCAAAGGCAAAAACATAAACTATGTCTATGATTCCATGGTTTTTCATATTGAGGTAGTTGATGATAAAACACATGACAAACAAGACTTTATTGCAGTTGAAAATAATCACCATGACATCAACACCACCTCACATCAAATCAATGACCTTGCACCAATAAATCTAATCTTCAACATTGCTACAAATGACAATCAAATTAATGTCATCAAAATCAAAAAAGAACAAGACAATTCACTAATCAATGTAATCACAAGAGGAAAATCCAGGGTAACATTGAAAGGAGCTACCCCTTCCACATCCAAAACTACTGCTGCCCCAACAACTCAATATAACATAGAGTATTAGCTGCAAAAGATACCCGCTCAAATATCCATATTGGAACTTCTCAAGATTTCACTAGTGCACAAAGAGATCCTAGAACAAGCTCTAGTCACCACCATGGTACCAGATAACCTGGAAGTTTTCCAATTTCAAGGTATGGTGGGACACTTGACCACACTGCACTACCTCTCATTTTATAAACATAACAATGTATCAACTACACATCCACATAATTTTTCCCTCCACATTAAGGTTTTAATCCATAAACATCATGCCAAATGTGTTCTAATAGATGGTGGAGCTGGCCTAAATATCTGCACTCTAAAACTTGGTTGTACATTGGGATATTCTAAAAATGCTATTCATCCTAGAAGGAAAATCACAATAAAAGAATATGATGATGAAGAGAGATCCTCCCAAGGATTGATCTTTTTACCAAGTCAAGTAGGGCCAGTTGTCAAAGAAATAATATGCCCGGTATTGGACAAGGAGCTGACATATAACATACTCTTGGGACATCCTTGGATACATGAGATGCAAGTAGTGCCATCTACATAACATCACTATTTAAAATTTCCTTTCAATGGGAAAGAAATCACTATTGCAGCTAATTCCAACAACCCCCAATATTGCAATACACTCAAAACAACCCAAGATAATTTTTTTCTGCATAACAAGGAAGCCATCAATCCTAGTCCATCAAACAAACAAAGTCAAATTGGTTCTTCTTCAAATCAGCTTGAGGAAAAGAATCAATCAAAAGACAAAGTGTCAGTGATTCCATTCCATCGGAAAAGGAAAGACAACTCAATGCTTTATCAAAGTAGGTTGAAAAGATCCAATTGAAAGACAAAGGCATAGGGAAATACTCATTTGAGCAATCCTTGTGTTTATCACAACTTTCATCTTGTTCTAAGTCATATGGGTAGCCATCAACATCAAGACAAGAATCATCACAACTGACCACACTCTTTGATGGTAAATTTGTAAGAGCAGGCACATTAGTGGATGAATCAGAAGACAAGGAGGTTCTAAATTGGTTGTATAAATATGAAGAAAAATCACAAGCATCTACTTCCAATGTACAAATAGAAAAATATGGCAAAGGGAAGGAAATCCTAGGAAAGATGGGATATGAGGGAAAAGGCCCTATTGGAAAAAGAAAATAAGGCATCATATAACCAATACAACCAATACAATGATACAAGGAAGAATCAAAAGAAGAAGCAACTCAAAGGTTTGTTGAAATAATCCTACAACTACAAGTTAGTGATGACCATGAAACAGATTCCAATGAATATGAATGGGATTCCCTCTCTAAAGATTCTTTTCATGATAAGGAAATTGATGTGGTACAAAATTATACACCAGCAATTATGGAGGGACAAAGCTCATGTTATAGATCAACTGAATTTGGATCACGAAATAATGATGACTCAAGCGAAGATGATTATTCTTTGAGTGAGATAGATATGTCAGAAGAGAGTAACATCTTAGACCTCAATATTACCATTGGACACTTTGATGGTATTTCCATCATGATGCTTTCCCCTTTTTACCTTAGTCAATCTAATGATTCCTTGCCATTAATGCATCTTGAACTGATTGACTGGGACCGATCTGAGCTGCTGAATATACCCACCTTTCTGAACGATGACGCCATTGTGAGATTCATCTTTCTGATAACCCTAACACATGTTCCATAATAAAAACTCATAATGGATCTTCAAAAAAGGGAAGCTCCAAATCATTTAGTTGCAAAATGAATATAAAAAATGGATCTAATAGTGAAAACCAACTAATGGTGCTATTAAATCAAGAAAAAGTAAAAACAAAGAGCGTATCTCAAGGTGAAAACCTTTTCGAGGCACCAAGTGAAGGAAGGTTTGACACTCTCCCTAAACACTATCAAGAGAGATCTTTAGTGATGATTGAACCTACACAATCCATCAGTGTTGGCACAATTGAAATAGTGAAGACCCTGCATCTAGCAGCATCCATGACAAAGGAGGAAAAACCCAGTTTCACGAAATTCTTCAAGCAAAGGAAGATCAACTTTGCATGGTCTTATACTAACATGCCAGGAATAGATCTAGAACTCATTGTGCATCATTTATCATTACCACCTAACATGAAACTAGTAAAGAAAAAGTAGAGAAAAATGCATCCCCATATCGCCCTCTTGGTGAAAGCTGAATTGAAGAAGCTACTAGATGTGGGATTTATCAGACCTATTGACTATGCTCAGTGGATATCAAATATTGTGTAAGTATCAAAACTAGACAAAAGCATCAGGATATGTACAGACTTCAGGGATCTTAACAAAGCTTTGCCAAAAGATGATTTTCCTCTACCTAACATCGACATCATTGTAGACTTGATAGTTGGACATGAAATGTTATCACTTATGGATGGATTTTTAGGGTATAATCAGATAAAGATAGCAACTGAAGATCAAGACAAAACAACCTTCACATGTCCTTGGGGCACTTTCTATTGGAATGTAATGCCTTTTGGGTTGAAAAATGTTGGAGCCATATATCAGAGAGCTATGACCACCATATTCCATGACATGATGCATACTTTTATGGAGGACTATGTAGATGATCTATTGGAATTTAAATATTACACTAGAGAAGGGCACATGGAAATTCTAGACAAAATCTTCACCAGACTGGAGAAATTCAATGTGAGGTTGAATCCCAAGAAATGTGTGTTCAGTGTAACATCAGCTAAGATTTTGGGATACATTGTGTCAACTAAAGGCATTTATGTGGATCTTTGAAAGTTCAAAGCCATCATGGAGATGACTCCTAAAAATATTAGTCAACTCAGATCTCTACAAGGAATATTTCAGTCTATCAGAAGGTTCATCACGCAACCGACTGATAAAACTCATCCTTTCAACCACCTACTACACAAGAATATCTCTTTCAAATGGGATGACAAGTGTGAAGCAACCTTTAATCAACTAAAGTAGTACCTAATGTCACCACCCATACGGGTACCACCAACTCAAGGTAAACCATTGCTACTCTACATTGCAACAACTCAAATATCGTTGGGAGCTTTATTAGCACAAGAAGATTTTATAGGAAAGGAAAAGGAAATTTATTATATCAACATGACCTTGAATGGTTATGAGATCAATTACACGTTTATTGAGAAATCCTGTTTGGTGGTAGTATTTTCTACCCAACAACTAAGGCATTACATGTTGACTTACACCATCAAACTCATCACTAAAATTGATCCCTTAAAGTATCTACTTAACAAAGCTTCCCTAATAGGAAGACTAGCCAAGTGGGTCATGATATTGAGTGACTTTGACATCCAGTACATGGATAGAAAGGAAATCAAGGTTCAAGCCATAGTAGATCAACTAGTTGAAGCACCATTTCCAAACAATCATCCAATGAACATCGAGTTTCCAGATGTTGTTGTCCTAATGATATCAACACAACAATGGATGTTGTACTTTGATGGATCTTATACACAACATGGATCATGCAAAGGAATCTTGTTTATCTCACCACAAGGACACACCATTCCTAGGTCCTACAGACTGATGTTTCCTTGCACCAATAGCACAACTGAATACAAAGCATTGATCATTGGAATCAAAATAGCAGTTGAATGGAAAATCACAGAGTTGCAAGTCTATAGCAACTCACAACTGGTCATAAATCAAGTAAATGATGACTATCAGACGAAGGATGATAAGTTGCTGCCATACAAGAGAATGGTGGATGATTTCAAAAAGTACTTTATTGAAATCAAATTTGAACAGATTCCCAAAGCAGAAAAAAAAGTTGTCAATGCAATGGCTACAGTTGCTTCTCTCTTGCAGATACTAGAAAAGCAAAGAAATTATGAGTTTATGGTAGAAAAAGTGTCTAATCCTGCTTACAACGATCCTGAATCCCAATTAATATGCCATATCATCCACCCTAAAACCTCCATCTATGGAAAGATCTATGCCTACTTAAAGTACAATACCCTTCCACTTGACCTTTCCTAGAACCAAAAATTAAACTTCATTCGACAAGGAGCTTGACACACCCTAATAGCTGATGTGATTTATCAATGAGGTCTTGATGGTACTCTCCTTCGGTGTCTTGAACATAATGAAGCTGAAAATGCTTTATGGGAGGTTCATGAGGGTATTTGTGGCACACATTCAAGTGGCCTAACTTTAGCTAAGAACCTCTGACGTTTGGGGTATTATTGGCCAAATATGGAGAAAGAGTCATTTTAATATGTCAAAAGGTGCCCAAAATGTCAAATTCATGGAAACCTGATACATGCACCAAGACAAGAGCTGCAACCTTTCATATCAATATGGCCTTTTGTTAGTGGGGATTGGATCTTGTCGATAAAATACACACATCTTCATCCAACAGACAAAATTTTATCATCACAACCATGGAGTACTTCACCAAATGGATTGAAGTTGTTCCTCTGACCACCACCACATGAAAGAAAATTTCATCATTCATCTTGAATTACATTGTCTATTGGTATGGAATTCCTCAATCCATTATCATAGATAACAATAGACCTTTCAAAAATTAGGATGTTCAAGAGCTCTATGAGAAATTTCATATCTAGCCTCAGTTTTCAACACCCTACTATCCCCAAGGAAACAACCAAGAAGAGGCATCAAATAAGACTATCCTAAAGATCCTAAAGAAAACTGTCAATGAGGCTGGACACGATTGGCATGTTCAACTGAACCCTACTTTGTGGGCTTATCGAACTAGTATCTACACCCTGACAGGAGCAACACCCTATTCTCTACTCTATGGATCCAAGGCTATTCTACCTATTGAGGTTGAACTACCATCACTTCATTTGTCACTGAAAGGAATCATTCAAATGAGGATTACAAAGTGCCTAGGCTACAAGAGTTAAAACCATTGGATGAACATCGTTAGCTAGCATTTGATCACTTGAAGGCCTACCAGTAAAGGATGTCTAGAAGCTACAATCACAGAGTAAAGCCTAGAACATTTGAAGTGGGTGACTTAGTCTTGAAAGAAAATCCTTGTAATCAAAAAGATTGAGAGAAGAAGGGGAAATTTGAACCAAACTAGCTAGGTCCCTTTGTCATTGTATCAGTCTTTGGATTAGGAGCATATCAGTTGTCCATGCTAGAAGGGGATTTGTTTGATGAACCCCTCAATAGCTTGCATCTCAAGAAATTCTACACTTGAATCATCCTATGCATTGGAAAAAGTCTTGAAAAAATACCAAAAACATCAAAAAGTGTCCCAAAAAAATGGTTTCCTTGATGAAAACCTAGAAAAAAGGCATCTTAGTAATAACAAAAAAAATTAGAAAAAGAGAAAAATACAAAAAAAAAAGTGAAAAAGAAAAAAAATAAAAAAAATCATAAAATCTAAAAAAGTTCAATAAAAAAAAGTAGTGAAAACCTAACAAGCGCTATTTGTGATAGAATATATTTTCCATCTATTTGAGCATGCCGACCATTCAATTTTTCCATTTGCTTTCACTATCAAATTTCCTATCATCTAAAAGCTTCATATACATTTCCTGGCATCGTGGTTGTCTCTCACCCTAGACTGGGGGAAAAATCTTGAACTCACTGAGGGAAAATAAAAGTTGATCTTGAACCAACATACAAACAGTAGTAAGACAAACACAACAAACACAATGATCATGGTAAAACTCAACATTGAACATTAGTCACCATCAGAAATGCATCGAACATCCAAATCAAAACAACAAATTCAAATAAAAAAAACTTCCAATGGATGATGTTCTTTTGAATCATGGCTTTATCACTATGGCATGAATGTTCAAATTGTTGAACTTTGATTTTTTTTATTGTATCTTTGGAGCACCTCAATGATGTACTTGAACTAGAGGATCCAAGAAGGAGTATGATTTTTCTTTGTCTGTTGTTTGTGAGTTGATCACTATTACTATGCAAATTGTCATGGGACGTACTCTACAAAGTATCACTAATGACATTCTGAATTTGTATAGGAAAATGGTTAACTCTTGTTTGTTTACGCAAGCAATACTCAAGTCATCTCAGTTTAATTATACCTAGGTGCTTGTGTTAACTTTCAATATCAAAAATCATGGAAGTATTACTCAAGTCATCATGGTCTAATTATATCATCGATGTTTGTACTCACTTTCAACATTTTTAAGGCTCAATGATGATAAAAAGCCCAAAAAATTGGTTGTTGTGAATGACAACGTTTGCATATTAGATTTGCATGATTAGGTTAGATTTCATCCATGTTAGTTTGCATTTGTATCTATCAGGTTTCCAAAGCTGCAACAATTTCACAAAGATGTTATCTTTATTATAAATGGATTGAGTACATTTGACATTAACCAAAAACACATAATTTTCATTTAGTTTCACATCAATTGCATCATCATTTGCATACATTAGAAAGCATTTCCATATCATATGTACATGATCGCATCACTCATCCATCCATGCAACACATCATAATATCCACATCAAAAAATACAAAAAATAAGTGCATTCCATATCACTTACATGATCCAAATCATTTCATCAATTATTAATGGATTAAGAAATTGGTCCATTAGGAAGATTGAAAGACATATCCAAAATAGTAAAATTGCTAAGAAGAAAAACATCTCCATTTTAATAGGGGAATAATTGAACTTGATGAATCTATGAGTCATTTATTTCTTTCAAGATTAATAAAATGGATATTATGAACATCTAAAACTAGTAGTGAATATTTTTTTTATTACCTGAATCCAAGTCTGACAAAGGACTAGCTGGATCAACATCATCATCACACAATCATCACATAGAACATCTCACATAGCATAAAACATCATTAAGCATATCAAATCTTCAATCAGGAATTATCATATCATCATTGCATACATCACATAATCATCATCATATAAACATCATATACACATAGAACTATGCACCATCATGTGATCATTATCATGCATTCATACATTCATTGCATCATCTATCTGCATTAGAAAAGCACAAAAACATAGAATGTAGTACATATCATATCATCATCATAAGATCAATCACATATAGGCATCAGTCATAAAGCATCATATAATCAAAACACATCAGTTGCATCATCATTTGCATCCATCATAATCATCATGATCATCATCATAAAATAGAAATCAAATGCATCCATAGGAACATCATAGGCACATGGATCATAACCATCGCCACATATCATATAACCTCAAAATTATAATGTCAAATGTACAAAGATATCCGAAGGTATAAAGAGATACATCAATATCAAAAATGGTAGTGTATCATAATATCTAAAATCAAGAGGTAGATCATTAATGTCTCAAACTGAATAAAGGTGTATACATCATGTCTAAAATACATTGGGAAATCATCATATTGGAGATATGTAGTGCCCCTCCCAATAGTGCCGACATCACTGAATGCGTACCTCCAACTGATGGCCCAACACTAGGATCTAGATCTCTCTGATCTCTAGGAAGTGGCTGTGTGACACCTTTTCTCATAGCATGAGATTGAGACTTGCCTGACCAAGATTGCACAAAGCTCTCTCACCGCTTGGGAGGAACTAGCTCATGATATCTCCCTCTATAGAACTTGGCCTCCTGAGCAATTCGCTGAACCTCTCTAAAGTAATCTATCGAACCAGTAGCCTCTATAGCCTGCTATAGTCTCTCGATGATGCCCTCAGCCTGCTCGGTCCATTGTCTCAGAGTGTCCTCTTGATAGTGAGTGTGGAAACTTGTGCCTACATCTCTACCTGCACCTATCCCTGAGCCTAAACTTGTGTCAACTGAGCCTGTATCTATTATGTCTATTTCCTAGTTGCATCCCTCTCAACAATCAAGGTCTGGAACTGTCCCATTGCATGTATGAGAAAATCTTGAACCTGCTCAAGTTGACCCTACAAAGTCTCAACTTGCACCTATAAAGTAGCAATCTATGTTTGCTAATGTGGGGATGGAAGTCAGATCTCCACATGTCGCCTCTTGCGAGGCACACTCGTCTCTCCAACATCGAGATCTGACCCTCCATCACCCCCATCACTCTCATCATCATCTTCATCCTCACTTCTATCGTCCTACTCACTGCCCTCCTCAGTACTCTCCTTCTTCTACTCCTATTGCTGCTCCCCCTTCTCATCTCCACGACCTCTCCTCTTCCTACACATGTGGCCTACTACTCCTTCCTCCAACAATGGTGCTGGCTCATCTAGAATGGTAAGCCAAGGGAATGGATGCTGGAACATATAGTGTGCATACTCATCAGATACCAGTGCATCGATGATCTCCAAATGCACCTCCCAAATGATTCCCTACAACCCCTAAAAATCTTGCATTGCTGCATCATAGGAAAAAAATGCCCCCCACTCTATACCATCCTACCATCCTATTAACTGTTGAAAATTGATTTTCATAAAAGATAGTCAAGAGTGACTTAATGTGAACAAGAAATGTAGAAACTACCAAATAAGGCTTTTGGCTGCTGCAGACTATAGTTCTCTTTTGCAAAACATTTGTAACAATGATATTAAAGATCATGATTTTTCAGCTTTTGAGGAAGAGTCAATGGAAAGGTTAGTAGTGTGGTAGAGAGAGATTTCTCAGCATGGATAAGGTGATGGCATGGAAAGCAATAGTTTCCTAATCACATGCATGGGTTCTTCAGTGTCTACTCTGAAGTGTTCTATCTATGAAAAGGAATAGTTTCCTTTTTCTTTTCAAATTTGAAATTGTTAAGAGTATCATACAATTTAGCAAGGTAATCCATTATTTTATTTTTTTCTCCATCTAGAGAAAACTGTTTCTCATTATATAATAACTTTCAACCAATGAAACTACCAGTAAATTTAATTTCCCTCAAGCATGCATTGAGAATATACAGATTAAAAAATTGAGAAATCCTTTATAATATAATTTAAAGAAAAACTATTTAAGAGAACAATTACATCCCAATATGGAAAGAAAAGGAGGTGTTTTTTTTTTTGAAATTATTTACATTGCCTTTTAAAAATGAAAATTTTTAGTCAAGAAATGTGAATGATCACAAAGAAACATAGAGAAGAGTTTTGTTCAAAATAAAATTTTAATAATAAGAGAATATAAAGTTATATTACATTTTTTCATTTTTCCTTTTCAATTTTAATTTTAATTTTTAAATAGGGAACAATTTTTTTGGATATTTTCTCACTTAAAATATTAATCTCTCATATCGTATATTGTGACAAGTTATCTGTGCGAACCCCAACCTAGGTACCTGAAAAACAAAGAGAATAAACACCTCAAGTTAGATATTGCAAGCCTAAACAAGGATTCCCCATGAAGTCCATTTACAAACTCAAATTAGGAAGAAAATATTGAAGAACACAATGCAAATGACAAAAACAAGATAAAATCCTAATTAGACAAGCAAACTCTTGATCACATGGGGGAATTGTTGCCAATTTGATGTGAAAATTGGCCCTTTCCCAATTCCTATGATTCCAAGCTTTGATATGTTGACTTGATGAAGAGATTTGATCCACTTTTGATGACAAATGGTGAGAGCTCCAAGCCAAAATCTGCAATAACCTAGCTAAGAACTCAAGATTGATAAATGGAAATGACTAAGTATTTTAGCATGGTAACTTTGCAATGTTTGTGGATGATGAAATGAGGATATGAGCAGTTTATTTATAGGATTTCAAGATGGATGAATGTCCAAATTTGAGCAATGTGGGACTAACATTCATCCAATGATATGGTGCCACTTGTCAAACAATGAATGGATGATGGATGTGCAAGATTTGGGGTTTGTGCCAATAAATGCCAATATTTGAAATTCAAATTTGTTGAAATGACATGTAAGAGGGAAGGGAAAATGCAATAAATGCCACTTGGCTCAAGGCAAAGGACATGTAAGAGGTTTTAAATGCCTTGTTGGATGTACATGTTGACTTGGAATTTTTGAATTCAAATTGAGAGAATATTTCAAAAGATGCCTTGTGAGGAAAATAGAGATTTAATAAATGAATTAAATCTATTTTCATGTGCAACTTGCATTATCTAGAGGATGTGACATGAGATGAGGTTAAATTAATCAAGGGTTTAATTAGTTTAACAAGAGATTAGATGATGTGACTTATTTGACATAGATTTATGGTTTTATTTAAATCAGATAAGAGAGGAATATGATAAGAGGCTAATTAAATAATGATTTTGATTTATTTAATTAAAAGGGATAGTGTTAGATTAAATCAAATAAGGTTTTAATTTATTTAATTTAATGCATAGACTTTAAAGATTTAATCAAATAAATTGATTATTTAATTAAATAGGGATAATTAGATCAGCTGGATTGATTTAATTAAGAAGAGAAAGTGACTTAATTAGACAAAATAATTTATTTAATTAAGAGACAAATATTGATGAATTTAATCAAATAAGGGAGTTTGATTAAACGGTTAGACTGAGGGATGATTTAGGAAGAGACAATGTTAGTAAGTCAGGATCGAATGCATGATGTCCATCAGTATATTTTACGTGTCTACATTTTTCCCCTCTTTGAAGTAATGCACTCGTTGCGTTGGTTGAAAGAATAAACGATCTCGAACAAAGCCAATTTTTTTATATTTTAAATCTTGCCCCACTGCTGCATGACGAGAGAAAACATGCCATTATAATGCCCCCTCAAGAGATCAGACAAAAAAATTAATTTTTTTTGGGTGATCTCGCGAAGAAGGTGACAAAGGTACCTGAAAAATCCAAAAGGGGTCTGAGAGGCTAAAAACATGTTTAAACATAATAAAATGATGAAAAACAAGCCTCAAACGGACGAAAACAGGTTCAGGGGTTCAAAACCCTAGTGGGATAGTCCTAGAGGGTCAATAAACTCTAATTTTTAGGCTTAAAAGGGGCCCCAGGGGTCACTTTCAAGTCATTTTCACACACCTCTGCTAGCAAACCTTGAGAATTGAGCTCAGACCTTTTGGTGATATGGTAGAATGATAGCTTCCTTTGTATATTTCAAACTGAGTTCGGACCTACCAACAGCCACTTGGCATCGAGGCCCTAGTATGTGACCCTTACCCAAGCTCAATTTTTTCATTTAGTGCATTTATTAATGCTTAAAGGATAAGCTTGCCTCCAGCAGCACTATTATAGCGCCACTCGGTGTTTAACTTGCATTGTGCTAGGCCATTTTGCGCCACAACAGTGCAATTTGGAGTTTAGAAACTCCACCACTGGGCTTGGGCTCGACAGGCTGATTTTGTTAAAGTGCGCCGCAGTGGTGCCCTTTTCATGAAAATTGTGATGTTGGGGATAAATTGCACTCCAGCGGTGCCATTTGGTTCATTTTGGGCTCGCGCGGTAGAGTTTGAGCAGACTCAAACTACGACACCTTCACAAATTGCGCCACTGGGAACGAGTTTGGAGTGTTAGGCTAGGTTTTTAAAAAAAAATTTAACATGCTGACTTTCCTTGATGCAGTACGGGCCTAGTGAGCTTTATTCTTGGGAGCACTGGTCATGAGACCTGACGAGCATTCTACGAGACCTTAACGATAGGGATCAGGATAGGCTAGGGGCTACAAGATTGTGGTATATTGCATACGCAGCACCCGTGTGCACACACCTCGGGATGTTGTCAGTGCCATATCAAATTGAGAGAATATTCCAAAAGATGCCTTTGTGAGAAAAATAGAAATTTCATAAATGAATTAAATCTATTTTCATGTGCAATAACCTAGCTAGGAACTCAAGATTGATAAATGGAAATGACTAAGTATTTTAGCATGGTAACTTTGCAATGTTTGTGGATGATGAAATGAGGATATGAGCAGTTTATTTATAGGATTTCAAGATGAATGAATGTCCAAATTCAAGCAATGTGGGACTAACATTCATCCAATGATATGGTGCCACTTGTCAAGCAATGAATGGATGATGGATGTGCAAGATTTGGGGTTTGTGCCAACGAATGCCAATATTTGATATTCAAATTTGTTGAAATGACATGTAAGAGGGAAGGGAAAATGCAATAAATGCCACTTGGCTTAAGGAAAAGGACATGTAAGAGATTTTAAATGCCTTGTTGGATGTACAAGTTGACTTGGAATTTTTGAATTCAAATTGAGAGAATATTCCAAAAGATGCCTTGTGAGGAAAATAGAGATTTAATAAATGAATTAAATATATTTTCATATGCAACTTGCATTATCTAGAGGATGTGACATACGATGAAGTTAAATTAATCAAGGGTTTAATTAATTTAACAGGAGATTAGATGATGTGACTTATTTGACTTAGATTTATGGATTTATTTAAATCAGATAAGAGAGGAATATGATAAGAGGCTAATTAAATAAAGATTTTGATTTATTTAATTAAAAGGGTGTTAGATTAAATCAAATAAGGTTTTAATTTATTTAATTTAATGGATAGACTTTAAAGATTTAATCAAATAAATTGATTATTTAATTAAATAAGGATAATTAGATCAGTTGGATTGATTTAATTAACAAGAGAAAGTGACTTAACTAGAAAAAATGATTTATTTAATTAAGAGATGAATATTGATGAATTTAATAAAAAAGGGGAATTTGATTAAATGGTTAGACCGAGGGATGATTTAGGAAAAAAATGATGTTAGTAAGTCTGGATCGAATGCACGATGTCCATCAGTACATTTTACGTGTCTACACTTTGCCCCTCTTTGAAGCAATGCACTCATTGCGTTGGTTCAAAGAAAGAACGATCTGAATGAAAGCCAATTTTTTTTGACATTCTAAAACTTGCCCCACTACTGCATGGCAAGAGAAAACATACCATTATAATGCCCCTCGAGAGATCAAATGAAAATTTTAATTTTTTTGGGTGATCTCATGAAAAAGGTGACAAAGGTACTTGACAAGTCCAAAATGGGTCCGGGAGGATAAAAACGTGTTTAAACGCAATAAAACGATGAAAAATAAGCCTCAAATGGAGGAAAACAAGTTTGGGGGTTCAAAACCCTAGCGGGATAGTCCTAGAGGGTCAAAAAACCCTAATTTTTAGGCTTAAAAGGGGCCTAAGGGGTCATTTTCAAGTTATTTTCACACACCTCCACTAGCAAACCTTGAGAATCAAGCTCTGACCATCGGGCGATATGGCGCAATGACAACTTCCTCTACATATTTCAGACCGAGTTCAGACCTACCAGTGGCCACCTGACATCAGGGCCCCAGTATGTGACTGTTACCCAAGCTCAATTTTTCCATTTAGTGCATTTATTACTACTTAAAGGATGAGATCGCCTCTAGTGGTTCTATTATAGCATTGATCGGTGTTTAAATTGCGCCGTGCTAGGCCATTTTGCGCTGCAACGATGCAATTTGGAGGTTAGAAACTTTTTCGCTGGGCTCAGGCTCGGTGGGCCGGTTTGGTTAAAGTGCGTGACGACAACGCCCTTTTCATGAAAATTGCAATGTTGGGGATAAATTGCACCATGGTGGTACCATTTGGTTCATTTTACACTTACGCAGTGGAGTTTGAGTACACTCAAACTACCACACCTTCACGAATTGCACCACTGGGAATGAGTTTGGAGCATTAGGCCAACATTTTTCAAATTTTTTTAACATGCTGACTTTCCTTGATGCAGGATGGGCCTAGGGAGCTTTATTCTTGGGAGCATTGGTCATGGGACCTAGTGAGCATTTATGAGACCTTAGCAACAGGGATCAAGATAGGCTAGGGGCTTCAGGACTGTGGCATATTGCATACGCAGCACCCGTGTGTACACACCTCGGGATGTTGTCAATGCCATATCAAATTGAGAGAATATTCCAAAAGATGCCTTGTGAGGAAAATAGAGATTTAATAAATGAATTAAATCTATTTTCATGTGCAATAACCTAGCTAAGAACTCAAGATTGATAAATGGAAATGATTAAGTATTTTAGCATGGTAACTTTGCAATGTTTGTGGATGATGAAATGAGGATATGAGCTATTTATTTATAGCATTTCAATATGGATGAATGTTCAAATTTGAGCAATGCAAGACTAACATTCATCCAATGATATGATGCCACTTGTCAAACTATGAATGGATGATGGATGTGCAAGATTTGGGGTTTGTGCCAATAAATGCTAATATTTGAAATTCAAATTTGTTGAAATGACATGTAAGAGGGAAGGGAAAGTGCAATAAATGCCACTTGGCTCAAGGCAAAGGACATGTAAGAGATTTTAAATGCCTTGTTGGATGTGCATGTTGACTTGGAATTTTTGAATTCAAATTGAGAGAATATTCCAAAAGATGCCTTGTGAGGAAAATAGAGATTTAATAAATGAATTAAATCTATTTTCATGTGCAACTTGCATTATCTATAGGATGTGACATGATATGAGGTTAAATTAATCAAGGGTTTAATTAATTTAATAGGAGAGTAGATGATGTGACTTATTTGACCTAGATTTATGGATTTATTTAAATGAGATAAGAGAGGAATATGATAAGAGGCTAATTAAATAAAGATTTTGATTTATTTAATTAAAAGGGGTGGTGTTAGATTAAATCAAATAAGGTTTTAATTTATTTAATTTAATGCATAGAATTTAAAGATTTAATCAAATAAATTGATTATTTAATTAAATAGGGATAATTAGATCAGGTGGATTGATTTAATTAAGAAGAGAAAGTGACTTAATTAGACAAAATGATTTATTTAATTAAGAGATGAATATTGATGAATTTAATCAAATAGGGGAATTTGATTAAACGGTTAGACCAAGGGATTATTTAGGAAGAAATGATGTTAGTAAATCAGGATCGAATGCATGATGTCCATTAGTATATTTTACGTGTCTACACTTTGCCCCTCTTTGAAGCAATGCACTCGTTGGGTTGGTTCAAAGAATAAATGATCTCGATCAAAGCCAAAAAAATTTTATATTCTAAAACTTGCCCCAATACTGCATTGTGAGAGAAAACATGCCATTATAATGCCCCCTCAAGAGATCAAATAAAAATTTTAATTTTTTTGGGTGATCTCGCGAAAAAGGTCACAAAGGTACTCGACAAGTCCAAAAGGGGCCTAGGAGGCTAAAAACAAGTTTAAAGGCAATAAAATGATGAAAAATAAGCCTCAAATGGACGAAAATAGGTTCGGGGGTTGAAAACCCTAGCGGGACAGTCCTAGAGGGTCAAAAAACCCTAATTTTTAGGCTTAAAAGGGGTCTGAGGGGTCACTTTCAAGTCATTTTCACACATCTCCACTAGCAAACCTTGTGAATCAAGCTCTAACCTTCCGGCGATATGGCACAATGACATCTTCCTCTACATATTTTGGACTGAGTTCGGACCTACTAGCGGCCACCTGACATCGGGGCCCCAGTATGTGACTCTTACCCAAGCTCAATTTTTTCATTTAGTGCATTTATTACTGCTTAAAAGATGAGCTCGCCTCCAGTGGTGCTATTATAGCATCGCTCGGTGTTTAAATTGTGCCATGCCAAGCCATTTTGTGCCACAATGATGCAATTTGGAGTTTAGAAATTCTACCATTGGGCTTAGGCTTGGCGGGCTAGTTTGGTTAAAGTGCGCCGCCTCGGTGCCTTTTTCATGAAAATTGCAATGCTAGGGATAAATTGTGTCGTGGCGGTGCCATTTGGTTCATTTTGGGCTTGTGCGGTGGAGGTTGAGCAAACTCAAACTACGACACCTTCACAAACTGCACTGCTGGGAATGAGTTTGGAGCGTTAGGCCAGGATTCTTCAAAAAATTTTAACATGCTGACTTTCCTTGATGTAGGACAGGCCTAGGGAGCTTTATTCTTGGGAGCACCGGTCGTGGAACTTGGCGAGCATTCTACGAGACCTTAGCATAGGGATTAGGATAGGCTAGGGGTTGGAGGACTGTGGCATATTGCATATGCAACACCCATGCGTACACACCTTGGGATGTTGTTAGTGCTAGCCAAGAGGTGGCATAGCAAGACATCATCATTTCATCTCCCCACTAGTGAGGCGACCATCACTTTGGAGGATGTTTGTTGCATTCTTCGATTGCCCATTCATGGCTGGTGGGTGATCTATGACATGGAGGAGGGACACGAGTGCTGCATCCGGGTCCTCGCCTCTCGAAACATTATCTATTGTGAGGGTCAGATCGAACTAGAGCGGTACAAAGTTATAG
Organism: Sequoia sempervirens; assembly: GCA_007258455.2. Lineage (NCBI taxonomy): Eukaryota > Viridiplantae > Streptophyta > Pinopsida > Cupressales > Cupressaceae > Sequoia > Sequoia sempervirens. Next base: position 223,557,599 of record VDFB02000002.1, read on the forward strand.
CACCTCCCTTCCGCTGGGTGATTGCGATGATCATTTTAGGTTTGGTTTCCCCAGATAGATGAGGGCGGTATTTCAGTCTTGGTTGGGGATATTGCTGGGAGAGGATGGTCTAGGACAGGCCAGTTCACTTTGCATGGGGACCCGTCCTTCTAGCTTCACTTTACAGGGATCTCCACGAGTATGTATATGTGGATGGCAGAGTGTTGGGAGCTAGAGTGACACTCCTTCATGTTTGGGAGTGGGAGCACATTTCTATGCTACGTCCATGAGTTGTTCTAGTTTCGATGGGGGTAGAGGATGCCCTTGTGGCACAATACAAAGGCAGTGTGTCCTTCACACACATGGGCAAGCATGGGATCGCCTACTAGAGGTGGGTCCTAGATGAGATTCTTGTTTCTACTTGGTGCCCATACCTTGGTTAGCCTAGATGGGCCGACGATGCCACTCAACTCTTCTACTGCCGCCATGATCGATACATGCAGGGGCGAGAACACACTATGATCGAGAGATACCTGCTTAGGCGCGTACAACATCAGTTTGGGGAGCCACAGGATTGACTGGATGATAGTTTTGTAGCCGTCTTTGCATGGAGTATGATGCAGATGGCATGGGGGCCTGACATTCCTACCTCTAAAGCAGTTGACAATTTTCAGTAGTTGGTGGTCCGACCATGGGCCTATGATCAGGGCTTGGCAGATCTAGGCATAACACAGACCTACAGAGACTGGTTTAGACCTCCTCTTCGGTTGACCGTTCTGGGTGAGGATCCAGAGGTACACAGGGTCAGAGGCAAGGGGAGAGGACGAGGATGAGGACCGAGGGTTGTGATTTGGCAGGATCCACCAGGGTTGCCCCCAGTTCCACCAGGGCACAGGGACATCCACATGTAGGATCAACAGTAGGATCAGTAGCAGGATCCACCCGTCCCACCACCACGAGCCGAGGGTGAGGACCAGGTTCACACGCAGCCATAGGTATAGCCAGTAGGGAAGGAAGGCACACATGATGCCTTGATTTTATAGTTGTAGGCCTAAGTACAGGTAGTGACAACAGAGAGAGACTAGGCACGGGCTGAGAGGGAGCAGCTTAGGGTAGAGAGAGATTAGGCTGTACAGCAGTGACAGGCTGTAGAGCTACATGCAGCAACAGAGCTAGGCTATAGTTAGCAAATTGAGAGCATGACAGCCTCCGCATCTCAAGGTATAGTGCCGATGCAATCCTACAGGGATGCTATCCAGGAGATAGAGTACTACCGTTGGGCCTACCATGACACTATTCCTAGAGTGGCTTGGGTCCCAGAGTACTCAGAGTGGGCCAGTCAGAGACCACCAGAGGGTCACAGTGTCAGGGGCAAGGGCAGCATTCACAGAGATCGAGTCTGATCTAGATGATACATTTTTTGTGCCTTATGGGCTCGTTTTTGATAGCTTGATGGGCGTTTTGCACCAATTGACATATACGTACGGTGATCTGATTTTATTCTTTGTACTATGACAGTATCATTGATGATATGCGATATATATGAGCTGATTTTGATGCGATGTACTGTGTACTCCTTTATGCATGGATGATTTATTTCTATATGCTTTGCAGTGATGTTTTATGGATGCATTTATTTCTAATGATGTATGTGTTATGATGTTATCTATATGATGATTTATTTTATGCCAATGCAATATGTGAAATGATTTGATTTGTGGTATATGCAAATGATGTGTAGAAAATGCTTATATATGAGATGATTTTATGGATGTATGTAATATGATGTGATGGTCGTGATATGATGCAAATGGAATGGTTTTATGAGATGCTTAGAATAAATTTTTTTATTATCCTAAATGATGATGTGATGTAATGATATGTTAATGAAAAGTGATATGCTGATGTGTAATGTGAATGTAATGTGATGAGATCATACCATTTATGTTATGCATGTATGCGTAATGAAGTAAATTCTTGTATACCTATTGCTTATGCAAAAATGATTATGAAATTCTTTTATAGATGTTATGTGATGATTTAGATGGTAATATGAAATGGTTATGAAATGCAAATTAATGTTTATGCAATAATCGATATAATGCCATGAGATGCGATGTAATGGGTGAAATGAAATGACATGGATGCCCCTATTTATGAACAATGTTTATGGTAACCTGTTTATATGATGATAATGCAATGCTTATGTTTCCTATATGATATGCTTATGCAATATGCTAATGATTTGTGGATGCATGATCAATGGTGATGATGATGATGATGATCAACTGTCATAGTACCTTTTTAGTGCCGTTAGTAAGAAAAGAAGAATTCATTTCAACAAGACACAAGATGATGCAAATGATGAGATGATGATTATGATGATGATGATGATGATGATGATGATGATTACTTGCCAAGGAATTGGGATTTTTAGAGGGCCAAATTTTCTTATGTTTGATAACACACGTGGTACGATGCATCAAGGTATAGAAAACTAGGATGGCATGGTACCTAGTGTGATGGAATTTGACTTGAAAATTAGATAAGAGTATTCTTGTTCACACCTGACATACAAAAACCTTGATAGGATGCACTTCAGAAGTTTCAGACACCTCAGACCAAAACATTGAAAGGTAAACATATCCCTGTAATAGTCAACAAGTTGCCCTTGACCTCTTCCATACATACCTAACAAAGCAAGTATTTGTCGAGGTTATATTGCAAGAACGTCTGACAAGCACAACAGACAAAAGATAATGATCATTGCCCCATTCCTATTTCTCTAAATCCGCTATTTTGGGATATTATCGAGACATCCTTGGAATGAGCGCAAATAAGATAAGTTAAAAGATAAAGACCAAGTAAACAAACAAATTGATGCTCTTCAATACCTTTAATGGAAAGAGGATGTGTTTTCTAAGATGATAACCGAAACTTATTGCCAAAAGATAATGCCCATTGTAGGAAGGATTCATCCTAGGACATGTTAGTGGATGGCGTCACGTCATTTTGTTTACAAGGGATGATTGATATGGGACCTATTCAGATGATGTGTTACCGATATGAAGAGATAACCAACTTGCTTACGTACTGACTTAGACTTAAGACCTGACATTTTGGAGTTTTCACTTTTGCACCTGCTAGACTTGTTTCTGACTGTTTTACCAAAGGTTGACAATGACAATAAGTTTATTGTGAGTGGTGTTATTGCGGGTGCAAGCGAGATGAGATGAATGGGTTTTTACAAATATTTGGATGTTTTTTGATGTTTTGCAATGTTTTGAGGCTATTTTTGGTATTTTTTGAGATTTTGCAAATGTTTTGTTTTTCAATTTTTTGATGTTTTGGGATTTTCTGAGATTTTGACCAAGGGACTAACCTAAAGACCTATCCTAGGGGTCTCGAGGGCTGGTCAACAGACTAGCCTTGCATATGTTATACATGCAGAGACCACGTAGTTCGACAAGATGACCTTGTTTTTGAATTTTTGACCTATTTTTTGATTTTGATATGTTTTGAATGTTTTTTGGATTTTTTGATTTTCTAATATTTTTGGATTTTGAGGACATTAAGATCATACACAAATCCAATCCGATGAGAATGTGCCCCCAGTGCGATGCAATAGACTACTCCAATAAAGGAAGGACAAACTGACCTTGAGGATGGGCCGAGTAGTACTAGGAGGGATCATGATATGAACACATGACCAAGCTATGGTGCGGATGCGAGTGGATGAGTGATGGATGGAGAATTGAATGCGATGGATGATGGAAGAAAAATGGATGGATGATTCTGAACAAGCCCTAAAGATCCTAGTGGTGGAAAGTGCTTATTTACTCAAGGCGCCTGTTTGCCAGGTTTTCATCGAGGTACTTGCCCAAAGTGCCACTAAAGTGGTTTTCACTAGAGGATGATTTTTTTTATCCTTTTTTTGATTTTTTTTTTATTTTTTGCTTTTCTATTTTGTTGTCACCAAGATGCTTATTTTCCAGGTTTTCACCTAAGTAACCATCTTTTTAGGACTTTTTCTGATTTTTTTGGATTTTTTGGTTCTATACCTTGAAAGAATTAGGCATAAAACTTTTTGAGATGGGAGCTATTCATGGGATTCTACAGAGATTCCCCTTCGGGTGTTGATAGTTGATATGCCCCTGATTTATAACTTGCTATTATGACAAATGGTCCTAACCAATTAGGTTCAAACTTACCTTTGCTACTTGGGTTTGGGACATTCTTCTAATTTTCTTTTAAGACCAGTTCTCTGACTTGGAAAGTCCTGCTTCTAATTTTCTTGTTGTAGCTCCACTTGAGTCTATTTTGATAGACTTGCAAATGATTTAAAGCATCTATGTGTCTCTCATCCAGTAGCTCCAGCTCGTTTAATCTTGACACCCGGTAGTTCTCATTAGTGATGAGATTTTGCAATAATATTCTAAGGGATGGGAGCTCAATCTCAATGGGGAGTACGAATTTTGATCCATAGACCAAGGAGAAGGGGGTGGCGCTTGTGGGTGTGTGGATGATGGTTCGATAAGCCTAGAGGGCAGGATTAAGCTACAAGTGCCAATCACGACCTGCGTCATTGACTGTTTTCTTGAGGGTTTTGAGGATGATTTTGTTCGTGGCTTTTGCTTGGCCATTGCCTTGGGGATAGTATGGGGTGGAGAAGTGATGCTAGATTTTAAATTTCTTGCACAAGTCATGAACCTCCTGGTTCTTGAATGGTGTCCCATTATCTGAGATAATGGCTTGGGGGAAACCGTAATGACAGATGAGATAGTTCAGAATGAATTTTGAGATCCGCTCCCTAGTGATATACGTCATTGGTATGGCCTCCACCCACTTTGTGAAGTACTCAGTTGCAGTGATGATGAATTTGTGGCCATTGGATGAGGTGGGTGTGATTTTTCTAATGAGATCGAGTCCCCACTGTGAAAAGGGCCATGGTGTGATAATCAGGTGAAGCTCTTAAGCTGAAGCACGGATGAGGTCCCCATGCTGCTGACATTGTAAACACCTTTTAGCATGATCATGTGCTTCTCTTTCCATCATGGGCCAGTTATACCCCAGCCTCAGTAGTTTCTTGGCTATGGTTATTTTGCTCAAGTGTGAACCACATATACCATTGTGTACTTTGGTTAGAGTGGTTAATGCCTCCTTAGCATTTAGGCAACGTAGCAAAGTACCTTCTATGCTTCTACAGTATAAGGTATCACCTAGGATGACAAATCTGGATGCCTTTTTGATAAAGGTTCTTTTTAGGCTCGATGGTAGGTCAGCGGGTATGGCTCCTATGTGAAGATATGTATGGATGTCATGATACCAAGGATCGCCTGAACCAATGGTTTCACACACATATTCTGATTCTGGTACTTCGAATGTGGGAATGAGAAGCTGCTCGATTAGGAGTTCATATTTTGGTATGTTATGAGGGATGTCTAATAGAGACCTGATTGTAACCATGGCATCTACTGCTCTATTGTTGGTTCTTGGAATCTACTCAAATGTTATGTTAATGAAGGATTCCTTTAGTTTCTCCACCAATTTCTTGTATGGAGTGAGCTTATCATCATTAGTCTGATATTCATTATTGACCTGATTTATGATCAATTGAGAGTCTCCATACACCTTTAGAGCTATGATGTTCCATTGCACTGTTATCCTAAGGCCTATAGTCAAAACCTCGTATTTCGCTATGTTGTTAGTGCAAGGAAATGCTAGTTTGTATGACTTCGGTATGCAATCCCCTTGTGGGCTAATGAACAAGACACCAGCTCCTGATCCATGTTGCACGTATGAACTATCGAAGTAGAGTTTCCAGTGGTTGGCTATGTTGAGGTTAAAAATGGATTCATCTGGAAACTCTGAGACAAGAGGATTCTCAGAATATATGGGTGCTTCTACTAGTTGATCTGCAATAACTTGTCCCTTGATTGCTTTCCTTTCTACATACTTGATGTCATACACCGATAGTATCATTACCTATTTTTCCATTTTGCCGGTTAGCATTGCCTTTGATAGTAGATACTTGAGGGGATCAATTTTTGCAATGAGCTTTATCTTGTGTGCCAACATGTAATGTCTAAATTTTTGGGATGCAAACACTACTGCGAGGCATGCCTTCTCGATGACTGAGTAGTTTAGCTCATGACCTACCATTGTCCTGCTAATATAGTAGATGGCCCTCTCCATTCTATTTTCATCATGCTGAGCTAGGAGAGCTCCAAGGGCTGCTATTGTTGTTGATACATATAGGATTAATGGCTTCTTTGGGATGGGTGGCATTAAGACAGGCGGTGTCAATAGATATTCCTTGATTTTGTTGAATGCTTCTTTGCATTTTGTATCCCATTTATATGCTACCCCCTTATTGAGTAGGTGAGAATATGGATTCTGCTTGTCTGCCAGTTGTGCTATGAACCGTCAGATGGATTGAAGGTAGCCTTGGAGACCTCTCAGTTGTTTTAATGTCTTTGGTGCTTCCATCTTAAGGATTTCTTTTACTTTTGCTGGATCCACCTCGATACCCCTCATAGACACTATGTATCCTAATAATTTACCTGATTGTATGCCAAAGACACACTTCTTGGGATTTAGTTTGACTTTGTATTCCTCCAATCTGTCAAAGATAACACTTAGGGTTGCTATATGATCTTTTCTTTTTCTTGATTTGGCTAGAATGTCGTTGACATAGTCTTCAACTGTTTTATGAATCATGTCATGGAATATCAATGTCATGGCCCTTTGATAGGTTTCTCCTACATTCTTTAGGCCGAATGGCATCATGTTCCAGTAGTAGGTGCCCCATGGACAAGTGAAAGCGGTCTTGTGTTGATCCTCTTTTGCTATCATGATCTGGTTGTATCCTGAAAATCTATCCATTAGTGATAGCATCTATTGTCCCGCTATCATGTCTACTATCATGTCAATGTTAGGGAGTGAGAAATCATCCTTTGGACATGCTTTGTTTAAATCTCTGAAATCTGTGTAGATTTTGATAGCTCCATCAGGTTTTGAAATAGGTACCAAGTTTGATACCCATTCTAGATAATCAATTGGTTGTATGAATCCTACATCTAACAGTTTTTTGAGTTCCATTTTGACTAACAAAGCAATTTGAGGATGCATTTTATGAAGCTTCTATTTGACCGGATTTGCTTCTAGGTAAACTACTAAATGATGAACCACAGTCTCTGGGTCAAGTCGTGGCATGTTAGCATAACTCCATGCGAATTTTACTTGTCTTTCCTTGAGGAATGCTGCTAGGAGTTCTTGCTCTTCTGATAATAGTGATTCCACATAGAATGTGATATGCGGGGTCTCTTCTATTCCTAGGTTGACAGGATTGCACTTTTCAGCCAAGACTGTTGACTTCTCTTGATGAATGGCTCTTAAAGGAAGATTGAATCCTTCATCCTCAGGCGCCTTAGGGAGGTTTCCACCATTGGATACGTCCTCTATTTTTACTTTTTTCTTGTCAGAGAGTGCCACAATGTGGTTTTCAATCAAGGACTTGGATATGATTCTTAGTTTCTCACTTTTATGACTAAAGGATTCAATCGTTTCCCCATAATAGGCATGTGTGTCCAACTCTATTATAAAGTCTTCTTTGTAATCCCCATCTAGAATGTTATCCCTCAATCCCATGAATTCTAAGAGCCCCTCATCTTTTTTGAATGTATCAAGAATTGGTGGTCCTTGTTGGTCATAGTTGATCAGTTGGGGGTACACTAAACGGATCTCATGCTTTTGATGATATGATTCAAAGGAGATGGTGCTAATCATACACAAGGTGGTGTCCTCGAATAACCTAGGTAGATTGGTCAAGGTATCCTCATCATCGCTACTAATATAGGGCTTAGTTATAAAGTTATGTGTTTCTCTATCTGTGACTATTGGTGAGTGTACTTGTACTCGTATTGGCTAAGGAGAAATATTAACCATTCTAACTAGAGGACTTCAACCACATATGGTTATTCTCGGAGTGGTACATCCAAGACCAAGATTTGTTAGGGGTCGTGTCTCTGGCATGATAGGTATTATGAGGCCATTGTCATTTTGTCCTAGTCTTTGATATTTTTTGTAGCCCATTGCAAGCATCATGTGTAGGCCCTTGCTTCTTTCTTCCATTGGTAATTCAGGTGTTGGTCTTTCATCTTGATACAACATGTGAGATGGATCTAATTCAATAACCTCATGGCCAAGGTCTCCCCATCTTGTGAATTCAGGATAGTCTTTAGGATAGGTTTGTGATGTAGAAGCTTGATTTTCTTGTGGGCATCCTCGTGATCTAGGAGATTGTGGTAACTCTCCTATTACGAAAGCATTGTTAGGGAGCCTGTAACTTCCACAACCATCCTCTTGGATGATGAGCTTGATGTCAGATATGGTGGGAATGGTGGGTGTCTCTGTCTTAGAAGTGGATGTGAGGGTGGCAGGGTCAATGTATGATGTGGATGGGCCCTCATCATTTTTCGGCACTTGGGGGATTTTGTAATATTTGGCTTCAATATTTTTGCAATATGAGAATGGTTCTGGATCTCCATGGATGGTGACTTCTTGTCCATTATGTGTAAATTTCACACATTGGTGGAAGGTTGATGCTACAGCTTTCATTGCATGGATCCATAGGCAGCCCAAGAGGATATTATATGGTAGTTCGAGGTCAAAGACTTGAGATGTGGTTTCCATGAGCGTTGGCCCTACTTGAATAGGGAGTTTAATCGTGCCCTGAGACGCTCTTTCTTGGTCATCATATGCTATGATTGTGATGCCCTTTCCCTTGTTGATGGAATCTTCTAATATTTTCAATTGTTTGATGAGGCTTAGGGAACATATGTTCAAGCCTACACCTCCATCCACCAAGACCCTTTTGATTTTACTCTTGTTTACAATGGCTTCCAAGTGAAGTGCACGGTTGTGAGATGGTTGGGCAGGGAAATCTTGGTCAGAGAATGTAAGGATATTAGGTGTTATGATATTTCTGACCATAGCTTGGAATTGCTCCGCATGAAGATCTATGGGGATAGTGGATGAGGTTAATGCTTCCTCGAGGATCTTTTTATGCGCTGATGAGATTTTTAACAACTCCATGATGGAGATGTGTGCTGGAATTCTCTTGAGTTGTTCTACAACATTGTAGCTATGTGGAATGGCTCTAGATGAGGGGATTCTATTAGGTTGGGATGATCCTGCAATGGTGACTTTGCCACCTCTTGTGGTGACTCCACAATCTTCAGAATGGGTGCCCTTGATGGTGATGACCATGCAGTCCTCATTTAGGGAGGCAATGACCATTACGTACACATGATTCACATTGCCCTTCCCTTTATCATTTTTATTCCCCTTGTTGCCATGATTCAACATCAGATTCGTGTAGATTTGAAGATCCTGATTTCCCGTAGGTTGTTCCACATTTATGATTTTCTTATCGATGAGATCTTGGATGATGTTTTTGAGTCTCATGCAGTTGTTTGCGGTGTGGCCTTTGATTTTGTGAAATTATCAAAGCTAGTTTTCATTATACCATGGAGGTTTGACATCAGGTTCTTGATAATTTTCAAATGTAGGAGGCTTGATGAGTTTTTCATCAATCAATTTTTTCATTATGTCCTCCAATGGTTCTCCCAAAATGGTGTATTTTCGTTTGGGATAGCTTTTGCGTTGGGGTGGTCCTCTTTGGAAATTGAGATTATTGATGGTTGGATTGTTGTTTGGATGATATGTGTGATGATTGTTTTGTGTTTGGATTTGTGGTGTGGGTGGTCTTTGGCGTGCGCCACTAATGACCACCTTGGCATCAACAACACCATCATTAGTAACATTTTTATTCCTTTCCCATGTACAAGGTTTTTCATTGTAATTAGATGATGGGCGGTTGTTTTTTTGTTCATGGTATGATGTTGATTATGTGGGTTGAGTTGCAAGGGCTCTTTCGATGTTGAGTGCCTTGGAGATAAATTGTTTATATGTGGTGATGCCCTGAACCTTGAGATGAAATGACAAGAGTCCTTCAAGGTTGGCTATGATGGTGCAAACTTGTTGTTCTTCTAGCATGGTCCACTTGTTCTGATTGGCCTTGGATTGCCATCATTGAAGGAATAAAGAAAAAGATTCATTCTTCCCTTGTTTCAGAGCCGAAAGTTCTTTGAGACTGACATCCATTGCAATGTTACATGTGTAGTTCCTAATGAATGCATCCCTTATTTCTTGGAATGTTCTAATGCCTGAAGGTAAGCGAGAGAACCATTCTATAGCGGGACTTGTCAAGCTCCTAGGAAATAGCTACATCAGATAAGTATCATCATATGCAACCTCCATTCAATGAACCTGAAATTCCTTGACATGATCTTTGGGGTTTCCCATCCCTTGATACTTTTCAAATTTGGGGATTTCAAATCCCTTGGGGAATGGTTTCATGTCTAGGCTCCTATCAAATGGATAGGGACATAAGTTGCTTGGTGTCTTGGTTGTTTGCCTTGATTGAAGGTCGAGCACTTGCTGTGAGAGCAACCTGAGTTGTGTCGTCACATCATTTTGTGGATCAGAGGGTGGGATGAAGGTATTTTGAGGTGTTTCAATCATTAGTTGGGTGGATGGGTTGGTCGGTGCATTGTTCGATGGTATCTGTGTGTTTTGGCAGGTGAAGTAGGCTTCTACTTGCTTTTGGATGAACAATGCTTGTTGTTGGTCTTGTTGTTATTGCACTAGGTTTTGTGCTTGTTTTTTCACTTGTTGTTGTTCCAACAACACTTTTTGTTGTGCTTGTTATTGTTCCCACAACGCTTGTTGTTGGGCTACCAATTCTGCTGCTTCTTGTTGCTCTTGGTATTACTTTAATTCTTGTTGATATGCTTGTAATTGCACTGCTTGTGCAAGAAGTTGAGCTTGTGCTTGTGCTTGTGCTTGTTGTGCTTGATATTGATTTTTCACTTGGGTGACTTGTGCTTGTGCTGCTTGTTGTTGTAATAGGAGTTGTGCTTGAGCGGCTTGTTGTTGTTGTTGCAATAAAGCTTGGGCTTGTTGCGCTTGCAATGTGGCTTGCATAGCTTGGGTATCTTGTGTGGCTTGAGTAGCTTGAGTGGCTTGTTGTACAAATTTTTATTTTTGAACTTGTTGGTATCCTCTTTGGTAAGTAGCTTGCAATGCTACATCATATTGGCTTGATGTGGTGAAAGTTGGTGGTGGTGGGGGTGGTGGTTGATTTGGAATGGTGGTCGTGAAGGTGGTGTTGATGTTTTGTGTGGTAGATGGTGCTATTGATGTGGTTGGTCCTTAAGAGACCATGCTTTGTGATGCTAAGGTTATGTTTTATGATGTTGTCATTGCTTGTGTGTTTGTCATTTGTTGTTGCGATATCAATGAAATTTTTTGGGTGTTTGGTACGATGCTTTGATTGATGGTCGGGATAGTGGTTTGATTGATACTTGGTAGAGGGAGAAGCCCTAAACCAAAAAGTGGTGGAAATGTAAGCGATGTGAGTTGTTGCAAGAATTTTATGGTTTTGAATATGCCCCCTGGTACAAACATTTCTCCCTCCTCTTGCAAATTTGTGAGAAGGGGTGTTTGAGGTGTTGCATGAAAAAATGATGATGACGGATTGTAATGGAATGCGAGAGGAGAATTTTTGTGTAATTGGTTTTTGGGTATGTTTTGTTCCAATGTGGTGTTTGCATCCAAATTTTGATTATTAACAAGGAGGTGTGTTTGAAGTGCATTGAGAAATGCACTTCCCTTGTTAACATTGGGTTGGGTTGGAGTAAATGATGTGATTTGTGGAATGTTCTGCATGACGTTTTGGGATGGAGGTGTAGACGAAATGGGGATGGTGGATGAGATAGGTGGAAAAGATGTCTCCACTATAGTACTTACGTCAAAATCTGAAGGTAACTTGGCCCCTTGTTTTGCTAGCTCAAGCATGTATAATGAAGGGTTGAGTCTCATCATGATGTTGATGATGTTATGATTCTCCAAATTTTGAAGCATTTCAATCATTTCTTCACGAGACATTCGAAAGGTAAGATCCTTTCCTTGATTTTCTTCTTGTGGATTTTACAATGATGAGAGGGTCAAAGGATTACTTGATTTAGCTGGATTTATTTCTGCATTTGTTTGGCTAAGATCGCTTGAAGCGGGTGTTTCTTTGTTGGCTTCCATACTCTTCTTGTATTGAGATCTCGTTTGAACCATAAAACAAGGATCAATCTTTGAGAATATGGGAGATGAATCTCTTGATTCTTTGGATTGATTTCTATTTTATGTCCCAAAGTAGAATATTTTAGGATGCCTTGAGGATCAAAGGTGATGATATGATGATGTTTAGGGATGGATGATATGGATGATATGGATGTTTTTGGCTTTTGATAAATATTGGATGAGAAACTAGGCTTTAGGACTTGGATTTGATTGGATTTTGGATTTGAGATCTTGTCCTTGATTTTGATTTTGATTTTATTTTGGTTTTGAACAAAAAGGAGCCTAAGATATTCGATAATGTTCTAAGGGATAGATTTGTTCAAAAGATTTTGGATATGTGTGAGGAGAAGGATGCATCTACCCACACCTATTCAAACAAGATGATTTGTTTCACTAAGTATATGAAGAAGGATTCATCTACATACACTAAGCTAGACAAGATGATTTTGATAACTTTGACTAAGTATATGCAAAAGGATGCATCTACACATACCTAGCCAAAGGTGTTTTGATAAATGTTTTCAAGAATATAGTCTCAATGATTTGGATGATTTTTGATTTTTCCACAAAGCCTAGTATTAATGATGATTTCAAGATTTTCCAAAAGATGATTTGTGAGATGGATTTGATATTGATGTTTTGAAGGATGGATGAAAGAGGTCTAATTTTTTTTTATCCTTAGGTGAGCCTAAAATAGACACTTTGTTTTCCTAGACCTAGGTATTGAAGAGAATGCAAATGCTTCCTAAAGACCTTTGTAAACAAGAAATGATTTTATTTGAACATTCATTTTTTTTTTGGATTTTCAATGATTTTTTCTTTTGGGATTTTGTGAGTCTCCAATCACAGATGAAAATTCATTTTTCTTAGCTTTGCTTAATGGCTTTATTTTACCAAAAACACTTTCTTTGATTAAGTTTTCAAACTAGGATGTTTAATGTCTTAATTTCTTCAAACTCCACAAGATATGTTATGTGGAAATTTAATGAACTTAAGGCAAGGGTTTCATGTTGTTTACTTAAGGAGACAAATTGAGATATAATCCAATGTTTAGAAACCTCTAAGGATGTGAATTCCAAGGGAAAGGAACAACATATGGATTGAGTCAACAGAATTTGTCTTCAAAAGGAGTTTGAAATTTTAATGATAGTGTTAAGTGTTTGTTTCCATGATGTTTTCAATTAAGCAATGTGTTTTGTAACCCAAGAAAGTACAATCCTATGGATGTGTAGGACAACATTTGTTGGATTCCCACTTGGACAAGTCCAACTATGCTTATCTCTAGTGAATGGTTAGATGCTTGACCCCACTGGCTCCCCTCCATGACACTCACTTATATGGGGTAGCCAAGCATCAAGACCCATGAAACTCCCATGGCATGTTTTCCATTTCTACTAGAAGACCGTAAAAGTGTGGGGTGGCTTGCGAATGACTGTTCTTGCACCAATAAATAGATAAAAGGATTTTGGAAAATTCTAGCACATGGGTTTTAGTAAGGACTTTCTGTTCATAGGAGTTGACCCAACATGGCAAGAGTCCCCTTTCGGATCCATCTTGTCAGAGTCAAGATAGTTTCATCCAATATCATTTATATCCCACTGGAAATACTCTTGGATTTAGAGTGTTACTTTGAGCGTTTCATCCAATATCCACATTTATATCCCAGCTGGAAATACTCTTGGATTTAGAGTGTTACTGGTTGAGTCATTCCCTTGGGTGAGTAGTTTTTCCCCAAAGCAGGCCCTCTAGGATAAACAAAAGTGAATGAAGAACGATATTCATAACTCGATCAATCCTTGTAAGCCACAAGGAAAGAGAATATACACAACAAAGTCCCCACTCACAATCACACAAGATTTTGTTAAATTTTAAGCCCAAATCGAAGTGTGGAGGTGATTGCTTTATCTTAACCCAAAGTCATGAAAAAGGCCTTTTGATTCTCAAGATCACTATAAAGCGTGATAGAAGCGCATACATCCTTTTTCAATGGCTTTAGTCTAAGTAAGCCCTCACAAAAACAAAGCTACACTTGTTCTTTTTAGATCCACAAAGCAATATGTGAGTTCATTTTAGAGCACCAAATCACAAGTGAAAGACATTTGTTTAATTTGTTAATCCCATAAACAAAATCTAGTAAGTTGTTGATCCTAAGATTCTTTTTAATCCTTTTGCAAGAAATAAACAAAAAGAACTCTTTTTTAAACCTAAATGAAAGCTAGTGTTCTAAGAAAGAAGAAGATGAATTTTTTTTAGAGAAGTGTTGAACAAACACTTAAGTGTTAAAAAACACTTTGATAGGAAAAAGTATCATCACCATGCTCCTCCTTCCTTTGTTCTCAATTTCCAACCTACAAAGAAGAAAAACAGTCAGATTCTGGAAAACAACAGGAATTAAAAAGTAGAAAACAGAGGAAGAAGTAATCATAAATTAAAAGCATGTGCTAAAAATTAAATTCTCCCTTTTTACTGTCTCCTAGCGTCACAACTCGTGAAGGCGTCACTCTTTGTTCTCCCAGCGTCGCTCTCACCGTGTCGCTGACTGGTAAGCGGCACTCTGTGTTGGGACAAAGAGCTCGACTGTGTTGCAATTTCACCCAGCATCAGAGTTTAAGAATTTGAAAACTTCTGCAGATTGGTGAGTCCAGCGGAAAAATTAAGAATTTGAATTTTCTTGGTGAGATGAGTCCAGTGGTGCTAAAGCAACGACGTTGACGAGCCTACGGTGCTAAAATAGCGACACTAACGAGCCCGCAGTGCCAAAACAGTGACGTTGGCGAGCCCGCTTTGGAAATTCCTGTATGTGAAGAAAACGTAAAAATTTCAAGAAAGTGTTAGAAATAATGATGACCAGCCCTCCTAGCGCCAAATGTGCGAACCCCAACCTAGGTACCTGCAAAACAAAGAGAATAAACACCTCAAGTTAGATATTGCAAGCCTAAACAAGGATTCCCCATGAAATCCATTTACAAACTCAAATTAGGAAAAAAATATTGAAGAACACAATGCAAATAAGAAAAACAAGATAAAATCCTAATTAGACAAGCAAACTCTTGATCCTATGGGGGAATTGGTGCCAATTTGATGTGAAAATTGGCCCTTTCCCAATTCCTATGATTCCAAGCTTTGATATGTTGACTTGATGAAGAGATTTGATCCACTTTTGATGATGAATGGTGAGAGCTCCAAGCCCAAATATGAAATAACCTAGCTAAGAACTCAAGATTGATAAATGGAAATGACTAAGTATTTTAGCATGGTAACTTTGCAATGTTTGTGGATGATGAAATGAGGATATGAGAAAATTATTTATAGGATTTCAAGATGGATGAATGTCCAAATTTGATCAATGTGGGACTAACATTCATCCAATGATATGGTGCCACTTGTCAAGCTATGAATGGATGATGTATGTGCAAGATTTGGGGTTTGTGCCAATAAATGCCAATATTTGAAATTCAAATTTGTTGAAATGACATGTAAGAGGGAAGGGAAAATGCAATAAATGCCACTTGGCTCAAGGCAAAGGACATGTAAGAGATTTTAAATTCCTTGTTGGATGTACATGTTGACTTGGAATTTTTGAATTCAAATTGAGAGAATATTCCAAAAGATGCCTTGTGAAAATAGAGATTTAATAAATGAATTAAATCTATTTTCATGTGCAACTTGCATTATCTAGAGGATGTGACATGAGATGAGGTTAAATTAATCAAAGGTTTAATTAATTTAACAGGAGATTAGATGATGTGACTTATTTGACTTAGATTTATGGATTTATTTAAATAAGATAAGAGAGAAATATGATAAGAGGCTAATTAAATAAAGATTTTGATTTATTTAATTAAAAGGGATGGTGTTAGATTAAATCAAATAAGGTTTTAATTTATTTAATTTAATGGATAGACTTTAAAGATTTAATCAAATAAATTGATTATTTAATTAAATAGGGATAATTAGATCAAGTGGATTGATTTAATTAAGAAGAGAAAGTGACTTAATTAGACAAAATGATTTATTTAATTAAGAGACGAATATTGATGAATTTAATCAAATAGGGGAATTTGATTAAATGGTTAGACCGAGGGATGATTTAGGAAGAAACAATGTTAGTAAGTTAGTATCGAATGCATGATGTCCATCAATATATTTTACGTGTCTACATTATCTATTTTAGAATGTTCTACAAATGAATGCACTGCTTCATTGGACTTATTTAACTAATAATTTCCAATAAAAAAGTATTGTTTTTAAAGATAATATATAAAAAAAATATGTGAAATTACTACATCTAAATAGAAGTTTCTTAAACAAATGAAAATAGGCACCTCGAGAAGGATAACTCTTGGCGTATTTTATATATATTAATATTAAATGTATGTATGCTAGTTATATAACAATAAAAATTTATACACATTTTGATTTAAAATGTGAATTTTGATTTGTACAAATAATTATTGTATCATATAATTAGATATAATGTTATTCAACAATTTTTTAGATGTTATAAAAAAAAAATTATTGAATTTTTTCATTTTTTTAAAAGCTAAACCTATAAAATCCTCACAATAATCAAATATTTGTAAATTTGAAATCCTCACACTAGACAAATATTTTTTAATTGGAAATCCTCACAATAATCAAATTTCACAAAATAAAATGACAAAAATATTTCCATAAAAAATCCTTTTTTTATAAAAGGGTCATAGTCTAGAGCGGGAAACCACTAGAAGCATTAGAATTGAAACAAAAATAATACTTGAATTGATATTGCATAGTTAAAAAAAACTAGTTCCGCTTACATGAAGTTTTCCTTTCTAGCTAAAATATACAAAAACTAGCTTCTCTATTTTGATTTAACAAAAAAACAATGCATATACAGAGTCTATGGTTGGTTTTAGTGGTTGAAGAGAAGTATACACATAGCCCTTCTTGAATATTTTAGTAATGGAGAAGTAAAATTGGAAAAAGAGAAGTATATAATTAGGAGGCAATTAGCGAACAATGTTTGTCATCCATGTATTTGGTAAACCTCAACACTCCAAATCTATCCAAGTCATGTTGAGATATAATGAAAGTACAATGGTTAAGAGTGAGATAAATTTCCACATTGATGTGACATAACATACAGTGGAATCCCACATTTTCTTGACAATCTGACTGTTTTATCATCGCTTGCAACTTACATTCTTGCCCACCTTCTCACCTATGAAGTTTAAAGAATTGTGAAGGTCCACCCACATTATTTTTTCATCTCCATCACCATCGAGGTATTTTAAAACTTCACCTAGCTCTTCTACCATTCTCTCTTGTGCTTCACAAAGGCATTCTAATGGTGGAAAGTGGAAAGAAAAAGAAGTGATAGCGACAACATGCCTATGAGGAGAGAAGTTAGAGGCTAATTTTAAGGAATTTTTAGACAAAAATTTAAAAAATACCTTCATAGACCTTTTAGGAAACTTGGGTGCATGTAAATCACATAGTATTTTCACCTTACTAGAGGTGGGAAAACTCCATGAGGAATATTTTCTCTTCATTTTCCAAATACCCCAAAACACAAGTTAGTGGCTTAGCACATCCCTAACAAACAAGGCCTAGTGAGGTACCCATGTACAAACAATCTAATCTATCACAATTGGAGAAAAAAAGAAAACCTCATGGAAAAAACTCCTCTCCAGAAGAGAGAAAGGCGAATGAAGGACTAAAATCCCTTAAAATAAGGAATGACTAAGAAGTCTCCGACCAAATAAATGTCCCAAAAAAGAGGAACATGAAGAAAATTATTGAAGCACAAAGAAGTAGAATTTTTTTGAAAGATGACTAATACAGTGCTCTTACAAAAGAAGAAAATAATGTCCATATGGTAAATGATCCATCTCACTAAAATGCATGGGTAACTAACAGTTGCATCTGCCTAGTACATAGGAAAAAATACTATATACATAGGTCACTTTGATACAAAACCAAAGAAGTAGTACTGTAACACCAACATAAAAAACCCTTCCATATTGCAGAAAGGGAGAGCCAAGATAGGTGCAATGAAACTATGTGAAACCAACAAGTGCATGTAGGATAATATCTAAATGTGCAACTAAAGAGTACCTACAAATAAAATGGTGTGCAAACCAGGGCACACACCCATGAGGAAAGAATTGCCAGGATGAACAATGCTAGTAGATTGTAGAAGGGACACTCACTTGAAAAAGATGTGATGGAAAAAAAAAGGCCTACACAACCCTCCTATGTTGGGAAAATTTTATCATCTCATAGAAACCTTCAAGAAGAGTAGTGCCTTCGATAACTTTAATTTCAAATAGATTGCCTCAAAGACACATACAACTATGTCACAAAGCAGAATCAGACATAGTTCATTTCCCACATTAATATTTCTGAGAGAAGCACATGTAAATTTAGTTTCAACAACTTGCATAAATAGATTCAATAAACAAAACATTCAACATGAAAGATATTACAAAATATTAGAACATAGATTTACGTGGGGAAAACCCTTTCAAGTAAAAAACCCCAAACTCCAAAAGATCCAAGCCATTGTATTATTCAACAAAAAATAGAGTTACAATACAATCTCAAGCTCATAGCCTTTTTCACAGAGATTACTCCTTGTTTCATTCTGGAGACAAACTCGCAACAACCTTGTTATGTTTCCCTCTCTCCTTTTTACATTTCACTAATCAACCTCTCAGTCCATACAACCTTCACAGTGTTACAATACTCTCACATAGTATATAGTGCAAATTAACATGAGAGATCAACCAAGACACTTAATCTGGAGAGATTTCGACAACATAATCCTGCCTCAATCTTCCCCTCTTAGCAAGAGACATCTCACTTAGCTACACAACCACACAACTTGACCATCAGCCTCTCGGCCTCTTTGTCACATAGCCACTCAACCTTCACCTCCTATAAGATTCATCTCTCTCTCTTTTCGTACTACAAAAAATCCAATGTATATACATTCATCTTCAACAGATAGGAAACGGTTCATCTTCTGTATATCAATTTGTATTCCAATAGTCAGACCAACTATTAACCGCTCTAACTTCTCCAACTACCACACCCCTTTAGGGTTACCAGTTCACCTCAAGCCACACACTATCATCCAACATTCAAACCAAGCTATTGGATAAGTGGTTGAACAAATCTCCTTCATTGAAGTTAGGGTTATCCATCTAACACCATGTTGCCTAGTCAAAGAGACATACATTATTGTCTCACTAATTTCCACAAAGCACATGGGCCCACATGCCATCTATCCTCCACATCATCACCACCTATTGGCCTTCGACACGATTCACCATCCTATCGGGTCCCACATCCTTCAGCAGTTGGGAACCAACCATCACTTTCAAACTGTCAACACTCCATATTTTGCTTGCCATGGTGAGGGATCTACCAAGACACATGTCCACTGCTTGTGCAATTCTGAAGCATCAATAGGGAATC
This sequence comes from Sequoia sempervirens, assembly GCA_007258455.2. Lineage (NCBI taxonomy): Eukaryota > Viridiplantae > Streptophyta > Pinopsida > Cupressales > Cupressaceae > Sequoia > Sequoia sempervirens. The sequence goes on from VDFB02000002.1 coordinate 223,577,240, forward strand.
TACAATATTCTCAACAAGTCTCTCAAAAAAGACTTAAATATTAACTCCAAGTGGTTCCCACATTCGTTGGCATCCAAGTTACTATATCGCTGGAGAACCGAACTCCATAACCTCATGTCTGAGGTTACAAAGTTCCTAGAAACCATGAATTTCCAAGAAAGGGATCGCTTTGTCACTCAAAACTTGAAATTCCAAATCCCAAGTCAGAGGTTATGAAGTTCTCGAAACCCGCAATGAGCTGACAAAAAAGGAAGGAGCCTTCCCTCCACAGTCGCTAAGTCGGGAGGTTATGAAACTTTGGAACCCCACGACTTCAGTTAGATGAACTTAAAAACCAACGACTTAACTCAGGTCGATGAAGGAGGAAAACATAACTACTCCAGGAAGCAATCAAGCCAGTAAATTTGAGTCATAATTCTCAACATTCTCCCACTTGATGAAGAACTTACTGGCTTCTTCCAATGCAAAAAAAGAATCTTAAACAATTCTTTTGTGCTCTAACCAAGACATCTATAATGACATCCAAGATGTCCACCAACTCAGGCAACAGTTCCAGCCATCTACTATAGGAAAAGGAATGAGCCAAGGTGTATATGCATCAGTCTCAAGAACACAAGCATCATATCCTATTTGTTCAAATCTTTGATCAACAACATTCAAGACACCCAATCAACAAGTGTCTACAGATAATAGTCTACCAAATAATCTGCAACAAAATTAAGTATCCAAAAACAACTAACTGTCCAACATTGCAACTGATCACAACCTTCCATGAAACCACATAGATCTCAAACATGTTCTCGTTCTCCATCAAGACTTCTGCACCAACATCCAAGATGTCCACCATTTAGGAAAAAAAATTTATCTTTTAACATGCCACCTATGGAAGAAAGGTACAAGCCAAGGTGAATAGGCACAAGTCCAGCGAACACAAGGAAAGGACCCCAATGATATCAACAAAAAGAAACCACCATCACTCTAGAAAACAAGAAAGAACATAAGCTAGAACAACAATCATCTTGACTGCTTCCATCCAATTGATAAACCCACGTGATTAAAAATAGCACCCACAACAAGTGATAGAACATCCAATCATCCATATCTTAAAGGTATCAAGCATTCGTAAAATTATGCCACTAGTATAACCAACCCATGTACTCCAAAAGAAAGCTCTGTGTGCCAACCAATAGAAGAAGAAAAAAAACAATCAGAAACTCCCATTGCATGGGTAATGCCAAATCTGAAAGATCAAAGGCATAACAAATCTACCAATAGTAGTACATAGAACTGTAACCTTGTAGTACCAAGGAACATCCACAATGATATGCACAACCAACAAATTAATAAACTGTAAGAACAACTCTCACCACAAGTCTTCATAGCTCTCCTAAGTTCTCCACACCCAACAAAGGAAAAAGATTAAGAACCTCCATGTCATCTCCCATGAATCATGAGTGAAAACACATGACCACAAGCTAGTGATCACTATAGCTCTGACTAAACCTCAGACCAATGTAATGTGAAACCAAACATTAGTAAGACCACCAAGACCAAAGAGAGAAAACTATGCACAACATATACCTATAGAACATCCTCCTACATAATTAGCAAGCTGTGTCAAGTATGATCTCCTTCCCATCCCAAAGAGACACCATAACAACATCCAACCATTCAATCACCAAGATGAAGCATAAAAAATGTAGCATGTAAACAATCATGGATGTAAGTCTCTCAAAGAAGATCAATCTACCTCATTTCCCATCTCAGGAAATCAACCCATATAACTATCTCCTACCAGTTCTTATCAATAAATGATATAACACAAAAGCTCAAGGAGATGTTCACCTTCAACTATGAATCCTCCAAAACCATTTAGCAACAATTCAAGATCCATATCATGAAAGAAAGCATAAAACACACTTGAAAGATATAATGGGAAAATACCTCTTAAATAAATTTCCAAGTAGACCAAGAGTTGGAAAAGAGAATGCTCCTCCAAGATATACAAGCCACCATGACTCATCCAAGAGCAATCTCCTCATTGGTCTATATTGAACTTATGTCCAACCAAGGTGTAGGCTACTCGGACTTTCAACTATAATTAGTACCTTTCTCATCTCAAGAGAGTTATAGCCTCACCTTATTCTCCATGTATCTATGAGCACTAACAAATGATCATTTCATGTTGAACTCAAAACTACATTATTGCACTTGACATGAAGTTCTCAAGCATATAGCCAATGTACTCAAAACATAGAGGAACTCCAGACCACTGTCAAAGCTCTACACATCTGAAACAAGAACTTATCATGACACCATGATCAACACGTCCCTCTTAGGAGATACCATGCTCTAAGTGACTTCACCATGGTCTCAAGTGCCATGCACAATGTCAAAACTTGAGTCCATAAGCAAGAGTATACCATGACATAAAGAAAACAAAATCAAAACCAACATCACCTGTCTAGGACCACAAACACCTTAGCAAAAGAATCCAGCCATTTTCCATGGTTCCAAGATGTTGCACATCTTCAAATAGTGTTCATGGAAATGTGAAAGAACCCTTCTATGGCAACAGGATCAAATATCTCCTCTTGATAACATCTACAACACTAAAGAAAAAAATTCACCACCAAGTGCTGAATCCAGAGTCATTGCTAAAGCTCCCACTAAACTGTGACAACAAAGCTTCTTGAGCATCATGACCCAACATCTACTAATCTAAACATCCTTCAGGCCCACACAACAACATGTCCATCAAGTGGCACCAAGATCTCCAAAAAAAGTAGAGATTAACATCATTATCAAAAGCTTACGCAAAGCAATGTATCCAAGCTATCCATGACATTGTGATACAACATGCTATAGGTGCTTATAACTGACTATTCAAGTACTCAACACCATCCATCTTCTCATCCCAAAGCACCCACACCAATACACAAGTGACCACAAACAAGGCCAACTAACAAATCTGTACCAACATTGCATCAACCTCATGGATAGAGATAGTACACATCCGAGTTATCTCACTATAGCGAATGGGTAGCTAAACGACCAACCACATAACTCAAAGATCAATTCCATTGTTCATGCCAACCCATCATCACATTAGTAATCATAAACCAAGATATCAAAGAAGATAACCATGTAGACACCAAGACTCCAACACCAGATCATTACCAAATCTGATTTGCCAAACATGTCCACAACGAGCACCATAGTCAAGGAATCCACAAGCAACACCACAAGAATGTTGAGTGACAAATCACATACCAACACTCTCATACAGAGAAAGCATCTCACCTCCTCATACCATGCTGAAGCACACATGAACAACTACAAACATCTCATCCAACAATTCCCCAAAAGATAGGGTCTAGAAAATAGTTTAACAGTAACTCCACATAATCACAAGTTTTGCTTGATGTGTAAAACCTGCAAAACCACATAAAAACATGCAAGTACAATACATCCTTACAAAAAAAGAAACAACAGTTCAAGAACTCCAGGCCCCCTTCAAGACAATTCCAAAACAATCAATATGCACATGCATCCAAGAAAGAGATAGGCTATTATGGAAGCTTTCAAACCATCTAATAATTAACTCCATAGCCTTTAGTATTCAAGGTTAATAGAATACAGTGCCTTCCAACACTAGGAAATACCACCCAGCACAAGCACTCTCTTCCATGACTGAGACAAAATCCAAGCTTCTCCATATCACCACGGAGCCTCTCACATAGACACCCAATATGAAAGCTTTGCTGCAACTCAACCAAGAAGTAAAGAAATCCACCTCATACATTAAGGTTATATTGCTGCCAAGATAACTAGCTCCATCTTCACCATCCTTCAGACTACATGCTGTCTTTGAATACTACAAGACTTCCACTCACTAAAGGATCAATACATCACCCAATTCCTCCATATTTCCTCTAGCCTAACAGACTAAGAAATCTTTATAGGAGAAATTCCCAAAACCAACAACCAAAAGAAGGCTTTGATACCACTTGCTGGAAAAATTTTGTCATCTCAGGGTGGGTGCATGAAGTTGTTCATACTTTTTGTGGCCAAATGGGAGAAAAATGGGGAAACACATAACGCGCTCGCATTATAATGCGGGCGCATATGTGCTTTTACAAGAAAAAAAAAAAGTGAAATGTGTATCATTTTCTTTTCACTATTTCTCAGCTCTTCCCGTAGCTAAAAACCCTCATTTTCACTGGGTAAGTGCACCAAGATGGTTCCCAAAAAGGGGCTTAAGTGGCCACTTTTTTCTGAAATCAGGAAATGCTAATCTTGCACGTGAAATTGAGGATAGTTACACTCAAAATTTTGAGATGGAACAAAAACAAGGATCAAAGTGCTCTAAGTCTACTTTCTAAACTACTAATTTATTTTGAAAATGGTTGATATTAAGGGGTTCAAAAGAGGGATGTACAAAATTGGTGTTGTTTTTGTCAGAAAAACATAACATAGCAACTCTTGTACGACCTAAGCACGGTGAACTTTTTTGTAGTATTTTTAAAATCACTACAGTCAGAAGTTAGCTAATAGCATCTAGTTGGTGCATAATTTTTTGATAATTTTTTAATGAATATTTGATTTTTTACTAATTTTGTAAGTGGGCACTTCCTAAAAAGCAAAATTTTGGCTGTGCTCCACCTATAAATTTTTGAAAATAATTGATTTTTTTTCTTTTTTTTTTAAATTTGTAGAATGGAGTCTAGTTTCTAAAAATGTAATTTAGTTGAAATTTTGATGAACAGTTAATTTATAAAAAAAAAACACTAAACACTACTTTTTGGCAAAAACTAGACATACAAACAAAAAAAATTATGGATGAAAGGCTTAACATTGTCAAAAAGTGAAAAAAATTACATTGTTGGATAGCTAAGAGAAAACCTAACATTACCTATGTTTTCGATTTTGTGAATATTGAACTAGATGCAATCTTGACGGTGAGCATGGACCTGATTATGTGAAAAATTGTAAAATTTTCAAAAACACGTCTCTGGCCATGTTGGGAATGCCCTCCAAGCCTTTGGGTTGGTATTCCAAGGCAAATAATTTTACTTTTTTCTTTGTTTTTAATGTGAAATAACACATGCACATTGTAATGTGCTTGCATTATAACGCGAGCGTGTTTTTTTTTTTAAATTCATAAGTTGCCAGAAAATTGTTACCCAACTTCATGCACCCACCCCGCACTCACATTCTAGGAGGAAGGACTTCTGCAAATTTCATCAAGAACAGTTGGATTTTGTCTGCAAATATGGCGCTATGATGACAAAGAGATGCAAGAGGTAAGTATTGTTTAGTATTTGTTTTGAATTTGTTAGTTTGAAATTGATTTTGTTTGTTTTAGGTTAGACTTGATTGTTTTTTTTTAAATCTGTAGTAAATCCTGCAAATCCTCAACAAAAAGAGGAGGTAAATCCTCAACAAAAAAATCTTTAAAAAAAATCAACCTCCCACACCATTCTTTCAATTCCCTCCTAACACTCAAGAAAATTTTAGGAGTGAAATTGAGAACAATAGAAAATAACTTGAGGATCTTATCAGTAGGTTGAGAGATCCAAATGCTTCAACCACAGAAAGAATGCTTCTAGCAAATTCATTGAAAGACATGTTAAAAAATGTAGATGCAATCACCCAACAAATATCTGGATGCCAAGATAGGAGGCAGACAGCTAGGGCATATTATGTAGAAAAATTATCATATAAACAAGTAAAATATTTAAAAATTACTAAAGGTGATTTGTGCTCTCTATTCACTGACCCTAAAACAAATCAAAATCTTACCCTCAATGTAAAGAGGTTTCCTATTCATTGGTGCCACCACCAAGAGATTAAGAACCTTTTTTATGAAAGATGGTATATGGTCTTTGATTACCCACTGTGCAATAATTGTGAAGTCCCCCAATATTTTCTTAGGAAACTATACAGTGAGTTTGTATTAAACCAAATCCCAAATTATTTTGATATGAGGGAATTCCAGGGGAGAGGTGGGGGTTAGGTCAGGATAGGCCGATGCACAGCCGGATCCTATGTAGCAAGGGAGACGACCTCTCGCTAGGCCGCCTCATGAGCAGATTGTGATGTCTGTCATTGTGAAGGAGAGTGCCGACATAGAGACATTGCAAGTGATCATAAGTTTGACCCAAAGTGTCATCCATCACACTAACCCTATTGTACAACGCCATCCAGGGGAGTCTTCAGGTGGTGGCCTTCGAACCCATGTGTGTCAATCTTGTGGGGTGACTTGTTCGTATGACCCTACCGACACTCAAGAGGGTGCTACGCATCCTGATCCATATGCATCTACGGGGACAGAGAGGATGGCTGGCATTTTGCATGATGCATATGACATTGACACTCAGGTAAAATTCAACATGTTCATTGAATTTAATTTATTAAATTTCAATTGTGAAATGCAAGATTAACTAATTTAGTTTTATTATTTTAATAAAATTGTAGGGTCACAGTGTAGAGACTAGATACACCAGTTATCAACCTACTTATTTTTGTAGTACACCTATCAGTGGGATATGTAAAGTTAGTAAATAATTATAAATTTATTACAAGTGTTAATAGCATTGTTTTACAAATGGTATTTTAATTTGTGATTTTGGATGTTGAACAGGGTACTGTTGGAGGTTTCAAGGAAACACCTTCGAGTGCCAGTAGATTTTATCAAACGTTCCCAGAGGTAATATAGAATTTAAAGAGAACTTAAGTAATGAATTCTAAGTTTAATATATTTTTGTATTTTATATTCATATTTTTGATGTTAAGTTGCATTACACAGATCATTCAAAATCAAAGCATTACTTCAAATTCGATAACTAATAATCAGAAATATATCTATTTAATACTTGTACTCAAAATTTTGTTCATTAGATCTCATACATTATAAGTCATCACATGGATTGCTATTGTAACATTTTTGTGATTGAATAATTTTTTGTTTTATTTTCAGATGTTGGTGACAGAAACATTGCCAAACATTATGAGGGCAATGGATATTGGTGTTTCCTTTGCTATACAATCCTCGATGGTTGATAGGGGAGGTATGAGGAAAATTACTAAATTTCAATTTACATTCATTGTTATAGATGAACTAGTTCTAGTGAAAAATCAAACCATTATTTATTCGTAGTTTAATTCCTATTTGAATGGTTTATACAAGGCTTGAGCATGCCTGAGCATCAGCGTGCAAATATTTCCATCGAGGAGAGTGATCGTGAGATGGCCGTAAGTGATTATTTTGTTAAATATATTAATTTTTATAATGTAATTTCTATATATTAATGTCTTTACTTCTTATTGTAACAGTTGAAACTTCACCAGAAGCTAAACACTAGGAGGAGCAACAGGAGCACTCCTCAAACACAACAGAAATGGGTGACAGACTTATCGCCATTAGATCGCCCAGCAAAGGGAAAGAAAATTGTATTTGAACCAGAGCATGCAGAGAAATGAATTTTGAATGCATAGAGCCCTTTGTTGTATGCCTACATAACAATTTTGTACATATTTTGTATTGGATATATTTAACATTGAATGCCTATATGGAATTTTTGTAAGCCTATATGGCTATTTTGTAACTATATTTTATACTTATATCGACATATATTGATATATGCGTACATGACTATTTGCTTAATACAAATCTTTTTATCGATGTTGTCCATATTTTCAAATTATAAATTCATGGTTCAACAGATATGAGTTACGTGTATTCAAGTGTATATTTTACAACTTATGCACATATATTTTTTGACTTACGTGTGAACATCAAAAAGTGTGAAATTTTATGTGTTTGGAAGTCAAATGTAAGCCAATTTTGCAATTCTCAGCTCTTGCATACTCGATCTTATGGACTTATTCCTTCCTAGCACATATTGTGAATATTTCTCATTTGGTGCAGAAGACAAATTCCTCATTTTTGAACCACTCATAGCAAAGAGATTCACAATAAGACTTTAGCATTGGAACACTACTCCATACTTCTCTTGTCTAGACCATAAAGGATTGAAAATTCTTAATTTGATGCAATGATAGTTGTGAGATGAGAATTTATATAACTATGCCTATTTTGAAACTTCACATCAACAAGAACTTAAGAAATGTTGCATAAGAGTGTTAGGTTTGATAGGCCTTCTCTTCCCTGAGGAGAGCCTGCATCTTGAATTTTGAACAAAATTTTAAGAAGCAAACATTTTACCTAAAATCTTCAAACCTAGATGACATATTTGGCTAAGTCTATCTTGAAAATTATCAATGCGTTCAAACTCTAAATGAGATTCTCCGTGAAAATCAAACTTTACCCTTTTTCCCAAGGAAAGAAATTGCAACAAGTTGCATTTGATTTATCTTATTTCTTTCTCACAATTCCTAGTCAATCATTCATGGCTCGGGATAGTTCCGTTCCAAGGCAAGGACATTTTTATGTTTGTGTGTACCTTGGAATTTTTCCCTGGAATTTTACAATGTAAATAATTATGTAACACTTTTTTCTTGTTTTCCTTCCACACAGAAAAATGTTAACACTTTTCAGATTGATTAATGATCAATAATGGTTGATTGTAAACACTTGACATTTTTATGTTTGTGTGTACCTTAGAATTTTACCCTATTTTAATGTGCAAAATATCTCAAAATACAAATGATAAAACACTAAGAACACTTCAATGATTAGCCTAAAGAGTGATAAAACAAAGAAAATAGATGAAATAAAATGAAAATCGATTATACCTTCCTTGCTGTTGAAGACTCCTTGGTTAGCCCTTGATTTAGATGAATTTGTGTGCTCCTTGGATGGCTTTTTGGTGTAGCTAAATGCAAGATTGAATATGTAAGATGATCAAAGTGGATGGCTAAATGATAGCAAATGCTTGAGAATGCAAATTAGCAGCATAAGGTTGCTCAAAATGAAAGTGTTGAAAATGCCCTTGAGGAGGGGGTATTTATAGAAGAATTTGAATTCTCTAGAGAATTCAACTGTTGAGATTCATCCAACAAGGTCAAGATGAAGGGCTATGGTGGGTTGAGAACTTATAAGCCCTCACATCTTGACATGTGGATGGTGAAGTGGCTAAGAGGAGATGAAGTGTAAGTGAGGTGGCAAAAAGGTACATGAGGTGGAGGAAGGACAAGTACCCTCCAAGTACCTTGGGGGAGTGAGAAGATTTCCTCAAAAAAAAATTTCTTGTCCCCAAGTGAGAGTGAAAGGAACAATTGAGGAATTTTGGAATTCCTCAAAATCTATATGGGAAAAGGAGAGGTGGTTGGAGAAATAAATGTGAATTAAAATTCACATTCTTAGGAGAGTTTAAAGGATAAAAGGAGAGCTCGAAAAAGGTGGGACTTGGTCATATGTGGATGATGTGACAAGTACAAGGTTCTAGAAGCCTTGGAAGATAGAATGTGAATTAAAAATTCACATAAGGAAGAGGATAAATAAATGTGAATTAAAAATTCACATGGGAAAGAAGATCAATGCTAAAAAGAGATAAATGCAAAGGTTGACTAAAAAGGTGGTGCTAAATATGGCTAATGACCTTGGTTAAGGTTGTGCAAATATTTGATTAGAATAATTAATGGGAGATTAGAGGCAAGTGGCAAATGTAGGAGGATGTGACATTAATCTTTGATTAAGATGATGCACATCATAATCATGAATTAATTAAATTAATTTAGATTAGAGCAAGATCATGGAGGATGTGACAAGGAGAGAGAGAATGAAGAATTTTAAATTGATTTTAAATCAAAAGGGTCAAAAATGACTAAATTAAATAAATTGGTGTATTTATTTAATTTAGAGAGGAAGAAGGTAAAAGATAAAACATTTAGTTATTAAATTAAATACTTTATAGATATGAGACAAAAGGTGTAATATTAATTTAATAAATTAATATTTAATATGATAGACGAAAAGGGAGTAAATTTAATCATATGCGAGTGATTAAATTTATATGTCTACATTTTGCTCCTTTTCGAAATATTGTTAGAATAATAGTGTTTTGAAGGAAAATAAAATGTAAATGTGGGAGGAAATGATAGATGGTGATGCCCATAGCATGGAAAAGGTTGATGATGTCCTAATGACTATGCCGAAGGAATGGAGGAATGGTAAGAGAGTATGCCCCTTCGAGAAGGCGGTTGGGGGAGGAAAAAGGGGTCCCCAGATGGCATATTGATAGGAAGAAAAGAAGGAAACCATTGGATAGAGCTCGAGAAACCAAGCAATTTTGGTTTTTGAACGGATGTGATCTGACGCACGGTTTGCAAATGGCAGCCTCGGGAAGTTAGGAATTAGTTGGAGGAAGAAAAAGATAAATAAAAGGTAAAAAAGACCTTTTGAGAAGAAGGTTAAAAAGGTAATTTCAAAAATTACCTTAGTCATTTTTACTATAGTAGTTGAGAGGAGGAGAGAGGAGAAGAGAAAGCGATTGAGGAGGGATGATGCCAATAGACAACGATACGGAGATTGTGCACCAAGCGAATGAGGTGTGCGTATTATACAATGAGCACGCGGTCCCACAACATGTGAGTGGTAACGAAACCCATATATTGAATTTATGCATTTTTAACATGTTTTTTTGATAGATTTTGAAAATTTGAAAACGTGGGTTTTGTGCGTTAGCAGAATTAAAAAATGGGTCAGGGTGGGATTTTAGAAAGAAAGGCCAAAAATGTGGCAACCTAGGGCGCTGCCGCCACGGCCACAGGTGGAGCCTCCTCAGCCGTGGGCGGAGCCGCCTTTGCAAGCGAGCAGAGCCGCCCGGCTGGTGGGTGGTGCTGCCCGGCCACAGGTGGAGCAGCCCCTAAAGGCGAGCAGAGCCGCCCCAACAATGGGTAGATCTGCCTAGGGTGAAGCCGCCCGGCTAGCGGGTGGTGTCGTCTGACCACAGGCGGACCCGCCCAGGGGCGGAGCCACCCCTGCAGGCGAGTGAAGCCGCTCTGACAGCAGGCAGACCCACCTGGGGTAGAGCCGCCTGGCTGGCGGGTGGAGCAGCCCAGCCGGGGGCGGACCCGCCCGGGGCAAAGCCACCTCGTCTGGAGGGCAGAACTGCCCCGCCAGGGGGTGGGGTCACCCGACCAGTGGGTGGACCCTCTCGGGGTGGAGCCGCCCGGCCGGAGGGCAGAGCCGCCTTGCCCGGGGGCGGAGCCACCCTGGCGGTGGGCAAGAAAAAAGAGGAAGAGGGGAAAAGAAGGGGAAAAGATAGGTAAAAAAAGGATGGAAAAAAGAAAGAAAGATGAGAAGCAAAAAAATAAATGAAATAATGAAAAGATTTTTGTGTGTGCAGAGTTTGAAGAAAATACGGAAACATGAGCGATGATCAGAGGTGATGGCAGCGACGATAGCAGCAATGAACAAGGAGGATCAGGCAGCCTTGGATCATGCAGGTTTAGGACACTATATTCAGTTTCCAGTAGTCAGAGCGCATCAGGTGATGCTGACAACATTGATAGATAGATGGAGTTTAGAAACATCCACATTTCATCTCCCTCTAGGAGAGATGACCATTACTTTGGAGGACGTGTGGTGCATCTTGAGGCTACCGATAGTCGGACGGTTAGTGAGCAAGGTGGTGTCTACAGGGGCAGAGTTACAAGAGACCATTAGAGTATTGTTTGGATGCGAGAAGCTGCCCCTGTTGAAGGGACAGTTGGATTTGGATGGATGTTTGTCAGTGGGGCTGCCAGCCTTACCATTGTTCCTATGCGGTTTGATTAGTGGGATATTGTTGCCAAATCAGAGCAGACATTTATGTAGCTTGTGGTATATGGAGGTGATTCGACACATTGTCAAGTGGTGAGGGGGGCCATTTTCATGGGGGTCATGTGTATTGACTCATCTATATAGAGATATGCACAAGATTTGCTATCGGAGGATGTCGAGCTTGACACATATGATGTTGTTGCAGATTTGGACTTGGGAGCATATTGCAGTGACGAGACCGATAGTGGTGAGGGCGGGGATAGTGGATGATCGCGAGCCCGTGGCGTGGGGTATGGGGAGGCGAGGGGTTGGGTTCGGTGCTATGAGATGCAGGGAGATATGGAGGGGTGGAGGAGAGCTTTTGATGATCTACATCCAAGGGATGTAGAGTGACGGCCATATAGGTTGTGTCAGTTCAGGGGATGGACTGATACGAGGAGACAGGAGAGTTACTTTTTGAGCAGGTGTTTTATTATTGGGACTTTGCCACACATAGTAGAGTCGCATCGACTAGACAGAGTGTTGAGGCAGTTTGGAGTGATACAAGATATTCCGACAGCACCTATCATATTCCGACAGTACAATAGAGAGATACAATGGGGAGGCCTCGTGGCACGAGGTATAGCCAGGGCATCATGGAGGGCAGCATGACATGTGCCTTATCCTAGGAGAGTTGGAGGAGAGCAGGTGCCGATTGTGACCGAGTGATACCGGAGGTGGTTCTAGAATAGGTTATGGGATATGATTACTCCTGTTCAGCCTATTTTTAGGGCAGTGGGTTTTAGACTAGAGGATGAGCAGAGACTATAGAGAGAGAGGAGAGGGGGGGTGCAGTAGCGATGAGAGGCTATGGTAGGGGTCATCCATAGAGAGCCCAAGGGAGGAGAGGAGGTTGAAATGACGTCGGTTCACAGTGGAGAGACAGGGACAGGCGAGATGATTCTGGGTTTGCCATATTGTGGAGGACTGTGAGGGGTGATAGGAGTAGGAGGACAGATCAAGGGATAGGATGTACTAGTCAGCAGTCAGGAGGTCTCCAGCGAGATTGGGATGAGCTTTAGGATAGAGTACTTTGCCTTGAGTAGACAGTTGGAGAGATGGGGTTGATGCAGGAGAGGGAGGATGAGGCCAGGGACTAGGCATGGATTATGTAAGCTGAGAGGGATGTAGCACAGGTGCAGGTGCTGGGCGATGGAGACGAAGAGGGATGTGGCACAGGTGCTCATTTAGAGTGAGAGAGCATTGGTAGAGGCAGAGATACAGTCACTACAGAGGAGGAGAGAGGAGGTAGTAGTAGAGGTATCGACTCTCCGGAGAGAGCAAGATTTAGTAGAGTTGAGAGCACAAGCTCTTCAGAGGGATAGGGATGCAGTAGTGACTTGGGCACAGGCAGCTCAAAGGGAGAGAGATGCAGCAGAGATACAGATGCAGACTCTATAGGTGGAGAGGGATGTTGTGATGGCTCATTCACTGGTAGGTCAGGGTGAGGGTGGAATGCTAGGAGCAGATATACAGGTTGTGGAGAGAGAAAGAGATGTAGCGGTGGCACAGGCAGCAGTTGCAGAGGAGATGAGGGATTGATTACAGGCAGAGCTGGCACAGAGCCGGTTGGCTTAGGAGGCATGGAAGCAAGAGAGGAGAGCCATTACCAGGGACCGAGATAGGTATCATTAGTAGTGGAATTCTGCTCGGGTCCAGGTTGTAGAGCGAGAGAAGAAAATGAGAGATGCAAGATTTTGGATGGCTACATATTATCATGTAGTTCCTGATCTGGCACAACGTACTTTCTGTTACACCCGACAGACACCTCAGATGCCAGTGCCATCTCAGCCATTGGGGACACAGACCCAAGGTTACAGTGATTCACCAAGGGTTTCACCAGGCAAGGGAGCAGTACGTGATTCTCCACAAAGATCAGATGTGGGGAGTTCATTTGGTAGATGATAGAATACCATGTTTTTGATAGGTGCAGAGTAGATGGATAGTGTAGAGGTGCAGTGGATATTTGTAGGACTTTGTAATGGTGTTTTGATTGGATGATTTTTGTATACGATGGTCATAGATTGTGATGACATCGACGACATTATTATATGTTAGTCTTGACTATGAGATGTACTGTGGACTTGTGGTATATTTATATATACTATAGCTCTTATTGACCTCATGTTTTATGTGTGTGATGGATTTGAGATATATAGATGATTGTGTTGATGCATATGTGGATGGTCATATGATGGCAGTTATCTATAATGACTTTTCTGGATGTTACATGTATGGATGGTTTTTTATATATATTTTTTATGTATGATGGTTTTTGAGGGGTTTTATGCATGCCAACTAATGTGTGTGATGCAGGATGTAATGTATGGTGATTTTTGTTTTCATGTATGATGAATGCCTATGTTGTATGATGTATATGTTTAAGATAGATGTGGATATGCTTATGATAATGTGACAAATGCTTATGTTTTATATGCTTATGATGGTTATGTGCATGTTTGACTAATATGTGTGATGCAGGATGTAATGGATGTATTATGACGGTATTGATGGTGGACCTAACACTTGATATTGCAGGTGGCGATACTATGGATGAACCTAAGATAGTGTGCAAATGTATGGATCTAAAATGTAATTATTTCATGATAAGTGTCAATAGGGTCCTAGGTGATAGTGGAAGATGAATGGGGACATGGTGTGAGTGTGCACCTGTCAAAAACCTTTTAGTATCCTGAGAAGAATAGGGGGTGGAGGAGAAATATTTGCACAACCAAAATCATAGGATGAATGTAATGCAATGGTCATGATTATGAAATGCAATCCTAATACAATTTTCCATCTTTGGAGCATTGGTTTTTGCAGCATAAGACACGATACACCAAGGTATGGAGGACAGAGGTAGATTAGTGTCTAATGCATAAGACATAATAAACACATAGGTTATCCTCACACCCCAAAGGTGAGAGGACCTTGGTCGAGCTAGGTACTGGGATAACCACAAACACACAGGACACCCCAATGTAACACAAGATCACAAGGACCTTGGTGGATACGACGTGGGGAATCCAATAGACAACAACAATAAAAAGATCAAGATATGCCCCTATGTTAACCAACCAAAACACACCATAATGTAATGGATCATGGTGGCCTTAAAAGGTGATGATAAGGGGGTTCAAAACTCTAGAAGCATCAAGAAAGATCAATTTTAAAACGTCCTTTGCCATAGGATCAATGGGATGGATGGGATTGATGAGGTCGATTAGGAAGGATGCATCCTATTAAGACCACAAATGATGGATAAACTAAACTAAATGATCGTTATGACATGAGATGTTTCAAAATTAATTAACTCTCATGATACAAGTGGAGTTTGTGTGCTAAGTTTTAGCTAGGTAAGGGCATGGCTTGATGACACGACATAAAGGAGGAAAGACACAAGGCGGAGAAGTGACATAACCTACAGACCTAGGGGCTCAGGGGCCGATCAAAGATTAGCCTTGCCTACATGAAAGCACAGAGCCTTCGTAGTTCCAGAAAAAGACCATGGATAAAGAGGAAAGAAGACAATGGTGATCGATGATGAAGGACACAAAAGATGACAAACAAATGTCCCAGGGGACGACCAAATGACCAACCTTACCTATGTGAAAATGCAGGGGCAACATAGTCCAGAGATGAACGATCATGAGTAAAAATGAAAAGGGACTGGTGAAGACAAAGTGATGAAGGACCAAAACAAGTTGGTCCAAAATACCCTGGGGAAAGATTGAATGATCAGCCTTGCCTATGTGAAAGAGCAGAGGCAACATATTTCAGAAGAGGACGAAAGTGATCATTGGACAAGATGAAAACTAAATGAAGACCGACACAATGGAAGATCCTAGATGGTGACACAAAAGAATAGGAAAAAAGGTCAGAACGACACAAGCTCAGATTGGGATAAAAGTTTAGGATGATAGATAGCTAAGGTAGATTGTCCAATGCTCAACCAAGATATATACCTAGCAGCCAGGGGTAAGATGGGCAAGGATTATTAGGATGAATATAAAATAACTAGGACTCAAGGTAGATAATGATTAAGCCCTCTACAAATGGCACCTAAGGATAGGTTTTCACCAAATGTACTTATCCAAGGTGCCACTAGGGGTGGTTTTCACCATAGGATGAATTATTTCTCTTTACTATTTTTTGTATTTTTTAATAATTTTTTGCTTTTTATTGATTTTCACGCAGATAGAGTCACTAAGAGGACTTAATTATAGAACTATTTGAGGTGCATTATGTTAATAGGTTCTTCCAGGGGCTCCCCTTCAAGGGTGGAAAGTCTATACGCCCCCGATCCATACTTTGCAGTTATAATGTAAGGCCCCAACTAGTTTACTTCAAACTTTCCCTTTTTAGCTCTGTCTTGCTGGGTACTCTGGTTTTCTTTGAGGACAAGGTCACGAACTTGGAACTATCATAGATGAACCTTCTGGTTATAACTACATTTGAGGCAGTTTTGGTAGGCTTGGAGATGATCATATGCTTTTATCTGCCTTTCATCAAGTAATTCTAGTTGTGCAACACGAGCATCTTTTTCACTGATAAGGTTCTTCAAGGAGACTCTCAATGATGGGAGCTCAACCTCGATTGGAAAGATAGCTTCGACACCATACACTAATGAACAGGCAGTGACGCCGGTAGGAGTGCAGATGGAGGTACGATACACCCAAAGGGTAGGGTGAATGTGGAGGTGCCAATCTTAACCTATGTTATTGACAACCTTTTTGAGGATACGGATAAGAGATTTGCTGGTTGCTTCTGCCTAACCATTACCTTGAGGGTAATAAGGCGTTGACCAATGATGTTGGATATGGAAGGTGTCACAAAGGTGTTTCATGGCTTGGTTTTTAAAAGGTTTTCCATTGTCAGAGAGGATGGTGGATGGGATACCATATCTGCAGAGAATATGGTAGAGGATGAATTTGGAAATCTGAGTACTGGTGATCTATGAAAGGGGCATTGCTTCCACCCACTTAGTGAAGTATTCAGTGGCAGTAATGATGAAAGTATGGCCATCAGAGGATGGTGGGTGTATCTTGCCAATCAGGTCAAAGCCCCATTCAGAGAAAGGCCATGGAGCCAGAATGGGCTAGAGATCTTGTGTTGGAGCATGAACCAAATCTACATGTTGTTGGCAGGAGAGACACTTCTTCACAAATTCACAAGCATCATGCTCTAATATAAGCCAATAGTACCCTGCTCGGAGGATCCTTTTGGCCAAAGCCATACCATTTGAATGTCCCCCACAAACACTAGCATGTACTTCCTTTAGTGTAGCATGGGCTTCAGTCTCATTTAGACACCTAAGAAGGATTCCATCATACCCGTGATGATAAAGCGTATCACCGATGATAATGTATCAAGAAGAATGATGGATGAAGGATTTGCATTGATTGCATGTAAGATCTAGGGGTACAATACCATCATGGAGATAGGTATATATGTCTTGGTACCAGGGAGAGGCAGGACCTACGATATCGCACACCATATCAGTTTCTGGGATATCATATGATGGGATTAAAATTTGTTCAACAAGGAACTCACATTCTGTCTGATCTTTAGGCATGTCAATCAGAGAACCGATGGTGGCCATTGCATCTGCCGCTTTACTCTGTACCTGAGAAATTTGATCAAACTATATGAAAGTGAATTATTTCTTGAAATCATCCACCATGCATTTATAGGGTAACAATTTATCATCTTTGGTTAGGAACTCATCATTAACCTATCTAATGACTAGCAAAGAATCACCAAAGACTTTTAGGTGAGTTATATGCCACTGTTTTGCAATTCGAAGGCTAGTGAGGAGGGCTTCATACTCTGTGATGTTGTTGGTACATGGGAATGCTATCCTGAATGATTTTGGGATGTAGTCACCTTGAGGGGTAATTAATAAAATTCCTGCTCCAGATCCACTATGAGTGTGTGAGCCATCAAAATATAGCGTCCAAGCTGGTGCTTCTGTAACTCTGTAGATTTTTTCATCTGAGAATTCAGTGTCTAGCGGGTAGGCATCTACTAATGGTGCCTTAGTCAATTGATCAGCTATAACCTGTCCTTTTATAGCTTTTCGCTCTACATACTCTATGTCAAATTCACTTAGGAGCATGACCCATTTGGCCATGCGGCCAGTCAGAGTGGTTCTAGATAACAAATACTTCAGGGGATCAATTTTAGCGATTAATTTGACCGGATGGCTGAGCATGTAATGACAAAGTTTTTGTGTGCTGAAGACTAGCACAAGGCAAGCTTTTTCCATGGGGGAGTAATTTAACTCATAGCCAATTAATGTTTGACTGATGTAGTAGATTTCCCTCTCTTTGAATGACTCATCATGTTGTGCCAACAATGCCCCCAGCACGACTAAAGTAGTAGAGATGTAAAGCAAGAGGGGTTTTCCTGGAATAGGTGGCATCAAGATCGGTGGATGAGCTAAATATTCCTTAATTTTATCGAAACCCATCTGACACTGTTGGTTCCATCAGAAGGTGGAATCTTTCTTCAGAAGATGAGTGAATTGCTGACACTTATCTGCTAGCTGGGCTATGAACTGACAGATGGACTGCATCTTCCCCTGAAGGCTTCTTAACTACTTTAGATAGTGTGGAGGTGGCATGTCCAGAATAGCTTTTACCTTGGCGGGATCAACTTCAATACCCCTTTGGGAGACTATAAAACCCAACAATTTTCCTAATGTAACCCCAAAGATGCACTTTTTTGGATTTAGCTGCAACTTGTAATGTTCTAACCATTCAAATATCTAATTTAGGACAGTAGGATGTTCTGCTCATGTTTTAGATTTTCCTAGCAAGTCATCAACATAATCCTCCATGATGATATGGATGAGGTCATGGAAGATGATCGTCATTGCTCTCTAATATGTTGCCCCTGCATTTTTGAGACCAAAGGGCATAATGTTGTAACCGAAGGTTCCCCAAGGTGTTGTGAAGGCGGTTTTATGTTGATCCTTGGGTGCAATTCGAATCTGGTTATAACCAGAGAAGCCATCCATAAGGGAGAGCATCTCATGTCTGGCTGTGAGGTCGACCAACATGTCAATGTTAGGCTGAGGAAAGTCATCTTTTGGGCAGGCTTTGTGAAGATCCCTGAAGTCTGTGCAGATCCATATATCTCCATTTGGTTTGGTAACCGGTACTATAGTGGAGATCCACTCAGAGTAGTCAATTGGTCTAATAAAACCTGCCTCTAGTAACTTTTCCAATTCCTTTTTGACTAACAATTCTACCTGCGGGTGCATTTTGTGGAGCTTTTGTTTGATAGGCTTGGCATCTGGGTGAACGTCTAGATGATGAACCACTATTGCAAGGTCTAAGCCTGGCATGTTTGAATATGACCAAGCAAAGTTGATGATTCCCTCTCGGAGTAGCTGCATGATGACTAGATACTCTTGCTCTGAGAGTGACTTAGCCACATAGGTGATTTTAGGATTTTCAGCAGTACCCAGATTAACTTCTTGAGTCTCTTCAATTAGAATGGATGATCAGGTAGATAACTAAGTTCCTACAAGGGGAAGATGAACATCTCCATCATCCAGTGCCTCTTTGAGGTTTTTGCCATTGTATGCGTCCTTTATTTTTACTTTTTCAAGGTTGGGAAGTGCCTCAGGGAGGTTTTCACTAGATGACCATTTTTTACTTTTCTTATTCTTATTTTTGTGACTGGAGTGTTCATCCTCCCCCAATCCCATAAGGTTGACATATGTATCCGCAGACATATTGACAGGTGTGCTATTACATAGGTCCCAATCAATAAGCTCAGGGTGACAAAGGGATAGGCTAATGGTGCAGATAGATAAGCATTTGAACATGGATGATAAGTCGGTGTGATTGACGTCATCATACACATGTATGATGGATTCCTCTTTGGGTATATCTTCCAATGAACCTTTGTCCACGGTGACACTATAGGAGGTATTAGATGATGTTGCAGGGCCTTTCTATTTTTTATCATATCCGATGCATATGTTCTTTGGTAGCTTTGATGTATCAATAGGTTGCAACCGCTCTTGATCCTCTTTACCTAGACCCCACCTTGGTAGTTATACTTTTCTGCAAACTTAGCTGACCACGGATATGCTTCCTGAAAATATTCCTTTAGAGGAGGGTCCGGCTGGGGTTCTTCTTGGTAGACCCATTGGCCTATGTCCTCTTCTGGTGCATCTATCTTGACACTTGGGGATCTGAAGGTGGTGGTAGGGATGTTTTTACCACTAAAGGTGATAGTCTTGTCTTCCTTTGGTGTAACATGCGAAGATTGACCATACTCGTGTGGTGACGGTGGCATGGTTGCTACATTGAGAGCCGTATGCATTTCGTATTCACCACACCCTTTGTCAATGATCTGGACTTTGGTGACTGAAGGATTAGTGGTGGAAGATGGAGTGGTTATCTCGATGAAGGGTGGGTTAGTGGATAATGACTGGGATGCCCCCATTTCAACCTTGGGACAATAATGTAAACGGGGAAATGACGCTTCTAAAGTGCGGAAATATTCAAATGGTTGGGGGTCAGCATAGATGGGTAATTTTAGGCATTGATGGTACATGGAGGGGACAACTTGCATAGCACAGAGCCACGGGCAGCCAAGGAGGAGATTATATGGCAAGTCTAGATCAAGGACATGATAGGTAGTGTATTGAAGCACAGGGCCCACTTGGATAGGAAGACTGATAATTCCCTCTGAATTTCTTTCTGCATTATCATAGGCTTTGATTGTGATGATCTAATTACTTAAATTTGCTTGAGTATACCCCACCTATTTTATGAATTTTAGAGTACACAAATTGAGGGAAAAGCCATTATCTACCAAAACCCTTTTTATTTTATGGTGAGTAACCATGACTTCGATATGTAAGGGGTGATTATGTTTGAAATCAATGCTTGGCATATTGTTTTGGCTGAAGTGCAGTTGATCAGATAAAGCCAAGTGTCCCACCAAAGCTTGGAATTGTGTGGGGTCGATGTCATTTGGCACACGGGTTTCCTGCAGGGCTCTGTTGAGGATTTCTTGATGTATAAGGGAGGACTGAAGCAAATCCAAAATGGATAAATGAGTAGGGTTCTTTCCTAAGTGATCAAGGATGTTGTACTGAGAGCTTACAGGAGTTGATTGGGTGGGTGTAGAGGCTGCAGGGACAGTGATGCGGGCTCGTCGTGTAGTAACAACACATTGAGGGTCTTTGGCTTTGACATGTATCATGGATACATGAGGTTCTACCTGCTTAATGTAATGAATAATACCTTCGTAATTGAGGGGTACATTTTTATAGCTCACGTTATTTGTGCTGTTATTTTGAGGATTACTACTAGATGTGCTTGGGCCTTGATTATGGTTTGGGAAGGCATTCTGATATATCTGTAATTGAGCATTGGACGACAAAGC
Organism: Sequoia sempervirens; assembly: GCA_007258455.2. Classification (NCBI taxonomy): domain Eukaryota; kingdom Viridiplantae; phylum Streptophyta; class Pinopsida; order Cupressales; family Cupressaceae; genus Sequoia; species Sequoia sempervirens. The sequence continues at coordinate 223,598,421 of VDFB02000002.1, forward strand.
TTGACTGGGGTCAACCTTAATATCACCTTGATCAATGAGATCTTGGACATAGTTTTTAAGACCCTGACACTTGTTTAAAGAGTGTCCTTTGATTCTATGGAACTCACAATACTCATTTTCCTTAAACCATGCGGGCTTGGGTTTGGACTCGTCAAATGGCTTGGTGACAGGGTACGTGATGGGATAGTTGATTTGTAACAACTTATTAAAGAAAACACTTAGAGGTTCTCCTAATTGAGCATACTGACGTTTGGTGTTCCCCTGATTGTTGTGGTTCAACTATTGAGGAGGGTGAGGTGTCCCCTGTGGCACAGAGATGGCGTTAGGTATAGACGGTTGTTGTTTTTGGGATGTATTAGCCACTTGGACGTGTTTAGTGTCTCTCATGCCATCATTAACTGTATTCTTGTTCTTGTTCCAAAATCATGGTTTATCGCCAAATGACCTCTCTTTATCATGACTATGTATTTTGATGTGTCCTTTGGCAATAAGGGCACGTTCAAGGATGGGTCCCCTTTCCACTATCTCTGTGAAAGTGGTGACACAATGTAACCTAAAATTATGGGCCATATCGAGATGAGAGTTTTCCATGAAAAGAGTGACCATGTCTTTTTCTTTTAGAGGGGTCTTCATTCGGATTGCTAATGCATGCCACCTTTGTAGGTAGCTAGTAAAGGTGTCCCCCTCACGTTGTTTCTCTTTGAGGAGATCTAAGGTGTCTGTGTCCTCCTCCAAATTGAAAGAGAAGTAGGATATAAATTTTTTTGATAGGTTTGCAAAAGTTTTTATGGACCCTTTTTTGAGGCTCATGAACCAATCCAGGGTGTGGCTTGTCAGGCTTTTTGGGAATAGGTGCAAGAGATAGTTGTCATTGTGCATGAACTCTTGACATTGGGAGTAAAATTCTTGCAAGTGAGCCTTAGGGTCTTTGTTTCCCTTGTATTTGTCAAACTTTGGTATTTCAAAATGTTTAGGAAACGGGATTAATGAGATGGAGGGATCAAATGGATATGGGCATATGTCTTCAAATTTGAATGATTGTTTGGTAGCCCCGGCTTGAAGGTCTTTCAGAGTGGCTTTGATTTCCAATAGATCCAAGTTGGCTGGTGGCGGGTTGGGGAGATATTGATGATAGGATGATAAAGGATCTTGGTGAGAGAGCATCAAATTGTTGAAATACGGATTTGGATAGTTGGATGATGACATGCCTTGTTGGTAAGACGAGGGATTTTGTTGATATGGGGGCAGTTTTTGTGGAGTATAGTACGGATTTTTTTGATAAAAGTGTGGGGTGGGCTATTGAGGAGCTTGGATGGGATGCTGCGTATTGGTTTGTTGGTGTTGAAGGTATTGTTGTGATTGTTGGGAGCTTGCATAAAGCGGTTGTTGGTGAAATTGTTGTTGATTGTGATAGTAGTAGTGTTGAGGGAGTTGTTGTGATGTCAACTGTTGTACTGGTCAAGATGGAATGTTGTGTTGTGGTTGAGCTTGCAGACATAAAATAGATGCAAGAAAGGGGGATATGGTCTAAGAAATAGGTTGAGGTGGATTGCCTTGTGGTTGGTAGGGTGGCTGTTGTGAAGAGACCAAAGTATTATGTATAGGTTGTTGCTGATGAGATGGCTGAGGTAGTGTAGAAGCGTTTTGTAAAGGGGGTTGTTGGCTACCACTAGAAACGTTCAGCTGGGATGTGCCTTATGGAGGTTATTGAGGTGGAACGTTGGATTGGTGAAGCTGTTGAGATGTGTATGAGGAGGATGGTAGATGTGTGGCCCCAGGAGGTGGAGGCAATGTGGAAAGGGGGGTGCCCCCAGTGTTGACTATAGGTTGATTCGAAAGAGGGGTTGTTGTTAACGTTAATGGCGTAGGTCATGGAACATTTTGTGGCATACCATAGGCAAAAGGATTATTGGGATCAGGCACTTGAGGACCTCCCATAACTAAGGTTGGAGTGTGTGGGGGATGGTTAACATGATAAAGAACAACATTGCCAAATTCAGGTTGATGCCAACCCTCAACTGGAGGAACATTGGGGAAGTACGAACCTTCTGGTGCATTTTGTGAACCTTGGAGTACGTTAGATGGGGAATTCCTACATTTGGACAAGTCAACACCTGAGGGGGGTTTGACACCCTTCTCAATTAGGTGGGCCAAAATTTCTTCTCCATGTTTTTCGAACAAATAGTTAGCCATTTGCACATTGGTGGGATTACTAAAATGTTCCTCAAGTGTGAGTTCATGTTGATTAGCCATACTCTCTTCACCATGTGGTGAGTTGTTCTGATTTTCAGTGTTGGAGTGTGATGAAGTACCATTATGAGGATCTTGGGGGACGTTCTTAGGATCTTGAGCAATATTTGCACCATTGGTGGGATTTTTATTGTTATTAAGGTCTTAAGACATGTTCGCTTGGGAATTTTGACCTTGTTGTTGTTCCATTTGTCTCTTAACTTGTGAACTAGTTTGAACGGGCATGCAAGTGTGCTATGGGTGGATTATAAAATCTTTTTGACGAATGACTTGATTGTAGTTGGATGAGATATGATTTTGATGGGATTTGGATTTTGATCAGATTTTGTTTGGATATATTGGATTGGATCAGATTTTGATTGGCTAGATTGGATTTTGATTGAATTGGATTGGATTATTAAGATCAATAGGATAGCATTGGTTGAACAAATGTGATTTGATTGATCAGGTAATTTGATCAAATGATTGGTTTTGATAGATTTGGATGATTGGATGGGTATGATTGGATGATGAAAGATGTGAGAGAGACCTTGAGTTTAATCAAAGGAAGTACCCTTAGTGACCTAGAGCTTTGATTGATTAAGAGGATGATCACGACACCGAATCCACCTTAAAATATGAATGGATTGATTGGGCCGAGGATGATAATTTACGACATCGAATTCACCTCAAGATGGAAGCAAATTGATTTGGGTTGAAGTTAAAGACTAATAATCAAATTCAAGTGCTATGGTCAATTTGGGTAACCACTTTGTAGTACAAGGTTAAGACGGTTTGGTTATGAGTGGTGTTTGGTGATGTAAATGGTAAAATTATGATGTTCGCTAGGTGATGGTATGGACTTTTGAATGGAATATGGGGAATTTAAAATGATTGGGTGGATTGAAGATGATTGTGGAGAATGAGTGGGGATTTAGAATGGTTAAACAGAGGTTTGGAATGATAAGATGGAGGTTTAAACTGATCAAATGGAGGTTTTGGGAGACTTAGAGTGATGAAACGAAAGCTTGGGATGATGAGATAATGGTTGGGAATGATTAAATGATGGTTTAGAGGCTAAACAGATTCAAATGGGGTGATTTCGGGTGTTTAGGAGGGCAAATTTTCCCCTCTGCAGTAAATCAGGGGCATAATCACCTCACTACGAAAAATCAGGGGCGTGGTCAGCTTTCTATAGTAAATCAGGGGCGTAGTTAGCTTTGTGCAATGAATCAGGGGTGCAATCAGCTTTCTGCAATGAATTCAAGGGTGCAACCACCTTTCTGTAGTAAAACAGAGGGCGCTACCACCTTTTTGCAGTAAAATAAGGGCGCTACCACCTTTCTGTAGTAAAATAGAGCTTGGTTTTGATGGCAATGGCTATGACAAGGACTCAAAATGATAAAATAAGGCCAATGTATCAAAGATTTTGTGGGTTTTTCACAAGAAAACACTTCGACCAAGCACAATCCTATGATTAATGTTAAGGGTATGGCCAGGAAAGGTCTTAATCTAGGATGCACAAGGCTTCTAGGGAGTCCTCGATATACTCTCAGTACATGAGGTACAACTGTGAACACCAGTCCATCACAAGCATGAGTCGGGAACCCCAGTGAGATACTGAAAGGCTTGGACCAACTCTTCACGTCTATCTAGGTATCACCCTAGCTTCGATGCTCGGCCAATTATGACGTGACTGGATTGGGGTACAACTTTCATTCTCCCCCCTTTATATACCCCACCAGTACACATGGTTGGAATCGTCCCTTGGGGTGATGAAATCCCCAAGCAGGTCCCACCAGAAAGAAGACACTAACCATTTCCAACTACTCCCTAGGCTCACACGAAGTGCAAGGGGAAAGTGAAAACAAATTAATGCCCCCTTGGGTGACACAATAATAAACAAACAAAGCAAGCAATAAAGGTTACTTCCCCCTAATTAGACTATGTTCAAACAACAAGGATAATTTTTCAAAAATTTGATCAAATAGATGGCCCTACAAGAAAACGTTAGCTATTTTATCCTTCATTCTTGGTTGATTATGCCATAATATGCTTCCAAACTATGTTGTTTTGGGGCGTAGTCACCTTTCTGAGGTAAAATCAGGGGCACTGCCACCTTTCTGTAGTGAATTCAGGGGCACTACCACCTTTCTGTGGTAAAACAAGAGTGTTGCCGCCTTGCTGCGGTGAATTCAGGGCGCTGCTGCCTTTTTGCAGTAAAATAGGGGCGCTGCTACCTTTCTGCAGTAAAACAGAGGGTGCTGCCGCCTTTCTGTAGTAAAACATTAGAGGAAAAGAGCCTTTCAAAGTGAAAGGGTGTATCCGCCCCTCTACAGGAAACTTTATTAGATTTTTGAAAAAGAAAAGTTGTATGCCCTACTACAAGAAAGTGTTAGAAAAGATCTTCTAAGCAAAATGACGTATACACCTAACTACAACAAACTATTAGAAAAAATCAAATTTTCAGATATAGGGTGTGACTGCCTTTCTATAGTAGACAAGAGGGCGTGGCCGCCTTTCTGTAGTAAAATCAGGGGCCCTACCACCTTTCTACTATAAAACAGAGGGCGCTGGCGCCTTTCTCCGGTAAAATAGAGAGCACTGCCGCCTTTCTGTAGTAAAATAGAGGGCGTTCTCACCTTTTTGCAGTAAAACAGAGGGCGTTGACACCTTTCTGTGACCTTTTTCTACAAAATACTTTGCAAAAATGAAGGTTAAATGCAAGAACCCATTTGTGGGTCCCACCAGGCGTGCCAGAAATGTGTACCTTGGAATTATACCCTATTTTAATGTGCAAAATATCTCAAAATGCAAATGATAAAACACTAAGAACACTTTAATGATTAGCCTAAAGAGTGATAAAACAAGGAAAATAGATGAAATAAAATGCAAATTGATTATACCTTCCTTGCTGTTGAAGACTCCTTGGTTGGCCCTTGATTTAGATGAATTTGTGTGCTCCTTGGATGGATTTTTTGTGTAGCTAAATGCAAGATTGAATAAGCAAGATGATCAAAGTGGATGGCTAAATGATAGCAAATTCTTGAGAATGCAAATTGGCAGCATCAGGTTGCTCAAAATGAAAGTGTTGAAAATGCCCTTGAGGAGGGGGTATTTATAGAAGAATTTGAATTCTCTAGAGAATTCAATGGTTGAGATTCATCCAACAAGGTCAAGATGAAGGGCTATGGTGGGTTAAGAACTCACAAGCCCTCAAATCTTGACATGTGGATGGCAAAGTGGCTAAGAGGAGATGAAGTGTAAGTGAGGTGGCCAAAAGGTACATGAGGTGGAGGAAGGACAAGTACCCTCCAAGTACCTTGGGGGAGTGAGAAGATTTCCTCAAAAAGGAATTTATTGTCCCCAAGTGAGAGTGAAAGGGACATTTGAGGAATTTTGGAATTCCTCAAAATCTCCATGGGAAAAGGAGAGGTGGTTGGAGAAATAAATGTGAATTAAAAATTCACATTCTTAGGAGAGTCTAAAGGATAAAAGGTGAGCTCCAAAAAGGTGGGACTTGGTCACAAGTGGATGATGTGACAAGTCCAAGGTTCTAGAAGCTTTGGAAGATAGAATGTGAATTAAAAATTCACATAGGGAAGAGGATAAATAAATGTAAATTAAAAATTCACATGGGAAAGAAGGTCAATGCTAAAAAGAGATAAATGCAAAGGTTGACTAAAAAGGTGGTGCTAAATATGGCTAATGACCTTGGTTAAGGTTGTGCAAATATATGATTAGAATAATTAATGGGAGATTAAAGGAAAGTGGCAAATGTAGGAGGATGTGACATTAATCTTTGATTAAGAGGATGCACATCATAATCATGAATTAATTAAATTAATTCAGATTAGAGCAAGATCATGGAGGATGTAACAAGGAGAGAGAGAATGAAGAATTTTAAATTGATTTTAAATCAAAAGGGTCAAAAATGACTAAATTAAATAAATTGGTGTATTTATTTAATTTAGAGAGGAAAAAGGTAAAAGATAAAGCATTTAGTTATTAAATTAAATACTTTAGAGATATGAGACAAAAGGTGTAATATTAATTTAATAAATTAATATTTAATATGATAGACGAAAAGGGAGTAAATTTAATCATATGGGAGTGATTAAATTTAGATGTCTACAGTTTGAACTTTAATTTATAATTTTGTATCATGACATTCGAGTAGATCACTAATATTTTAATATTTCACTATGAAAGTGGTGGTGTATTTTTGCTATGTTATTTGACTATTAATATGGTGGTGTATTCTTAACTTGATTACTACTACAAATATGCATATATTTCTGATTTTTATATGTTTTTGTATGACCGAACCCAAAACGAACCCAAGCCCAAAAAAATATTTCCCGAACTGGCGAACCGGGTTCTTGAACCCAATTCCAATCCCAAAACTGAACCGGTAACTTAGTAAAAAAAATAAAAATTTAGTTTATATTCATAACGTTGATTACATTGCATTGCACATCTTTCAAACTAAAAGCATTGCTTCACATTTCATAACTAATAACTAGATGTTAATAGATGACAAAATTTCAATTACAATATAGTTCTTACAAAGTCAACCTAAGCAGTTATGCAATTACTTCACATTGCATAGCAAATAACTAGGAGCAGTTGCCAATTGCATTTGGTTGCCATGGCATTCTATGAGACCACATTTCTTTGAGGCATTTTTTCAAACAGTTCACTGCCTTGTCTATACTACCACATTTTTAATACATGTCTACCAAAGCATTTTGTCAAATAGTTCAAGTGTTGCCTTGTTGCTATGGATGAAAGCCTAAAACAAATGCTTTCGAACAAGCTATGGATGCTTGGAAAAAATCTATCAAAAGCATAATAGTAAGTAATATCATAGACAAGGTAGTGAACTCTTTGAAAAAATGCCTCAAAGAAATGATGTCTCATGACCTGATGGAATGCCATGACAATCAAATGCTTTTGATTGTTATGGCATTCCATCACTATGAGACCTCATTTCTTTGAGGCATTTTGTCAAAGAGTTCACTGCCTTGTCTATGCTAACATATTTTTCATAAATGTCTATCAAATCATTTAGCCAAATAGTTCATTGCCTTGCTGCTATGGCTAAAAGCCTAAAATAGGTTCTTTTGAACAAGCTATGGATGCTTAGAAAAAATATATCATAGCATAATAGTAAGCAATAACATAGAAAAGGGAATGAACTGTTTGAAAAAAATGCCTCAAAGAAATGTGGTCTCATGGTAGTGGAATAACATGACAAGCAAATTGTTGTGGATTGTCATGGCATTCCATCACCATGAGAGCACATTTCTTTGAGGCATTTTTTCAAATAGTTCGTTGCCTTGTCTATGATACTACACTTATCATACATGTTTACCAAATAATTTTATCAAATAGTTCACTTCCTTGTTGCTATGGCTAAAATCCTAAAATAGGTGCTTCCAAAAAAGCTATGGATTCTTGTGGAAAAAATCTATCAAAGCATACTAATAAGCAATAGCATAGAAAAGGCAGCAAACTGTTTGAAAAAAAGCCTCAAATAAATGTGGTCTCAATGGTGATGGAATGCCATGAAAATCCATAGCAATTTTCTTTTCATGGAATTCGTCATGCTATTCAATCACCATGAGACCTCATTTCTTTGAGGCATTTTTTCAAAGAGTTCACTGCCTTGTCTATGCTAACACATTTTTCATACATGTATATCAAAGCATTTAGCCAAATAGTTCATTTCCTTGTTGCTATGGCTAAAAGCCTAAAATAGGTGTTTTCGAACAAGATATGGATTCTTAGAAAAAATCTATCATAGCATAATAGTAAGCAATAGCATAGACAAGGGAATGAACTACTTGAAAAAAATGCCTCAAAGAAATGTGGTCTGATGGTGGTGGAATGCCATGATGGTGCAGGAGCACCCAAGCTCCTTGAGGATCATTTGGAGAGTCAGGAGATGGAAGGGGTCTTGAAGGCCTATAAACCTTTCCAGAGCATCAATTATAGCATTTTGAAGCCTATAATGGCATTTGGCATGGATGAGTGTAACAGGAAGATCAAAAGTCCTAAGGGTCCTGATAAGGACCATAGCACCAAATTGACTTGTAAATGGAACAATGATGTTCTAGGAGTTTAAATAGGTATATGATGTTTTAATTAGTTTAAATAAGGTTGAATGATGATATGTAATAGTTTTGGAAGCTTTATAGTTAATAGGAGTTAATAAATTGCAATGTTGGAAATTCAAATTTTTGAAATCCAACTTTGGGTGGAAAAGTGAGTTTTAGGAGTTTTAATCACAATAATGTAATAAAATAAATTCTAATCAGTTGGGACAGTTTTAGGATGATTCTATAATCCTGGAGAAAGCATTTTTATGGAGGGTTGGCTGATATTGCAAGTGTTATATGGATTGCTACATAAAATCAATAAAAACTTCAATCTTTTTGCATTTTCTTGAGTTTTTTTTATGAATCTCTGATTCCTTTTGGTGTCATTCTCATTTGGATGGTTTAAGAACTTGTATTTACATGCATTTAACCTTTTGAATGACTTGAATAATGATGGGAATCAGTTTCTTGTGTTATATTGCTGACTGTCCTCAAAAAGTACAGATTTTTCACTAGTTTTGAGAGTCTTCATGAATAAATGATCCATTTCATGGGAGAGTGTGACTGAAAACTTGTGAAATGGATCAAATATAACTTATATTATATATATCTAACAAGTTATTGTGTAGGAAAGAGTGATTCTTGGGTGTACACCAAGTTTTAGCAAGGAAAAGGGCATGAAAATGGTGCCTAAAGTGTAGCAACATGAGATCTACCTTAATAAGGGGTATATTTCTGAGTTGAAGGTGTTTAGATATGTTGAGTTATTGGTGAAAATTCCAAGAGAATGTTTTGGAAGTGTTGGGAAGTCTAATTTTCAAGAGGCCCTAGTTTTGGAGCAATTTATTGAGGGTGTCAAAGAAGACTAATACCTTGAAAATATTTGTTTTGGGAACATTTTAAAACACTGTTGAAAATTTCATAGCCAGAGGATAATTTTAGAGAGGGGTTGCTTTGAAAAAGTGGGCTAATTAGGCCTTAAATTTGAGGAAACAGTAGATTTTGGTTGGTTTGATCTAGAAAAAGTGCCATAAATGATTTGATATGTTGTGTATAATCATCAATCACATCTGAATCAGTCATTATATTGAGGATTCCTTTGGGGAAGTTGAGTGAAAAGTCAAAAAACCATCAGTAGAAGCCTAGTTGGGCTAGAAGCCTAGTCAAGGTGCAAAAAGTGAGTTTTGTGTAAGACAGAGGTTTGGGGCTTTGAAACCATTCAAGACAAGTTTTTTTGAGTTCCTTGAGATCACTCCAAGGTTTTGGGTCCATTAGGAAAGAATCTAAGTTATAAGTGCACTATTGAGGCTTGTTTGCATCAGGGTGCCTGGAAGAGTGTTTGAGATTGCATCATTGTAATCCCTGAAACTTTGAGTTTTGACTAAAGTCCCATCCCCTCTACATCACATGACAAGAAAATTTTTATGGATTTTCATGGCATTCAATCACCATGAGACCACATTTCTTTGAGGCATTTTTTCAAATAGTTCGTTGCCTTCTCCATGCTAGTACATTTATCATACATGTTTACCAAAGCATTCTATCAAACAGTTCACTTCCTTGTTGCTATGGATAAAAGCCTAAAATAGGTGCTTCCAAAAAAGCTATGGATGCTTGGAAAAAATCTATCAAAGCATACTAATAAGCAATATCATAGAAAAGGCAGCAAACTGTTTGAAAAAAACCCTCAAAGAAATGTGGTCTCAATGGTGATGGAATGCCATGACAATGCACAACAATTTGCTTGTCATGGCATTCGTCATGCCATTCCATCACCATGAGACCACATTTCTTTGAGGAATTTTTTCAAAGAGTTCACTACCTTGTCTATTCTCTTATGAATAGAATTTATTGAAATTCGAGATGCTCTTATAATGTCTACATCATAGGTGGTCATGATAAGGTTAAATTCAAATGAATAACTTGAAATTTCCTCATCAAGCTTCGTACACACTTTTTTAATGGCTTAAAATTATAATTGGGATTTTTCAAGATCATCAAAATAAGGATGTTGCATTGCTTTTCTGCTTGAGATTCTCTTGGATGGCTCATAAATCTGCATTTTATGCAAGGGGACACCAATCAATGTTTTCCTAGTTACATACAGATACACAAAGTAAAATAAGATGATAGCATTGGCATCAACCAAACTAACATCGATACAAGTATAAATTAATAAGAACCATTGTGCATATACTTACAAATTAATCCAATGAACCATCTGGGTCTGCTCTACTCCTTATTGTGTCAAGTATTGCCTCATGGTCAGACTCACAGACCTTCCACAAGGTCTTGTTCAAAGGTCTACCCCCATATTTGCTCAAATGAACATTGGATGCCACAACAAGGTTTGAGTAATGAAGATCTTATGATGCGTGTCAAATTCCTCAAACAACCAATGTTTAACACTCTTATGTGGGTACCTTCTCAGCCACGTTCTAGTAACAACAATTGAGCCTATAGGGTATTCAATGTTTTCTCCATCTATAATTGGGGCTTCCAATTTATTTTTTGCCTCAACACAATGACACAAGTAATAGTCTGTACCCTCTTCGTTGTCTTCATCTGCAATAACTGCATAAACATGCCCTGCATTTATATGTGTGGCATATCTCTTGAAATTATTCAACATTATGAATACAATACAAAGTAAGATAACAATATGGAATTTCAAATACTAAGAAATTAGATATATTACCTGGTTGAACTAGATCCGATACATGGTCAAAGTCGACGATGATTCCATCCGTGTTAGTTCCAATGCCATCAGAGGTGATACGTGTCAAGTGGGCTAAGATAACTTGTCAACCATTTTTCAACCCACTCCCCTAACTCACAATCATTCCAGGCTTGCATTGTACATGAAGAACAAAAGCATGCCATCTTACATGTATCGATACTCCATGAACCTGCATTTGAGCTAAGGAAAGAGTGCAACTCACTCGATCTTGTTAGCGTACAAAAATCCTCATATGGTGCAATGTTAGTATCATCCATCAACTAAAAAAATCTACAAACTGAAGACGTACCTTCATTACTTGGACCCATCGAACCATTATACCACTTGACGATTGATCTTGCAACTATCAATTGTGCACTGTCTTTATACTTTAACTCTTCTTGTGCTAATGCTCTTTTCATGCATGCTCCTGCACCATCATGCTCTCCCTTTCCATGTCCGGCCTCACAAAAGTTCCACATATTTTGAACACATGTAGTGAGATGCATCCTACATAACTAGTAGATCATGCGCACGTTCTTGAACTGTGTTGCACAGTTATCTGACCATATTATATGCTGATCACATGATATGCACCTATGAGCCAAATGATTGTAGAAAATCTAGAAGCAACCTTGCACAAACTCTGGAGAATACGTGCGATCATCACTAATATAAAAGTGATACTCTCTTAGTACCTTCCTTTCGTCCTCTGTACTTTCAGCTGCATGTATGAATGCTATGTGTACAAATATCAAAACCTATGTGGAGTTGTAATATTGTGACTGCACCTCACGCTGTGGCTATAGAGTGTAGTTCTCTACAAAGTAAACCATTGATACTATGCTACCAAGTGGAAAGGTGTCCTTGCATAGCTTGAATTGTGTGTCCAACCATCGAGCTCTATGGGTATGCCTTGCATACTCATACACTAGATTCTCACAAAACATGGACATGAACTGATACACTGGAATCTTCTTAATAACCAACTCACACCTTTTTGCTTTAGACCCATCTTTTTTAGCATATGCCACTATTTTATACTTCCTGAACTCTACTAGTTTTTGTCCCACCTTATATGTGCTTTCCATCATGTTGAGATACTAGCATTAATTGCAAGCCACCACAACGCTCACATGAACCATCCAAGCATGTTGTCCTATAGAATATTTGGCCATCCTCTATTTCACATGTCACCTTGGCTTTAGGCATACTTGGATTATCATCTCTTTGCATTGTCATCCATTATCACATAAAAAGACAAAAACATAGGCTAGTGTCATACTTGTATTGTCATCATCTTCATTTGAGCAATTTCTTTGATGGTAGAAACAAGACTTCAAAGATAGAGACAACAAATGGAAAACTTTGGACAAGATTTCACTCCCAACATTGATAATTACACTTATGACATGAACCAACATTGGACTTTTTCCAACTGATTTCACAACAGGAACATGCAATCTTCTATGAACATGCCATCTTCATCAAAAAATCCTTCTGAATCATTCATACAAAGAGACCAAAATGGACGAGCATATGTAGAAGACTTAAAAGCTGCAATGCAAAATCCTGATATAGCCTCCTTTGTAGAAATATTAGTCTTACGTGACCCTCAAAGGTATCTATCCAAGCTTTTGGACCAAGGGGCTAAGTTACCACGAGGCTTTGACATAAATACTTTGGGACCACCATCTATCTACCCTCACCATCAATAGTCACTTAACATAAATCCTGCCATTAATTCACAACAAACATCCACTTATCACCCTTATCCTAACCTTGACAAGGGAAACCAACTGTCCACTAGTCCATTACGAGTCTCCACATCATATTCTATTCCTTCACCTACTAATTCCGTCCAAGTATACATGCCTTATCAACCATCTACTAACTCATGTCAAGTCTCCACATCATACCTTATTAATCTAGTCCAAGTCCCCATGTCATATCCTAGTCCTTCACATACTAGTCCACTCCAAGTCCCGATGTCCTATCCTAGTCCTTCATCCATTAATCCTTTTCAAGTCACCCCCTCACAAGCCACTTTTAGTCATGAGAATTCTATCATTACTCAAAGTCAAATCCCATTGTCTAAACTTGAGGATACATGTCAAAACGAAAACCCAAAGCATGACCTTATAATGTCACCCTCATGTCAAAAACAAGGTATTCCATCCCATGACCTTATCTTTAATTCCATTCAAGATGTCATTCAAGACAATCATGACATCCAAAATACACCTACCATTGACCAAGAAGTACAAATCCATGACAACCCCATCTTTGGCCAAGACCCTACCATTGACCAAGAAATCCAAAATGATCCACTGCTTGACCTTTATGCCATTCATGATCAAACACTTGAAGATGACCCTATCCAAACTTCGGGCGTATCCATTTTCCAAAATGAGACACTTGCCTCCATGGGACACATAGATGATCTTACTCTAAAACAAGAGTCTTCTATGGACATATTTTCAAATGATCAAGCTATACATGAATCTAGTAGAATCTATGACAATGACCATAAAGATGGTTTCGACATCGACTTGGAAGCAACCATAGAACCATCTGAATCTGACATGTCAAAAGATCAGACCAAAGATATCAGTCAAAAATATGGCCAACACGACAATGAAGCTAAGACACTTTATCAACTAGGGTCATCTATCTTTTCCAGAGTAGGCTTTCTTGCAAATGAAAATATTTCAAGTGACAATGTCCACATACATCATGATGGGTTAGAATCTTGCTTGCAAAACAATAAATACCCCATCGCAAACAAAATCTGTCAGAGCATGCATTATCAAGGTAAAGGACTAGGCATACACGAGCAAGGAATCCAAGAACCAATACAGCTTCAGTCAAATTACAGACATCAAGGTCTTGGATTTTCTTTAGTTAGCAAATCAAATGATGTCAGTGGAACCTCCTCGATATTGGGGGCAACCTTGTCAAATACAAACTTCAAAATGGAGTCCATGAGTGATCCTTGTCATAAGATTGCTACCAACACCTCATCCACCCACACCATAAACCATCATTCTCAACATCTTAAACCTTCCTTTTGGAACCAACAAAAACAAAAGTCTTACAAAGTCAAAAATCAACTGTCAAAGGCCATCAAATTAGAAAAAAAGACAAGTGGACAAATGAAATTAAAATGGATCCCAAAGAAGAGTGGATCAAGCAAAGAAAATATGTCAAAAGAAAAAGTTAATCAAAATATGGAGCCACAAGACAAGAGGACTCCCACATATTATAAATGTCCACCTCCTTCAAAATGGCCATCAAACAAGGCATCTAAAGGTGTTGGTTCCAAATTCCATCCCTCCAAAATCCATCATCCATCATACCAAGTTTGGAAAATAAAAAGTGATTCATCCAAACATCCAAAAAATCCATCCATGTCTACCATCATCCCCCATAATCCTACATCTCACCTAAAGTCCAAAAATCCCATGTCACAAATCCATTGCATCTTGGCAGCAACTCTTTATCATAAGGACTCTCATGGCACTCTATCGTGATGTGCGTATTCTGATAAGGCCAATTCTAGTATTGAAAAGGATCATGATGACATCAATCAGTTGTATGAAAGCGCTACGATCCTAACAAGGAAACTACTTCAAAAAGCTCATTATTGGCATATCATGGCACTAGTTTCTACATCGACATCGTCAGTAGCTCCAAAACAATCAGTGGTCAGTTAAGGCATCAAGGTCATCCTAAAATATAAAAAATACAAAAAAATTGAAAAATCAAAAAATCGTCACCTTGATGAAAACCTGGCAAATAGGCGTCTTGGTGACACAAAAAAAAAGAAAAAAAAAAGTCAAGAAAATAGTAAAGAGAAAAATTTCGTCCAATGGTGAAAACCTAGCAAACAGGCACCCTGGATAAGTATCATGATGAAAACCTAGAAAACAGGCGTCATGTGTAAAATAAATCATCTATGTGAACTTTTACACTTGGGGGCAAGTCATCTCATTCTCCTATGCCTTCCTCTTAACATTGGCATCCATCCATTTCATCCATATCATTTCCATCCATTTTCCCACCTACCTCGGCCTTGGCATAAAACTGGCACACATAAATCATACTTTGGGACAACTCTTGACATTTCTATCCTTCAGTAATATATGATTCACGAAGCATCATGTCATTGACCGTCATAGTCTTATTGTCCTAAACGACATAGTCCTTGAAAATCATATGACAATTCCCTTAGTCTCATGTCTCCCGTCCTTTACCAAGGCCACCTCTCATCCTTTCATGTTTGTCACCTATCTTGGCTTTCCCTTGTCAAATGGTCTAAGGATACTGCATCACTCCATCGTCCCAACCAAGTCATTCCAAATGCAATGAGTTTCATCCATATGAGCACATTATCCAAAATATTACTTGAATTTGTTCCTAGCCCAGCTTTAGACCTCAATACTTTCGTCACATTATCATCGTCCTCACATTGTTTTGGGATGCGTCCTTCCCATGTTAAACAACGTTGTCATCACCTGTCAATTGGTATTCAACTTGACTAGTGACACAATCATTTCTATCCTTGAAATCATTCACATGCATCATAAATATGTCAAAAATCCCTAAAAATCAGAAAATGTCCTGAAAAATACCTAAAAATTAGAAAATGTCTTGAAAAAAGACCTAAAAATAAGAAAATGTCCTAAAAAAAGACCTAAAAACTAGAAAATGTCCTGAAAAAAGAACTAAAAATCAGAAAATGTCCTTTAAAAAATACCTAAAAATCAGAAAATGTCCTAAAAAAGGAACTAAAAATCAGAAAATGTCCTTTAAAAAATACCTAAAAATCAGAAAATGTCCTTTAAAAAGACCTAAAAATCAGAAAATGTCCTGAAAAAGACCTAAAAATTAGAAAATGTCCTGAAAAAAGAACTAAAAATCATAAAATGTCCTAAAAAAAGACCTAAAAACTAGAAAATGTCCTGAAAAAAGACCTAAACATCAGAAAATGTCCTGAAAAAGACCTAATAATCAGAAAATGTCCCGAAAAAAGACCTAAAAATTGAAAAATGTCCTGAAGAAAACACAAACTTCCAAAACGGAATCATGTCAGTCAACACAGTCACGTCAATTTAAGTCTTGATTAGTCTTTGTCATTGTCGAACTACGTTGTCTCTACGCATTTGCTACGTAGGCAAGGCTCATCTTCGAGCCCCTGAGACATTAGGTTAGTCCTATTAGGTTTTTCAAAATAAATCATGACTCAACCTTTCATCAACAAGACAAAGTATTTGGTCGTGTCGAACTACGAGGTCTCTGAGTGCATGACGTAGGAAAGGCCATCTGTCGATGGGCCCCCGAGGCCGCACTAGGTTAGTCCATTAGGGTTCATCTCACAATTTTTGCACACACATGAAACAGTCTTTAAACTTGAACAAACAATCTACCCAAGTGAACTTCGACAATCTGTCAACAGAACATGACAATCATCTTGGCATATCAAAATCAGTCAATCTCAATCAAGCTTAGTCAAGCTAGTCAAATCTTGCTTACTCTTCAGATGTGTCCTTCTGAAGGGTAGCCCGTCATTTAATCATTCCCTAGGATGTGTCCTTCCTAGGCATCGTCATCGTCATCTGACATTTTGAGCAATCCTCTTAACATTTAAGAACCACTCCTCTTGACATCAATGTTCTTTCAGATGTGTCCTTCTGAAGAACAACCCCCATCATTTATGCCTTAGGATGTGTCCTTCCTAGGCATCGTCACTATCACCTAGAATTTTGAGGGATCCTCTTGACTTTTGGGGGTTTCTCCTCTTGACATCAACATTATTCAGGATGTGTCTTTCCTAAATTTGGCAATCTTCGACACTCGTCATCTTGGCATCGTCAAAACCTTGACACCCTAGCATCTCGACATCAAACCAGACATCTTGACATTAAAACACTTGGAAAACACTTGGCACTTGTCTGTTGATTGATTTTTCATCATGTTACTAGTTTTTCAACGAGATCTCGACAACAGGATTTAGAGAAGAAGTGACGTATCATGAGGTTTGTTTTGTCTTTTGGCACTCATGTTACTAGTTTCTCAGTGATGTCCTGACTCTGGGATTTAGAAAAACAGCGATGTATCATGATGATGGTTTTGGCTTTATTTTTTCCTTTTTGGTAATCATGTTGCTAGTTTCTCGAGGATGTCCTAGAAATAGGATTTAGAGAAGCAACGACGTTTCATGATTTGTCTTTCTTGTCCTTTTTCTGCTTGCGGTTGGTTATGGCAAAAAGACTAGGGAAAATGTGCCTTTTTGTATGAGTCATGATCATCCTTATCTGTGACTGCTTATCTCACGTGATGGTACAACCTTGCACACCTTGGTCTACATCATATCATGGTGTTTGTTGGCCATTACAATAATTTTCCCAATGATGATAAATATAAAAAATGTAAGTATGAAAGTTGGTTCCCCTATCTTTTTTTTTCATCTAGCTTTCCATCTTCATCCTCCCTTCTCTTCCATGCTAATATCCATCCCCTTCCAAACTAAAATTTCTTTTATCTTTCATCCTCTAGTCTTGTCATCAATTTCAAGAGCACACCCGTGTTCTTGGAACCCTTCTGTCCTCTTGAGGGGGCATACTGTAACCCTCGTCATTCTTCCTCATCTTATTTTGTACTGGGGCATGACTTTGACTTGTTTTTCTTTGTCACAATGTGACAGGCTGCATTATGACAAAGAGGGGCAAAATGTAGACACATAAAAATGTCCTAAGCCTTCGAGCATCATTTTTCTTCATCCTCATCCTTCGATAATTGAATAACTTTAGTTATTCAATTATGTTTGATTATATTCCTCTATTAATTAAATAATTTTTAATAATTATTTAATTAATTCACTTTCTAATATTTATTCTATCCCGACCGATTAAATAAACTAATTGCATCACTAATTTCTTCCTCTTCTTCAATAGTTAAATAAATTATTATTTATTTAATTATTTTGTCATCTTTCATCTATAGTTAAATAATTACCATTAATTATTTATCTATTCATGGTCCTTTAATTCTTCCATAGTTAAATAATTATTAAAATCATTTAACTATCCCATGCCACCTCCCAATTAAATATTAATCTAAATTAATTATTTTAAGGTCTAATTTCTATCTCTCCATTTAATTAAATTAATAAATTTAATTAAATGTTCCTCTTTCATTTTCCAAATAAATAATTTTGAATAAATTATTTATTTTCCACTTGTCCATTTCCTCTTTTTCAAATAAATAATTTGAATAAATTATTTATTTTCCACTTGTCCATTTCCTCTATTTCCAAATAAATAATTTGAATAAATTATTTATTTTCCACTTGTCCATTTCCTCCATTTCTCAATAAATAATTTAAAATAAATTATTTATGCACCTACTTGGTCAAAGATGCCCTATCATAATTCCCCTGTCATAACATTCATTTCTGTCATAGCCTGCATGTCTTGCATGTCTGTCATAGCTGTCAGTTGTCATAGCTGTCGGCGTCATAGATTTTCCATGCATGGCATATTTTGGTGCATCAATTATGGACCATTGATCTTGGCATCTTTTCTGAGACTTAATCTCAACCATCCATTTCATAACATCCCTCTCATGAATTCCCATCCATTGATCTTGGAATCTTTCTAGAAGATTAATCTCAACCATCCATTCGAATTGTTCTCTATAAAACAACCTTCTTCTCCATTTTCAGCTTAACAACTATTCTTCTCCAACTTTCTTGCTACCATTTGCAGGTCTTGCAAGTATTTCAACAAATCTGAGGGCAAAGTTGCATAACAATAAGGGAGAGCAAGAGAAGGAATCAATTACAACATGGGGAGTACTTTATCTTTATCTAGCTTTCATTTTGAAATCTCCATTTGTTTGTATTCTCTTGTTTGGAAGTGGTTTAATAGTTTAGGAGTGTTGGCTATCACTTTGTCTATTATATTTGATCTTCTAACCCCATCTCATAGTGGGAGAGAGTGGAAGAGAGTCAGAGAGCATGGGATAGGGTGGGCTAGGGTGCAAGAGAGGGTTAGAGAGTGTGGGAGAGGGTTGGAGAAAGTTAGAGTGTAGGGAAGACGAGAGAGGGTGGGAGAGGGGGGAGCAGGGTGGGAGATGGTGGGAGAGAGTGGGAGAAGGTGGGAGAG